>OW284515.1:17280461-18530339 GCA_935413205.1 Polydrusus cervinus
AAATTGAGGACTTTATAAGTAATCAAAGTAAAACATTTTTTGATGAATTAAGCTTGCCTACAGAGTTTTTAACAACTAATCCAGCAACTTGGACCGAAAATTTCTCTTATAAGCAATGTCTAAAACCTAAAGTTGTAAATGATGCAGCTGAACGAGGCATCAAGCTTATTAGCGAATATAATCCAATTTTAACAAAAAACGAGGAACAAAAATAATTTAGGCTCCAAGTTGTAAAAGATTATAAATCACGTTTCCCAAATGCTAAAAAGGAAACACTGTCACAAGTTTTTGAGTAATGTAGTAAATATTTACTTTTACATAGTTTTAGTAGGTACATTTTACATAGTTTTAGTTAAGTATTATGAAAAAATTGTATAGTTTTTTTTAACAAAATAAAGTTTAATTGAAATTAGTTTTTTATTTAATTTATATTTCGATCAATTATAACTTTTAAAATACTAGAAAGCCCTTATGTTAACTAAATAGTTAACCTAAGAGAACGCCTAATAAGGGTTTGACATTTATGTAACGTTACCATATCTCAGAAAATATTAAATGCAAGGTTGTAGACAAAAATAGGTATATCCAATTTAATTCATTACATTCATTATAAAAAGGGCTCGTCTTCCCTTAACTTTTGGTCGCTGATGTTTTATGGGAATATTTTTTCATCAAATGGAACCATTTTAAGGGGTGGGAGATTAAAATTTCCGAATTCGAAAAACATGGACCACCCTAACTCCCCCTTTTCTCCCTCTAAAATCTTATTTGTATGCTTTACGGATAAAACGTTTGCTTCCTAGGAAAATTTTGCCACTTGAAGTTTTAATGATATGATTTCTTCTTTTTCAAACGTCCGTGACTATTTCGACATTGTTTCATCGTTAAAGGTTTACGCAAACCACCGCGGGACTGCGGAAGCGAAACGATTGCGGGACATTATTCTACAGCGGACTATGCATTCGAGCCGCCGCATTGATATGTGCAGTTGCATATCCCGCTATAGAATAATGTTCCGCGATCATTTCGCTCCCCCCGCTTCTGCAGTCCGGCATTGGTTTGAGTGGACCTTTAGTCCTTGAATCTTCCAATAATGCTTTTGTTCCTTCTGCAATGGGGCGCAGATTTTTCGCATTTCGATCAGAAAATTGTATTATTTTTGCTGCTTCCATTGCTCTGTGACCAGATATGCTTGACTTTGGCATTATTTTTTTGTGAGTGCTTTAACATGATTGTATTGGAACAGTTGATCATATAGGAGGCCATATAATATTTGAGCTGGTGAAATTCTGTTAATTCTTGAGGAGTTTCTCCATTCTAGAAGTCCCTTAAATTATTAATATTATTAATATTCATTTAAATAGTCTCCTTCCATGCATTTAAAAAAAAGGCTTTATCGCCTTGACTCCCGCTTCTGCATGCCTATTACTTTAGGAATAATAAGGCGTAGAAGGACTGAAAGAAACATCCTTTGTTTTTAAAAATAATTTTGTTTCTAGTAAATAAAATAGCTGACACATCTTCAAATGGTCTAGAAGATGGAGGATCGGACATTACTGATTCCCTGGGAAGAGATGGTCTTATTTGTTGGCATAACTGATAAGTTTCTATGGTATTTTTAATGTCACTGTTTATGTCTACCCAATAGACTGTATCTTGTTCGGCGATTTGTTGTTGTATACCTTGATGAGAACTATAAAGTCGTTCAATAATTCATTTTGTTGCACCATTTGGAATAACTTCTTCGAACTTCTAATATGCGACATAAATGTCTAAAATGCGTTTTATGTAAAGCTTGATTTATTTCCTTTATCTATAATAAAAACTATTAACTTCGTTTATATCCTAAAAATAAATTTGTATAAATTCAATTTATTTAAGGAATAAATAAAAGCATAAAGTCTTTCTCCACTGGTTTATTACATTACTAAAGTAAAAAGGTAGGTAGGACACGCAATTCCCCTGGCACCGTCTATTAATTTGCTGGGGGTCAATCTGGGAGGTAATATGTCTTGGCATGATCACGTTGCCGCAATTGCCAAGGCAGCTGCACAGAAACTTGGTGTACTTTTCCGCACCAAAAGGTTGTACACACCTCATCAACTTTTGACACTCTACAAAGCCCAGATTCGACCATCATTAGAATATTGCTCTCATGTCTGGAGCTCTGCACCCAAGCACACCCTTCGGCTACTGGATTCCATTCAAAGGAGAGCCGTTCGTCTGATCGGCGACCCCGAGCTGACCAAGACCCTCGATAGCCTGGAGCATCGAAGACAGGTTGGTGATTTGGCTCTCTATTACAGATATTTCCATGGCAGGTGTTCGACTGACATTGCCCACTTGATTCCACCTACAGCAATGCAAAACAGAAATACACGGCAAACCACTGCCCCTCATCCATATGTTGTTCAGCTTAGTACTCCTCGAACTTCATTGTTCAAGAATTCTTTCATCTGGAGAACGTCATCTTTGTGGAATGATCTTCCTGAGGTCGTGTTTCCCAATGAATACAATCTTCAACGTTTCAAGACCAACGTTAATCGCTTTCTTCGCACACGCACCGCTCCCAGAGCGCCTTAAAGGATTTTTCCTACAGTGCAGGTGTTTTATCATAAAAAAAAAAAAAAAAAAAGTAGGTACTCTAAATTACTAAAGTAAAAAGGTAGTAGATACTCTACATGTTTCGGGTGTAGTAACACCCATAATCAGGAATATAATACAAAGATAATATATTTATAAGTGAGAGGAACAAAGTTAAATGGTAGTGAGCATCGATGAAGCTTTCATCGAGCCATGGAAGGTAGAACATTGAGAAATGGATTAATGATTCAAGATTGGCATGCTTGAAGGTTATGTCTTGACACTGACCATGGGCAACAGGTAACAGTGACAAGAGGGGGCCCGTTTGGGCAGAAAGAAAAATGTAAGAAATATACGAAAAATGGACACAAGTCAAGAACTAAAGTCCCAGGAACCATGGGGAGAAAGAAAAGTTGTTTAGACTTCTTTTAGAAAAAATTTACATTTATAAAGAAGTGGGTATTATTAAAAGGAATAGTATGAATCTTGGTTTAAGATTATAAAGAAAAAAGGGGGAACAAGTCAATTTATTTGTTTTATGTAATCCGTTTTTTCAATATTTTGATAACATAACTCAATTAAATTAGGATATATTATCTCCATCGACTAATTCAGAGCTACGGCTAATGAGGCCTTTGGTATAGTCGGATCTGGTCTTATCGTGCGGGTCAAACGATTCAAGAAAGACATACTCTCAGTTTTTGTTTTCTTTACTTGCGTTTAATTTTACCCTCTAAATAAAATACGTAAGATAAATGAGACAGACTTATTCCATTTTGACATGAAAAAAAAGGATATCTATTTACTTTCCAGCGATTCTAAAAAAACTTATAATAGCACCAGCTACGCTTTATTTTAAATATGCCAGTTTTGTGACTTTGACAGTTTGTGACAAAATGAAACAATTTTCTGGGTTTTTGCATCCCCAATCAAAAAAAAATGGTACTTAATCTGATAAACTATTTCGAAAATGAAAGAAAAAGTGGACTCATGGACATCATGATAATATGAATTGCGGAATGTTTGAAAAATAGTTAAAAGTTCAATTGATACCAAATTTGGATGCTCCGTCTTTAATTGTATTAGATAATGCATCATATCATTCAAGAATTTTAAATAAACAACCTACTTCATCTTGGAGGAAAAGTGATATTTATGAGTGGCTGGAAAAACACAACCAAAATCCTTTACCAAATATGCTTAAATCGGAACTCCTATCAATAGCAAAGTCTCTTTAAAAACCCAAAATATACGCGGTAGATGATATGGTCATGAGGTTCTACGACTGCCACCATATCATTGCCAGTTTAACGCAATAGAATTAATATGGGCTGGTGCAAAATCTTATTATGAAAAACATGTAGGTGATGGTCTTAAATCCGACCAAGTACAAATAGTTTGGCAAGATTCGTTAGATCATATTATACAAGAGTACTGGAAGAAATCGGTGGAACATACAGAAATATTAATAAGGGATTGGTGGGATCGAGAACAAGTACTAGATGTCGAAGTAGCGCCAATGATAATTATTGCTCCATTCGAAGACGACTCAGACGATGAGGACTTTTCAGATTTTATAAGTGACGATGAGAGTTTTTAGGCTATAATCATAAACGGTGTTTTTCGTTTACATTTTTTAGTATTCTTGGGTATTATATTATGCTTTTTTTTCATGCACATTATTCTGCATAGTCCTTAAACTAATTCCTAGTGTTTTCATTACGGTTTCCTGCATATTGGTTTGCGAATTTCCACTTTTTCTTTCGTTATCGAAATAGTTTATCAGACTAAATGCCATTGTATTTTCAGGTTTTAGTAGTAAAATTGTTAAAATAAATTGCACTGTTTATTATTGTCGTTTTAAATTAAAGGGACAGTAGGTATATAATTAACGATTATATAATTTTTTTGTAACTTTTTCAACTCCCCTGTACATAATTTTTACAAAACTAATAATATTAGGTACCTATATGTGGCTATCTTCGCGATAGCTAAAATAATGAAACTATTTTTCCTTCCTTCGGTATATTTGTAAATAATCTCACAACATTTTGATCGCCTCTTTGTTGTCTGATTTGACGCATATGATCAGTGACCTTTGGACCCGCACGTTAAGACCAGATCTGACTATATATCATTTTTTGATCAATTTTTCAAATTTCCGAGGTCCTCAAAAAGCTGCCAAATACCTACATTTTTAAGTTTAAATAATTAATTGATCAATTAATAACAGCAAAAAATGTCATTTTGTCAAATTTCCTTATATTTTTTTTACTGGTTTAATTACTAAGGCCCGGTTGTACAATTAGAGCATCAGTACGAGTTTTTTAAAGCTCGACCTAAAGTTGAACTCGGTTCTACTGAGCTTTCATTCTTCAGGTAAGTTGTTAATTTTCTAAGCTTAAACAAAGTTATTAATTACTGATTACATATAACCATATAACAAACCTTATAAATTATTTTTGACTTCAAAATTTGTGGTAATAATATTTAAAGTTATGAATGCGAATGATGAGATTGATTACTTTCTGGATTTAACAGACGAATCGCATGATGAAGATTTTATGGATATACTAGGAGATATAGAAAACGCTCTAAGACGGCCCCAAAACTACAGACCGAGACCGGAGGCCTTCTCATAAGATAAATGGGCGGAGTTAATTTGAAACTTTCAGAATCGTATGTGGCACTGACGGGGAAGCGAATTATCTCGTGAGAAGGATGTTCCGCGTTTTCGAGAATTAGGCCTCTCATCATTTTGAAATTTGGGACGATCAAGAACTTACAACAAGATTTAGATTGAACGGCAGTAGAGTTTTGGACTTGCATTGTCTTTATTTGTTTTGAATCACTACGTTTCAACTGGTAAGCATCTCCAGTCGTCTTCAGGTGAATGCTGAGATTTAGATTATCCAAGGAAAGAGTTTAACTGATCGAATCTTAGTCGAAATACATTCTCCAACAGGACGGTACATCCAATATCATTGTAGTAGTACAAAGTAAAGAAGTTTTTACAAATGTTAGTATTTCTGTCTTTTTTTTATGATAAAACACCTGCACTGTAGGAAAAATCCTTTAAGGCGCTCTAAGAGCGGTGCGAGTGCGAAAAAAGCGATTAACGTTGGTCTTGAAACGTTGAAGATTGTATTAATTGAGAAACACGACCTCAGGAAGATCATTCCACAAAGATGACGTTCTCCAGATGAAAGAATTCTTGAACAATGAAGTTCGAGGAGTACTAAGCTGAACAACATATGGATGAGCGGCAGTGGTTCGCCGTGTATTTCTGTTTTGCATTGCTCTAGGTGAAATCAAGTGGGCAATGTCAGTCGAACACCTGCCATGGAAATATCTGTAAAAGAGAGCCAATTCACCAACCTGTCTTCGATGCTCCAGGCTATCGAGGGTCTTGGTCAGCTCGGGGTCGCCGATCAGACGAACGGCTCTCCTTTGAATGGAATCCAGTAGCCGAAGGGTGTGCTTGGGTGCAGAGCTCCAGACATGAGAGCAATATTCTAATGATGGTCGAATCTGGGCTTTGTAGAGTGTCAAAAGTTGATGAGGTGTGTACAACCTTTTGGTGCGGAAAAGTACACCAAGTTTCTGTGCAGCTGTCTTGGCAATTGCGGCAACGTGATCATGCCAAGACATATTACCTCCTAGATTGACCCCCAGCAAATTAATAGACGGTGCCAGGGGAATTGCGTGTCCTGCCATGACTATATCCGGTTCTGCAATATTAACCTTTTGGGAGAAGACTGCTGCCTGGGTTTTCTTAGCATTAAATTCGACTTGGTTACTGTCACCCCAAGCCAAAATTTCTTCCAGATCCTTGTTGAGGCGCAATACTTTATGCTGCCTGCGAAGATGTGCGTCGGCAGCGGATGTTTGGGGAGTCAAGGTAAAAGATGAGACAAGTGTGCTGTCATCAGCAAAGCTATAAATTGGATTTTAGGTTTTCACTAGAAGGTCGTTAATATACAGTATCATGGTCATTAATTATCCATTTTTTTTTTCAAAGTTAGTTTTACTAATTTTGTCTCCACCTATATTAGTAAACATTGTTTTTCGTACAGTTTACTTTCTAAGTAAAACCATTCTTATGCACAACAGTACGTAAAGAATAAATACGCACTAGTGCTGTAATGGAAAAAAACGGTTTATTAAAATTTAGCTCTTAAATAAAACCGCACTTTTTAGAAGAATAATTTATTATTAACAATTATAAAATTAATTACCAATTATTAATTAAAATATAACACTTAAGGATTATTATAAACATTATTAATACACTTTTTACAGTTAGAAATTTGTATACCAAAAGTGGATGTGATGGAGCCCTTTACGTTCGAATTTCCAATCATTAAATCCGTGTCTGACCCCATGATCTTTGTTATTTGTTTCTTATTTTCTAAAGAATTCTCAACGTAGCCTTCTACCGTAGAAGAGGATTTCCAGCCCCCATGACGCTTTAACATCTGCATATCTGCACCACCATCAATTAGAATGGTGGCTGAGGACCTCCTAAAACAATGTCCACTGTATCCTTCGGGATTATTTAATTCAAGTTTTGTTGCAATCTTTTTTGGTATACTTCCAAAACTATTAATTCCAACAGGCTGGGAGGTGCATTTTTCTTTTCCATAAAATACAAAAAACCGCCTGTGAGTTGCATTAAGAGGACGAAGTTTAGCATACTTTCGAAAAATACTTAAACAGTTGACACCTGTCACATTTCCTTCTGTTATAACAAATTCTCGCCTAATTTTGGTTTTCGAGAATGGAATTACAATTTTTATATATAAATCATTGTGTTCAATATGATCCAACATTAACTTAGCTAGTTCTTCGCGCCGACAAGCCCCAAAAATGCCGATTATCATAACAACCTTCATAAGTAAATATGTTTTATCATTTGCAGTACTAAGAAACTTACGTACGTCTTCCTTTGTGAAAACTTTGGACTTTTTGGCCTTGTAACCCTCTGAACTTCTTTTCAAAACTGCGATTAGTTGAGAAAATCTGCTTATATCTTGATTTTTCTTGACCGAAATCATAGTTCTCAACATTGAGTAGTGATTCCATAGTATAGATGGTTTCTGGGAGCATTGCTTTACGAAAAATAAACCAAAAGGATTTTCTCAGACACCTCCTTTATTTTGTTAGCTTTGCACCAATCTTTAAACTTCTGATACTCCAACTCATACCGCGCCTTGGATTTTGTCGGAACTAAGTTTGAGATCGCTTCGTTTGCCGCTGCTTCTATATCAGAAGGTAAACTTCCATCAGAATCGCTCATTTTGAAAAACGCTTTTTATATTTTTGAAATTGTTTGACAAAGTTTCGACAGTAACCATGCGAAACAGTAACTATGCAAAAAGTAACATAAAAAACTTGATTAGTAAACTTAATAGCAGGTGCATTTTTATTTTTAAAAATGCCTTTTGCCAAATATTTTTATTCATAGATGAAAGTAGATAAAATTTTGTACAATATTCTTGTTGTAAATTCATATTACTACACTCGATGTTTTACTAAACTCGGCTGACGCCTCGTTTGAAAACTTTAACATCTCGTGTCGTAATATGAATCTTATACACTTATATCGTGAATAACTATTTTACGAAACTTAATACGTAATATACTATTAACTACTATTTCACATATTATCATATACGTACTATATTCGTACTGCATTGTTATGTATTTTATTAATGTAATGACTAGTGGGATAAATTTTACGTTGGTAAGTACTGTTTGTATTAACCTCTTGTTTTGGATATGAAATAAAAGATTATTGATTTGATTTTGACTTAGTTGATCCTCAAATTTCTGTTTAGAAAAGTCTATTCTCTTATAATCCCAAAAATGGTTTGAGATCTTAATAAAAAAAATTTGGCAACATAACAAACCATCTATTCTGAAAAAAAATTTTTTTTGCTAACCTAAATAACAAATTTCCTTTTAAATTTTAAACATTTTTACGCATCTTACCTTTGAGGTATACCTAATAAAAAATTCAAAAGATAGAAAGTAAGCAGCTCTATCAATAGAGCCGTTATATAAGATCGATTTTGTGAATATCGATATTAAACTAAAAATTTCTTTGTGTCGATATTAAATAAAATTGCCCGTTCCTACCTCACATTAAGGACTATAACGTTTCCAGCCAAATACCAATAATTTGGCTGGCGTTATCATTAAATTGCCTGAAAATGCATACAAACATGCAACATCGTTAAGTTTTGTTTGTTTTTCGTACCACTTTGTGCACTGGATAATGCTTAATAAAATTTTAATTTATTTTTTAAGATATTTCTCTGCAAACGTGCTATAAAAATTTATAATAGTTTATATACAGGATGGAATTTCTAACAGAAATAAATTCAGTATTAGAAAGCCTCTCTATTTAATATAGACATAATTTGTCTTATTGTAAATTTTTTTTTCTTGACGAACCCCTAACCTAAAGTAAAGTTCATTTTTAACATTATGTACCATATCCGGGTTTTTTTGATGTGTCGTTGCCTAAGTTCCTCTAAAAATAATAGTATCAATTGTTGCTGGCCGTTTTTTTTCTGGCTTGGGAAAAATTAAAGCAAGATCAAAAGCAATAATTGGAATAAAATCAAAGGTCTCTTTAGAAAATGTTTATATCGCAAAGGTATTTTTAAAAAGGATTATTATTTTTTGACCTGTTAGGAAATAACACAAGTACAGACACCCATGAAAATGTTTTATACAGTGTGTCTACTTAAGTTGGCTACATATGGGAAATTTTTTTATTATTAACTTTACAAAAAAAAGTTATGCTTCGTAAAAAGTTCTGCATGGTCCAAATCTAAAATGCAACCATCAGATGTTAAATTTTTTCAGTTGTATACGAGGTTTGTCAAAAAATATGAATTTAGAACAATATCGAAAACTGTAATTATAAAATCTTGTATTGTTTTTCGGCATTAAAAACTATTTTAAGAACATAGTTTTTCATACCGAACAAAATTTCATAATTAGTTTTCGATATTGTCAAAAATAAAGGTACTTTACTCTTGGGCAAAATTCATATTTTTCGACAAACCTCGTATCCGACTAAAGAAAATTAACATCTGATAGTTGCATTTTAGGTTTTGGACCATGCAGAACTTTTTAAGAAGGATAACTTTTCCTCGTAAAGTTAAAAATAAAAAAGTTTCCCATATGTAGCCAACTTAAGTAGACACACTGTATATTAACCCCTTCGCGTTGGATTAAAATAATCCAGATATAACAAATGCACAGGTTATTTATATAACCAACAAAACACGTATTGGAATTCCTACAAAGCATTGGTGAAAAATCCACACTCGTGAATGCAAAATTCGGATTTAAAGCAGGCTCAGAGTCCGTCGATTCGTCGGCCCGAAAATGAAAACATACCGCTTGCTGAAAAATGGTTCATAGATACGTATCTCGGATGTCGCATGCAATAAACTGAGAACTTTGTTTTAATGGCAACATTTCAAATAATCCGTTGAAAGCCTGTACGAATCAATACCGACAAATAATTTGTTTTGCAGCGATTACTTTATTGTTTTTTGTACCTCTTGTATTCTTTAATTATTTGTTTGACCTTAAAAACGATTTTTACATTATTGAATATTATCTTTACTCATATGTAGTGTTCGTGTCTCAATTTTGTTATATATAGGGTGTCCCGACTGTTTAACGCTTCACCACAAATTCCTTAACCAAGAATAAGGCGATCTAGGCAAACTTACCTATATGTAATGTTGTTTCGTTTTGCCGCTACTTACAGGGCGCTAAAGTTTTCAAATTATTATTGTTTTTCAGAATAATTTCTAAACGCCTTTATCGATTTCCACTAATTTTGGAACTAAGAATGACCACTATTAATAGCGTGTTTTGACGTATGCGCCATCTTTTTTAAATACCTGCAAATTTAAAAATGGCGTGGGATTGGTAATTAAATGTTCCTCTTTTTGTAGCCCCCCGTATAAATGACTTAAATTATTTCTCTGACACTACCTTACTTCATGTTAATAGTAAGAAAATCATCACCAAAATATACTCCTTACTGTATCACCCAATGTGGCCAGGTCGATCCCATGTGCCTGTGGGTAAAGGCTTTGTCAGCACAGCTGGCATGATGGTCCATCAGTAGTGCGATAAAGCCCCTCGGGGTGGAAGCCACAGTCTGGTAGAAGATGCGATTAAGCCGTTTAACTAGTCGCTTGAGGTGTCGGAGCGTCTTGTAAACGCTCTAGTATCCGAAACGAAGTTTTTAGCGCTTTTGAGCAATTCGCCCAAGTCGTGGGAGTGATCGTAGCGCACGAACAGTGCCAAGGTCTCGGGTCTAGTTCAAGATAGACCTAGTATCCGTGACCACTCTTTACCACTGGGTTGATCCTTTGACGTCCGACCAGTGTACGATTATTACAGGGTGAAACTTGCGACAAAACTGGTACTGCGGGTGGGATGGAGCCCCGTTATGTAAATAACGCCATCCCATAGGTGTCGGCCTCGCAGGGGCAGCTGGCTTAGATGGTTGGTATGGCCTTCCCGGAAAGGGCGCGAGGTGCAAACCTTAGGGTAAAAACCGGTTGAGCGTAATAATCCTATTGTATTACCCAATGGATGCTTCCGTCTGGTGATCATATTTTACTTTATCCTAATGTGATCATCCCATCTATTTACTTTATAAAATATCTCAATTGTATTAACATTTATCTTCCTCACACACAATACACTTCGTTTCTATACAACTTGATATGCCGAGCCCACAGCAATTTTTTTAAAATTAATTATTAAATTTCTATCCATATCATTCTTCATTTCTCTTAACAATTCTCTTTCTCACACCTGGTTGTTAAACCTTTTATTCGACACTAAATTCTAATAACATCCAAAGCTACAAACCTTGCATACTTTTTCCTTTTGACAGTGTGAAGTATATTTTGGTGATGATTTATTTTCTCACTGTTCTACTTATTGAACCTTCATTCCATCTAATATTATAATCTTAAGGCTTCGTTAAGATGATATCTACCGTTTTCTTCGATTATTATTTGTTTTAACGATTATTTATTTAATAATGTCGACTGACATGACTCTTAACCTGACATTCGCAATGAATTAATAGTATTAATAACAGACCTCCTTTTTTTGTTTCTGTAATGATAATGTATTTGCAAGCTTTGACGTTTATCCAGCTAATATATAATTGTAAGAACTATATAATTATTTTTGCAAATTAACAACTAGCACGAACACTAAGTTTATTATTTATATTAAATAAAAAGGCTAGAAGTAAAACATGCATTTCTGCAAATATGCGTCTAACATCCATACTTGGGTATAAAAAATTTACCCCGTAAACCAGGCGCTTATTTCGTCGATTCGCCGCCCCCTGAAAAAGAAAATATATAGCTTTGCTGAAAAATGGAACATCTAGATACGTATCTGGCATGTCGCATGTAATAAACTGAGGACTCTGTTTTAATGGCAACATTTCAAATAATCCGTTGAAAACGTATGCGAATCGGCGGGTCATTTGTTTCTGACAACTTGTTGCTGCTGTTTCTTCCCTCTTGCCTTTATAACCATTTACTCAAAAACGATTTTGACTTATTTAATGTAATTTTTACGAAGTTGTACAATTTTATTGATGTTGTAAATAGTATTTTTAGAATAAAAAACAAGCATAGCATAAAAGACATACAAATATCAGGTCATGTATATCAACAAATTGATCTGGAAACATACCCAAGAAGAAGCTAGGAGTCGCAGCGCAAGATTAAACCTTCACCGCAATGTTCTTTTGAGATATTCCAAAGGTGCCTGTAATGTTACCAAAAGTCGTCAACAACTTTGCCAGAACATCACGATATGTCCATTCATGTCCTTTGTAAAAACTCGATTAAAAGCAATTTGTAATTTGACAAAGAATTTTTGCTGCAAAATTAAATTTCGTTTAATGTCCTTTTGTTATATTGTAGTGCCTTCATAATTTTTAACCACTTGTTCCGTTAAATCATCGGCTCCTATATGGTATTTTAAAGTCTTACTTGCCTCTAATTGTTTAATTAATAATAATATTAATGAAATTTGGAACAAATGCAAGTTTTTCCGACATCAATTCTCAGAGTAGTCTCTTGTGCTGCACCTTTAATTGGCCGGTTTAAGTTCTTGCAAACAACCTTCACTGCAATATTATTTAAATGTATGCTCTTAACTTTTCTGCAACCATATTCATTCAACCACTTCAAGACTCTTTTAGTACTATATTACATGCATTGAATTGCAATATTCGCAGAACCTTATAACTGATGTAACATACTCCTCAAAACATTGCCAGAATATAAGAAAATTTAAATTAGATGAAATTAAGACAATAACTTTAAATTAATCACAAAAAGATTATGCAAATTGTAGACCTGTTGCAGTTGAGGATTAAACATGTCCACATAGCCGACTTTGAGAATGTACTTAACAGTTTTCTATGATAGATAGTCAAACAAAAGAATATCACATTTAATCCCGCAGAATTCGAAATCTTCAAGATAAATCAACCAATAGTGCATGGAATAATAAAAAACACAGATAATACCGCAACGAATCACGACGCTGCAGAAGATAAAAAGGTTGTGTTGTCTTTCCAGATTCCTGTTTCAGCACGCTGTCCAAAGTAATTTAAAAATGTACCGTCAAAGAGAAAACACTGCAATAAAGAATATTTTTATATCATTGACATTTTAAATAATTAATTAGTATAATTAAGAAGCGTGACAAATATGTTTAACATATGTCTCACTGAAAAATTGCACTTTAAAAATAGTAGAATTTAGTGTTCGTTAAAATATATAAAGAAAAGAAGCTAAGCGGCAAGCGGACAGAGTAATGCGTATATCTTTTGCATTAAAGTACACAGGGACGCCAAAGGTAATGGGTTCCCTGGGGCACAGGTAGACAATGACATGCTGTTTCGTCCTTGTTAGGACTCATCAAAAAGCCATAACCTGTAAGCAATTCCCAGTACAGCGAGACTGTTCTTTTCAAGGCGTTTTTAAGAAATAAAAACGCGATGAAAACCCAGTAACGCCATCTGTAGGAATCAATTCAATGCAAAAGATAGCCCATCTAAAACGTAGAAATAAATAAATAATTTATTTAGATGAAGATGTAAGCACGTATTTTCCTTTTTTAATATTATACCCTAGTGCTCGGGACAAATCGGTGATATGTAGCGTTGTGGTACTAGCAGCAAAGTTTGCCAAAAATCCTATAGATGTTTGTGCTGGTTGGGTAGCAGTCTACATTTTTTCTTCATTAAGCATTTAAAAATATAAATATGTTATTTTTAATGAATGTTTTTCATTCATAAAAAAATCCTAAATTTTGGTGTAATATTTTACTAAGTACGACATTTTCCTACCGAATTTCCCTCGACCTTAAATTATAAATCCGAAAAATTTTCCTCAGTCGCGAATTAAAAAAAAATTCTGAAAATAATTCATGCTTTAAGGAGATTATAAATAAAACTCACCCTCCCGGCCTGATTGAGCTGAAAAGAACATTATTATGCATGATTATAATCTCTTTTGTGCATACTAGCTTTTTGGGTATTTTTGGGGATAATGGTCCAGTAGTGCATATAAAATTTAAAATCATGCATTTAGGTTTGTTTCCCTAAGGAAGAAGCTCTAATTCATTTTTTCATTATTATTTGCTCTCCTTTACCAACTGATCGGGTACTTTTTGTTAAACAACAATAAAATGCATTCAAGCTGTACGTATAATTTTTGGCAATTTTAAATCTTAGTGTTAACAATTATTTCCTCGGTTTGGTTTGCAGTTTCTAATGGATTGACTGATAAGGTCCGTATAGTTACTGGCTGGATGCATGTCATAACTTAATTACATAATCATAACAAAAACAAAAGATAAGGTACCATTGCGCCCAAAAAAAACTGGGACAGCAAAATGTAGTTTAATCTCCCAGACTATTAGCTTTTTTTTGAAGTTGTCAATTTAATTTAATTTTGTGACTGACAGTGGCGTGTCAAAAGAAATATTTTTTGAAATCTTTAACCACCGAGCAAAAAGCGATCATTTGCACTCGATTGAGAGATGGGCATCAAATAAAAAACATCGCAGATGAATTAGGGATTAGCAAAAATACCGTGTTGTTGGCTAAGCACAAAATTGCAGAATATTGAAGTATTGTAAGAAAAGCAGGTTCTGGTCGCTCAAAATTTCGAATGACGGCTAAGATATAGAATTAATTCATTTTCTAAAAGATCATCCCTTCGAAACAGCAATAAAAGCTAAAGAAGAAACATGTTTTCCTGGTTCGGATAATACAACGCCTAGAAGAATTCGTAGTTCAGATATAAAAAGTTGTTGTGCTGCCAATAAAATATTTTTGACCAAAGCAAACAAACAGAGAAGAGTAGAATTTGCTTATGAATGAATGAAATCAAGGTAATATATGGGAAACCGTAATATTTTCCGATGAAAAAACCTTTTAATTATGCAATAATGGAAAAATACGCGTTTATAGGCCTTCTGGTACGAGATACGATGGAAGATATACAAATTAGACTAATCAAAGTGGACGCTTTTCTATAAACGTTTGGGGCTGGATTAGTGCAAGAGGCCCAGGAGTTTGCCAAATAGTGCAGGGAAGGTTCAAACCAAGTTATGATACCATCTGTCGACGCAATATATGGCCAAGGTTGTATATTTTAACAAGATAATGCTCCGATACATAAAGCACGCATGGTTCAAAATTATGTAGAAGAAAATCAAATTCGTGTTCTGCCTTGGCCCTCGAAAAGTCCGGATATCAACCCAATTGAAAACGTTTGGGGTGAGATGACAAAATTTATGTATAAACACAACTTCCAGCCTAGAACTCGGGATGAATTAAGCCAAAGGATAATGCAAGCATGGGATGCAATAACGCAAGAGTATACGAGAAACCTAGTGTTAAGTATGCCACGACGTTTACAAGCATTAATCGATAATAATGGTGCAACTACCAAATATTAAAAACATGTTATTATATTAAGGTTTAAATATAATTAAAATTAAAATTTATTGGAACATAATATTAAAAAATTTTGTTTTATTTTTGTTACATTTTAAAACACAATATGCGTATTTTCATTTTTTCTCGTATTTCTAAAAATGTGGTATTGTTGTTAAACCTTTTCACTTCCATGACAACTATTATAACAACAATGATAACCTTCCCTCAATAGATTTTACATTTTCCTTATAGTCGAGGAGCTACTTTACAACAACAATTTTGCTGTCCCAGTTTTTTTGGGCGCAATGGTACCTAGTCTATTATTAATAATTTTTTTTTTTTTTTTTTTTTTTTTTTTTTTAATGATAAAACACCTGCACTGTAGGAAAAATCCTTTAAGGCGCTCTGGGAGCGGTGCGTGTGCGAAGAAAGCGATTAACGTTGGTCTTGAAACGTTGAAGATTGTATTCATTGGGAAACACGACCTCAGGAAGATCATTCCACAAAGATGACGTTCTCCAGATGAAAGAATTCTTGAACAATGAAGTTCGAGGAGTACTAAGCTGAACAACATATGGATGAGCGGCAGTGGTTCGCCGTGTATTTCTGTTTTGTATTGCTCTAGGTGGAATCAAGTAGGCAATGTCAGTTGAACACCTGCCATGGAAATATCTGTAAAAGAGAGCCAAATCACCAACCTGTCTTCGATGCTCCAGGCTATCGAGGGTCTTGGTCAGCCCGGGGTCGCCGATCAGACGAACGGCTCTCCTTTGAATGGAATCCAGTAGCCGAAGGGTGTGCTTGGGTGCAGAGCTCCAGACATGAGAGCAATATTCTAATGATGGTCGAATCTGGGCTTTGTAGAGTGTCAAAAGTTGATGAGGTGTGTACAACCTTTTGGTGCAGAAAAGTACACCAAGTTTCTGTGCAGCTGCCTTGGCAATTGCGGCAACGTGATCATGCCAAGACATATTACCTCCCAGATTGACCCCCAGCAAATTAATAGACGGTGCCAGGGGAATTGCGTGTCCTGCCATGACTATATCCGGTTCTGCAATGTTAACCTTTTTGGAGAAGACTGCTGCCTGGGTTTTCTTAGCATTAAATTCGACTTCACCCCAAGCCAAGATTTCTTCCAGGTCATTGTTGAGGTGCAATACTTCATGCTGCCTGCGAAGATGTGCGTCGGCAGCGGATGTTTGGGGAGTCAAGGTAAAAGATGAGACAAGTGTGCTGTCATCAGCAAAGCTATAAATTGGATATTGGGTTTTCACTAGAAGGTCGTTAATATACAGTAAAAAGAGGGTAGGCGACAATATGGACCCTTGAGGAACACCGGCATTGATGGTGAAGGTGTCTGAGAGAAACCCGTCAATCGCCACTTGCAGAGAACGGTTCTTAAGGAAGCTGGTTAACCGTAAACAAAATCCATTAGGCATACCGTAGGATCGCAATTTACTTAGAAGCCAATTAAAGAGGTCAATTGACATAAAATTCGTTTTGACAACCTTTGTCATTTCGTAGAAAACAGTTCTAACGTATTAACAGTGATTTAAAAACGAAAAATAGTTAGTTGGAATATAATCTGAAAATATGTGTCTTTATTCAGCACAAGAAGAAAATGCTCATTTTGAAGTTTATATAAACCCTGACAGAATTTGAAAAAATATATGATTTAATCAATGGCACGACGCGAATCTGTAAAGCTAATACAGCAAATTTAATATGACTTTTTTCGGCATACTGTACTGTGTGTATAATTTGAAAAATATGTATTCCTGATCATTTGGCGAAGGTAAAATATCCTAAAATTTCAAAATGACAATCTTCTACTGTACACATAAGATGTGTTTTAAATTTTTTACATTAACCCTTTTTTTAATAAACATGTATACGAATAGGTGTTTTACAAATACAAAGTGTTAATACGTGCTCTAATAGTTCAAACACAATATTATTTTTCTAATCCCAAATGGATATTATCTATTTCCTTTATAACCAAGTGATTGAATAAATGAGCTATACACCAGATAAATGAATAGATGTATTTAAGTTATCTATTCTTGTTAGGATATGAAACTGACCAATCACAGTAGTCAGATTATTTTAACTTTTATCTATTATGCAAGAACGTTTGTCTCAGAGATCTTCTAATGGGCCACTCAACGTAAATCACCCTGTATATAGTGTATTTCACGTAATCTTTTAATACATTGACGCTTCTTTTGTCAAATGCGTTGGCCAACATAGGTATGATTTAAAAATTGCTTAATTCTGAAAACGGCTTTTCCTTAAGAACATTGGCTATTTCATGATATTATATAACTTAAAAAGTTATAACTTAACGTATATTTACATGAAGATACACGACAAAGATACACACTGAACACTCCAATCTGTTGCCCTTCAATTAGGTCAAAACCCGGCAAGAAATTATTGTTACAGCACCGACATCGACTACATGTGATCTCTTTCTTACGCTCTTGCCCTTGTACATCTCTTTCCGTACTTCATCAATACAATTGTCTTTTCTGCGTTCTTTCAACATCACACAGCCGGATTTTCAATACTGCAACGAAAAACGAATAAATCCCGGATTTATTCGTTTTTCGTTGCACTATTGTTGTTGTATTTGGTATTTTTAGAGATCATTTTGCTATAATGTTGT
This sequence comes from Polydrusus cervinus, assembly GCA_935413205.1. Lineage (NCBI taxonomy): Eukaryota > Metazoa > Arthropoda > Insecta > Coleoptera > Curculionidae > Polydrusus > Polydrusus cervinus. The sequence continues at coordinate 17,298,743 of OW284515.1, forward strand.
GTGTTGACTATAAACTATAAGACTGTGTGTATCTGTGAAGTGTTCTTTTTATGTAAAAGTAAGTAAATATATTGTTTATTTATTAATTAACTTTTGCAGGAACACCAGTTCGGCCCTAACCAAACCTTAAATTCTGTAAAATAAATGTTACTAGAAATGACGTGTGTCATCGACGGCCATTAAACGTCAAGGTCCTTAGATAGATAGGTTGTCTGGTAACTTTGGACCAATCAGATGTTCGCATTTAATGCGCGGGAATGCGTCATTTAGAGGAACTTTTTAAAATCTCTTGATATACGAATGCAAGCTAAGGAGTTTGGAAATGTAATTTAAAACGTGTTTTTTTAAATATCATTTGTCGACAAATTGTGTGTAGGTGTGCCATAAATCTCTCAGCCAATATTGAGATATTGTGACTCTTTTACATAGCTTAAATTTAAAAAATATAACTTCTGGTACATGATCACGAATCACGTAGTTACCGCAACTTTAAAGAGGCAAGTGTAAATCATACATAATATATAGAAATGAAGAAATATAGTCCCGATGGGCGAACCCTATTTAAGAGGGGAAATAAACTGAATCTAGCCCTTAAAACGCCTTTTACAAATCATTACTATTATCGTAACAAAATATTTTTCTGTTTGATTTTCTTTTATTGAAGAATTTATGATTGCGGTAATATATAAAAAAATCTTTTAATAAGTACCTTATTATATTAATATTGTGATTAAATAGGTCTATCAGAAAATAGCCCCAGAAACATTATAGGTCCAAGTGCTAAAATTATTAAAAGAATTGGACTTGATAGTGTCAAAAAATGTATATTTAAAAAAACACGTTTTATCATAAATAGGAATTGTGGAAATTGCGAGAAATAAAACTACACTTATACCATAAATTTAAAAATACTTTTAGTGATGTACTCCATGTAAAGGGTGTAAAGGGGATGTAGTAATGATACACCAGAGTGATCTTTAAGAACTGAATTTATTCTCTTTTAAATTGTTTGTGACGGCATGGATTTGCAAGTCTATAAAAACATTGTTTATTTTATTTTAATACCTGTTTGTTGGGTATTTCTAGTTCAGGTTAACTTAAAGATAACTATACTAAGTTAACCAACCACACCCCACCACACTTTCATTTTAAATCAATATCAAAATGTATTGGTGGTATAAAAATATTTCTGAAAATATGGTTTAATAAATTGTTTGATATTTGACAAATATATTTTTTTAAATGCATTGGTTGGAAATTCATTATCCTAGCTTGAACTTCGGCATCGTAATCGGTTAAAAGAAAATGCTTACTGCATAATCGTTTGTGTTGAGGCGTCCAATTGTCTTTTCGGCAACATTTTCTAATCCAATCTTTCAAAATATTGGGGTTTTTTGGAAATGTAAAAAAAATTATCTTTTTTCCATCTGGATCTGGCCTTTTGGAGTTACTTTTGCATGTAGCAATGCTACAAACATTGCCACCACCCATTATCTAAATAAATAATCACAGAATTCGTTTGAAACTAACGATTTAGCGTGAGAATCTAGTTTAATAAACTAACCTTAAAATACACAAAATTAAAACTTTGACCACTAAGGCCACCCAAACGAAATAGAAAAATAAGAAGAAGAAAACTGATGAAAATTCAGTATTTTTAATAGTTTTTCCACTAAATGTTATTATCAGTTCAAAAACAAATATATTCACACTTTAGAATTTAACGTTAAACACACAAATAACACTGAAAACCGCTTTTTTGCGTTGTATCTAGCTTAAAACACATACAAATCAGATGTAAACAAATGTATTAGTTCCTCGTGATGACGCGGACACCCCGCTCATCGTCGCTTCCGCCAGTATGTTACCAGACAACCTATCTATCTAAGGACCTTGATTAAACGTTACGTGAAATAGGTACACTATTCCTAACACAGCGTTTCTTATAATATAGTACCCATAAAGTTTACCTTTCAACTTGGGTACCTAGATAATAATTATCGACATTTTAGAAAAGGGTTTCCACTCTGTCAAATTGTTTAATTTTTCAGTATATTTTTAGAAAATCAAACACAGATTTAATCAATTAAATCTTTTAATTAAATGACTTTTGATCGGCAATAGACAATATTATTACAAAATTTATTTAGTTAACAATTAAAATATTTTACTTTTGTTATATTATTTTTGTAAAGTAAACACTTTTTTACTAAACTTTTCCACTTTATTTGACAATACTACGACATGTTTCATTGCATTGCAACTTCGTCAGGTAATAATAATAATAATAACATTACCTGACGAAGTTGCAATGCAATGAAACATGTCGTAGTATTGTCAAATAAAGTGGAAAAGTTTAGTAAAAAAGTGTTTACTTTACAAAAATAATATAACAAAAGTATTATGGATTTCCACCAAGTAACGACCAATAATATTAAAGTAAAATATTTTAACCTAAATCTAGTAACAGTAGTATTGCATTTGTCGGTTTTACTAATTATAGTGTTTAATTTAAAATCATATGCACACATTATTATTAAAGTTAAAAACTAACAATAATTCTGTAATGTACATTTTGAGCAACAACATTCTTATTAAACAGTATGTTTAAAGAAGTTCTAAATTCCTATATTTATAATAAATAAAATTTAAACAAGAGAAAAGAAAGTCGTCTGCTGTGCCGCTTAACTTGGCTTATTAACTAACCTACAGTTTAAAGAACGAAAAATAATCAATAAAAAAAACTTTGGAGAAGCTACCGGAACGCCAGGGATTAAACAACGAATACAATTATTATATTCTTGAAAATTCATTTAAACCTTTAATATATTTTTAAGGGCATCTGCTACATTTTTACATGTAGCAGACTGCGTTAATTATTTGTACACAAACTATATTTCACTATAAACTAAATTTGTTGGAAATACCAGAAAAGAAAAATAAATTTACAAGAAAAACTACTAATTAAAAAAAAACAAATAAATAATTTTTATTAAGTGTTTAAAATAACTTTAAAGTACCGGGTGATCAAATAAGAATGGACGCCGGCCATATCTCAAGAACCGTTTTTCACAACGTTTTTAAATAAAAAAAAGTCATTAACAAATCGATCAAGAGAAATTTTTTGCAATTATTTTGAAATTCCCAAAATTTAAATAACGTTATATCAAAAATACAGTATTTTATTTTTTGGAATAAAGAGTATATTATATACCTTTTCTTTAATACATTATGATCTTGCTCGCAAAATAAAGATGGATTTAAGGAAACCTTTTTTAAAATAAATACTCATAAGTCCTGTTTGCCATAACGAAATTTCACAAACATACTCTCATTTAAAAGAGTTTACCCTATAATAACAGTTAAAAATTTTTATAATACATAACCATTTTTTTAAATACATCATCGATAAATGTGTAATATTATAAACTTTGGCACAAGTACATATTATGAGTAATGAGTTCCTCACTAACACAGTAACAGCATTTTATGTTTTAAAGCCTATTTTGTAAAAAGTAAAATTTTCTTGATTATGTATTATCATTACTATCATCGATACTTGATCAGAAGTTAAATGAGTTAGAATTAGGGTGTTAATTTTTATTTTTGTGAAAATATTGAACAAAAAAAAATAATAACTTTAAATTACTTTATTTAAACCTTTTTACATCATATTATTTGTGGTGCTAAATCTACGGTATGTATTTTCCGGCTTAAATTAGGATATCGACATAAAGCTTTTACCAGTTTTCTTCATTTTTAATCAGTTTTTTATCTAAATGAATAGTTATGTACGAATTTTTGAAAAAAATTAAAAAATTTGGTCGCCCTCTAGCGGCGGCGAATATAAAAAAATTGAAATGCTACTATAGAATGATGTCTTTCAACCACAACGAAGTTTGTTAAATTTGGTTAAGACGAACCAGAGTTATGAGTATTTCTGTCAAAAAAGACTCCCCCTCCACCCCTCAGTTTATTTTGTGTTCAAAATGTATTAAAGCAAAGTTATACCTTATGTTTCAAAGAATAAAAAACTGAATTTTTGACATAATGTAGGTGGCATATTACCGATAAAAATTCTATACTGTCCTTAGTCAATTCTATACGCCCTCTAGCGGTAAATTTAGGAACTTAATTTTTCGATATTGTAATGGTTTTAAAAACGTTGTGACAAACGGTTCCATTCTTATTTGATCACCCGGTACAAAGTCTGATTTTAGAACAGTGGTGGAAAATATAAATATAAAATATTTTTTTAAAAGGCAAATTTAAAAAAAATTGTTTGGTGCTTTAATGTAAAATTTATTTCTAAAAACTATGTATTTGACAGATTTTTGTCTAAAGTGCTTAATTTTTCCTAAAATTAGAATAAGTATTTAAAATGTATTGCCACTTTTTTGTGTTTTTTAATAAACCTTTTAAAACATACTTTATGTACAAATTATTAGTCTTTAGTTGTTAAAATTAATTACAATAACAGCAAATAGGCCGAGACACAATTAAAAAATAAGCATTAGGCGATAAGCTATAAACAACAAACCTGAGTTTTGATACGTAGAAACCAATCAATCACGACACAATTTAGCTTGAAGCAACAAGCAACAGGAATACAATTTATATTATATTTTTTATTTTCTATTACCTGCTTCTTATTGCATATTGCTTATTTTTTGCCTGTGTCCCGACCTTTACATACATTAATATTAAAACATACAGAAAAAAAAAACACTTCCCTAAAATATATCGTAAACATCAAATCAAAACCATAATGGCCTAATTTGATAAAAGCCTTTTAAACAAGTTTAAACCTAAATTTAAACCGAAGAATAATTCTAAAATCGTACAAATGTCACAAGTCGATTTACAATGTAGGATTAATAGCAAAGTTCAATTTACGAGTACTCAACCTCAAGCAATCATAACTTCTTATGTTATGTTACAATATATTAAGTTATGACCAAGTAAATCACTTTTACCTTAAACTTTGCTGTCAATCCCACATTACCTCGGCTAAAATCGACTTAATAAAATTAAGCAAAAGAAATCTATGATTTAAATCAAAGAAATCTCAAAAATGGACATTTCATAATGTGGGATTGACAGAAAAGTCCGAGTTAAAAGTGATTAACCTGGTCATAACTTAATATAACGTAAGATATCATAACAAAATATGATCATGTTGATTACTCTTAAATTGAACTTTGCTGTCAATCCCACATTATAAATCTACCATATCTGACATTTTTATGGTTTCAGAATAATTCTTCGGTTTAAGACGACTTTATAAAATTTGGCCTAAGTCAACTAGAGACATTTTCAGAGTATTTTTGTCGATGTACCATCCGAATTATTTTAAAATATAGTTTTTTTGTAATTTGGACCAAGAAGAATCGCAATTTAACACTGTAAATTTTAGCGTGGTCGGATCTACTGACGTTAAACTTCCAATAAATTTGACTTAAAGAAGTAGGTGAGCAAAAAGGCGCATCATAGAACCCTGCTAGTTCCGGACATACAACGTACAATATTTTTTTTAAATAACATTTTTATGTTGTCACCAGGGTGCTTTTTACGGTTTACTTTTTGAGGATGTGCGCGCGCAAACCTCGCTGCGTACCCCGCTCATCTGATGAACCATGATGAACCCCGAGTTATAATACCGATCCCGTGAAAATATTCTCAATAATTTTATTTCATTTTTAAATAAATAGTGATTTTTAGAAACATCAAATTTGGTCTTGCCTTCAAATACGAAGATATTTATTCGGTTGTTGCGGAACCAAATGCAAGAGCTACAAAGTAAGCCGTGCAATATTTATTTACTTGCTTGTTTGCAATTTCCTAATTTTGTTCTCATCATCGTTCATGAACCTCTAATCTCGTACTTTATCGATATTCGGAAATGTATAGCGTAAAACATTGTATTTTATACATTTTACGGTCAGAAGATCAAAAATTTAGATTTTGGCCCTATCGTATAGAGCAATTTTCTATGGTTTCAGTTTTTAAACCCATTAATTATTTTTAATTTTAATAAAAACACGCTAAACCGACGTCACAATGAAACCAGCAAATGGGCAACCCGGGCCAGCCTCATTTGACACACTCGGACCCATCTCCGACCTGACTTTAGTCTCGAGACTGGTGTTCTATTTCTAATCTAGTCTTTCCAGTCCAAATAAAGATAACAATATAATCGGTCGCACGATTTGCAAATAAAAGCATTGCGCGGTTAATAGGACGACGTACATGCTTTCTTGCCTTATGTTTTTAAACTTGCAGCTTTTCCGCCATTTACAGTTATTTCTAGAAAAGGTTTGTGATACTCTAGAAAGATTTTTATTATTAAGATATGTTTTTAATAGGTTCTAGTTCAGGATGTTAGTGCTAAATATAATAAATTCGTTTATAGTGAAAGAGCCCATTGTTGAATGATATTTAAATGGGTGACTCTTTGGATGATCAAGGGAAACACTCCACTCTACATATAACTCGTTGTGATGTTATGTAGTTTATGTTTTTGTATATATAGACCGATGAAGTTCTTTTTTTAGAAAACAAAACTTTTCAACATATTGTATAATCTCACGGCAATTTTAGAATGAATCTAACTGCGAGATCTGTCAATTTCAGTAACATTCTCACGTTGATTGTAAACTTACAGTCGTAAATTTTACAAAATCGCATTAATGATCGACAAACGAAAGTATTGTAGTCTATAAAGATGCACTTTATATAGAGGATTTACGACGAAAATTTGTTAAAACTTTTAAAAATATTTTCTTTAAACTTATGTTATTTTTTGATGTGCCATTTTTAACTAAAATATTGGCGTCTTTCTATCACCTACGGTTATATCACAAGTACCTGCCAACTTTGGTATTTTTAATATGAGATATTACATTTTTCAAGTTTTTGAATTTAGCCCAAGATTCTAAAAAACACTCTTGTAAAATCTTTAATCTTCCAAGCTCAGCTTTTTAATTTTACAAATGATTTCCACTTGTTTAAACGATTATCTGACAGTTTACTGAAAGGTAATTTTTTAATTAGAAAATAAATATTTACGATAGAAACGTAAAAGCCGTTTTTTCCCGGACAGTCCGCGGACTGACGTCCGCCCGCCGGCCGGCCATTATCGATAGTCACATTACACCTTTTGTTTTGTTACAATAAGAGTGTGCATCGCAGCAATTGTTATTATATCACATGAGCAGAAAAAAAGAAAAATAATTTTGATGAAAGAGTGGTTAAAAAGACGTTGCACTTTTTTCTACATGGAGCTTATACGAGAGCTCAGATAATCGAATGCAAGTAATTTAAAAAACTTTCTTAGAGTGAATAATAATTTTTTCGGGTATTTATTAAATTCTGCTTTTTTTTGATATTTTAACCTTTTTAAGTTACGTTATAAATGGAATCATATTATTATGTATCTTATGTTTCACAGACAGTAACTTCAACTGTTTTATACAGTAAAAGTAATTTTTTATAAGCCCTTGTTCGCAAGAGCTCTGTTGTACAAATCAATGCAGTTTTGATATTTTAAGTTTTTTAAGTTCCTTTATAAATGGACTCATATTATTATGTATCTTATGTTTCACAGACAGTAACTTCAACTGTTTTATACAGTAAAAGTAATTTTTTATAAGCCTTCGTTCGCAAGAGCTCTGTTGTACAAATCAATGCAGTTTTGATATTTTAAGCTTTTTAAGTTATTTTCGCTATTTTCAATTACAAAATTTTCGTCTGAAGTAAAAGTAGGCCTACAGTCCAATACGTTCAGTTTTAACAACCGACAGCCATCCACCGGCCGGTCCTGGCCTGTCATTTAACTGTGTGTCTAACGGAATCGGCCGGCCGGCCATTATCTCTCCGGAAAATTCCCACCGGCCGACTGAACGTGAATGAGCACCACTTTCTCAAAGTGGAGCTAATGAGATACAGGAAAGTATTGTTACTTTATTGTTTACTTTAAAATACTATAGTTGACAGCTACTTTCGGTATCAGTCGGTCGAATACCCTCTACTTAAAATTTAAAATATATCAAAAAAAAAGTTTAAAAACTAATTTTTTGAAATGTCCCCAAAGGTTGTAACAAACACTCGTCGTAAATCGCCCTGTATAAGTACAGAGTAAAAATCATTGTGTAACAAAATATGTACAAAAATATACAATTATTATCTCTTAATAAATATTATCCTAAATTTCCCGGAAAGCAATTACGAAGCTCCTCCAGAATCCGACGTGTTACCACCGTTATTTCCTAAATTTTCCGGACTGTTTCCCGAACTGTTGTGACAGTGTGTACAGTGCAAACAGACGCTACAGCTCCCCAATTTTTTCGCCAGGATCGAGCGTAACTTTAAAGCTGGACCTAACTTCATTCCTATCGTGTTAGTGAGGTGGTCTTCTGTGAGGAGGGGTAGTCCGCTGCCGTCGATGCGTTGGTCTCGAAGGTTCTGAAAAGATAAAGCACATTTGTTAGATTAGTTTTAAAGAATTTTTAATGAATGAATGAATCCATGTAAAATAAACCTGGTATAATTGAATAAAAATCGCAATAGTGAATCAATTTTAGAAATAATCAAATACCAGGTGTTTCAGGAGGTACGCTCGCCCCTATAACTTTTTTGTTGTTTAAATTACAGATTTAAAATTGTGTGTGTTTATATGTGATATTCTTTTGCATTTGATGACATAGCGGCTGCCATTTTATCCCTTCCGGTTTAACCGGAAATGATCTCAACCTTAGATTTTTAAATGGAACACCCTGTATATTTTTGGCTATATCGATTCAGAACACCATTCCAAATTCAACGACAACCCATACGTTACTTTTTGATACTTTAAATTATTTTGAATTTTATTTTTATTTTTCGTCTAGATTGCTATGAACTCTTTACGATTGTTTACTTCTAAACCAAAATCTTGATTAAAATGCAATTTTCAAGTTTTATTGTGTTTAAAATTTTTTACATACTTTTTAACTTTTTAACAAGGCTTTTTCCAAGAAAATTCAATTTTTCTAAATTGGCTCACTCGGGCAAAAAGATAGAGCACTTTTTTTCCAACAATTTTATATCACACATCCTAATGTCAAGTTAAACGAGCAGCGATAATTTATAAAAAATAACATTTTATGACAAAAAATACAACACGAAGCGCAAAAGGCTTTGCATTTATCTAGGTACCCATGACGCCATAATGCTCATAAACAAATGAACATAATTACAAAGTTAAAATCCGCCATCATTGAAATTAGTTTGACATGACAACAGTAGCTTGCTATTTTATCGTTTGATTTTTCGGCCAGTGTGTATTAGTTCTAATTTTGTAATAAAATATTAAAATGGAAACCTATAACAGAAACGAGAAAATCGATATGGTACTAATTTATAGCAAATGTTTGCAAAACAGTACTTAAGCAGCCAGGGTGTATGCTGAGAGGTTTCCCGATAGACGACACCCTTCGAGACATTACTTTCCCAGGCTAACTAGACTGTTTTTATTGTTTCAATGATAATATTTAATTTGTAATTATGTTCATTTGTTTATGAGCATTATGGCGTCATGGGTCTAGATAAATGCAAAGCCGTTTGTGCTTCGTGTTGTATTTTTTGTCATAAAATATTATTTTTCATAAATTATCGCTGCTCTTTTAACTTGATATTAGGATGTGTGATACAAAATTGTTGGAAAAAAAGTGCTCTATCTTTTTGCCCGAGTGAGCCAATATGTTTCCATTTGGAAAAATTGAGTTTTCTTGGAAAAAAACCTTTTTAAAAAGTTAAAAAGTATGTAAAAAATTTAAAAAAACACAATAAAACTTGAAAATTGCATCTTTATCAAGATTTTGGTTTAGAAGTAAACAATCGTAAAGAGTTCATAGCAATCTAGACGAGAAAATAAAAATAAAATTAAAAATAATTTAAAGTATCAAAAAGTAACGTATGGGGTGTCGTTGAATTTGAAATGGTGTTCTGAATCGATATAGCCAAAAATATACAGGGTGTTCCATTTAAAAATCTAAGGTTGAGATCATTTCCGGTTAAACCGGAAGTGATAAAATGGTATCCGCTATGTCATCATATGCAAAAGAATATCACATATAAACACACAAAATTTTAAATCTGTAATTTAAACAATAAAAAAGTTATAGGGGCGAGCGTACCTCCTGAAACACCCGGTATATTGAGGCTATTTTTTTTTATTAGTATTGTATCCTGAAACGTTTTAGAAAACAGATCGTCTACCTACGTCGTCCTACATAAATTTAAAAATCATGTTAAAATTATCAAGCATCGTGTAATATTATTAAAGGGGTGTTTCACTACTAGTGGCATAATGAAAGATTTTGAAAATTATAATAGGCGACTTAAACCTTAGCCTTTAGCAGTGGCGGAGCCTTACAAAATGGGTGTTTTGTGTACTTTGAACATTAAAAGGCGTATGAAGAGTCAGTATTTTTTGGAAGTCACTTTTGAGAGTAGTAAAGAGCCAAATGCTGGATCTGCCACTGCCGAGGGAACCCCTCACCTCTGCTCATGGTCGAAAACTACCCTTTTTTTCTAATCTCATTGTGGTTGAGTCGTATTTGGACAAGAAAAAATGAGAAATTGGAGAGGGTTTCGAGGAAGGAAATTGATCGCGACTCAATGATGGTCGAAATAACTCCTCAATTCTTCTCAGTGTCTGAAAACCATCTTCTTATCCTATTTTCTAGGATTGACTCGTATTTGGACGAGGAAAAATCGGAATATAGAAAGGGCTTTATGATAATTTCTTACTCCAACGTATCCACTGGTATACTTATTACTATGACTTGTATATTTATTAATATAGGAGATCTCATTGAAAAACATCAATAACCTTGAAACTTCATTAAAATTAAAACAATTGCAAAATCTGAGCATTCACATCATACCTAATACAATCTTAAAAATTTACAAAAATATTAAGTTGAAATTCAAGTAATCTGAGTTTCTATTGGCCATAAAAAATGTCATGAGCTTTATTCTACTTCTGATCTAAGCAAGCAGAGTACTTATATCTTATATATCTTACTTGTGCCTTGTGCCCATAAAAATCAAGTTGATCTTTACAAATGCGTATGTAGACTACTACAAAAAAATATAAACGAATCTGCATGATGCAGTGCCATCTAGGAACGAAATATTATAGTTCTTTCCCTTATATAGAACAATTTTCCTGTTTTTCGTAGAGAATCAATAGCCCACTTTTCCTTCTTGGAACTGTTTTCTTGTAAGTTTATTCACTAGATGTCGGACGCGTATCTATAGACTTTTTTAGTTTGCTTTGACTTTTTGGATTAAATTAAACACAATAAAACAATAACTAAAACTAGCTTGTGATGTATTTTGTGCATATTAAGTGACGCTATTACAATCTTATATTTTTTTTTAAGAAAGAAGAGTATCAGATGAAAAAAGCTTTGTCAGTTAAGGATAGAATATGCGCTCAGAAGTTCATCATTAAAGGTTTTACTAAAATTCTATACTAAACTTAACGATAAAGTGAAAATGTGATTTACAACTCCCCATCTTTGTATGTTATAATTTAAAAAATCAATATAAACTGCATTTTTCTTACGACGTGTCTATGAAACGTGTTGTTGATATTTTCAAGAATTTTGAACGTTTTTCATTGGCTTTCGAATATTAATTTTTTTTATATTGTCATTTTGAATTTTACTTTTTTTTTGGTTTTGTACATTTTATGCCTTAAAAATGTATTTAATCCTAAAAAGAATTAATTTCAATCGTTCTTGAATGCGGCAAGTCAGTAGTTATTGTTCCATACCATTCATACCACCCGTATGACAAAGATAATAAGAAATAAGAAAAACAACACAAAGTATTATAGCGGGCTACGTTTTGATGACCAGGCCCGCACTTAGATTTTTTACTTCTCTGTCTCTCCTATCTTTCAGTTTCTTATTTGAAAAAGTTGTTTATTTTAATGCCTACTATACACAGCTAAAAAAGAAGTATCAACTTATAAATCACCCTGTATAATTTGTCTTTATTATCTCAATCCGTTTTGAAGATATGAGCGATCAAATTTTTCCAAACCATGGAAAATCACAAAAATTAACTTGTTTATATTCAGACCTCAAATTTATGAATGTTCAACTTATTACTGATGGAAACTGAACAAGTTCTAACGAAAAACTCTCGACATCATTGACTATTTTCCATAGAAATTCCATAAAAAAGATAATTTATTTAAAACACTTGGCTCTTAAGGAAGAAAATGCAAATGCATGTAAATGGTGCGGATCGAACCAGTATTTGGCGTGTGCAACAGATAATGCCCGGCACGATGCGTGCGGAGCGGGCACGCGAGCCGCAATAATGAAACCTGCATTGTGTTAAGGCTTCCGGTTTTGGTATTAATACTGTAAGTACCACTTAAGCTGTTTAGGGGCACATGTAGAAAACTTAAGAATAATGTAGTACGTTGTGCAAAATTTTTATTTGGCTTTCTCTCAAAGTAGGCTATGTAGTGAAAAGTATACTAAAAAATAGGTGATCTTGGCCCAAAGTAATGAACTCTTGGGAACGTTAAATATTGGAGGTAAGAAAAATTATCTTTTCATAAGAGAATTTCTATTGTCACAAGAGAATAAGTTTGTTTATAAAATACTATTTTGAAAAACCTTCAAATTTCTCTTGGTCGTTTATCTCTGGATTTATCTTGTTGCAAAAGCAATTTATGTTGTTTTAAGCAGCATTAAAATAGTACTAATTAAGAGATTTATTTAATATATATTTTTCTTGACGTGAGATATACAGTGTGTTTAAAATGACCATTGCTAGCTTTCTTATTATAAGATATACGACGCCGAACAATTAAACATCAGGATCACATGATATTAACAATTAAAACAATTTAAATTGTTTTTAAATGGAAAGTACTATTTCTGTTATAACTGTTTGATAGAAAGTGAAATTCTAAGCCAAATTTGTTTTTTTCACACAGCGCTAACCTCAATAATTACGGAAATATTTATATTTAAACGAATTTCCATTGAAAATTGTGAAAATGTATCACGTGATTCTGATGGGTCAATTATTTTTTGACTTCACCATAATCATCATCAAATGAAACTACAACTCTTTACTAATTTAACCGATGTCGTATCTTTTATAATAAGGGAGTTAGCAATAGTGCCGCCTTTATTTTGAACACACGGTATTTTAAATCGCATAAGAAAATTTCTCTTCAAATCCTTATTTTGAAGAACTTATTTCAAAAGCAAGTTACGACGCAATCGCTAACAGGATACAAAAGCAATATGGCTACCGAGATGGCTTGATCGGGTTAAAATTTTAAGTATGAAATGAGTTTAGAATTTATTTATTTATTTATTTATTCATCCTTAAATACTCTACGGAATACAATATTCCAATTGGTACATCTAAATATAAGATACATTACAGCAGAAAAAAACAAAACATAGTAGAAAACAAACAATCGAGCCAAAATAGATTAAAATAAATTAAAATAGTACAATTCATTACAGGTTTTTTTAATAAGTAAGAAGAAGTAAGAATTGTACTTATAATTCAAAAATCTGCACTTTTCTTATCAATTATAACTGAAACTAATGGTTAATATAATTCAGATTAATTATCTTTGTCATTAAGCTGTGATGGCAACAGAAATGTGTTTTAGTTTTCTATACAGGATAATCCAAGCAGACCGCTTACCATTGGTAAGTTATTACTTAGAAAATAAAATAAGTTAAATTAGCAGACTTACATATGCAGATAACGGATTTTTGGACTCCCTTTAATAATGAGATATAGAACAAAAAGTATTGAACACAGCATATTTAAGTTAAAGTATTTTTGTTTTATTAAACCTTTGCCATAGTTACATTTACAGTTTGTTGCCTTTCAATCTAAAACCTTTTTCTTGGGCAAATTATGTTTCTAATTAAATCCGAATTTAGTGTCAAATTGTATTTCTATAACTGAAAAAATAATAACCAAATAAAATGTTAATTATGAATAATATAGAGTCTAGAAAAATTTTTCAGATGTTTTCTGTAGCTAGAAAATGCTATGTTAATTTCTTTTTCTTTCAGACCATTTTTGACATTCCTTCGATTTAAACTGGACCTCGGTTTAAATCGACTGGGAAAAGAAGATCTATAATTTAAACCGAGGTTCAGATTAAATCAAAGAATCAAAGACCAACATCTAGACCGCATTGTCGCTATCGAACAAGTAATTGCATATTGCGTAGTTGAATGCCTGGTTTGTTTGTCTCCACTCTAACAAGTTCCCGGTGCACGTTACCACTTTAACCCAAAGGGGGCGAAATACTGTTGGAAAAATAACTTTTTGTCCTATATATCGAGCAATGGGAGCAATATAAATTAAACAGAACAAAACGACTTATAGTCTTCTGCCAATAAGTTCGGTGTTGCCACATGATACAGGTGTTAAAAATGGTCATATTATAATGCGGGATAGACAGCAAAGTTTGAGTTAAAAGTAATGTATCTATTCATAACTTAATATAAATTACTCTTAAATTGAACTTTGCTATCAATCCCAAATTATAAATCGACCATTTCTGACATTTCTACGATTTTAGAATTATTCTTCGATTGAAATCTAGATTTAAACTTACGCTTAAGAGGACTATATAAAATTGGGCCTAAAAGTTACAATGCAAATCTGTCTTTCGGTTAAGCTCTCTGACGGTCGTATTTTAACACGTTATCCGTTTGATTTTTTGTTACGTTTATCTTTGAGTTAAAATGTTTGCAAGAAGTTATACCTTCATTGCATTTCTTTTTATCGCAACAAACCGACAAGACCTAAAATGCAAACGTCAACTAGGTTGTAGTGGATGAAGGAAAGCAGGTGAAAACTGGCTCGGTTATCAATAGTCTAGTCACTCTTATAACACCACAACAATCATAATAAAAATATTTTAAAATAAAAATATATAAATTATAAGAAAATTATGTTGGGCTGGCATTTTTATGTATTATGATGAACTTTTTGATAGTGATTAAACGATTAATGACCCATGAACGAAACGCTTTTTTATATTATAATTTTGTATAATATCACTATCGTAATATACAAACGGTGTAATTTACATCTATATTGCCGTCAGATTTTATCACAAGTGGACAAGATGAAGTTTAATTTTTACGCTATTATGGGGATCAGAATATTATAATATACCGGGAGAAGGATGAATGCGAAGCTTGCATTAGGCTTGCCAAATACAAATTTTGAAAAAGGGTGCATATTTTAGAAATGTCTGTTTTTGACTAACAAAAATGATGATAGTGGGAACAGCATTGCTAACGTCGCCTCTACTCTGGGAACAAAATGAGTTCAATTTTATCAATAATTCACCCAAATTCACAAAATCATTGAACATAAAAACAAAACAAAGCGGCTTACTTCTAATCCTTCTAGGAATTACGGGGGTTTAAAATAAAAACTGTGTTTTAATAAACATATTCTAGCGTCTTGAATTAGGGTATTTTCGATCCCTTTATGGTTGGAATAGAGGTATCTTTAAAATTCTATTTGGAATCTCCTAAAGAGGTTCGTCTGGCAAATCTAGGCCTGAACAATGAAGAAATTGTCACTATAGCGATTTGTATTTCTTCCCCATCATCACGAACATCATCATTATATAGTAGAGACGTTCAAAAAGAATCGAGAGCAATATAGATACCAATATATTTTTAAAATAAAGTAAAGATTTTATTTTGATTTAAATAGGCAAATGCTGAAAATTACCACAATATAAACGACCACTATCAATATTACTATTATATTGAAAAAGAATTGAGTTCTTGGTCAGAAGCAGAAGGATATTTTAACTTCTTAAATAAATTAAAAAGTTGACAAACATTTTGTCTTTTATTAAGCGTTTATATATTTCCATCTCCAAAAGGTCGTAATTTGTTGATGTAATTTTTTACCAAATATAGTTTTTGTTTACAAATTTATTGTTACAAGCGCAATAACAAAAAATGTGACAGTTAAAATACACAATATCTGAAAATCTTCTAAAGCCGATTTTACACAAATAACCAATTGTAATAATAAATTTTTTTTAATTAGCAAGGAAGTGTTGCAGTGTAGACTAAACTCGAACAAAGTACCGATCGGCACCTTTCCCATTATTATTAGGTTAAGATAAAAATAACAAATTTTAATCACAATAATTTTTTTCCGACAGACTTTGCACTATTGAAAGATATAATTATAAAAGACCAGATAGAAAAAAATACTTCACAAATAAAAGTTTTAAAGAACTCACCTCATATTGATGTATGATCGGTTCGGTGATAACGCGGTATGCACGAGTGCCTCTACTATAATTGACGTAATAACAATATAATAAAATGTAACGGAGGTGATTCACATCTGATTTTATCATAATTGGACATGCTGAAGGTTCATATTTATGATAATATGAATTTATATTACTTTTAAAATATGTATCTACTACTAAATTGTTATGTATGCTAGATGGGGAGAAAAACAAAAATTAAAAGATGCAGCCTCTAGAAAAATGGATTTTTACTAAATTTTGATTTTGACCGTATTATTTGTACTTTTTTCAAAATATCCGTGGCGAAACATTGGAAAATATATTTTCCCAATTTTCCGTGTAGGAACGCTACTCTTACTCATCATAGGCGCGAAACCACGGCGCCGTCGGTACCGCTATCTGCCGCGACGCAAGTTGAGAGCGGGGACGGTACCAAATGAGCGTCAATGACGTTCCAAATCTATTTAAGCACGAACTTATTTTCATGAGAATAGGAGTTCTTAAAGATCAAGCCAGACAACCACCATCTATCACAGAACCCCAGTAAACCAACTAAGGATCCATCATCGGTAAGGACCAACATCTAGACTGCATCGCCGCCGTTTTCTTCAACGCTATCGAACATTGCGTAGTTGAATGCCTGGTTTATTTGTCTCCACTCTAACAAGTTCCTGGTGCACGTTACCACTTCAACCCAAGGGGGCGAGATACCGATGGAAAAATAACTTTTACTGTATATGACCCTCAATTCTTTTTTATTATGATTTCAATTTGTATAGGTATGATTTACTGTTATTAAATTTGCGCTTAGATTTTTTTTTTACGCGTACCATCAATATTTCTCTATTTTATTTCTTGGTGAGAGGCTAATGGCGTGGTAATCAATTGTGTTTTCAAGCTTCAATATTATATTAACATGTTTTATTATTTCAAACGTTCTTCCATACCGCAAAAAGTTTATATTTTTATTTTTTTAAGCAGTATAAAATCTATCAAATAGCATATCCCGAGCAAAAAACTGTTTCACTTTCCCATGGTCATAAAGCTTTCAGCGATGCTAACGAAGATACACTTTTTGCTGCCCGGTTGACATTTATCGTCCGGTTAACAAACCGATCATAAAAAGGAGCATCGATTTACGATTGACTTCTTCTTGTGACCGCGCGGTCATCTCCCATCCTGTCATACCAGAACTGGTCCGTAACAGCAGCTTAATATGTTAGCTTAAGGCCCGTTTTACAAAAGACTGTTTGATGGAGTATGTAGATTTTTTAGCTATACGTACAGCATACTGCTAGCAGAACAACAGTGACGTTGGAAGTACCATCCTAATTAATTTCTAAGCTGCTTATGGCCAGTAACATACGAAAACTTGAGCTCGTAGTCAATTCAGGATATTTCGTATTCCTTAAAAAGGATAAAGTCTAATATTTTAATATTGATTGTCCTGCGAGGAGAACGTTTTATCCAAAGGTTTAAATTACGGAAAAATCAGTTATTTTAAAATTCTGTGGGCAGAAAAAAAACTGGATAGAAATGCCTTTAGACGGGACGTATGTTTTTGAGTTTCGTTATCATTAAAGTTTAGGTCAACCAAAAATACGATTTTGTTGCAGATGGCAGGAACAGGGAAAATAATCTTTAGCTGAAATTTATATTAAAAGAAGATAGTGGCAATGCGCACACTGCCACTAATGTGAATATATTGCACAGTGTTTGCTGGACCTACTTGTCATGCCGGCGGGTGTAGGTCTATTTCAGTGGCAGCCAGAAAATATGCTCGAGGGGGCTGAGTGGGCGTAAGTAGACCATTTTTTTTCTGGAGAGAGGGACAGTCGGGGACTACATATATTTCATGATATTGCACCTAGTGAAGAAGGCGGAAAAGCGCCGCAGGCGAAAAATTTTCGAGGCCACGCCCAATGTTCGATTAAAATTTAAAAAAAGAAGTTACAGTTTAAAAAGTAAACGTTTCCTACAAGACCTTTGTAATCTAAGCCAAGAATACATTATTTGAAGATTTAAATTAAGAGTCCAATCGTGACACGAATAATTAGGTTGCAATTAGACTTTTAGACCCGACCTTCGAGGCACGGTGGGGGGGGGGGCAGCCTGGCAGCCCCCCCCCCCCCTTCCCTAAATACGCCACTGGTTATTAAACACGTAACCATTACATTTAATTTATGTTTTTGAAAAAAGTGATAGAATGCGAGTAAATATATATCTATAGGCGTACATGTGGTGCAATGCCCAACAGTCCACCTTTTTAAGGGTATTTCCACTTTTTTTTTTCATTTGTTCCTCTTTAACATGACCCAATAATTTCAGACTTGGAATTACATCCAGTGCTTACATTTTTTGTAAAATAAATATACCAGAAATAATGAGAATCAATAGTTCTAATTATAATTGCAAATGAAAAGAAAACATTAAAATTTAATTCTCATATAATAATGATTTATAACTAAAGATGGTAGCTTCATAATGTATACCCGGTCTTATCTGGTCAATGATAAAGTGATCGACCTTTAGCTTCTACGCGGCTCGGCTGAAAAGAATCGACGCGTCAGCCGGTGCCGCGTCTGGTTCAACCTTTGCCATGCTCGATTTTTTCCATCGGCATCGCCTAGGGCTGGAGCGAACATAGAGGTGACTCGCCCAGTAGTACGGTTGATATACTTTATTTCTTGTAAAGAGGTATGATAATATTTCTTGCTTGATACAAGTATACACAGAGTTAAGGAATCGACTCATTTTTAAATTCATAAATTTTGATATTAAATCGATATAGTCGTTAATATTAAATTAAAATAGGTGCAGTTTGTTTATAAATATTCGAGGACATCCGTGTTATTTTTCATCTTATTATTTTTTCTTGTTATAGACACGAAAAAAGAGAAAAATGGGCCTATAGCTCTTTTTCTATAACTTGCGGCACACATTTCATGTGTTGAAGCCAAACGCAAAAAAAACTACACCTATACAGGGTGTCCCGAAATTAGGTGACAATATTTTAAGGGGATAAAGTACATCCAAAAATAGGACTAAAATCCTCTATTAATATACCTTCAAAAGCGCTTCGTTATGGGGCTAGAGCCCCCCGAATGGAAGCTATGATAAGCGGTTTTTTCACAATATCTTAGAAACTGATTGAAGTATCAAAATAAAATTTGATACATGTTTTACCCATGACAAGACGCAATAAACGGTTTGTTTAGCTTAGGTGTATTTCTTCCAGTGGCGTCCCACTGGGTAGATAGTGGGGAGAATATTGCCCTAACTTTTTTATTTATAGGATTTTTTAACGCC
Source organism: Polydrusus cervinus (assembly GCA_935413205.1). Lineage (NCBI taxonomy): Eukaryota > Metazoa > Arthropoda > Insecta > Coleoptera > Curculionidae > Polydrusus > Polydrusus cervinus. The sequence goes on from OW284515.1 coordinate 17,318,397, forward strand.
AGGTGCAATTTTTAAAAGCACTAAAGTCTTCTATTGAAAAAAGATACTCTTGCTTCATTTCGGTAGGATTCACCATTTTTCGGTAAAATCAATTTAAAAATTTTTGGTTTTTTACAAGCTAAGGTGTTTTTTGCATATCTCAGCAAACACTTGATATTAAAACATAAAATTTATTAGAAGTTCTACTAGCGACAAGGCATATTTATTAAAGGATGTAACATTAAAATATTTTTTCAGTGGCGTCGCACGGGGTGGAGCCTAAAGTAAATATTATAATTTTTTTTTTATTTGAGGGGCTTTCCTCTTATACCATTTTTAAATTCTTCGTGCCTCACAAAACATAACACGCAGGTCTAGATTTTGCATCCAACAAAATGGAAATCATTTCGAACATTTGCTTAAGAATTAGTTTCCCGTGTGGTTTACAATTAAATTTGATTTGCAATTTGTTATTATTTTTTGTTTTATTTTAAGTCTCTTATACAAATAAATATTTAAAAAACAAGGTCTAAAAATCTGTTGAAAACCTTATATTCTGTCAAATTACAATAATGGAAGGTTTAATTAACAAAAAATATAAAAATTTTAAAAAATTACATTAAAAGTATGAAAGCCCCTCAAATTAAAAAAAAATTGTTATATTTACTTTAGGCTCCACCCCGTGCGACGCCACTGGAAAAATATTTTAATGTTACATGCTTTAATAAATATGCCTTGTCGCTAGTAGAACTTTTAATAAATTTCATGTTTTAATATCAAGTGTTTGCTGAGATATGCAAAAAAAACACCTTAGCTTGTAAAAAACCGAAAATGTTTAAATCGATTTTACTGAAAAATGGTGAATCCTACCATAATTCGGCAAGAGTATCTTTTTTCAATAGAAGACGTTAGTGCTTTTAAAAATTGCACCTGGCGTTAAAAAATCCTACAAATAAAAAAGTAAGGGCAATATTCTCCTCACTACCTATCCAGTGGGATGCCACTGGAAGAAATACACCTAAGCTAAACAAACCGTTTATTGCGTCTTGTCATGGGTAAAACATGTATCAAATTTTGTTTTGATACTTCAATCAGTTTCTGAGATAATGTGAAAAACCCGCTTATCATAGCTTCCATTAGGGGGGCTCTAGCCCCATAACGAAGCGTTTTTGAAGGTATATTAATAGAGGATTTTAGTCCTATTTTTGGATGTACTTTATCCCCTTAAAATATTGTCACCTAATTTCGGGACACCCTGTATAAAGAATAATACTCTTAATTCAAGTATATGCTAGTTTAACCATTTCTTAAATAAAATAATAGTTGTTTCCAACACTAGCTTATTCTTAAAAAATATTTTATAGTGACAATAGTGAGCTATTATAACTTATTTGAGCTGGGCTACATTGGTGAAACGAAATCTCCATTATATGGAAAATAAAACAGTGGTTACTTGTTATATTTCACAGTTTTTAATTCAGTTTCCTGACACGTGTTTTGATCTTTTCAGATCATTCTCAAAGGTAAGGAGTATAAAAAGCTACTAAATTCTACGTGTTGTTATGGTATTTATATTTTAAATATGTAATAAAATTAAAATTAGGGTGTACATTGTTAAAAGCCTCTTTTAATTTTAAGGTACAGACGAATTTTTTCTTTAAATTAGAATGAGATTAGCACTTGAAGATATTTCGTTTGATTATTGATAACATTAGATACATTTGTTTTTATGGCTTTCTGATAGAAATTGTTTGTAGTAGGTTTAGTTTTCTGCTTTTGTTTTGTATGTATATCGGGTCCGCCAACGTGGCGGGGATGAAAGATTAAATCATTATCGAGGAGCTTATCAAAAATACTAAACCAGCATAAGGTATCGACTTAAAAGCGGCATATTTTAAAAATATTTTACATTATACAGGGTGGCTCAAAAAAGTGTGGCGGACTAAACTTGCATTTTTTTAAATGGAACACCCTATATATTATATAGTTTTCTAATTCCCTATACAATTCCACGTATATTTTGTATAAAATGTCATATGTCTAAATTCAATTGTTTTTGAGTAATTGACGTTTAAAATATGGCATTTTTTGACTTTGACAGGCTGTAACATTGGAACGGTTCATCTTAGAGAAAAATGGTTTTCACCTCCCTATCTTAGTTTTTTATACTCTATCCAAAGAAACCAACCTCCGATTTACTATGTTAAACCGTTACAACCGTTTTTTTGGTTTAACATGGTAAATCGGAGGTTGGTTTCCTTGGATAGAGAATGAAAAACTAAGATAGGGAGGTGAAAACCATTTTTCTCTAAAATGCGCCGTTCCAATGCTACAGTCTCTCAAAGTCTGAAAACGTCATATTTTAAACGTCAATATCTCGAAAACAATTGAATTTAGACATATGACATTTTATACAAAATATACGTGGAATTGTATAGGGAATTAGAAAACTATATAATATATAGAGTGTTCCATTTAAAAAAATGCAAGTTTAGTCCGCCACACTTTTTTGAGCCACCCTGTATAATGTAAAATATTTTTAAAATATGCCGCTTTTAAGTCGATACCTTATGCTGGTTTAGTATTTTTGATAAGCTCCTCGATAATGATTTAATCTTCCATCCCCGCCACGTTGGCGGACCCGGTATATGCAATAGATTGTATCGGACCCGGTATAGGTTTTATTTTGTTAGAAATTATGTGATTTTCCTGTATGCAGTGACCCGCTATTTCTGTTTTATTGACGATGAGTGTTTCTGGACCTTTTTGTATCTTAATATTGACTCTATAGAAAAAAGTTTTTTTTTGACCCACCGCATTTGTTACTTTTTTTTGTATTTTATTTATTTACTTTTAAATGTGAGGTTGATTGGTAATAGTTTAACAAGCACACACATACATTATAAGCAATATAATCATGCAAGCGGCTAATTTAAACTCATCAATTGAAACGGATTATACAACTTGTTATCTGTTAAGGAAAATGTCATATTGAAAGAAATATGTAAGATCGAGGTTGTCAGTGGCATAAACTGGCTGCATAAGATAATTACGGACCCCGGAGGCTCCCGGCAGAGAACTGAAAAAATAAAACTACATTGAGGTAGAGCGTTTCTGCAATATGCGTATCGCATATTCGGAAAACGCTGTAATATGAGGGTAAAACACTCTGTATTAGTATATTGTATTTAGTGTTCTAATTAGTTATTATGATTAGCTAGTATAACAATACTGTCGATATAACAAATATGTAATATAAACATTAGCATAAGTGGAACAACGATGTATGTGGCGACATAGATTAAGATTCAGAATATAGTTTGATGTTGAATATGAAACACCGTTTTCTTTGAACCCTTTGCTGCCACCTATCTGAACATCAAATTATTACATGGCGATCCTGCCAGGATACCTTAAGAAGAAAAGCACTTATATGGAATAAAATGGGTAGTGCCAAGTCTAAAGAGAAAATAACCAGGCCTCGAATGGAGACAGAGTACATTTTGATAACACTTGTAATAGCCGTTATCCTTTTTATCATATATAGTTAGAATTACCAAGAACGAGTTGAAGAGAATCAAGGGATGAATTGGTGACGAAGCAAGCAGTATACCATTTTTTTTAGGTTCTTTTTAGGATTATAAAGATGGAGTTTTGGAGCTTAAAATTGTTACATGGTTTTATTATACTTATGGTTTATTACACTTATGGAAAAAGAAGACGGAAAATGGACATAAGAAACAAGGAAATTTGTAAAAAATAGAAGAAAAAAAAATATAGACTCGGTTATAATTACCAAATTAGTGATTAAAAAGAAACATTTACTAAGTAAGTTATAGAATTAAGTAAATTGTATTGAAATAGGGCCTATTTAACAAGTACTTTGCTATTAAATAATTAGATTAGAGAATACTCTAAGAGTGCTATAGAAATTTCTTTTTAAAAATGTATCAGGAAATTATAAATTTTAATAAACAAATCGCGGAAGGTTTAAGTAGTGATAACCAAAATGAAGTATAAACCGGGATAACCACGCGAAAAATATACATTCAAATATGTCAGCTTTTGACTTAAAAGTGGCCACGAGCCTCTTGCCTGTAATGGATGACTCGGAAGCTATTACACATAAACTAATCGACGCGGCAGAATTTTATCATTCTATGCTTAACGATGATGGCAAGCCTATTTTAATTAAATTCATTCTGAAAACACGAATTTCAAATAATGCGAAATTGAGATTAAAGTCTAGTTACGATTCTATGGATTCATTATTAGGAGACATCAAAAAACATCTTTTAACGAAACAGTCAGATACCGCCCTTCAGGCAAAATTGTTTTCCGCCAAGCAAGGCCATAGTACTGTTTCTGAGTTTGGTAAAAATCTTGAAGATATCTTAGTAAATCTGACAATTTCTCAAGCAGACGGTGATTCAAGAGCTTTTGATATTTTAAGACCAATAAACGAAAAAATCGCTATAAAAAGGTTTACAGGTGGCCTTAGAAATCATAAACTCAGCACAATCATATCTGCTAGAAATTTTGAATTTTTAAAGGATGCAATTAGAGCGGCGCAAGATGAAGAAATTTCCTCTCAAAGCAGTAATCAACAAATTTTCAATATGTTTAGAGGAAGAGGAAACAACAGAAATTTTTCTGCAGGTTTTAACAAAGCTAGAAACTCTGGAAGACATTTTAATAACAATTTCAATAGAAACGTAACTAATAGAAATAACAATTATGTTTCTAATTATCAACAAAATAATTCTCGCTTAGGTAATGGTAATAGCAATCCGCAAAGTCAGCGTTTTCAGGGGGGACACCGAGGACGTTCGTTTACTCGCGGTTATTATGGAAATTCGCGGAGACAAATAAATTTTGCTGATCAAAACTTTAATGCAGGTCAGGAAACGTTACCGTATGATGATTCTAGAGAGAAAACAATTTTTGTCCCTAAAGTAGAAAATAGTTGTAATAATATTTTTACTTACTCCGAAAATTGCTCAAATTCAGTTTCTTTTAGAGTAAACAACAAAAGTTTAGGATTCTTAGTAGATACGGGAGCGTCATTGTGTGCGCTTAAGTTAGAGCATTTAGACGCAAGTATACCTTTACATAAGGAAAATCTTGAAATTAATGGCATAGGTGGTAGAGTATGTTCCGTAGGTTATGTATACTTAAATCTCGCTATAGGAAACATAGAATTTAGGGAAAAGTTTTATGTATTTGATTCGTTGGAATGTCATACCGATGGTATAATTGGAAGAAATTTTTTAGGGAAGTATAAAGCTAAATTAAACTATGAGGAAAATACTTTAGATCTTTTTAATGAGGGAAAGAATGTTATTTTAGACTTAAATGCTTGTTGTAGTCATATATTAGTGTTACCTGCAAGGTGTGAAAGTATTCAGTACCTTGAGACAGGGTTAAATGAGGAATGTGTTGTTATGCCAAGTGAGTTATGCCAGGGTGTGTTTGTAGCAGGAGTGATTGCACAACCAGTGAATGGGAAAGTTCCGGTTAAAATTTTGAATACACGGGAAAGTGAAGTACGCTTGAGAAATTGCTTACCTAAAACTGAGAAGCTCAGCAGTTATGAGTGTTGTCAGTTTACTTCTCAAAATATTTCAGTTAATCGAGTAAAACAGTTATTTGACATGCTTAAACTTACCTACTTGAGTAAAGAAGAGAAAGATTCAATAGATCAATTATGTGCTAAATTTGCAGACATATTTCATATGCCTGGGGATAAATTATCTGTAACAAATATTTATAAACAGTCAATTCAAGTCAAACCGAACACTCAACCAGTTTATATAAAACCTTATAGACTGCCTCAATCTCAGAGGGAGGAAATAAATAAGCAAATTTCCCAAATGTGCGATAATGATATAATTGAGAGTGCGCAGAGTGAGTGGTCGTCGCCTGTTTTACTGGTACCGAAAAAGAGTGAGACATCAGGAGAGAAACGTAGCAGATTGGTTTTAGATTACAGATTTTTAAACCGTAGTTTAGTAGATATCAAGTGGCCTATTGCAAATGTGGTTGATATTTTGGATTCTCTTGCGGGAGCTCTTTATTTTTCGCATTTAGATCTAAGTCAGGGGTATTATCAAGTGGAACTAGATGAACAAAGTAGAAAATTGACAGCCTTTACAACTGATCGGGGACAATGGCAAATGAAAAGATTGCCCATGGGGCTAAAACTTAGCCCCAGTGCCTTTTCTAGGATAATGACAGTTGCAATGGCAGGTCTAAACTACGAAAAATGTTTTGTTTACCTTGACGATCTAATAGTATTCGGGAGAAATCTTAAGGAACACAACAAAAACCTTATGGACGTTTTTACTAGACTTCGTAAAGTAAATTTAAAACTAAATCCCTTAAAATGCGAGTTTTTAAGGAAAGAAATTCTTTATTTAGGTCACATTATTAGTGATAAAGGAATATCTCCTGATCCTGAAAAAATTAAAGCTTTAGACGAATATCCCGTTCCAAAAAATTCGGACGAAGTTAAACGTTTCGTGGCTTTTGCAAATTACTACAGAAAGTTTATTCCGAAATTTGCGGAGCTATCTGTACCCCTAAACAAATTGTGCAGAAAGTATGCAAGGTTTGAATGGACGGATGAATGTAACAACTCATTTAAAATCCTAAAGAACGCACTAAGTCAATATCCAGTTTTACAGTATCCTGATTTTGCAGAGAAAAATGAATTTATACTTCAAACTGATGCGTCAAAGTCAGCTATTGGAGCAGTACTCTCAAATAAAAATAATAGACCAGTGGCGTACGCCAGTAGAAGTTTAAATAAAGCGGAAATAAATTACCCTATTATTCACAAAGAACTTTTAGCTATCTACTGGGCTGTAAAGCATTTTCGGCCTTATTTATATGGACGCAGATTTAAAATAGTAACTGACCATAAACCTTTATTATACTTATTTAGCCTTACTGACCCATCCAGCCGGTTAACAAAATTTCGATTAGGCCTTGAGGAATACGATTTTTACGTTGAGTATGTGAAAGGAAGTGAAAATGTCACCGCGGATGCATTATCAAGAATAATCTTGACATCTGAGGAATTGAAAAGCATGAATAATGACATGATTGCTGTTTTGACCAGAGGACAGTGTAAGAGTATGAAAGAGCAAGATTGTGTGTTGGACAAGGATAACCTTAATGTTTGGCCTGATCAACCAGATATTGTGGAAGTTCTTAAACAACCTAAAAATTGCACTGAGTTAGTTTTAACGACATCGTCCAAAATAAAAACATTGTCAAAAGATATAACTGAACACTTGGGGAGTTTTTATTATGTTCCACTGCAACTTAGTTTGTACTTTAGTCAAAATACTCGATCGGCATTGGCGCGAGACGAAATGCTGAGAGATTTGGCCAAAATAACTAAGAAAGCAAATATAAATGAATTATATATTTTAAAAAATGAGAAAAATAAAATATTTATTAAATGGATAGGTAAAGAAATAAATAGTAATCCTAATTGGGGGGGCCCCCGTATAAATATTGTACAAGGAGCTAGCAAAATAATAGATAATGATGAGAAACGAATTATTTTGAATGATTTTCATTTACTTCCCACAAGTGGACATGCAGGCATAAATAGAATGACAAATAATATAAAAAAGTATTACTTTTGGCCAGGTCTAGATAACGATGTTGCAGACTTTGTAAGAAAATGTGACACTTGTCAAAAACAAAAGCATTGCAATCGTTATACTAGACAGCCCATGGTTATTACGTCGACAGCCAATTATTCTTTTCAAAAAGTATATTTAGATATTGTAGGACCACTACCAACAGATGTAAATGAATTTGTATACATCCTGACTTTACAGTGTGAGTTAACAAAATTTGTGGAAGCATATCCTATAAAAAATAAAGACACCGTATCTGTGGCAAAATCATTTGTGGAAAACTTTATCTTACGATATGGAATTCCACAGGAAATTGCAACGGATAGGGGTTCTGAATTTATTTCTTCCACTATGAGTGAGGTTTGTAAGCTTTTAAAAATAAATCAAATTTATTCCACGGCATACCATCATGAAAGTATTGGTTCTTTGGAAAATTCACATAAGGTATTGGGTGCCTACTTAAGAATTCAATCCGAAAATAATGATGCAGCGTGGAGTACATGGATTCCTTATTGGTGTTTCTCTTATAATACTACAGTCCATACTGAAACTAAATATACTCCTTTTGAACTAGTCTTTGGAAAGAAATGTCAGATTCCTAATAATCTAAATAATATGTTAGAACCCATTTATAACTTTGAGAATTACCCTATCGAGTTAAAGTATCGGTTGCAAAAGGCTCATGAGGATGCAAGAGCTAACTTATTACATTCAAAATTTAAAAAAAAGCAAAGTTATGATGAAAAAATAAAACCCATTCAATACAAAAAAGGCGATTTAGTACTTGTAAAAAATGAAATGGGAAACAAAATCGCAAGTCCTTGTTTTCTGGGTCCTTATTTAGTTATCGAGGATGAATCTCCAAATGTAAAACTGATGAAAGGTAATAAGGAGATTGTAATTCACAAAAATAGAACTAAGTTATATCATAGTTAAGTAATTTCTAGGTAATAATTTAGTAGTAAGGAATCGGCCGGCCCTACTTTCGTATTCTTCTCTATCTATATACTATTTATTCTAGGTCTGACTACTCTAATTTTCTTCCTTTTCTTTCTTCATTTCTTGAATTCTTATTGACTAAGAAAATGTTTGTTATAAGTATAGTTATTATTTCACATGAGTTAATTACTTCATATTATAATTAGCAGGAATTTCCATTTGAAAACAAAGTGTAAATTCCTTAAATTTCCCGGGGAGGTGTAATATGAGGGTAAAACACTCTGTATTAGTATATTGTATTTAGTGTTCTAATTAGTTATTATGATTAGCTAGTATAACAATACTGTCGATATAACAAATATGTAATATAAACATTAGCATAAGTGGAACAACGATGTATGTGGCGACATAGATTAAGATTCAGAATATAGTTTGATGTTGAATATGAAACACCGTTTTCTTTGAACCCTTTGCTGCCACCTATCTGAACATCAAATTATTACTAAGAACTAAGAACAGTTCAAAATGTGAAATTAGCATTGGTGTTAAATGGATTCGGGCTTTAATAGCTTACTTATGTTCGACGTTTTAATTTGTTGTGCCCTATTTAGTTACTAAAACACCAAAGATTTTTAATAGTTTTATTTAAGCGAAGCAAAGCAAAGCAATTGACGATTACATAACAATGAATAAAATAGAAGTCTTTAGAAATAAAAATAAAGTTCTTAAATTAGTAAATTTTGAGAGTTTCCTCTAAAGAAGAGTTGTTTCCTTAAACCTCACATACGACGCTATTTGTTCTAAGTTCAAGAGAAACAATTCCCGCTTTACAGTCAACTCAGGCCAAAAGGGAAATAAACAATTTAACAATTTAAATAAACATTATCAAGATCACTTACTCACTGGCTGGAAACTGTTCTGATCTGAGATTATGTTTCTACATCTTTACTTGAATGACCAAATGGGCAGAGGTTACCCTTACACTTGAAAACGTTAAACAACTCCACTGAGTAAGTGTCTGTTTGAGTTTTTATAATGTTTTGTAACCCTTACCAGATGGGAGAAGGGGTTACTTTTTGCTATGTCAGCAATTTATTAAAAGAGGGGATTTCTCTGGATGGACTATTCAAAATGGAACCCTTTATCCCAACCAATTTAAACAATTATGTTTATCAACTTTCGTCTACAAACTCTTCCTACAAAACTAGGAATGTCCTTGTCCTTGTTCTATACACTATCTTTTCACTACACCTATTCTTATCAGCAGACTCAACACCTATTAAGAGTCATAGTACCACAGCGAAGTATAAACCGATTAACCAATTCATATCCGACAATATAGTTTGACAGATGCAAAAAAATATATGGACAAATTATTTTAAATAAGCTTTCCAAAAAGGTGTCACAAGTGGTATCGTCCAACTTGAAAAAAAAAGTTAGATAAGGCTGCGCTCCTCCTTTGAGGTCTCAATTTTTTTTACATGACAAAAGCGAGGCCCATAAAAAATCTTTGAGGCCGTATTTTTGGATTTCCGATAAATCTTATTTCCAGAGCTGCTATAAACAGCGTTCCATTTAAAAATCTCCACCCTGTATTAATAATAATTATTATTATAGTACTTTACATATTTTTTATTGTAAAGAGAATTATGTTATGTTACCTAAATATTCAGTTATTTTTAAAATACATAGTAACTGAATCATCAAAAATGTAATACCAAATTTAATAGCACTTTACGTATTGGCGTAAAATGCATACACGCAATAAATTTGTAATAACAACTATATTATTTTAACTGAACATTTGGGGATTTTTACAATTAGAAAATAGTACTATAGAACAGTAGGGATAGATGGAGAGTTTCACGCCAATTTTTGCGGTCCCTTCTGCGCATGCCCAGGCAGTGCGCAGGCGCGTGTCATATGTCATACGTCATCTGTCATGTCACACTCTTGGGCGTGAGCTATTTGGGCATTAGCTACTTGGGCGTTAGCTACTTTGGCATTAGCTACTTGGGCGTTAGCTACTTTGGCACTAGCTACTTGAGCGTTAGCTACTTGGGCAATAGTATTCATTATAGGCCACGTGTTCAGGATGACGACATATCATGTTTAGGAAAAGATAATGGTTATCACCTGTCAATTAAGATATGTCAAGGTCACCTGTCACTTGTCAAATGACAAAATTAAAATCTATCACGTGAAATGTATTCAGGGTGACGTAATAAGTCGTTTAAAGAAAACCCGAAAGCGATCGGTCAGCCGGTTCGGAAGATATAGTTTATTGCGATTAGTGCCCTTATGCCTCGAGACGAAGCGCTGAAATTCTGGTTGTAGACAGAGGCATATAGGACCTATCTAAAAGTGAAAGATTTTTTCAAATATCTCAAGTACTAACGACGTTAGATGTATTAAACCATTAAGGCCTTAACACAGCACAATCGTGCAAAGCACTGATAATGTTTATTTATTAGTAGAAATATACCTCGTATATTAATTATATTTACAAATTACTGTATCACCAGTAAAATCGTCAAAGTGTCAAAACGGCACATCTAAAAATTCTAATTTTTTAAGTATTTACATTAATGATCTATACCTATACAACCTCATAATCAAAATACATCCAAGTATTCGAATTATCAGTAAAACCATAATAACTGTCAAAACGGCACCTCAGATTTTTATAATTTCACCTAATATATTCATTATTAAGCCATACCTATAGAACCCCGCAATAAAAAAATAAGGACATTTTGGAAATGCGCAGAAGCCGAAATCGGTGTTTCGGAGTTAAATAGGAGGAAATATTATGCGCATATAGCGAAAAAAGTACCTTCGGTACTCCGGATACCAAAGGGCACCTTTTAAATGTATATTTGAAAAACACCCTATTAAGGTATTTTTAGGTGAAAAACAGAAAATACGATATAGACAGCGTTTATATTCATTAATATTATTAAACCTTTTAGCTATCTCATTCTTAGTCGCAAATATTTCTAAATATATTTAATACATCTAAATTAGACAACTTGTTATTGTGTTTACGGATACAGTGACTGGATAATATTAAAGGTTAAGACATGTTTAATGTAATTATTATACAATAGAATGTGATCAGTGATTAATATTCAATGTCATGTGCTAACACGCTGTTAAGATTGCGTCATCTTTATTTCCTAGTAGCATAATATTCATCTTGTACCAGGAATCAATTAACTATTATTTAGCGAAATAAAACACTCAAGTAATAAAATAATTATTTATTTAGCCATATTACATACAGAGTTTTAGTAATTCTATATAAATTAATTGCTAGTAATAAGAAACAGGTTACAGCTATGAATACAATTAAACTATAATTGCTGGATGAGTCATCTAAATCCTCGGTTGATGTAGAGTTGTCACATTGAGGGAGAGTGGCGTTCTTGTATACGCTGATTAAAGTCTTCCAATCTGTTTCGCCAATAGTGTTATCTCGGAACAAGAGCTTAACCTTATAGCGAAGCAGTTCGTTAGCTGCTGATGGGACTGTTATGTAAGAGGCAGGAGTAATTGTCTTATCAATCATCTCAAAAGGCATCTTAAACCATGTATTATTAGATGGAAAGTCATTGGTTTCAATCATTACTGACACGTTCCGAACGTTAAAAGGAGTGTATACGTAAAACACATTTTGCACCAGCGCCACCAGGAGTACATATGATGAACTTAACGCAGCCATGGTTGGAATATAAATGAGTTAAATTTTCTTCTTAAAGATACTTATAGCTTCATAACTATTAAACAGACCCGTTATAAATATTATCAGTAAAACTATTAAGTAAAAACCACTTCGTTTATAGCAGGATGGTTCTAGTTTTTGCATCTTTTTCTCTTTAACAGGTCTGAACGGTTTATTTGCTTCAAGTTGTCTACACTTCCATAACATCTTTGCCAATTTACAGTGTTTAGAGTACTTGTAATGATCTGCTAGAGGATCGTCTCCTTCTTTCCAATTATCAAATTCGCAGTGGCAAAAAGCACATTTAACCACATCAGAATGTTGTGTAAAATAAAAACCTGCATATGCTAGGGCTTCTGGATTAACTTTATTGCGCCACTCAGTAAATGTGATTAATCTGTCTTCAAAATTTCGAATCAGCCCAAGGCCATCATCACCGCAATCTAGACGATCTACACTATCCATTAGATACATGTTTCTATCTAGAGAGTTGTAACTATACTAAGAAATAAAACATGAAATTGTTTATTTATTCATTTATTAAACATCAGTACACATATATATTTTATCAAAATCATCCATCACCTTCTGCGGATTATAATGCAATAACTCTAAAATATAATAATTCTGTTCAGACATGTTTAAATTACAAATACTTTTAACAACATCAATAATGGTGTTATCTATATTAACATAATAACAAGCATATCTCAATAAATCATCATAAGCGGTTCTAAAGTCTAAGTTTTTTACTAATTCTAACCTATAATTAACTAAATGTTTAATACATAAAATATCATGCATGTCATTACAGCAAAAACATAATGTAACATTATCACATTTAAGATTAATTATTTTTTCTCCCAACAGAACTGCTGTGGACATGGTAAAATTTTCAGTTTCAGATACGGAGGTTGCTACGGTTTCGCCGGACCCATTATCTTCAAGCATCTTGGAAGCCATTTTGAGAAATTCATACCAGTCAAAGTTAGCCAGAGAGATTGAAACTTGTTCTTCAGGTAGATTTAAAAGTGTATTTGTTAACTTTACACTTGGCAGCATTCCTCTGGCGACACTGAGGCCTACCACTACCTTGAAATGGCCAGCAGGATAACACACTTCATTTAAAAACTTCTTTTCACTTCTAATTTCTTCCTTGCTTCTTAAAATCATACTATCGAGATACTTCCAATACGGCGTCGAACTTCGAGAGGTATCATCATCATCTTCAACCATTTCACTAAAGTCTGCAGAGTAGTCAGAAAGACAACTATCGTCAAACATGATTGGAATTAAACTGGGGTTGACAAACATAAAGCTGTTTATATTATACCCCCCACTGCTCGATTGAATTTATTTATGTTGAGTTCTAGAAACAGTAGCTTAGACAAGGCCCAACCGCTACCCACTTCCCTAAATTCTGAAGCTTTGGTTAATAAAATATTTTGATAAAGAGTATAAAAATCTTCCAAATTAGTGTGTTGATCAATAACACTATACTTGGAGTTAAAAGATTTGGTTTCCTGTTCTTTTGTTGAACTCAACAGATAACGGCCATATAGCTCCATATTGACTTTTATTTTTAGATTTGAATTCAAAGCCTGTTTTAACAATGAAATAATTTTATCTTTCAATGATTCTAAATAAAGCTTGACATCGATCGAGTGTGAATCACCGGATACATGATAAGTAACAAGCCGGTTCTTAAAAGCTGTTTGAACAAGTTTTACATCAGAGCCAAAGTCCACACAACAATTCTGTTTGTGTTTTGTCGTACGATTATGACTACTAAGCGATACGACTTCGCGGCTGCAGACGTGGCAAAACGGCATAATGTTCTCAAATGATAAGATTATACAAAAGACGTTGTATTTATTTTAATGTTTGATTAAGCAATTCTATGCTCCCCGAAATTAATGTTGTTGACTCCTGTTATTCTAACACGTGACATGAATAAATTTAAACAACATCCTTGGACATATCGACCCAACTGTTGTGAGATTTATCAAAACCAAGCCATTTGACATACATTTTCTCGCCTTTTTTGCGTAAAATTTGTTCTATAAGAAACACATCAGGTTGTTTAGTCTTTTGCAATTCGTATTCGTAGAAACCACCACTTATAGGGTGCCCTTGCATATCTTCTATTAAATACGTCGTTGGGTTGGTAATCTGTACTTTGATAATTTTAAACAGCTCAGTAGTCCAGTTAGGCACATATCCTTTTTCAAAAACATGCTTAGCTTTACTTATACGAACAACATCACCGACTTTAAATTTCTGTTTCCCTACAACCTTGAGATTATTATAAACAGAATTTAATAATTCTGACTCATTGTTTTTACCCACATCTTTAGGCTTCATACCAATAGTGCGATGCTTTGTATTATTATAAGTATCTGTAACTTGTTCCAACAAGTCGATCCATTTATGATTGCCATTCAAGGTAAACAACTTAAACAACTTTTCCTTTATTGTTCGAATTACACGTTCGGCAATGGAAGCCTTTAAAATGCTAAAGGTGCTATAATGATATATATTATGTTTCTTCAAAAGATTCTGAAAATTAGAGTTATAATATTCTTTCCCATTATCGGTGACTAATTTTTTCGGTATTCTCTTTGAATGTTTAAGTATATGTTCCATAGCAGTAGTTACATCCTGAGCAGTTTTGGACTTGAGAGGGCGTGTCCACAAAAATTTCGAAAAACAGTCAATTACAACCAATATGTACTTAAATCCGCGGTTCTCTCGAGCATACTGATCGAGTTGAGCAAGATCGGATGCAAAAGTATCATCTAATCCATACTGTAGAAATCTACGACGTTTAAATTTAGTTCTAGCTGGTCTATGTAACTCATTAACAACCTGCTCCCTCGCTTTGGTAATGCTCTTCGCCATTTTTACAAACTTAATAAATATTTTTTAGTGTGTAGCTAAATTTATACTGAATAATATTATTTCAACAAGTCGACCCGCTGCTTTAACTTCAATATATTATTACTAACAGTTTTTACCTCTTCAATAACAGGTTTAAGAGAATTTTTAAGAGATATATCTATGTACCCCTTCAAGATATTTTCTAGGGTATCAAATTGTGCTGATAACCGTTCTACAGCTTGCTGATGAGCAGATTGTATGTCCTTTAGCTGTTTTTTAACTTGATTATCTAATTTTAAAACTCTATCTTTTAACTTGTCATCAACAAGCTTAAGTGAATCATTATGACTAGACAGTTCTTTATTCAAAATAGTCATATGTTCTCGCATTTGCTTGGCTACAGATTCCGAATAGTCCTTGTTTGTATTTGTAAAATTATCCATTTGCTTCTGTGTTTGTATAATGCAATCACTCACAGATCTATCAATTTTAGCTGAAAGTGAAACCACCAAATCATCTACAAATTTTTTATTTACAGCATCAGAGGCATCTGTTGGCGATTTAACGTTACAAAGTCGATGATCTGAAAAATTATAATCGCCATCCCCAGTAACAGCAATTAGGTTTGGTGCTTGTAGCACTCGAATCATTTTTTGCTGAGATGAGGAGGGTAACGAACGTCCGAACTTATTCATGGCTAGTACTATAATGACGTTGAATAAATAAACCGCTGTATTAATAAAATTCAATTACTCCAAGTCGTTCCAATTCGTGTAATATACTAAAGATTTCGTTTCTGTTATTATTATTGCCAACTACCTCAGAAGCTTCCAACTTTTTCAATCTTTCAATCAACTCGTTCACATCGTCGTAGTATACAAACTCCTTAGGTTTTTCATTATATTGCATTAGAGATGATCCCGATTTATTTCCTCTCTCCGATTTGGATCTTGTGTGTATTTGCCTGGTTGTAATATTGGGCGAAGGCAACTTAGATGTTGATGACAAGAGCGGTCTAACAATAGATGTATATTTATTAGATCTATTACCCTTTAGCTGGCCAGTTTGTTTCATGTATAGACCGGTGCGTTTAAGAATATCTCCATATTCTTGTTCATCAGCTTTAGTGTGAAATTTAGGATCTTTTAAAAACAACAAGTCATATAAGCCCAGAGTTCCTTTATACTTGATGCTACCTACTTGAATGCTTCCATCTGCTAAAAAGTTTACAGGCTCTGATCCTATTTGCCAAGAATCATTTTCAACATTGTATTTTATTCCCTTTGCATCTATTTCAGGAGAGTCATACCAATATTTTTTTACATATTCTTGAGTGATCTCAGGGTATTGCTCGATAAACTTATGAAACACTTCCGAATTTCGAAGAGAAGTTTCAAAAGCATCTTTCATAGTTTGCAACGATGTTTCTGCAGGGTCTTGAAAGGCTTCTTCAAACACATCATCAGAATGATCAACATCACCATACTGTGCTTCATCAGTTAGAAATTGCACTTGTGGTTTTAGTTCGATTTTTTTCAAGGGAGGAGGTTTGACATTATCAGAAGTTTCGATTTTTATTTTACGTTTTTTAGAGTTTTTCTTATCAATAGATGCTTCAACCAGTTTATGTAATGGGTTTGTAATGGGCGTTAAGAATCTATTAAGCGAATCATCCTCCTCACCACGTTCCAACTTTAGCGCTAAATATTTCTTTCGTATGGTATTACCCGCCTGAATAATTCTTCGCTTAACATCCTTATCGAGATTTTTCAAATAAGAAGCCATAATTGCTAAACAGCTAAAAACGCCGATAAAAACAGCTAAAACAGCCCTGTTTAAAAACAGCCCTGTTTAAAAAACAGCTAAAACAGCCCTGTTTAAAAACAGCTAAAACAGCCCTGTTTAAAAACAGCTAAAACAGCCCTGTTTAAAAACAGCCCTGTTTAAAAAACAGCTAAAACAGCCCTGTTTAAAAACAGCTAAAACAGCCCTGTTTAAAAACAGCTAAAACAGCCCTGTTTAAAAACAGCTAAAACAACCCTGTTTAAAAACAGCTAAACAGCTATGTTGTGTTATTGATTCGATTTGTTAAGACACGTCTATACTCAATGACGTCATGTGTTGGACTGATGTGTTATGACTTAGGGTAATAAATAAGTATCAAACTTGCTACGATACCGTCCCTTATTAATATCATTATCTTTAACAATAACTAAAAATCCATACCTATCTTTCCAACATTCCGAACATACACGCTTAAAAGTATCAAAGGACATGTCTGTATTTACATGATCATCGTAGATATGTTTCAGGTTTAAATCATCCTGTTTGAATAATATCAGTACATTAGCATTGTCACGAACCAGCTGTTTCGGAATCTTGGAGTATGTTTGAGAGAGGTAGAATGAATCGATATCATTATGACGCCCCATACAGAAATAATTACGTATTTTATCTTGCTTCTCGCAGGCTACATCGTCAAATATAAACACAGAATGAGGCAGGGCACTGGAAGGATCTAGAACATCATCATTATCGCTATAGCCGAAATATCTAAGACGTGAATGCTGTAAGGCCTTTCGCAGAAATTCGTACTTGTCTTGTTGCAGTGATTTGGAATACACATATACATGCTCAAATCTTAAGCCGTTTTCATCAATTAATAAACTTATCATTACAGCGGTCTTGCCACAATTACTTGAGCCACATATTAAAGCTCTTATGGTGGATGGTAGAAGCCGGCCATGTTTCCTATTTTCCGATTTTTTCTGCATATCAAAATTATGTACTTTAATACAAATGTTCTGTTTCTCTTTCCGCATCTCTATAAGTATAAGTCTGCACTCTTCAATGACATCATTACTAATGCAGACGTCACAGGGTGCAGGTGTGTTAAATAGCGTTATAAGCACATTACCAGTAGAACTCCACCTGCCTAGCTATTCCTATTGTGGTCCTGGAACAAAGCTGCAAAAACGATTAGCTCGAGGAGATCGGCCAAAGAATAAATTGGATAGTTATTGCCGCGATCACGACATTGAATACTCAAAGTCCACCGACTTGGAACACAGACATAAAGCAGATAAAGTACTAGAAAACAAAGCTTGGGAACGTGTCAAGGCCAAGGATTCTAGTTTAGGTGAAAAGACATCAGCTTGGTTAGTAACAAACGCTATGAAGGTCAAACGCAAGTTAGGTGCTGGCAGCAAGAAGACAAAGAGATCTGTATGCTTGTCTTCGGTTGTAAGACAGATTAAGAAACAACTTAAACATTCAGGTTCGGGGAATGTTGATAGAAAGAAGACTTTAAGTAACTTACTAAAGACAGCACGAGTAACAGTGAAGAAAATTGGCGGCTCCAAAAGAATCAAGGTTCCTCGAGTAATTCCACTACCAAAACAAGGTGGTATTCTACCACTTATTCCGATATTTGCTGGACTTAGCGCGCTCGGGGCATTAAGTGGTGGAGCTGCTGGTATTGCCAAGGCAGTTAATGATGCTCAGAGTGCCAAAGACAAACTAAAAGAATCACAACGACACAACGAGACAATGGAGGCTATTGCATTGGGGAAGAAGGGCAGTGGCTTGTATTTGAAAAAACACAAGACAGGCTATGGTTTGTTTTTACGTAAAATGCCAAAAAACTACCAATAAAGCTACCTGAACGTCCTTTGACCGATCAAGATATTAGATTATATGCGACTCGTTTAAAGATTCCTAATTTTCGAGGTGTATTTATGCGAGATACATTACCGAATACACCCCGAAAAACAGAGTGCGGTGTTGTTAATTTGGATCGAAATACAGGAGACGGTACACATTGGGTAGCTTATAAGAAGAATGGTGATAAAGTTGTTTATTTCGATAGTTTTGGCAACTTGAAACCACCAAAAGAATTTGTCAAGTATATGAAAAAAACGAAAATTTATTTCAACTATGACCAATATCAGGATTATAAAACATCAAATTGCGGTCACTTGGCATTATCATTTCTCTATAATAATAAAACTTTATAAAATATAGGAATGTTATTGTCTCACATCAGTCATGTCTCAAACGTTCACGTTAAAGGGTCGTACTAGTCGGCTTGAATCTTATTTTGTACCTCCAATAGAACTAGATTCGAGATACGATTACTCTTTAGCATTGATTTCGCTAAATACTTGGAATACTATCCCAAATATTGAAGAAGGCCGTAACAAGTTTTATTACAAAGTTGATAAACAAGAAGAACAAGTAGTGGAAATACCGACTGGATCCTACGAGTTGGAAGATATTGAACAATTTTTGCAGAAACATCTTGCTGATTCTAAGGCAACTGCTCCAGAGCGGAACCTTATTATATCACTCAAACCCAACAACAATACGTTACGGTGTGAGTTGAAGAGCGTATACCACATAAACTTTGAACCAAAGGATAGCATTGCAAAGTTATTGGGATTCTCACCACAAGTTCTAACAGCTGGTAAGCTGTATGAGTCAGATCAACCAGTTGAAATTATACAAGTTGCTACCATCAGAGTAGAGTGTAACATTATTTCCGGTTCGTACTATACAAATAATCCATCGCACACTCTCTACGAATTTTCACCAACAGTGGATCCTGGTTATAGCATAAATATAGAACCAAGAAACTTAATTTATTTACCAGTGAACCAGAGGAGAATATATAACATTACGTTATCTTTACTGGACCAAGAATCAAACCCAGTTAATTTTAGAGGTGAAGAAGTTGTAATCAGATTAGAACTTAGACGAGATGGGGTTAGTGTTTAATAGTAAAAGTTATTTAAACACCAACGCATCAGCTGGTCAATCAGTCTGCAGTCAGAAGTCAAAGGGATCACTCACGTTTTCAAATATAGCTTATTTACAGTCTATAGGTCCACACTATCGCTATCATGTCAGAAAAACTTCAAATATTTAATCAAGTTAAGAGTGATGAGTCGGTCATTCGTGAAGAATGGCATACTTATCACCCATTCACCACCTCATTTAATAATAATGACGAAATTGAGATTGTTATTAATCAGCAAGATGTGTTTTTGGATATGAGCGAAGCTCAACTCTACATAGAGGGAACATTTAAGGAGGAAACAACAGCTGGTAAGACTGGCGATTGTAACCTAACCAACAATGCTGGAGCATTTTTGTTTGACAACATATCATATGAAGTGAATGGTAAAGAAATTGAAAAGATTCGAGATCCTGGAATAGTTTGTACAGTTAAGAATTTGCTGTGCCTAAACGATCAAGAGAGCCGCGCATTAGATATTGCTGGTTGGAACTGGCCTAGTGTAGCAATCAAGACCTTGGATGAAACCTCCAAAGAGTTTAATTTTCGCATTCCCCTTTCTATGCTGTTTGGAGTGTTTGCCGATTATAAGAATGTTTTAATGGGTAAACAAAAAATTAAACTGGTTCGAGCCAGGCATGATGACAACTGCTACAAGTCCAGTGGGGATAAGAAGGCTGAAATTAAATTAAAAACTGTCGAGTTAAAAGTTAAACACATCTATCCTAGCGATGCAGTTAAATTACGTCTTTTGGATGAAATTGCAAAGAATAAATCGATATTTATTCCGTTTAGAAACTGGGAGATACATGAGCTTCCTGCTCTACGAACAACAAAGAGAGATATTTGGACTGTTAAGACCATGTCTGAGAGAGCAAGATATGTTATTGTATTTTTTATGAAGAAACGTAAAGACAACTATAAAGCCGATTGTACTTATTTTGACAATTTAAAGGTGACTGATGTCAAATTGCATCTTAATTCAGAGGTTTATCCCTACGAAGCGTTAAACTTAAATTTTGAAAACCGCCAATTTACCGAGGCTTATCAGATGTATACGGATTTTCAAAAAACATATTTAGGAAAACAGCAGAGTGAACCACTTTTAGACTTTACTACTTTTGCAAGCAGAGCCCTCTTTGTTATTGATTGCACAAAGCAAAATGAGTCCATCAAGAGCAACACCATTGATGTCAAGTTGGAATTTCAAAGTTCTGAAAACTTTTCTGCGGATTCACGAGCCTTTTGTATTATTGTGCATGATCGTGTTCTTGAGTATCAGGCTTTAACTGGCCAAGTACGAGACATGTTGTAGTCAGTTGTTCTTTAGTCCCAGCAAGATGAAGTTGGTTATAGTAGATGTTCAAGGATTTTGCATCCCAGACTTTTGCGCCAAGGAGCTGGCTATTTATGATGGGAAGCAAATGAAGAGTTATCTGTTTAAACCAGCTAAGCCATTTTACATGTTGTCAGAGGATTGTCAAAAACAAGCATTATTTTTATATGGGAATCATCATGGTCTCTACTACAATTATGGAGAAACCGACTACAGCCAACTTTATACAATTATTCGCAACGACCTGGGAGATGCGGACATTATTTATCTCAAGGGACATGTTAAAGAGGCATTTTTAACAAAGACATTTTTAGATATAGAACATAATTTACCATATATTATTAATTTAGAATTTATTAGAGATAGTGCTAACGTACCCAAATTATCTAGAGGTATTACTGATTGCCCTTATCATAGTTTAGATGTATGTAGCTGTAGTATTAAGAATGCTTATATTTTGTATGACTATATTTATAATTTTTTACCTAAATAAAGATTAAAAATGTATGCATTGTTTTTTTATTTATATTAATAAGAGTTCTATGAGAATTTAGTCATTTAATGTCCAGCTCATGGCTAAGACAGTCGATCTTAGAGTTAAACTCCAAGAACATCTGCGAAAAATACGTAGGCTGAAAAAAGATATCAAGTGTTACGAAGATCATAAATATTTGGTTAGACAGTTGTTAAAACTTAACCTCTAATACTTATCAATGGCGGCCTCCTCTTCATCATCCGCTTGGGATAAAGTGTTTGAATCTTCTTCTCGATGTCAGCAGGATAATGATGATATTGTACGCAAGATCAAGCCAAGCAGAGTTTATGAAATTGATGATTACATAACAATTATATTTAACACTACAGAAGAAGAGCGTAAACAAGTAATCATAGACACTATTGGATATGGCAAGATTTATTTTTCTAGTGATGAATTTGAAGAATTCATAAGTACGTTTGATTGTTTCAACACTCACTGGGTTGACATCTTTATGATTATTGGACAGTACACTTTGGTGTTTCATCGTAATGACGAAAAGCGAAGCCTCAAGTTTGAAGATGCCATGACAGACAAATATTTGTTTCGATGGACTGACAAGCTAATTCGTTTATTTGCAAGACATATACCTACATTGTTTAAACTAAACATTGAATATTACACTGTTGTAAAATAAATGTTAAAAATTTACATCTGTTTTTTTTTTTCCTTAGTAGGGAAGAGGGAGAGGGGGTAAAATAAGACAAAAAATTTGAATACAAAGAAATCCTGTGTTTATTTGTATATATGATACACATTTTAATACAAAAAATTAACATTTTCATCTATGTATATAATAAGTAATAATACGATAAATATTAATACAATAAATAATAATAAATAATAATAATACAATAAATAAACAAATTAAATAATAATAATAATATAATAAATACCTAGCCTAATATCACAACCCTCTAAAACCATCAGCTATCCAAGAAGATTGAAACAAAGATAGCTATGGTCAGTCTTAGCTTATGGAATTTCCGATGATTCCTTATACAATACTATATCTCTATGACCCCAAGCAAGCGTGTGCTCGAAACCGGGTATAATGAAGCGCTTATCGTCCGCGTATGACAGCGCTACCTTATTTTTAAGTTCGACATACATATCGTGTTCATGCGAACGGAAAGTGTTCATTCTACGATGAATCTGAGTTCCTTCTACGTCAGCCGCTTCTCTATAATCGTCAAGAGTCAGTTCTTTTTGGGTGACGTAGTCAGGAACCCCTTTAGCTTTTTTAGTCAACTTTCCCTCTACATTAACGCAATATGCTTTCGCCCCGGTTCCATAGAAATCCCAAATAATCTTTCCTGCATACTCATCTTTCATTTTACCAAGTATAGATTGGTTTACAGGAACATTATGTGGGTTATCTTGTGAGTAATTGGAAGTATCGAATCTACTTAAATTTGTCGTCATATCATCATAAAAATTATCTGTTGTTACTTTTAGAATTAGGGAGTCGGTGTCAGTGTATAACAATTCCGCGCTGTTGCCATATTTCGGCTTAATGTACCCGTACAAAAAGTCATACATAATTGTTTTGGATATTTCCAAGATTGAAAAACCCACGTAAATGGGTTTATTATACACCACTTTTTGTTTTTTCATCTGGATTGCTACCAGGTTTTCGCTATAAATGGTTCGATCTTTAAAATGAGGTTTCGCGATTAACGCTCCGGCCCCCAACCTCCTACCAATATTTTCCCAATGGGTAACGAGCTTTACATCTACCCGTTTCTCCACGTTTTCCATTGTCTTGCCAAACACAGCATTGTTCATAAGTTTAAAAAAGTCTTTTTCAAATTTATTTTTGGCCTGATTTCGCAACGCTGTGTTTAGATCGATGTACTTCTTAAGCCAGGGTGATTGGTCAAAGGATATTACACGATGAATTTTTGTAAGCTGAAGGCCATAATTTAAAGCTTGTTGTAAATTTTGAATGTGAATAATATATTTTTCTTTTTTCATGAAATTTGGAATTAATTTTGTTATTTTCGGGAATTTAGACCCTGGCGGTGCAATGGATTCTGGGCAAAAGGGTAGCTCATTGTGCAAAGAATGTAAATCTTCCGGATAATCTAAATCAACTTCTAATATGTAACCTGTTGGTGAATCTTTCACGATATTTAGGTAATCTAAATTTTGAATTTCTGTTTCGTTTGACCACTTAAAGCTTCCCGTTGGCAAAAATTGAGACATGGCTGCTCCGTATAGATTGGTAGCGTCCAGGTACATGATGTAAGAGGTGGGTTTGGTAGCGTCATAATTAGACATAAATTTATTGTTCGCAAAAGCTTTCCTTATACTACACTGACTGACTCCTCCGCGAATACCGTGTTTAAAGAAGTGCACCATGTCTAGATCGGTCAGAAGCTCAAGATTGATGGATGTCGCTTTAAGGGCGGCCTCCATCGAAAGACCCGGCGCAGTAAAGTACTGCGCAGGATCAAGGCCATAAGTAGACAGGCACACGTCTCTAAAACTTTCAAAGACATCTGTCAAAATTAATACGTCGGATTTTAAATAAATATCAGAATATTCGCCTAAAGTTTTACATTCAAATAAATTCCATACCTTCCAAGCACGCTTATAATCATCGGTGGTAATGTCCTCATTTTTTAGTTTATTAAAAAAGCCTTTTTGCGATGGAAGCTTGTTTTCGTCTAATTTTGAAAAAGAGTCTACGTAATTATACGGGAAGACACCCTTCTGTCGAATAAGTTCAAATTTGTTCTGTTCTGCAAAATATTTACGCACGGTTTTACACTGATCTGATTTTAAATTTTGACTTAATTTATCTAAGCCGCTAGCCATAAATCTAAAACTATCCAAAAAGCGTAATTTTAAAAATACCTGTCGTTGTTTCCCATTCTTGTTTTCGACGTTATCCACCAAGATATGTTTAGTAAAGGAAATATACTTTTCCTTATTTTGTGGGATAACGTCCAACTTTTCTTCATCGCAAGCCAATTCCTTGACAAACAGGTGGGAATCAAAATTGGACATATTATGGAAAAAGATGGGAATAAAATTGGGGATTTTATAATTTAGATTACATACAGAGTGACTTGGCCCGCGATACAGCCCCGTTAAATGATCGTGATCATGAACTCTATCGTTTGCTTCTACGTCAAATGTTTTTTCGCAAATATGACAGGTTGTTGCTTGTCGATGCTCATTCTCTTGTTCCGCCGTCATAGGTAACATAGGCACCACTTCCTTCATAAAATGGTTGTATATTGATTTACAATCAACATCTAACCGTTTTACAAATTCTTTGTGTGCGTCCTGTCCTCTATAACTTTGATACTTTGAATAGGCATCATCAAAATCACATTTAATGTAGTAAGCAAATGAATAGGGCACATGTTTATGAGTTCTAACAGTATAGGATGTATCAGGGTCCAACTCATTTTCCTCTGTAGGTATAGGTTCAAGGATTGTCTCGAAATCGGCATAAACAACAAAAGGCACCTTTAATTTCTTTTCAAAATTTGTAAATTTCAAAATATTCTCGGGGACCTCTTCTCCGTATTTATTCTTTTTTAAATCAGTTGTTGGTACTTTGGCCAAAACGTGTCCGCAATCATGTTCTTGATGAGCTTTCAATTTTTGCTCTGAATAAAAATATGTTAAACAGCCATCACATAAATACTTTGCACCTTGATGTGCGGATAACTGTCTTGAGATCAGTCGAGACATGTTTCTTATTAAACAGTAATGACTATTTTCATAATCATCGCTGATTAATAACAAATTTACATGTCTCTCCTTACGAGATGTAGTAAAGTATAAGGGACCTACAACCTCAATACTATTTTTACCATTGTCATAGACTTTTTCAAGCCCATAGACATTGATAGAAATATTATTAAGGCGTTCAAATTTAGATATGTCACTAAGTTTAATCGGAAATTCCATACCTGTAAAGTCCAGTTCGTTCTCAAAAGGCATATAGTTCGCGACTCTATTTGCATGTTGAGTATAATGAACCGGATGCAAGGAAGCTAAGACTGCCCATTTGAAGCATTGCAGGTCCGTATTTTGAATGTTTAAGACAGCAAGCTTTGCTTCAATCTCCTTTGGCAGCGGGATGTAGGATGATGCCTTTAGAGGGTTGATTTTATTAATTCCTAATTCTAAATAAAGAAGCTGCTGGAGAGTCCACCCTGTAACAATAGAAACATGATTAAGTATTATGATTTAAAAAATATTAGTAAAAGTTTTTAAACGCTTACAATAATACTTACCACTGTCCTTTTCCGAAAACTCTGAATACTTCCGGTCCAGGATGGCAGCAAACTGATTAAACAGCTCCTCTAAGTCCGTCGCGCCATTCACCATAACGTACTTAACATTGAAGGATTTCACCTCTGACGACTCGCTCGTCTGTAGGAGGAAGCGGCCAAAAAGCTCTACACCGACTTTCAGCTGGTCATATTTTTGTAGTACGGCTCCCACCAACCTTAAGAACTTTTCCCGTAGGTGTTCTAAGAACAAGGATACGTTAGTGGGGTCCTGGCTTGAAGAAAGTCGGTAGGTAGCAATTCGGCTTCGGAACGATGTTTTTACAAGCTTTACACCTTCCTCCTGCTCCACGCAGCAGTTCTCCCGATGGCTTAAGGTCCTTAGATGGTTGGACCAACGGGAGACAGACACATCTAACTGACAGGCATTGCAATGCCTCTGCTGCATAGATGAACCTGAAGTTGATGGTTCTGAAATAAATTAAAATTCACTTATAATACTTTTTATACAATTATTACCGCACTGTAATGGCAACGTCGTTTTAATTTTTTCCTGTTGACTGATGCTGTTCATATATGGTCAAACATAGGTTATAACAAATAATTTATACAAGCTGTCTAAGAATGCCTTATTATCGTTTTTTAAATTATGCTGCAATATATTCTAATCTTACACAGTATGATGCAATACCTAATCTTACACAATATGATGCAATAACTTACCATCGGTCGAAACGAGTCTAGCCTTCTTAGCCATGGCTACTTGCGAGGACGTCGCTTGTCTTTTGGGGGCTCTATGCTTCTCCTGTTGGTGACGTCGAAGAGCCCACCTTGACTTAAAGTTCTCCCCGCAAGTTTGGCAGCCTGGTACTGTAAGTCTACAATCGCCATGGCTTTTGAGGTTACCCTTTGTGGTGAATGAACGCTGACAATGCTCACAAACAAACATTTTCTGTAAAATAGTTTTAAATAATAATTAGCGTTCACATCATAACATAATATTTGGCGAGCATCGATATAACCCTTTAATAACCACTTATATCAACCCCTTTAGTACTCTCTTACATCCTATATTGCCCTTGAATAATGCAGATATTGATTGTTTAGAACGAATTCTTTATTTAATGCATGGCTCAGATAGATAAATAACACATAATATAATATATATATAATAATAAATATGGTACTTACAATATTATTAATTTTACACTGTTTGCTAATCTTCACAACACGTCACGACTTCTGCTCGATGATAACTGATGCTACTTGCCTGTTTTCCACTGTATTTATACCCTATACCCTTCACTTTGTACGTACCAGTCACGACATTGAATATTAATTACATCTGCGAAACACGTTGCAGGCCGGGTGCCTTTCTCCTCGTATTGAGGTCATCATAGCGTGATAGTTGGAAAAATACATGCAATCTCCGTTCACTAATGATTTGCATATTAATTACATACAAGTTGATTTTTCTCGCTTGATGAGATCATCATCTTGTTAGAACAAGTCTTTTTACTAAAGTATGATATCTAAAGATTCTAATATATTTTATAATAGATATTCTCTCGATTATTGTTTCATATATAGAATGTATTACGACGTCTACCCCATTATGTTTTTCGTTTAATTTTTCCCAAAAATGTCGAAATGAAGTGTTTTTCAAATATACATTTAAAAGGTGCCCTTTGGCATCCGGAGTACCGAAGGTACTTTTTTCGCTATATGCGCATAATATTTCCTCCTATTTAACTCCGAAACACCGATTTCGGCTTCTGCGCATTTCCAAAATGTCCTTATTTTTTTATTGCGGGGTTCTATAGGTATGGCTTAATAATGAATATATTAGGTGAAATTATAAAAATCTGAGGTGCCGTTTTGACAGTTATTATGGTTTTACTGATAATTCGAATACTTGGATGTATTTTGATTATGAGGTTGTATAGGTATAGATCATTAATGTAAATACTTAAAAAATTAGAATTTTTAGATGTGCCGTTTTGACACTTTGACGATTTTACTGGTGATACAGTAATTTGTAAATATAATTAATATACGAGGTATATTTCTACTAATAAATAAACATTATCAGTGCTTTGCACGACTGTGCTGTGTTAAGGCCTTAATGGTTTAATACATCTAACGTCGTTAGTACTTGAGATATTTGAAAAAATCTTTCACTTTTAGATAGGTCCTATATGCCTCTGTCTACAACCAGAATTTCAGCGCTTCGTCTCGAGGCATAAGGGCACTAATCGCAATAAACTATATCTTCCGAACCGGCTGACCGATCGCTTTCGGGTTTTCTTTAAACGACTTATTACGTCACCCTGAATACATTTCACGTGATAGATTTTAATTTTGTTATTTGACAAGTGACAGGTGACCTTGACATATCTTAATTGACAGGTGATAACCATTATCTTTTCCTAAACATGATATGTCGTCATCCTGAACACGTGGCCTATAATGAATACTATTGCCCAAGTAGCTAACGCTCAAGTAGCTAGTGCCAAAGTAGCTAACGCCCAAGTAGCTAATGCCAAAGTAGCTAACGCCCAAGTAGCTAATGCCCAAATAGCTCACGCCCAAGAGTGTGACATGACAGATGACGTATGACATATGACACGCGCTTGCGCACTGCCTGGGCATGCGCAGAAGGGACCGCAAAAATTGGCGTGAAACTCTCCATCTATCCCTACTTAGAACTACCAAGAGGTAGCGCTAAAAGTGATATACAGCCCTATAATATTCAAGATTTTTGTTTGGAATGGTATAGACATTGGACATCTACCCTGTACTGACGAGAACAAAAGAGTTCGAAACCGGTCTGCATATGGTTACATCCTACCAGAGCTGTGAAAGTTACTTCAGAAAAGTAACTAGTTACTTTTTCGATACTTTTGCACAAATGTATCTAGATACTTATAAGGAATAGTTACTTTTACCTAAAAGTAACTTAGTTCTTAGTTACTTAATTAAAGTAAATAGTTATAGTAACTAAGATACTTTTACAGTAACTAGTTACATTGATTGTAACTACGATAATTTAAAAGTAACTAATATACTTTCAAAGTAACTAGTTACATTGATTGTAACTACGATACTCTAAAAGTAACTAGGATACTTTTGAGTAACTATAGTTATTTTAATTGTAATTACGAAACTCTAAAAGTAACTAAGATGCTTTTGAACTAGATACCATAAATTTACCAGGTAGTGATAACATGTAAATGAAAAGTGTATAACGAATACGAATTTATTATACTTACAAACTCATCACATTTCTAATAAAAGTAGAAAGAAAAGATAAGTAACAAAAAACCTATTAAATAAATATGTGATAAAACTAAATAAATATAAATGAAGTAACAAATCCAAATATAGTAGGAACTTTTATAAGGAACTAAAAAAATTCAGAAGGTTTTTTAAAGGCCCCGTTGGCTTTTAAAAGTACCAACCTTTCAAAATTCTTACCTAAGAGGGCATATCTGCGAGGAGCATTCATGAAAGTAGCATATAAAAACAAACGCTCCACGGGAGCTAAAGAAGGCAACGGGTTGTTATATTTGAGAAAAACTTTGTTAATGTCAGGATATTTTTGTTGCGACATGCCGCTCGTCCCTTAGTGAAAATCTGATTAACGGCCGCCCATCGTCCCTTGGTCATCATCTGATGGACGGCACGTGTGCATTATTGGTATCCTAGAGGAACTTTAAAAGTACCTAACTTAGTTACTTTAAAAGTATCTAAGTTACTTTTAAAGTATCTAAGTTACTTTTAAAGTATCTAAGTTACTTTTAAAGTATCTAGTTACTTTTTAAGTGTATAGTTACTCCTAAAAAGTAACTAGATATGAGTTACTTTTCAAAAGTAACGAAGTTACAATTCCTTTTGGCATGATTCAAAAAAGAACTAAGTTACTAAATATCTAGTTACTTAAGTTACTCACAGCTCTGCATCCTACAGTACAGTCTTCAGTTCTTGCTAGTAGCATACAATCTGATTTGTATTTTGATATCTAACAATGTTAGACAAAATATGAACTTTAGCATAAGGAACTTTCAGGTACTATGAAAATAATTTTTTATATATTTTTTTAAATCAAACGTTTTCTAAAATAATTATATTAAAAAGGAAAATGAATTATTGTAAATTTTACCTAAGATTTTTGTTAATTTATATGTTTTTTATTAATTACCATTTACGTATTGTATACAGTACAAAAAAATTAGTTGACATTGTTAAAAGGTTTCTATAATATTATCAAAATAAGTAGAAAGATTTACAAAAACTTTATAATATGAATAATAAAACAAACGATCGAAATTCTTTAATAGTATTATTGTATTTTTTACTAAAAAATGTTTCTGTCACATATAGAACCAACAAATAGTTTTATTATATTTTTAGTGTATTTTACGAAGTTTTTATTTCCGTGTACAGGGAATGCTTTACGCTCGCCCCCCTATGTTCCTTTTAGCGATCTTTTAATTCCGTCTCCAATGGTATCATAGATAAAAGCAACCATTTTTTCATTAGTTTTGAAATCGAATTAGAATACATTAAATAAAATTATCATTTCCGTAACGGATCTCGTAAAGTTCAATCTCAACTAAGTGCGAAATTTCTCTATATATTCAGCAGCCATATTATTAGCAATGATCTAGTTAACAATATTTTAGCCTTAAGTAAAGCGGAGATATCGAGAATTTTATGTAAATTAGAAGCCGTTATTTCGATTTCTGATTTTCTGTTTTAGATATTATAGGTAGTTATTAGGAGACATTAAAATACTATATCAATTTGAAGATATCATAAATAACTACTAGTTTAAAGGTGTTTATATAATACACAGAGTTTAGAATATTGCGAATATTTTGAAAACTAATTTAAAATTTGTGAAAAGTGAAACATCCTTTTAGTTAAAACGGCATATCTAGGATAGACGAAACCATTTCTGTTATTGCCTGGGGTTAATAAAAAAAATATTAATTTTTTTATTTTAAATAGAATGTTATGTTTGATGATCAAATAATCAAAAAGACAAATTAAACGATATCTATAAGGTTTGATGGATTTATCGGGCAACAAAAGCAGAGCGAAATCTACAGTAAGGTGGTTCCTAGTGTAGTTTACTAAAATTAAATTTTATCGCCCATATTCAGTTGTATTAAGACTTTTAACCACACGCATTTAACTAACCAGAAAATTTGATTGTGACATTGGCAGAAATAATTTTCTTACAATCATAACGGCCCGGTTAGCTTAATTTTTAATTTACTAATCAGGCAACTTTGATTGTAAGTAAATAATGCTTGTCAATATTATTTATGTTAACCGGGATGTTATTACAAATTTAGTTTTAGTTTTTTTAAAGAACACAGAACTTACTAAAATACATTTTTCTTTATAAACCTAAAGAAAGACCAAAAAAATATATTTTTCTACTCCCACATGGAAATTTGCTGTTTCCTTTACCCTTAAGTGGCGAGAAAAGTAGGCTATTCCGGTTAACTGTGCGGGAGTATTTCATTTTCATCCTAGATAGGTAATGAAACTGACCAATCACAGTGGTCAATTACAAGGAAACTAAATTTACATGTTACAATAGGATGTACAGTGTTGCAACCTTTAAAAATAAAATTTCCCATTTTTATAGAAAACTTTCATGAATGCAAACAATACTGAAAAAGTCTTTTATTAGCAGATTACAACCACAAGTGATCCTAAAGAATATTCTTTAAATATAACACTGTGCGTAAAAATATCCCTTTGCCCTTTGGAGACAGCGCCGACCTATCATTCCTCTGTGCTTTGTTCTCACGAACCCGGAAATTTTCCATTAGTTGACAACACTGTTATGAAAATTACATTTCTTTATTTTCTTTGTGGTGTATTTAAAAGCACTGACCAATCACAGTATATTATATTTACTGAGGCTCCGCCTTCTTTTTCAAGACACTAAATTATATAATTTAAATGCATATGGTACAATTTATTATTAATTTGTTTAATATAATAAAATCTAGACGCATTTATAATAGATTTATTAATAATGCAACCTGCTGAATGTGCATAGAAAATTAATTTCATGTAGCATCATTTATCAGTTGGCTTTCCCACAATTAGCTTAAGGTCTCGATAGTCGAGAGAGTTAGGGCGTTGTACTATGGATCCAATGGTCGTGAGTTTGAGCCCGGCAACCGGAAAACTTTTTTTTACATTTTTTAGCATTAGGTTTGTAAGTTTGGTCGTAGAAAAAATATACTGTTCAACTCGAGTGGATTGTCCATAGTGCCCTCGGAAGTTTGATTTTTTTACTTCCTCGTGCGATATGGACATCATATCCACTCTTGTTGTACAAACTACTATTACAATACAATTGACTTATTCTGATACTTGTCATTTTACACCCAGAACTGCCAGTTTGGGACGATTTTAAATTTAGAATTCTTAGGATTCAATTTTATAAAGTCACCCGAAGTTTAAACCTCGGTTTAAACCGAAGAATAATTCTAAAATCGTAGAAATGTCAGAAATGGTAAATTTATCTATAATGTGGGATTGACAGCAAATTTGAATTTAAAAGTAATCAACCTGGTTATAATTTGTTATCTTATGTTACATTATATTAAGCTATGGCCAGGTACTTTTAACTCTCAATCTCACAAAAAAAGTTAAATGCAAAATAAAGCTACTTACAACATAACCGGAAAACATGTTTATTTAAATGCGAAAGCTGAATGCAGTCCTGTACACATAACATACAAACCCAGACCTTTTCAAAACGTTTAAATAATCTTTTCTTTGGTCCGCAATTAAAATACGTACTAGAAAAGTATACTTTAAAACCATTAGTTCATAAATTTGGTATAGTCTCTTTCTAGTTTTGATTTAACAAATTGCAAGCATCTGCCATTATTTGATAGGGCTCTTACTGAATTTAAAAGCTGATGTTTATTCTAATACTTGTTGCTGCCATATTATTTTCTTTGCCCGCAGCTAATTTTGGTATACAATAGGCGCGGCTTCCTGTTTGCCTCACAATTCATCTGAAGACGACTTAAGATACCTACCGATTGAAACGTTGTGGTTTAAAAACAAATAAAGACAAGGAACATTATTTATTAAGAAATACAATAATATTAGTGCAAAACTTCGATTTTTTGTATTATTATTCATATTATAAAGTTTTTGTAAATTTTCCGACTTATGTTCATAATATTATAGAAACTTTTTAATAATGTCAACTCTTCTATCATCCATCTTTATATATTTACCTAAATATTTTAAGAGTTCCCGTCTAATATCTCAGACATGCCTAGTTCTAGAAAATATAAATACAC
The DNA here is from genome assembly GCA_935413205.1 of Polydrusus cervinus. Lineage (NCBI taxonomy): Eukaryota > Metazoa > Arthropoda > Insecta > Coleoptera > Curculionidae > Polydrusus > Polydrusus cervinus. The sequence continues at coordinate 17,351,845 of OW284515.1, forward strand.
CAAAGATTCCAAACCCACAGGCAACTTCCTACAATAATTTGTTTACAAAAAGAAATTTTTAAAGCTTATTGTTATTGTTTGTAATTCAAATGTGCTCTTAAGGTGGAAAAAATTAGACTATAAATTACTGAATATATTTTCATTACATCATTAGAATACGCATACCATTAAAGCCATTTCAAATTGTTTTGTGCCAGAGTTTGGTTAAAATTAAACGCATATGTCGGGCCCAGACAAGGGCGTTTAAAAACGAGTTGGCGTACCTACCAATTGTTTACCTATTGCTTTAAATTCAGTCTAAAGCGTTAAATTATGCATATTTTATTGATTATTGGAAAGGAATACTTAAGGGGATACGAAGAATATTTCTAAATCCTTCTTCAAAATTACCAGCTCTAAGCGAAATTATATCTATATAGGGTGATTCCTAAGTTGATACTTCTTTTTTTAGCTGTGTATAGAAGGCATTAAAATAAACAACATTTTCAAATACCTTTTTTTTAAACTTAAAACTATGCGAGATACAGAAGTGCGTGTCTGGCCATCAAAACGTAGCCTGCTATACTTTATGTTGTTTGTCTTATCTCTTATTAGTCACGCAATTTACGGCTTGGTCGTGAGTTATTTGGCAATCCGCTGCGGTGTGTTTTTCTGAAGCAAGTTCATTTTAAATTGGTGACACGTGAAAATGGTAAAATTTGAAAACAATGAACTAGTACATATGGTGCTAATTTACGGTGAGTGTCGTCAAAGTGCGGCTGATGCTTCGAAATTATACGCAGAACGCTTTCCTTTGCGGGCTCATCCTACACACAAAAGTTTTCTTAATATTATTCAACGCCCAAGTTAGGCAGGACCGTATTTGATCCATAGTGTACTAAATGAATGTAAGTAGCTTATTTTTGAGTTTTTTGAAAAAAGATATTTGAAAATGTTGTTTATTTTAAAGCCTTCTATACACAGCTAAAAAAGAAGTAATAATTTAGGAATCACCTTGTATATGTACTATTCAATAATGACCGTTTAGTATAAATTAGGTTGTTTCCTGGGTTACCTAGTATATAATTTTACCAATGTTGAAATTCTGGATCATGAAACAAACAACAAAAAAGGCAACATAAAAGGAATTATTTATATTAAAAAAAATAAAAACAACCGAAACTTTAAAACTGATACAGAAAATTTAAGTAATTATTATAATAAATTAATTACCCTATTGGGTAATAAAATTTATTAATTGCAAATTCTTGCTATCAATATAATTATTAAGAATCCTTATTACCGAAATTTCCAACTAAAACATAATTATACCTAAAACTATTTTAACCTTATACATTTGTTCTCTGTCGCGTTCTGAACACAGATCTGCTTAGATTGTTTAATAAAATGTAGTGATTTGTGATGTGTTAAACAATTATTTAATGTGAAGAAGTAGTCCATACTTGAAGTGGAGTGGAAATTTAGAAGGAAAGAAATAAGAACACAAAGTCTTCCTCCACTTTTATATTAAAGAAATAATTAAGGGTTGAAAAATTCTCTACATGTTTCGAATGCAGAAGCATTCATCTTCAGGAGAATAAGTAAAAAGAAAAAATAATTAGATATCACCTTAACGGAGCATCAATCATCATTGTTTATATTGATTTATTAACTTTTTCATAGTACCTTGTCATTCTCCGGAACAGGCATTGTGGGCCCCCATATCCTGTTTTGGTTTATGCAATTGGATATCTTTTGTAAACCTTGACTGAGCTATAAATTTGTAAAAGATTCGTCAACCCCATTTTTTTCTCTGTGACATTCTATAGATTCAATACTTTTCCTCTGTGTCAGCCTTCAGCTACCTTTTCAGCTACTTTTCTGTGTTTTTTTCTCCAAACGCCCTTCTTTTTAATATTTAAAAGACCTATCAGAATTTTCATAGGACTGTCTTTTGTACAACGTGGTATTGGATCCTGCTTAAGAATTTATTAAACTCGTTTTTTAAAATTTAACTACCAAAATGGCATTTAAGCCTAAAATGCTACAACTTTTCAGTTATACTTATTCTTAAAATTTCATTATGAGGTAAGTTTTCTATTATTGTTCAATGGATGTGACCTAAAAGTTCTCTCTTTTTCAGATTCGCATCTATAGGTTAGAACAATTAATATAGTTTTTCTTCCTAAAACTTCCATTTTCACAGTTTTCATAATGATTTTTCTTAAATAATTCTTCAATTCTACATCTCGTTCAATATAATCTACCTTTAGTTTTCTCTTATACAAATGCTGAACCCTTCGTTCTGCATTTGCACTCTTACGTGCCCTAAGCCATAAACCCTTACATTCTTATTTCTTTCCTTTTCATAATGCAAGTTACATTATGACTTTTTCTCCGTTCTATTCATTGAACCGGTTTCTTTGTGCCTACAAATTTTGATGCTCCGTTAAGGTGATATCTAATTATTTTTACTTATTCTCCTGAAGATGAATGCTTCTGCATTCGAAACATGTAGAGAATTTTTCAACCCTTAATTATTTCTTTAATATAAAAGTGGAGGAAGACTTTGTGTTCTTATTTCTTTCCTTCTAATTATTTAATGTATTTCTTGGGTAAAATTTTTATTTAAGTTGATAGTGTATACAATTTTTCGATTTACTAGCAAATGTATAATTCCGATTGTATTTGTAGTTCTGAGGAAAATTTAAACCAAATAAACCGAAACGTAAACAAACGATATTTTGTTAATTATTTAACAACAATATTTGACCGATAACCCAGGAAGCACAACCTAATTTATATCTATAATTGATATTAAAAACATTGCGTTCTTGTCTTATTAATGCATTTTTAAAAAAATTTTAAATTTGGACTGTTGGAGAATGTAAGAAAGTTAGAGGTATTTATTTAAAAAAAAAGAATTCCCAATAATTTTTAGAATACTGTTAAAAATTTACATATTATGTGCTTGTTACCTAGGTAACATGGCATTACTCCTGTTTTTCACTTTGACTGTCATTAAGATCTGGTTGTACAATAACAGCTTAAGTATTAGTTTTGTAAAACTCGACCTAATTCTTACGGTAAGTTGTCAATTTTCTGAGCTTAATCAACTTATTAATGACGGATGACATATAACCCCATATAACAAACCTTATAAATTCTTTTTGACTTCAAAATTTGTGGTAATAATATTTTAAAGTTATAAACGCGAATAATCAGGTTGAACACTTTCTGGATTTAACAGATGATTCGGATAATAAAGATTTTCATGGATGTACTATTGTGCCGATAAAAAACTGGGACAAGATATTTACAAGAACAATGTAAGAAATACATATCCCCTAGACTATAAGAGGTGTCTAGAGCTAAAGAGGAAAAACATTTTTCCTACGAGCGTGCGCAAAGTAGTACTTTGCGCACGCATTTTTGTGTGCAAAGTTACACTTTTCCGCACTAGTGCGGATAAGACTTTTATCCGCACTGGGTGCGGAAAAGTAAAACTATTCAAAAATCTCCTTGGTAGGGAATATTTATATTTATTTTAGTAGCTGTAAACTATTTTATGGCAATGTGAGAAGCCGTTGCAAGAGTATTCTCTTTTATCTTTTAATCGTAATTCCCGATATTTGTATTTCAGCTTAAAACGAAAAAAACTGTATTTTTTAAGTACCTCGTATAGTGATAAATGATTATAATATTGCCAAGCAACAATAAATGTACATGTCGATTTTGACACATGATGTCAGATTTTTCCTCAGTTTCTATGTCCACAAGAATCTACAAACACCGACACTTTTATTTTTATCAAATCATAAAAAGGCTTAAACACTGTTAAATAAATTATCATATTTTTATTTTTGTTGTTATCTGATATGAAGCTCGTAGGAAAAATGTTGTTCCTAACAAGTGCGCAAAGTGCTTTTCCGCACGCAAGAACTTATCCGAACTCCGCTTCGCGTCGTTCGTCCAACTGTACTTGCGTGCGGAAAAGTATCACTTTGCGCACTTGTTAGGAAAATAACTATAAAATTTAAAAAGTAACCTAGGTTACATAATGGAATGTTTTGTATTTTTCGATACGGGGTGGTTAAATTTAAGAGACATCATATAATATGGATAAAGTAAATTTATTAGATTTTTTTTAAGTCAAATATTTTATAAATTATTATATTTACCATTACCACAAAATAATAAATAAAGCTAATACAGGTAATAAAATACATTTAATAAAAAGAAAAAAATTGCGAACACAAAGTTTGTCAAAACAACACAAAATTAATATTTGGTCATAGAACCATTTCTGTTTATTACTTTTTGGAGCCTTTGTGGCATACTTAAAACTAAGTTTCTACATAATTCGACAGTTATTTCATCCCAAGCTTGATTTATCCTATGACGTAATTCATCCCTGTTTCTAGGTTGAAAATCATGTTTATACATAGATTTGACCATGGCACCCCAAATGTTTTCTATCGGGTTCAAATCGGGACTCTTCGAAGCCCAGGGAAGAACTGCTATGTTATTTTCTTGGAGAAAATTTTGTACAATGCGCGCTGTGTGTATTGGAGCATTATCATGCTGAAATATGTAATTTTGACCGTATACAGCGTTTACCGATGGTATCATCACTTCGTTTAGTATATTAACGTATACTGCTGCAGTTAGTCTTCCTTCGACGATTTGGCAAAGTCCTGGTCCTCTAGCGCTAATCCAGCCCCAAACATTTATGGAGAAACGCCCACTTTGGTTGGTTTTGTGGGTGTATCTCTCATCATACCGCATGCCGGAAGGCCTATACACCCGAATTCTCCCATTATTGCATGACTGAAAAGTTTTCTCGTCAGAAAATATAACTGTTTCCCATAAATTTATTTGATTAATATATTCATGTGCAAATTCTAACCTGCCCTGTTTATTTATTTCCGTTAAAAAAATTTTATTGGCAGCACAACGGCTTCGTATATCGGAATTTCGAACCCTGTCTCTAGCGGTATTTGCAGAACCTGGAAAATTCGTCTCTTCTTTTGCCTTGATTGCAGTTTCGAAGGGATGATCCCTTAGATAATTAACCAGTCTTCTATCATGATCATCAGTAGAAATTTTAGGGGGACCAGAACCTGCATTCCTAATAATAGTCCCATGTCTTGCTATTTTTTGTTTTGCCAATAGCACGGTATTCTTGCTTACTCCCAGTTCATCTGCAATATCCCTAATAGCAACACTATCTCGCAACCGACTATAAATAATTGCCTTTTGCTGGGGGGTTAATTGTGGCATATTTACAAATAATATATGATTGTATGTTTGACGAGTCAATCATAAAGTGACAATCTTTATTGACATGCAAATTTTCATGACATTTTACTGGTACCAGGCTTGATGTAAAATTATTCTTAATAGTCTAGGAGAAAATAGAAAAATTTCCTGTCCCAGTTTTTTATCGGCGCGATGGTACTAGGAGCTATAGAAAACACTCAAAGACGACCCCAAAACTACAGACCTGATCATATGCAAATCGTTGTAATTAAATTTATTCTCAATCTTTTTCTAACATTCTATTTTTTCTTTATTTTCTATGTTTTTTTATTTTCCAAAATACTTTTAGACTTCTTAACAAAATCTAATAGCAGACATTCTTCTTTGAAAGTAAAATTTGCAGATATTTTTGTGTTAGAATACATGGAAAAAGTAGTTGCAAATTGTAAATATCCCAAAGTTTGACACGGAAAATAAAGTTTTCTAGTTAGGAATTGATTATACAACAAAATTACCTTTTTGAACCAAGTTCAACTTTAGATCGAGCTTTGAGAAACTCGTATTTTTGAGCTATAATTGTACAACCGAGCCTTATAGTTTAGAAGTTGACAATTAAAAATACAGTCTGCTAATATAATATACGGGGTGACAATTTGAAAACGAACAGCATTTAATATTGCCTCTACCAATGATAGTATGAAAATTTGACGTCAATTGATATATCGAGGGGGATATTTTTTAAGACATTTGTTGTCGTGTTACTTTCAACACCCTAACCCCCAGGGCACCTACCCCTAAAATTTTAAATGGCAACCCCTATATATTTTGCCATTTTTGTGTTCCTTATAAAATTCTACATAAACTGTATCTTTTTTTTTTTTTCAAAAAATGTAATTATTTTATTTTTTCTAGTGGCGATATCGAAGACGAAATGTAAATAAATAAAGGAATTTGGAATGTATTTCTACATTTCGTCTTCGATATCGCCACTAGAAAAAATAGAATAATTTATTTTTGAATTTGAATATGGTTACGTAAGATCCCAGGGCGCACTTTTTTATTGTTTAAAATTTTAAGGGATCAATGAGGGAAGATTAAGTAAGGAGATTTTGGCACTTTTGGTCTTTCATGGGAAGGGACGCAATTAAGATGTTGACACCCCCATCCCCCTCGTAAACTCATCCTTTATTATTTCCCGTGTAATGAACTATAATCGTTATTTTGAAATAGAGGTATTGTAAAGTTAAAAAAATATTGCCCGACTGTGCCTTGGATAATCTATTAATTTTCAACCTTCCTTCGGCTTATCGTAATTTATAGGATACTGATTAAATATAAAAGTAGCCAACCAACCCATTACCCAAGCCCGTGCCCACGTAACGACCTGCTCCGGAATGCTAACCCGGCTCGCACTTGCTCTGGTTCACGGCGCGTCGACCGACCTCGGGGGGATTGGGGGGGCACAAAGGTCACTTGCTGTTGTGGGGCCGCGCCCCGCCGATGTCGCCGCTGGGCGGCCGCTCCTTGGAAAGTAGTGCGTATTCGATGAATGATGTCGGTCGGTAGAATAACAATTATATACTTTGTATGAAACAAATTTCTATGTACAGGGTGGTCAACTAAGAATGACCGCCGACCATATCTCAGAAACTAGTAATCGTACAGCATCCGGGTAAATTTTTTTATGACAAAAGTGCCCAAGAGAAAATGCTGGAAATTATTTTTAAGTTCCGCATTTTGCCGCAAGAGGACGTAATTGAAAAGTAAATTTTAAAATTTTACATATATCCGAAAATTCCACATTAAGGTATATCTTTGATAGCACCATTAAAAAGCTTGGACAATTATGAATCATTTTGGTCTTATTCTCATTGGCGTACCGACTTTAATAAGAGGGGGGGAGGGAGCTGTTGTAATCAGTTAAATCGCTGTAACTTTTAAACGACTTATCCGATTTTAGCAAACTAAAGACTGGTTGGAAGAGAAATGTATGCACTTTCACCAATCGTATTTAGTTGTCCATAATAGTTCCAGAGGGCGCAATTTGCAGCTGTACTATTATTAATAACATTGATAATGCAAAATTTTGTTTTACAAAAATTGGTGGAAATGACCACCTTCACTTAATAGGCATGCATGAAGCTAATTTAATTTACTTAAGGACTGTAAGCCTGAGGAGAAAAACGCAAGAGACCATTTTTATGCAGAATTGACCAGGCTAATCAGAAATAATATCTACATGGAAAAATATCAGTGGCGTACCACCTTTTTTCTAAAAAATATATAATCGCTTAGTTTTAAAAATTATTCTATTGGCGATAACGCTGAAACGAACGGAGATATCGAGCTGCGGTTTTAATATTTTTCTAGCAAATTTCATCTGCTTTTCGATTGTGGTATTATAGTTATACCGTATGATTTATTTTTTCGGAGTAAAATCAAAAATGTGTTATTATTGCAAATTGCGCCCTCTAGCATTTCTTTTAAAAACTATTATGGACAACTAAATACGATTGGTGAAAGTGCATACATTTCTCTTCCAAACAGTCTTTAGTTTGCTAAAATCGGATAAGTCGTTTAAAAGTTACAGCGATTTAACTGATTACACTTTCAACAGCTTCCCCCCTCTAATTAAAGTCGGTACGCCAATGAGCATAAGACCAAAATGATGCATAATTGTCCAAGCTTTTTAATGGTGTTATCAAAGATATACCTTAATGTGGAATTTTCGGAGATATTAAAAATTTACTTTTCAATTACGTCCTCTTGCGGCGGTCACTCTTAGTTGACCACCCGGTACAGGGTGTCCAGTGTTTTTATATACCAGCTCCCTTATTATAAAAGATAGAAAGATGAATTTTGCAGCTTACTGTTTTATTTTTTTATAAAACTTTCATTGCCGCAAACGAAATTTTCATAGCTGTCTCCGTTTCTGAATTACAGGGCGATTTTGAAAATTTGTCATTTGTGACGCCACCCTGTATCTCACATTATTTGATAACTTATCAATAAGATATAAATTGGTTATTAAAGAGTTTTTTACGTAAAATTCAGTGGCGTAGTTATATTTTTCCTAATAAGTTTTGTTTTTGAGTTAGAACTCAAACTTTTTATTTCTTAAATGGGACACCCTATATATTATTTTATTTTCCTATTCGCCTTTTTTAAAGCTCTCCAAAAATATATACCTAATAGTCCATATTTTTTATTTAATTTTTTTTTTAATATTTTTTTTTTGTTAAAATATTTAATAAAATAATATATTTGTTTTATTGTTCGTTTTAAATTATGTAGGTAATAATATTTATTAAATATAATAAAAATAATTTTGGTAATTTTTTATTTGCGGGCATAGCCTTCTATACGAAAAATGATTAATTTTATAAAAAATATTAAAATTATTCCTTTCTAAAAGAAACAAATATAGACCCCAAATTTGACGCGATTAGACACCAAGATGACATGCAAGACAGTGCACAACACATCCTTAATAAAGTCCTCGAAAAGACATTAAACTTCCTTAAGGACTGCGGCCCAATTGACCAAACATAACCGAGAGACAGTAAAACTCATATTATTGAGTTATAAATGGAATTATTATACGGTTTCAACATCTAAAAGGCGGAAGTTAAAGGACCTTATGCGCTAATAACATTGATGGTTGATACGCTTTTTGTAAATAAATAAAAAATAAAATTACTTTGGTAATATGTTTCTTCTTTATTAAATTTCAGATTACAATCTAAATAACTTTGAATCTAAAGCTCCGTTAAGAAATTATCTTTCCTATCTTAAAGCTAAAGTTATTCTTCTGAAGATGAGTGTTTATACACTCTAAACATGTATGTATGTATTCTGACGTTTAAAACATTTTTCTAAATATAACAGTGGAGGAAGGCTTAAAGTTTCTTATTTCTTTCCATTTAAATTCCCACTACACTTCAAGTATGGACTATTTCTTTAAATATGTAATTTTCTTATTTATGTAAAATCTTGGATCAAGCAAAGATGCAATATTCACGATTATCCGTTTTCTTCACAAGAATAATATTAAGTTGTGACTAGGTATTCTTATTGGTACACTCACAGCTATTGGGTAATTATTAAAGATAATGTATAGTTAGATTGAGCTCCCAATATAATTCCTATGTTTTAGTGATCTATCTATTTATTATACAATGTTCTGATCGGTCCAGAACGAGAAGAGTATTTATTTCCTTTTGTTACGGTTTCTATTATTAGTGGTTAGCTTAGGAGAAAGATTTTTTTTTGTTTTCGGTTGATTCGACTGGCTAAATAGCTGAACAGCTCAAGCCAAGATCAGACAATATAACTCATTCTCCGTTCGAACACTTCGGTCAAAGGTCGAGGGCGCAGACCCAGGTAGCCGGCACGCTCCCCGGGGGCCCCAATTATGCCCCCGCTCGTCTGCCGCTTGACCATCGCGTGCACTTTGATGGCCACTACGGCAGCCCACGCCAAAGAGTCGAGGAATTTTGGCCTCAAGGGGCAAAAAAAGGCCACTTGGGTGCTGCGTTCTATGACTTTTTTTTATGGATTATGTTTAAACAATTTAATGGTGCAGTATATTGCCCGAATGACTTTATATTTTAAATATATATAGCAAAAATACTTTTTCTACTCGCACATGGACATTGTCTGTTTCCTTTATAATCAAGTGACTGATAAATAAACAAAAAAACTTAAAACTATTATTATACGCATCAGAAATAGAAAAATAACTGGCTTATTTTACTTTTTTTTTTTTTTTTTTTTACGGTTCGCCGACTACGTAGGCCATCTTGAACCGGTCATCGACCACAAATGTGATCTACCGACTGGGGAGTGTGAAACGGCACCTTCATCCTACGAGATATCCGATCTCATCCGGCCTGTCCGGCGTGAATAGGATGGCTAGGTGTCGATTCATTTTACACTCTTCCCTGAGGCAAGAGCACGCCGTGTTCCCAAGCGGTCACCCGCCCAAGTACTAACCGCGCTCGACACCGCTTGACTTCGGTGATCTGCGGGAACCGGTGCTTAATATGTCGACAGATTTTACTTAAATGGTGGAAAATGAAGACGAGTACTAAAACTACATAGGTAAAAAATTAGCCTGAGTTAGTGGTTAATACCGACGTCAAATGTCAAAATACTTAACGATTATGCAGGTCGCTTGAATAAATCATAGCAGCATTATTTTTTGACGATCAGCTGTCCGTTAGTTTTTATTTTATAATTAAGTAACTACAATTTATTTTTCTTAGTTTGAAGATGTAATCCATACTTGAAGTGAAGTTGCAAGTTAAATGGGGAGAAATAATACTCTAAGTCAACCTTCACTAGGATATATTTCAAGGAAAAATATTTATTTCACTCTCTACATGTTTCGAACGTATATACGTTCATCTTCAGAAGAAGCATAATTCATATATGAGGAAATTAATTGAATAAAGAAAAGTGTTAAAGAACTTCCATAGAAGTAGGAGAGAAAAACATACTACCACGTTATTTAGATAAAGTAGGGGATAACGGTTGATAATTATCAAAAATTCAAAGTGACGAGGGGAGAACCTTTATGTGGAAATGATACTGAAAAATGAAAACGACTTTAGTGGTGAAGCATAGTATTGAAGGAAAATAATTGTTAAACGGTGTAAGAAGAAAAATTACATATGGTTATAACCAAAGGCAGTGCAGATGTACACATGATACATGACGTTGTGAGACATCTCAAAGTACTGATCACAGTAGTTATATGAAATTGTATTTCGGAGGGTACCGGGTGATTCAATAAGAAAGGTAGCCGACTATATCTCGGAAACTACTGAGCATAGAAACTCGGGGGAAAAAAATGGTAACTAAAGTGGCCACGAGAAAATTCTGGAAATAATTTTTAAGTTCCGCATTTTGCCGCAAGAGGGCAATAATATCCACGTGGAAAAATATCAGTGGCGTCCCACTTTTTTTCTAAACAATATATAATCGTTTACTTTTAAAAATTATTCTACTCGCGATAACGCTGAAACGAACGTAGATATCAGGCTGCGGTTTTAATATTTCTCTAGCAAATTTCATCTACTTTTCCATTATGGTATCATAATTATACCGTATGATTTATTTTTTCTGAGTAAAATCAAAATGTGTGTTATTATTACAAATTGCGCTCTCTAGCATTTTTTTAGAACTATTATGGATACCTAAATACGATTGGTGAAAGTGCATACATTTCTCTTCCAAACAGTCTTTAGTTTGCTAAAATCGGATAAGTCGTTTATAAGTTACAGCTATTTAACTGATCACACGTTCAACAGCTTCCCCCCCTCTTATTAAAGTCGATACGCCAATGAGCATAGGAACAAAATGATGCATAATGTCCAAGCTTTTTAATAGTGTTATCAAAGATATACCTCTATGTGGAATTTCCGGAGATATGTAAACTTTTATAATTTACTTTTCAATTACGCCCTCTTGCGGCAAAATGCGGAACTTAAAAATTATTTCCAGGATTTTCTTATGGCCACTTTAATTATAATTTTTTTTTCCGAATTTCTATGCCCTGTAGTTTCCGAGATATGGCCGCTCGTCACTCTTAATGAATCACCCGGTACAAACTACTATTGAAGATGATTTTCAAATGCCCCATAAAATACCTTAGTTATAACTTGATTGTCCGAATATAACGGAGGCAAGAAGAATTAATTAAATTTAAAAATTGTAAATTCTACAGAATTGTACATACTGTCTGGTGCCTAATATAAGAACCATCGGACCGATTAAATTTTGATAACAGTTGGGCTGGGGTTTTGGTCTACCTAAAGATTTAAGGTTATTAAAATCTCATGAAGCAGGACCTAAGGCATAACACTAACTTTTTGCATCAATAACAGAGGTTATTAAAGATACTTTAAAATGTCTTCACCGCATGTAAGTAGACCCATTTTTGGCCTTCGTTGTCACTGAATTTCTCCAACTTTAGTTCAAAGATATTGAAAGCTACATCCTTAAACTGTGCGTATTATGTAACCAATTTTTTTAATTACCTTTTGAAATATGCAATAATTTTTGCTAATATGAAGAGCCTATCTTTAAAAAAAAATTATCTTAATAAAAGCTCTAAATTATAAATCTAGTACAAGATAAATGAAGATTGAATTTTCAGCTATCCAGTATTAGCGAATGTGTACTTGTTTAATTAAATATTAGCGGGTATATTTTTTAGTCACATGACGATTCTGGGTAAATATCATAAATTCGATGCGCGAATAGAAAAAAAAAACAAAAAACAATGGTGCACCCGTAACGCCTGATCGTAGAGAGGGTAACTTAAAGTATAGTTGATTTTATTCGGGATTTTTAAGACCAGAATTTTGACTAGTACCTCTGTTTCGTCTTTCAAGTTCTGTGGCTCACGCATAATAGTTGCCGTATTCTCCATTTTTTCATAAAGCGGGCTTAATTTAAACTCACTTAAATTTTAAAGCTGGCTTAAATTAAATTTGATAAGCACCGTAGAAAATTTGTGGTTACTTAACTAAGCCTTATTTTAAGTTAGCAACGATGCGTTTATTCTCTTCTTTTTTTAAGAGTTAATATCTGCAGCAACGAACGACAATCTACGCCTACTTTATGTTATCGTTACTAACTTTGTGTTGTGGATTTTTTACCGTTCAAAACATTTTCAAATTTCAACTGACATAAAATTTTCTCTCTTTTATAATTTTCTCTTTTCTGCTAAAATGGAGGGAAAAAAGGTGCTGTAATTTTACATATATTCAGAAATATCATTTCTATTCAGATTAATCGCTGACAAATATGCGATAACTCTTGAGGACAAAAAAAACCGACCGTGCTTCCGTAAAAAACGCAAAGAAGTGTGGAAATTCGTTGTGGAAGACTTTGATGCGGTAAATCCTTCAAATAACTATCGGGATGCTAATCAGCTAAAAAAACTATGCTGTAATAGGAAGATAGAGCTACGTAAAAAAGTGGCAGAGGAGAAAAAGAACATTTTTTTGACTGGCAGTGGACCGCCCACAAAAACTACTTTTACAAGATGATGTTGATAATATACTTCTCGTTCGTAGATCCCTTTTGGAAAATCCAAGATCTATAACATCCAAAATATCTCGTCGTCGTTCTCAATAAATATTTCATCTTCTATTTCCATATTTAACTTCGAAAAATACGAATATGTATTACAAGACAGGAGCAAAGAAAAGTCAAATACAGCGCAGACGTGTGGTTAAGCCTGCAATATTTAGGGCTTAAAGTTAATTGAGCTTAAGTCTCCAAATAGGGACCGCGAATACGAAATCAGCAATTTAAGCTAGGTATATTAAATTTTAAGCCGGCTTGAAGCGTTACGGAGAATACGGGCATAAGTAGATGATTATGCCCTGGGAGTGACATTGTTACAAAGCCGAGGGCCTCTGGCCCGAGGGTTCGTAAGTCGCCCGAGGGTATATATCTATTAGTACCCGTGGTACATACAAACTTTTATGTCATACCAGTTTAAATAATAAATATTTTTTTAAAATTTAATTTGATTAGTTCTATGTCTATGTAATACAACCAAATAATATTTAAACGTACATTTATATTTTGTTAATAAATAATAAGTTAATCGAAAACTGTTTATTGCGTCTTAATACCCGTGCAGCCATAATGTATACTTTATGCCCGCACGGGCATAAAAATCCATTATCTAAGGTATAAAAACACAATAATGTACTGATATGACATACATAAATTAAAAATCCTAAGGGTTTCTCACTTTATTGACTGTTAGTATTTCTAAATCCTACAACGAGCAAAGCCGAGGGAATTTTTTCACCAAATTTATAACATTGCCTTCTGGGATTTGAGGAAAGGTAGTTGGTTGGTTGAAGGAGGGTTGACCTATTATCAGTATAGTGCAGCCAAATGGCACAGTGCTCTTGTACAAATTATTATTTTCAGTGGTCATGCGAAAACTAACTCGTTACACATTAGTAGATCATTGATCATATATATAATAGGTCCGGTATCCGACCGCAAATCTGTTGCCCCGCGCAATAACACAGATTAATAGCTTTTCTAATACCGGTTTCCAGTTTAACGTAAAAATCTAGCTCAACTATAGACCATAGATAGATAATAACAACTTAATAATAGCTGAGGTTAGCATACATACCATTACGGCTGTTTGCATTTTGCTACCAGCATTATCCGTAGGGGGCAGCCGATTCGTATTATTATCCGACAAGATTTTAATTTTATTTTAGATATTTTATTCATGCGCGATGTTGCAACGTCATTCTTGTTTAAAAAAAAATAAGAAAATGGGGGTTCGTAGCGTACAATTTAAAAGTGTCTATAATTTAATTATGAAATTTGTAAACAAGACCGCGTGTCGGGAATAAATTATTTTTTTTAACAAGGAATATTAATAAACTAATTACCTTTTGAGAAATAAGTTTCCATACAGGAAATTTGTTTTGTTTATTATCACACCGTTCATTTACAAGTATTCATTTAGGTCCAATTTTATAAAGTCCTCTTAAACTTAAGGTTTAAGCCGAAAAATAATTCTAAAATCGTAGAAATATCAGAAATGGTCGATTTATATTATGGGATTAACAGCAAATTTCAATTTAAGAGTAATCAACCCGGTCATAACTTCCTATGTTATGTCACACATATTAGTAATGATCAGTTAACTCACGTTGAACTCTAACTGTGCTATCAATTCCACATTATAAAATGACCATTTGTGACATTTCTTCGATTTAAACCTCGGTATAAATTCGACTTTATAAAATTGGGTATAATTACATCTATGATTTAAACCGACGTTCATTTTAAATCGAAGCAATGTCAAAAATTGTCATTTTATCATGTGAAATTAACAGTAAAGTTCGAGTTAAAAGTGACTTACCTCGTCATAACTTCATATAATGTAACATAACATAACAAGTTATGACCAGATTGATTACTCCTAAAATGAACTGTGCTGTCAATATAATAAAAAAAAAACTGTGGATACAAAAGTTGTAGGTGTATATATTTTTAATACTTTACAATATAGAGGGTGCCTCAAAGATGCAGGATGTGCCAAACAGCCATTTTTTTAAATAGAACACCATTTGTATATTTAATGTTAAATCCCCCATAGGGTTCTTATTTAAATCCAAAAAAATTTTGCCTTAAAATGCGACATTGACAAGATATTATTTTTTACAATAATTTTTAGGGAAAAAGAAGGTTATAATAAAATGGCGATATTTTATTATAAACTATTATTAAAAGCTTTGTTAACAAAATTCTGGTTAAAGATATTTTCACATGTAGAATCACTAAAGTCTTTATAGAATTGACATAAATACCTAATATAGGGTGTTCAAAATTTTGAAGCCACACGTCTGGTGGCTCTGTTTTCTTCATTAGAGTTGATTCCTGTAGAGCGCATTTTCGCTGTTTCTGGAGTTGCTTACGGCGCTTTCCGTAAAGTCCTAATACGGACAAAAGGGTCGCTATTGTCTACCAGTACCCCAAGGAACCCATTGTTTTATCGTCCTTGTGTACTTTAATGCAAAAGACAGATACACCACTTTATCCGCTTGCCGCTAAATGTCTTTCTATTTTATCATTACGGACCCTAAAACTTCTACTAATAAATCTTTTTTTCGGACTTTCTCGTATATTCTGGTTGTCTTGTATTTGTGTACAAAATTCTAGATTTATGCGGAATCGGTTTGTTCTGCTCTGTGAAAACGTTGCACATTTTCTTCTTTGCGCACGGTTTATAGTTTAAAATAGTCGTTTTTATTTCTGTGTAACTTTAAATTAAGATTAAAGTACGCTCCAAAATTAACTGAACTGGATCACGACCGCCTTAAATGAAAACTACGTGCGCTTCATGGAATCTTCTCGTGCGGTAATATACGGGGTAAAATACAAAGTAAATTATTCAAGGCTGGGGCAATGGCAGGTATTATATTTCACGTGTGTGAAATCTACAACACAACTGGGAGACTATAAGATCTAAAAATATTGCTGGTCTAACTAAAAACCCGTATAGTGGATACGGGGGTATGTGTTTTAAGTAATTAATTATTAAAACATTTTAATCAACTGTGTGATATTTCAAACCAGAAACCTCTTTACCTGTCTTGATCTGAGCTTGGGACTTAGAGTCAGGATGATCAGATGTTATATCTTCAGTGTGCTGCTGTACGGATGTGAATGTTGGACTCTGGACCCAGCGACCTAAAGGAAAATTGAAGCTTTCGAAATGTATATATACCGCCGTACGCTGCGTATTTCATGGACCCAACGAATTTCAAACGAAGAAGTACTCAGACGAATCATCATAAAGAAAAGAAAAACTGCATATATAGGCCACATAATGAGAAGCGATAGATACAAACTCCTGAGACTGATAATTGAAGGAAAGATTCAAGCGAAAAAATCCGTTGGCAGAGGGCAAAACTCATGGTTGAAGGACCTTCGGAGATGGTTTGGGTGTTCTTCAACTGAAATCTTTAGAACTGCTGTGTCTAGAACATTGTTAGCCATATGGATCGCCAACCTTCGTAGGGAGAGGGCGTCGTAAGAAGAAGAAGGATGCAAAGTTGATCTAAAATCATTACTTTCCAACAAATATTATTTGTTTCTAATAACAGTGAACACAATTTCATTTTTTGATCAATGTTTCTTATCCTTTTTGGTTTATTCAAAAAGGGACCAAATACCCTTCCTTGAGAAGCAATTACCTACAGTTTTGAACTAAAGAAATTTTGTTTAATGAATTAATTAAAGCAAGAAACGAGAATTTGTCTATTTTTCTTTTCTGCTTTTATTATTTCATAAATTCAAACTTGCTTACCTTTAAATTGTAAGAAATTATGCTTCAAATATGGGTATTTGGCCAATTTTTGATACAAGGAAAAAATACTAATCAAAAACGAAATGGCGAATGCGTCACTAGACCTCACTCTTAAGGGGTAAAAGGGTAACTAAAATAAATAAACAATATTCAAATTCAATAAATTAATCGACTTCAGACTATTCGGCTAATAACTCTTCACAAAACCCCCGTACAACAGAAAATATTTCCACGTGCAATAAGTAGATCATTTTATAATTTTTTAACAATGCGCAATTTACAATTACTTTGAATAATACCAGATGCATGCATGAAAAACCACATACAAAATTAGAGGAGATTCCTTTAAGGCTTCAATTTATCTTTATGTTAACATAAAATATTAAATTTTACCGTAGAAATAATTATTGATTAAAGTCGAGGAACTTAAAAAACTTGAAACCCTGTAAGATTTGGCACTATACATCAGCTAAGTGGGAAGACCTAAAGGACCATTTTCGCAACTTTCCCTGGCTAAGCGTATGCTTTTCTTCGGATGATCCATCTGCCTGTGCAAAGGAGGTCTCCGACGTCATTCTAACTAGCATGGAGGCCTTTATTCCTTTCTCCAAAAAGCGCCCTTCCAACAGCAAGCCCTGGTTTAGCAAGAATTGCGAGCGTGCTGTCAGATCTAAAAACCTGGCTTACCGACAGTGGCGTAAAAACCCTACTCCTGAAAATCGCGCTATCTTTGTTACCACCCGAAACCAATGTAAGCAAATGATAGTCCAAAGCAAAGAAGCTCATAACGAGAGAATCAAAAACAAACTTCTTGCCAGTCCTAACGGATCAAGGTCCTTTTGGTCAGTCACTAAGGCCGTCAGCCAAAACTTTACAAAGTCAACTATTCCACCTCTAACACGTTCCGACGGCACAATAGCAACCACAGCCGGGGATAAAGCAAACCTACTTGCTGAACTGTTTTCCTCGCATTCCAATGTAGACTTTCAGGGAAAACCACCACCCAACATTCCCTCAGTTCAATCGCAAATGTCAGAAATCGTGTTCCGTCAGCGTCTTGTTAAACGGATTCTTAAAGGACTCGACGTCAATAAAGCTTCTGGTCCAGACGAAATTCCTATTATTGTTCTCAAGACATGCGCCGATGAACTTACACCAGTATTTTGTAGACTTTTCAACTTATCCTACAAAAAAGGAATATTTCCATCCTGCTGGAAGTCGGCGCGTGTCCAGCCCATTCCAAAGAAAGGTAAAAAGACTCTGCCAAGCAACTACCGACTTGTCGCATTGCTTTCAGTAATTTCAAAAGTAATGGAGAAAGCTATTAACCAACAACTCCTAAAGTATCTGGAAGGGCATAACATTATCAGCGACCATCAATACGGTTTTCGTAAGTCCAGATCAACAGGTGACCTTCTGGCATATGTCACCCATCTTTGGAGCAACACCATCGAACATCATGGAGGGTCCATATTGTCGCCTACCCTCTTTTTACTGTATATTAACGACCTTCTAATGAAAACCCAAAATCCAATTTATAGCTTTGCTGATGACAGCACACTTGTCTCATCTTTTACCTTGACTCCCCAAACATCCGCTGCCGACACACATCTTCGCAGGCAGCATGAAGTATTGCGCCTCAACAAGGACCTGGAAGAAATTTTGGCTTGGGGTGACAGTAACCAAGTCGAATTTAATGCTAAGAAAACCCAGGCAGCAGTCTTCTCCAAAAAGGTTAACATTGCAGAACCGGATATAGTCATGGCAGGACACGCAATTCCCCTGGCACCGTCTATTAATTTGCTGGGGGTCAATCTGGGAGGTAATATGTCTTGGCATGATCACATTGCCGCAATTGCCAAGACATCTGCGCAGAAACTTGGTGTACTTTTCCGCACCAAAAGGTTGTACACACCTCATCAACTTTTGACACTCTACAAAGCCCAGATTCGACCATCATTAGAATATTGCTCTCATGTCTGGAGCTCTGCACCCAAGCACACCCTTCGGCTACTGGATTCCATTCAAAGGAGAGCCGTTCGTCTGATCGGCGACCCCGAGCTGACCAAGACCCTCGATAGCCTGGAGCATCGAAGACAGGTTGGTGATTTGGCTCTCTTTTACAAATATTTCCATGGCAGGTGTTCGACTGACATTGCCCACTTGATTCCACCTAGAGCAATGCAAATCAGAAATACACGGCGAACCACTGCCGCTCATCCATATGTTGTTCAGCTTAGTACTCGTCGAACTTCATTGTTCAAGAATTCTTTCATCTGGAGAACGTCATCTTTGTGGAATGATCTTCCTGAGGTCGTGTTTCCCAATGAATACAATCTTCAACGTTTCAAGACCAACGTTAATCGCTTTCTTCGCACACGCACCGCTCCCAGAGCGCCTTAAAGGATTTTTCCTACAGTGCAGGTGTTTTATCATAAAAAAAAAAAAAAAAAACCGAAAGATAGAACTACTGACTTATTCGCCATTTTGTTTTTTGAAAAATTTTCGAATATGTCTTAATTTATTACTCTTGAAATGTAATCTAGATAGAAGGTAAAAGTAAATAAATAGTATATTACATAACAAGTGAGGAAAGTGATACTGTTCAAGCGAGGAGATATTTAGCACGAGGCGTCAGCCGAGTGCAGAATTTCTCCGAATTTTTAAATAATCACTTTCACACGAGTAATGTACACTAGTTTTCCTACGACCACAAAGAATTATTAAAAAAGCTTTTGATTTGTAAAAAAAATATCAACACTAGTGTGGAAATTAGCATACTTAATAATATCTGGTTTCATAGTTTGTCAATAGGCTCTTCCTTTATTTGTAGTTTAAATTTTTCATTTTTTCATGTGTTATATATCATATGAAGAACTAATCCTAGATTGACTATTAGATTAACCAGAATGAAAAATTTTAAATTTAATCAAGGACAGATGCATTAAACATAAATTTAAAAAATCCACCCAACAAGGAAGATTTCAATTCAAAATAATTCTATAAATCATTTAATGTTTTATAAGTCAACTATTCCTGGTGGGATTTGAACCTGTGATCTTGCGATCTGTAGGCTAGAGCTCTATTATCTACGCTATTGATACCAATAAAGATTTGTTGTTTAATAAATGACCCTCTCTTCAGCGCGATTTGTTTTTTCTTCGATTATACAGGGTGATAATTTGAAAACGAACCGCATTTAATATTGCCTCTACCAATGATAGTATGAAAATTTGGCGAAACACGTTAATTGATGGGGGACATTTTTTAAGACATTTGTTGTCGTGTTACTTTCAACCCCCTGACCCCCAGGGCACCTACCCCTAAAATTTTAAATGGCAACCCCTATTTATTTTGCCATTTTTGTGTTCCTTATAAAATTCTACATAAACTGTATCATTTTTTTTTTTTAAATGTAATTATTTTATTTTTTCTAGTGGCTATATCGAAGACGAAATGTAAATAAATAAAGGAATTTGGAATGTATTTCTACATTTTAGCCCTTAAAAAATAATTATGTTCGAATTAATAATATTAATTTAATCCGAATGTAGCTATGCATAATAGGGCCACGGTTAACTCCGATGGACAATAATTATAAACATTCGTGCATTTTGGCGCGCCCCAGCGGCCGTGTCCGTTAGCTCAAAGCAAATGAAGACCCAACGTCCAACATGGCTTTGATATTCACCGTTGCTATGGTTACGTAACGTCAGTCACGCAAGCAGCATATAACAATTTGTATTATGATGAAGGGCAATTTAAAAATAGATCAGTCGTATGCACCATTGTTTTAGCATTGGTTCGCCTAACCTTAAGGTATTTATTTTGAGGCTTCGCGAAACTTACGGTTATAGATATCGTTTTTACGTGATTTACTGTGTAATTAAAAAGTTTCGTTTTTATTTTTCAGTTAATTCAGTAGTGTACGTAGGTACCGAGGTAGGTACCTACTTAGTTGTGTATTTTAAAAATGAACCCAATAATGTCATAGTTTGTAATTTGTTGGAAACTCCATTCAGTCGTTGGACAGATGAGGATAAGAAAGATGTTTTGTTACACGGGTTTTTAGTCAATGTTTGTTTAAGTACCCGCACTATACCTAGCTCTTCACCATTTTCTAAGACCGCGAGCCGCCACTGGTATCTATCACACAATATTCTATTTCGCCAAGAAATAAGCCGTTCAACCGACAACCTTGTACGCATCTAAGAAACGACCCAATCAATTAGTGTCATCGGTGACAAATATTTACGACTATCCTTGTCCTTATAGAGAGTTGATCTGGTTTTAACTGAAGTGGTACTGGTACTGGTCATACCAGCTCATGGCCTTTTCGATGTTAAAGGTAAAATGCCAAGTCGACTCGCCTATTAGGACACCGTGACATTTCTTTTTTATCGTCAATAAGTAGGTAGGGTAACATTTACTTTGTATAATTAAAGAAGTACTATAGTTTTACCATTAACAAGCTATTAGCTTTACAGTAGAATTTTAAGTTTAAGTTAAAGGAAATAGTATATTACATAACAAGTGATGAAAGTGATATTTTTCAAACGAGGAGATATTTAGCACGAGGCGTCAGCAGAGTGCGGAAATTCTCCGAGTTTTAGAATAATCACTTTCACACGAGTAATATGCACTATTTTTCCTACGACCACAAAGATTTTTTTAAAAAGCCTTTGATTTATGAAAACAATATTTCAACACTATTGATGAAAAAATAAAATATCAACACTAGTGTTGAAAGTATCATACTTAGGATTATATTCCACTTAATATCTGGTTTCATAGTTTGTCAATAGGCTTTTCTTTTATTTGTAGTTCAACTTTTTCATTTTTTAATATTTTATATATCATAGGCATAATAATCCTGGATTGACTTCTAGATTAACCAGAATGAAAAAATTTAAATTTAATAAAGGAAAGATGCATTAAACATAAATTTAAAAAATCCAACCAAACAAGGAAGATTTCAATTCAAAATAATTCTATAAATGTTTTTATAAAAAAAAGTCAAATACACCTGATAGGATTTAAACCTGTGACCTCGCGATCTGTAGGCTAGAGCCTTATTCTCTACGGTACCGCTACCAATAAAGATTTGTTGTTTAATACATGACACTCTCTTCAGCGCGATTTGTTTTCTTCTGACAATAGATTTTCCAGTACATTATTAACATTTTTTTATAATTTTAGATGGCGTATTTTCACACTCTATTTCTGAATCATTCGACAAATACATGAGAACTAAGTTAAACACGTTATAAGTATTACTGATTTCTAAAATTTGTTATATTTAATAAATAGGGGTTGTCTCTCAAATTGGTAGCATAATAATATGTTTAAATTAAATAGTGTGCCTTGATATTTCAACACTAGTATGGAAATATTTTTTTCAACACCCGTGTGATATAGGTACGACGCTTTCTAGCCAAATTAACCGTGCTTTTTTGTCATTTTCATAGGTGCTCGTAGGAAAATGTTTGAAAGGTGTTTTATCTCAGCGAGAAATATAAAAAAAATATTATCGTACTCATTTTGAGTGGGAAAAGGTGTTTATTACCGCACTTATTTTTCTAACCTCACTGTTTTTTATCATCCAAACTAAAACAATTAACCGCCATAGCAATTCTCTTATTTTTCCTTGGACTTCTATGAACATAATTTTTAAAGTTTCTTTATCGATAACTGAGGATAAATTTTCTGAATCATATGCTTATGCTTATACCTTAACTGTCCAAGCAGTCTCATATAGTCCTATTAGGTCTATTGTGATACCATACATGTTCCGTATAACTAATCTTTCTCAGTGCAGAGATTGTTATCACCACGCTTTACAAGCTTTGATTTGATGCTGCAGATTGTCTTGATTGCCGATTGACTGTCGTTGTAGATCGTAATACACTCAGCTTTTCTTAAGACAAGATGCTCCTACAGAATATTAACTAACCTTATTTACTGCCGGAATTTTGGCTTGAAATACGCTGCATTAGTCGAGGAGTCTATACAACATGTGTATTTGTATACTTTTGGAAAATATCCCAGCTTCTACATCCACGTGTATTTTTAAATAGCCTGTGAAGATCGAGTGATCGATTTTCGTTGTTAACTGGTTGCCTTCCATCCTTCCCTATTCGGAATGAGTAAAGAATGCTCCTTTGTGTACTGTGTTGTTGCTGGAGTTGGCGGAAGGGCAGTATACTTAGGCCTATAAGGTCCATTGTATCCCCTATCGTCTGGGTAATGTCAGCCAGACAGGACCTACAGCTTAACGTGGAATCCGAACCACGTGTATGTACTAGTTATCCTTTTTATGCCCCCAGAGGTCCATGACGCCCTTCTCGGTCCCGATATTAGGAATCACTAGTAACATACTGCATTCTTCTATCCACTAAATTTCGGACATTTTTATTATGCGTATGCCCACTCCGGGGATCGAACCCGGATCGCCAAGGTCGAATGCCAGTACCTAACCTCTGAGCTACTGCCGCGCAGAATATTTTTAGCCAAAAATGTTAAATAAACATCAAGTTTCATTAAGATACTAATAATAGGCATTTCCTTGCGTTTTTATTAACTTGATAACGTTTTATTTTTATCCAGGAAACCTCATTTGATCTAAAAAAAATGCATCCTACCTCAACGAAAAAAATCAAAGTGTTCAGCAGCCAATAATGCCAATAATCATTTACGATCGGGCAACCGTCATGGCCTACTGGACGCGGACCGTCGGCCAAACAATTGAATATCGGGACCGCAAAGGCGTTCCGGTCACCGCCGCTCGATCCGATTCCGAGATATCGACGGCAGTTTTTGTCGTCGCCGTCGGACATTACATTGTTTTCGACGGTCTCCTCTTTGTAATCGGGTTTTTAACTTTATTATTGATAAAAGAGTTTATTTATAATGGTCGAACTTCTTAGTTATGATTTTTATTTTCAGTCCTGTGTGTGCGGAGAAAGTTTACTGCAAGCGCCGCAGAGGGGTCACTTAATGGATAAAAAGGACTATGTTTTTCAGTGAAATAAACTGTATAAGGCACTTAATTACAGTAGACTACCGATTATCCAAAATAATGTGGACCGGACCGCTTTCGGATAATCGAAATTTCGGATAATGCGGAGATTGAGGAAAAGTAACTATATCTATGTACTTTTATAAATGTACTTGGTGGCCAACTAAGAATGACCGCCGGCCATATCTCAGAAACTAGTAATCGTACAGCATCCGGGTAAATTTTTTTATGACAAAAGTGTCCAAGAGAAAATGCTGGAAATTATTTTTAAGTTCCGCATTTTGCCGCAAGAGGGCGTAATTGAAAAGTAAATTTTAAAATTTTACATAACTTCGAAAATTCCACATTAAGGTATATCTTTAATAACACCATTAAAAAGCATGGACAATCATGCATCATTTTGGTCTTATGCTCATTGGCGTACCAACTTTAGTAAGAGGGGGGGAACTATTGAAAGGGTAATCAGTTAAATCGCTGTAACTTTTAAATGACTTATCCGATTTTAGCAAACTAAAGGCTGTTTGGAAGAGAAATGTATGCACTTTCACCAATCGTATTCAGTTGTCAATAATAGTTCTCAAAAAAAATGCTAGAGGGCGCAATTTGCAATAATAACACATTTTTTGATTTTACTCCGAAAAAATAAATCATACTGTATAATTATGATGCCATAATCGAAAAGATGAAATTTGCTAGAAAAAATATTAAAACCGCAGTTTGATATCTACGTTCGTTTCAGCGTTATCGCGAATAGAATAATTTTTTAAAATTTAAATCAATAATATTTTTTAGAAAAAAAGTGGGACGCCACTGATATTTTTCCATGTGGATATTATTTCTGATTAGCATGGTCAATTCTGCATAAATATGGTCTCTTGCGTTTTTCTCCTCAGGCACACCGTTCGTAATTAAAATAATTAAATTAAATTAGCTCTACTATTATTTATGATGCAAAATTTTGTTTTATAAAAATTGGTGGAAATGACTACCTTCACTTAATAGGCATGCATGAAGCTAGTTTAATTTAATTATTTTAATTAAGAACGGTGTGCCTAAGGAGAAAAACGCAAGAGACCATTTTTATGCAGAATTGACCATGCTAATCAGAAATAATATCCATATGGAAAAATATCAGTGGCGTACCACTTTTTTTTAAAAATATATAATCGCTTAGTTTTAAAAATTATTCTATTGGCGATAACGCTGAAACGAGCGGAAATATCGAGCTGCGGTTTTAATATTTTTTCTAGCAAATTTCATCTACTTTTCGATTATGGTATCATAATTATACCGCATGATTTATTTTTTCGGAGTAAAATCAAAAAATGTGTTATTATTGCAAATTGCGCACTCTTGCGGCAAAATGCGGAACTTAAAAATAATTTCCAGCATTTTTTCTTGGACACTTTTGTCATAAAAAAATTTACGCGGATGCTGTACGATTAGTAGTTTCTGAGACATGGTCGGCGGTCATTCTTAGTTGACCACCCGGTACATATTATACATCATAAATTCCAATACTTATGTATATGTACATTAGTATGTATTCATATTTATAAATTCAAAAAAGAGGTACTTAATTGGTACTTGCTTTAATTTTAAAGTCTGTCAATTTGATTAATTTCTTAGAAATTTTGGATAAGGCGGAGGCATAGCAAGAATCATTTCGGATAATCCAGTTCATGGGTCGTTTCGGATAATCCAGTTCATGGGTCGTTTCGGATAATGCGGAGTTCGCATAATCGGGAGTCTACTGTAATCATAAATAACAATTCTTTATACACGCTGACATTAATTATGTCAATGCTTTGGTAAAATAAATATTGATTTTTCAATGTTACTTTTGATTTTTTTGTTCCTAGATAGCAGTATAAAAATAATTTTTAAATAGTACATTGTATACCTAGTAGGAAAAGCTGAACATTCCCGGACGACCGTAAAGATTGTATGTCGAGGCGCAAGCGGAGACTGCCAATACGGAGTCCGGGAATGTGGCTTTTTCTACGAGATATACATACTATTTTTCCGTAAACTAAAAATTTTTAAAAGGACCTAACTTATTACAATCAACTTGTTAAAATTTTAAAATAAAAATTATTAACTTTCTTCAGAAATAACAATAATATTGAATTGTCAAGCTTAACACATTTTAGTTTACAAGTAGCCATACAGAAATAGAGATGTAAGGGGTGATGTCAAAATCAGGATTCCAGCCCAAATGACAACCTCACCTGCCCGCGGTGCATCCTGCTAGACAACTAACGAGGCTCTGTCGACCGAATATCTGCCGGTAAAAGCAGACCCCTCTTGCTGGCCAACAGCTTCGGGTGGATGAGCCGGCAAGAGTAAGGACACTCACTTGTCCTAGGGATGAGAAATCATACCTAAAGACGGATGAATCATAACCTGATCAACGGCATGTGGATGCAGAAGGCAAGGGGAAACCACTGCATTAAAGACTTCAAAAGTATCCTTAGTACAGTCGTACACAGCAATCATTGCAATGTTCAAAACTAAATATTCCGGAGTTAATAGTTCCCCGATCGGATCTCCGGGGGGAACAGTGGCGAACAGGCTCATGAGATCATCATCAAATAATATAAAGATCGGAACATGGAATGCAAGAAGTACTTCTACAATTGATAGTCCAGGGAAAGATTAATATTAAAAGGAACATTGGGAGACGCCGTGTGTCCTGGCTTAAGAACCTGAGGGACTGGATTAATTGTAGTAATGTTCAACTGTTTCGAGCTGCAGTCAACAAGGTCCGGATTGCTGTGATGATAGCAAACCTCCGATAGGAGACGCACTACAAGAAGAAGAAGATACAGAAATAATATTTCCTTACAGTATAATAATAAATATTTCCTAACAGTTTTCCGTTACCTAGCAACGACTAAGTGTAAGGAAATAATGACTTTTTCTTCGATATTCGGAAAAAAATATTTAATTCCTAAGGTATAAAAGGTAAAAATTTAATCCCAAAACTTTGGACTAAAATGCATTTTTTAGCCACGGGGTAAAAAAATATTAAATTTCTCTCTGTGTAAATCGCGATACAGGGCAAATATTTAAAAAAATCTTTTCTATGTGGGCACGCTACTGACCAATATCTTTAACCTTAATTATTATTTTTATTTCTTGCTTAACAACACGTTCGATTTCTTTACCTCTAACCTTTATTTAACCTTATTAACATAAAATTAATTAAAATTCTTTTGAACCTATAATAATAAGAACTAGAACAACGCTATATCTGGTTGGTAAAAAATAACATAGTGTGATTTTTTATAACGTCGATTCAAAAATTGAAAATGAAAAGAACTTCTTACTGTATATTTAACAAAGATTATTAAAGTTGGTACAATTCTTTCTTTTCCTTTGAGTTATAAATAAAAAAAAATTTAAATAGAAAATTTTCGGAAACAGAGATACACATACATAATGTTTTGTCAAAACACACACTGTAAATAGGTAAACATTTTCGAGCTATTCTTAGCTTATACTTTTATTTCAAAAATAATAGTTTGTACAACCAGAGTGGAAACAACATTTTCAAATACCTTTTTTCAAAGAACTAAAAAAATAGGCGAGATACAGAATTAAAAAGTCTAAGTGCGGGCCTGGTCATCAAAACGTAGCCTGTTATACTTTATGTTGTTTGTCTTATCTCTTATTAGTCATGCACTTTACGGGTCAGTGGTAATTTATTTGGCAATCCGCTGCGGTGTGTTTTTCTAAAGCAAGTTAATTTTAAGTTAGTGACATGTGAAAATGGTAAAATTTGAAAACAATGAACTAGTATAGATATGGTGCTAATTTACGGCGAGTGTCGTCAAAGTGCGGCTGCTGCTTTAGGATTATACGCAGAACGCCTTGCCTTGCGGGGTCATCCTACACCCAGAAGTTTTCTTAATGTTATTCAACGGGCAAGTTAGGCAGGACCGTATTTGATCCATAGTGTAATAAATGAATATAAGTACCATATTTTTGAGTTTTTTGAAAAAGGTATTTAAAAATGTTGTTTATTTTAATGCCTTCTATACACAGCTAAAAGAAAGTAGGTATCAACTTAGGGATCACCTTGTATAATTTTATATTTGGTTAACCTAAGAATTTAAAGTAAATTTTACTAGTCGTTTTGGCATTTAAGTAAAAGTGAGGGTAAGAATGTATTTTAAGTTTATGCAAATCTGCCAGATTTGTTATTTATTATTTGAATCAAAACGTTTTTCCTAACTCTTATGCCATTAATAACCCCAATCGACCTTAAATTTGTATTATGCGCAGGGGCGGTTCTAGACCCAAAATATTGGGGGGGCACCACATTGGCGTAGCCAGAAAATATGCTCGGGGGAGGGGGCTGGGTGGGCGTAAGTGAGACATTTTTTTTTTGAAGAGAGGGATAGTCGGGACTATATGTATCCCATGGTATTGTACCTAGCGAAGAAGGCGGAAAAGCGCCGCAGGCGAAAAATTTTCGGGGCCACGCCCAAAATTCGTTTAAAATTCACCTAACTACTATCAAATTTCGAAAATTAAATTATTACCTCTCCCCCTTTGCATGGTTGGATTAAATTTTTTTTTAATGTTTTTTTTTTGATATTCCTAGCTGGCTCTTTATTTAAAAAAAAAACATTTTTTATAATTGTGAAAAATATGAATATTGGTGTCAATCAAAAATTTTAACATAAGACATATGTATGACTCTAACCAGCGTTTTCCGGGCTCGGTTTTTCATGATTAAAAAAAAAGTAATTTTTCAGAAATCATGTATTTTAGGAGCGTAGATCTAAGAGCAGTTTTTGGTGTAAATGCTTAGATTTGGAAATACTCCTTCTTAAGTGTCGTATATTTATATTCCTAATAAAGCATTCTCATTTAATCCGGCACTATTTTTTTTATTATAAATTATCACACTTCTTCCATAAAAAATGTTTCAATTGAAATGTTTACCTTAATTTTTCTCTTAAGAAATAAATACCTAATTGTTTTTGTTGTAAAAATATTTTATTGCATTGGGTTATATTTTTGTTGATTTAAAATAGCTCTAAAAAAGGGAAAACGTATATAATAGAAAAATTCTATAAAATATTATTCTTTTTACTCGTTTTCCTTTAAAATTGCATCAAAAATCAATAACTAAAACGATATGCGTTTGAAACCAGAATCTCTATATAAAAGGGGACTTTTAGAAGGAAAAGTTTAAAATCTAAATGTTTCCTACAAGACCTTTGTAATCTAAGCCAAGAATACACAGCCTCAATTTATGGTAGCCTTCGCAAGCAAATAACGCCACAGCCCAAAATTTTTTAGGATCATGCTCAAATTGTATCACATTATGTAAATAATAAAGCACCTGGAATATGTTTTTATCAGTGGCATGAATTTTATAGTTTTTTTCAGAAATGTATGGCCCCCCGTAGAACCGCCCCGGATTATGCGTAACATAAATCAAAAAATAACTGGAGTTACGTTTATTTCGGACACCCTGTGTACTTGAATTAATGTCGCTATGTTTTTTTAAATAATTTTGAAATTAATCCAAATTGATGCAGGTATTATAAAACTAGCTTAACCTTTAGATGTTTTTTCTATAAAGAAAAGTATATCTTTCTCGTAAATAATATCAAATGTCAACAGGTAGCAGCAAAAGACATGCTCCTTATTATCTAAAAGGTCAAGCGTTTTTTGTATAGTGGGTTCGGTTTTGGTCAATTGCGCGCCGCAGTTGGTAAGGTAAAAAATAAGAACACAAAGTCTTCCTCCACTGTTATATTATAGAAATATTTTAGGCAACTTCTCTACTCGTTTCGAATGCAGAAGCATTCATCTTCAGGAGAAAAATTAAAAGAAGAAAAGACCAGTAGATATCACCCTAACTGTGTGTGTGAGGAAGAAGACTATTAAAAATTATTTAAAAAATTAATGTTGCCTGGATGTAAACCTCATTGGTTTACGAATAAAAGTAGCCAATAGTAGTAAACCAATGAGGTTTACATCCAGGCAACATTAATTTTTTAAATAATTTTTAATAGTCTTCTTCCTCACACTTACATCCACTTCTTCTCCATTTTTCCTCTAATGACTAGCTAACAGCTTTATTTTGCTTAAATGTTTATTCCCTTTCACTTCAGTTTCATCTTTGACAGTTCTTTCACACAAAGATGTTAAACCTTTCATTCTACCTTTAAAGTTTTCACAGTGCCTTGGGCCTCATACCCACATACTTTTCTTGCTCACAATGCAATGTGTGTATCGGTTTCCTCACCGTTCCACTCATTTTTATACCGAACCTACAATTATGTTGCTCAGTTAGGGTGATATCTACTGGTCTTTTCTTCTTTTAATTTTTCTCCTGAAGATAAATGCTTCTGCATTCGAAACATGTAGAGCAGTTGCTTAAAATATTTCTATAATATAACAGTGGAAGAAGACTTTGTGTTCTTATTTTGTACCTTCTAAATTCCCACTCCACTTTAAGTAGGGACTATTTCTTCAAGCTTATGATTTAGTTTTCTCATAGTTCAGTTTTAGTTTAGAGTAGCGACACAAGGTATGTATGCTCATTGAAAAGGGCATAAAAAAGGGACTACGACGGACTATTTACTTTTGCATTTCGATAATCTGGAAATTCAGAAAAAAACTGGCCATTTTAGCAACATTTGATACTACAATTTGGGTTTTTCCAGCGCACACTGTTAAAAAAAAGGAAACATGTTATTAATAAGATTGTGTTGTTTACTTGATGACGAATTCAACAAACAAAGTTTTTACAAAACGCTGGATAGGAAGAAGGGGTACAATTGAATGAACTGCTGGTCCTTAATCTTGTAGATTATTTTATTTTTAGGTTACCCCAAACCTAAAAACCAATGTTTACCTAACAAAACCAGAAAATTTAGAGGAACTAAGCCAACGAGTTATACATGAAATTCGCCAAATAACCCCGGATATGGTACGAAATGTCAAGAATGAATTTATAATTAGGGGTTTGTCAAGAAAAAAATTGGGCAATATTTTCGACAATTTTTACAATAAAACAAATTGCATCTATACTACCGAAATGCAGAAGTAAATAGTGGGGCGTATTCCCATTTTATGCCCTTTCCCATGAGCTATTACAGACCTTTACATTTGAAAAAAAAAAATGGGGCGGTTTCTACCGGTAAATTTCATGAAGACGCGAAACAATTTTGCCAAACTAAAAATAAACGCAGCCGTAATTTCATATGTTTTCAACAAATAAAGATGACTTTTAATACTGAATTTATTTCAGTAGAAAATTCCACCCGTATAAACATCTGTTAAAAAAGTGGCTGCTGCGCGCTAGAATTCTACGCCCGTTAAATTCTTGAAGTAAGTAGCACTGGTACTGGCAGCATTTACTTTTTAATTATGGCCTATCGTCTTAATCATAGTTTAAATGTTACAGATAATCCGAATATGGAAGTAGAGTAATCATTTTTATGACTACTTTGTACATGCAAGCATAAATAATAATTTTTTCCACTATGTGCATTAATGTGTGTATAACAACTATATCAAGGTGATTCTCTGGTGATTAAGTCGTCCTTCCGTGTACTACCCGTACTTAGGGAAAGTCCTTCCCCTCGAGTATTATGAAACTCAATTTCATGTAACATTATTATTGAGTTGGTTTTTTTTCGCAACTTCTTACATGATCATTTGGCCGAAACGGCAAAACGGCGAACTTTGGATTCAATGGTCGTGATTTTAAGCGCGGCAGCCTGCAAACATTTTAAAAAAAATTTAACATAAGGTTCGTAAGTTTGGTCGTAGAAAAAAATGAACTGTTCAACTTAAGGGGATTGACCATATGGCACTAGAAAGTTTGAGCACTCCGCCTGCGGCGTCGTACTTAATTTACTTCTTGTGAGATATAGTAATCTTATCCACTCTTGTTGAACAAACTACTATTGTGTAAGTATATAATTTAATTTGTTTTATATACCCTCCGCTATATATTTTTATATATTCGGCGTAGAATTTTTATTATTGGTAAATATTTATTTTTACTTCTGTCATTGATTTACATCCAATAGCCAATATATTCATGGGTCTATTACATTATTTTTAAAATAATTTTATTTTATACTTTTTAAAAAGCTTTATATTTTTAAGGTATAAAATATTTTAGTATTTGTTTGTTTTTAAAATGACTGACAGTGCCAGGGCAGCATTTACTTTTAAATTATCTCCTTAATCATACTTGAATGTTACAGATAATCCCAATATGGAAGTGGAGCACGATTTTGTAATATTAAATTATCGCTGGAAGTCAGAATGATTTAAATGCATGGCTACTTTATAATGATCATGCATGCAACACACATTATTAATTATTTTAATTTCAAACCGTATATTTATGTAAATTATATTGTATAATCTTTTCTAGTACAATAATTCAAATAATGTTATTAGATAAACGAAACATTCTTTATAAAGTTCATTCAGCCGTATCACATTCTGGCCGCAAACACATTTGGTTTATAGTAAATGAAATTATATTTTTATTGTATCATTGAAGATTAAGTCATTTTTATTTGATATCTTTATTAATAATTATTAACATCATAAACGTACTAAAACTTCATAACACCTTAGTTACTCATAATACGTAAGTTACGAAAGCATAATACGTTAGATACCAAATAATATTAGAACTATTTTTCATGAACATGTAAAACAATATTTTGACAGAGTTCAAATTTGATGGATACACCTTTGTCTTTAACGTCCACGATATTAGGTATGCCCTCTGAAGACTTATTATTGACCGAGCAAGCACTCCTTTCGATTTAGTGCGGTTCCCCAGTGCTTAATCCACTGCCGGAAACATCGCCGATTTGAATTTTGCGAGCAATGGAAACTTTCTTGGTCACACTTTCTTCTAAATACCCTCTAGCAACCTTCGCCGATTCCCATCCACCAAGTTCTTGTAGGTCTAATATATCTCCTCCAGCATTAACAAGAAAAATTGCCGAAGATCTTCTAACGCAGTGACCAGTATACAAATTAGGATTTTCAAGTGAGATATACTTAGCAATTTTTTGAGGTATTTTAGAGAAGAAGTGAATGCCGCAGGGCTGTACCGTACATTTCCCTTTTCTATATGATACACACAATCTTTGGTGAGTGACATGGTCTGGCCTTAACATTGCGTACTTTTTAAATAAAAGCACAGGATTGACTTCGCCGTCAAATATCACAGCGAAAATACGTTTCTTGTGGGTTTTTGAGTCGGGAATAGTAACAATCAGCTTGTCCTCTAAAATGTCAACATCTTCCGTGGTCATCTTCCCTAATTCATTAGTTCGACAGGCTTCTCCAATTCCAATTAAAAAAGCCACTTTCATCATTAAAAACTTCTCGTCTGAGGCAGAATACACAAATTCGTTGACTTGTTCTCATGTAAATACTTTTGATTTTTTTGGTCTATATCCAACATTTTTCTTCTTGATGAAACGTATTAAGGCGCCGTATTTGTCGATTTCCACTCTTTCCTTCAGTTCTAAAGTCGCTCGTAAAATGGAATATTTCGGCCATAAGGATGAAGCAGAGTATTCCTCAGAGAGTTTTGCGAAAAACGCCACCAATACCGTTTCTTCTGCACCTTGAACATGTACTTTGTTTCGCCACTCACAAAACTGCCGATATTCTTTTTCATAATGGATTTTAGATTTGTCCGGAAGCAAGTTCAACCTTATAATGTTGGCTGCAGCTAACATGTCAGGAATATCAAAATCTTGCATGATTTTAATGATGACTTTTTGAAATACCAAAATGAAATGACATAAAACCTTGTTTTTATTTTTGCATCGCCGTTGTTAATGATACGATAAAGCTTTGAATACAACTCGATTATTAGCGATTGAACACCGTCTCGGACATTGCGGGTGACTCGGCTGTTGCCTCGTCACCTAGTAATGTCCTCGACTATTATAAATCGCATAATAATCTCGTTATATTAATAGCTATAATATGCAAGACTAAAATTAAAATTTCTCCGATGTTCCTGAACACTACTATTTTTGTATTATTTTGAATTTCTTATAGGGAGGGAAAACAACGTATACCAAATAGGTATAATAATATTTATTACAATTTCTAGTGGTATATAGGACCATAATCTAGGATAATACCGTTAACTATAATATATATTATATATAGTGACTGGTATTATTGTTGGTAATATAAATTATTATATTATTTTGTAATATTTATACAAGATTCTGTTAAAATTTATGAACATTTTTAATAAATATTATTCTTTTTTCTAATTAGAAATATAATTTTTTTCCGTCTTCTTAAATATAATTAAACAATAATATTATAAGTGTAAAAAATATTATTTTTGGAAGAAAATGTTGTTTTATTATTAAATATGACGGAGATTCGCCAAATGGAATCATTTTTTGGATATTTTTACAATTTGAAATTTTGAAACGGTACATTTTGAATTATCAAAATTGCATGGTTTAATTCGTCGTAAAAAGACCTTTAGCCAAACAATATTTCTAAATTCTTCTCCAAAGTTGCCAGATCCATGCAAAATTATATTTATTATATTAAAAGCATTGCATTTTTTTAAAACAAATTCTATTAATGTTTATTAATAGATTTTTAAAACCGTTTTAAAATATCTTTTTCCTCGATTTGAAAAGAACTTTCTTACCACCATATTGGTGAATAAAATTCAATAATTTGTTTAGTTTTTTTGTAATTCACGTAAACCACGCAATTTAACATGGGAAATTTTACCGTATTCGGATTCGCTTAAGTAGCTGAGCATTTTTTAACAGCTATTCCGTTTTGAAAATTAAAGATAAAAAATCGCCAAGCATAACTTCACACCACCCGAGTTCACATGCCTGTACCTAGTTTGATTTTATGTCACCCATTGTACATCCTCCATAAACAAAAGGTATAAAAACACTATTTCAAAGCCAACTTGAAAGCCATGAACTCAATCTAGTCTTGCGGTCGTTTTTTCTGATATTTTGTGGTCAACTACTGCTACCGAGATTCGTGTGAACATCGGGTCTCAAGTGCAAAACAAAAGTTCATTCTGGGTTTTCTAATAATTAAGTTTCGAATTAGTTTACACTTTTTGTGGTTGACGACAAGAAATGTATATATTTACAGTTCGGTTGTTGGTTCATGAGTAGTTAAAACGAACTTGAACTATCAAACTGAAGTATTTGAAGGGAAAATGATTCCATTAAGATATAAATTGCAAGCCAGTATAGTATTTCTAAACCGAAGTAAAACGCACGGCTTACTAGATTTTGGATTGTTTATAATAAGCTCGTATTTTAACGTAACGATAACCGTTTTATAGGCGGTAAACACGTCGCGTGGTCAATATGAGGACCAAATGATAGTTTTCTATCTAAAATAACTCCTAGATCCTTAAATCCAGTAGGTCGTTCGAAGATTTTACCATTTATGATATATTCGAAATCAAAAGTGTTGTTTTTGTTTGTATAACATTACATTTAGAAACATTTAAGTTTAATCTGTTTTAGTTCACCAATCATACAATATGTCCTAAATATGCTGTAGCTTAAAACAGTCAATTAAACTTGAGATTAAACAGACATTTTTTAGATCATCTGCATTTAGTACTAACACCCCTCAATTTAAAAAAATAGTGGACCCAATTGTCATTTGTTCAAGGCTGCAACTTTCTGTATTGTTTTTCTGGTTATCAATTATCCTCTATATAACATTTGCAGATCAAACACAGTTGACTCAATACAATTAAAATTTAAAGTTTGAATAAATATTTTGTGGTTCACATGACAGGCAATCGTTTAATACCGATCGTTCTGCAAATCTTGTGGTGAGAATTACTGATTATTATAAACTTATAAACTAGAAACTTGTAGCTTGGAATAAATAATAATTATTATGTTAGCTAGTTTTATCAAGTTGGAGATGTTCTGCCTCTATCCAATACCGCTATGAGGGATATAAGTCTAAATTTTTATATCTTGATTAGTTATAGAGAACTTTTATTTGCTTGTTCTTGTTGTTATAAGCATGTTTGGTTTTTATTGTCTCAGTGTTCATTAAAATCGTTCTTGATTTATGATATTTAAATATAATTATTAATTAATAAATTAATTCTTTATAGATATTTTTTTTCGATGAAAATAGATAAAAAATTTGACCCTAAAATTTTGCCTGCGGCGCTTAATGATCGCTTAGCATTAAGTGGTTTTCTTCTAACCCGCACTCCACAGGATTACTATACACGGTGATTCCTAAGTTAATACTTCTTTTTTTAGCTATGTATAGAAGGCATTAAAATAAACAACATTTTCAATTACCTTTTTTCAAGAAACTTAAAAATAGGCGAAATACAGAAGTAAAAAATATAAGTGCGGGCCTGCTCATCAAAACGTAGCCTTGTATCTTATTAGTCATGCAATTTACGGGTCGGTGGTTAGTTATTTGGCCATCCGCTGCGGTGTGTTTTTTTGAAGCAAGTTAATTTTAAATTGGTGACACGTGAAAATGGTAAAATTTGAAAACAATGAACTAGTAGATATGGCGCTAATTTACGGTGAGTGTCGTCAAAGTGAGGCTGCTGCTTCGAGATTATACGCAGAACGCTTTCCCTTGCGGGCTCATCCTACACCCAGAAGTTTTCTTAATGTTATTCAACGGGAAAGTTAGGCAGGACCGTATTTGATCCATAGTGTAATAAATGAATGTAAGTATGTAACTTATGTTTGAGTTATTTGTAAAAAATGTTTATTTTAATACCTTCTATACACAGCTAAAAAAGAAATATCAACTTAGGAATCACCCTGTAATTATATATAAAAAAATTGTCTACTCCCGTGGCCAAAGCACCCTTATATTTTTTCAAACTGCGCCTATGATCAATGTCCTTTATCACAGTGACGAAAGAAAATTTAAAAAATAATTATTTAAATTAATAATTAAACAAATTTACAGTACTTAATTAAGATTTTAAACTCACCTTCTGATGCTATTTGACGTTATTACAGCCGTTGGCTGTTCGTATTTTATTATATTTTTATTATTCAATTTATCGCTTCAGTCGTACCCGGCAAATTTGCCATTCTAACGGCTCTCGATGGCAAATAAATAAAATTAGAAGTGGAATCTACCATAAATCTAATTAGTTAAGGTCGCCGAACGTTCGTGAAGGCAACGGGTCGTGTCATATAAATAAAATGTACATTTTCCACACATGTTGCACAAATACACTGCGTTTCGTTCGGGTTTTAAATTTATAATCGAGATTATACTGACTGGTTATAGATTGTGTAAAACCGGAATTAGAAGAATAACAATGAATGAATGTTTAACGGACCTACTTTCCAAATTCTGGGAAGTTCTTTGATTTTAAGTAAGGCGTGTTACTGCCCTTTGGAAATCTTATTTGACCAAAAGCGATCGCCAATCGTAAAAAACGCCTATTTTCGAAAGCGGTAAAATCTATGCAACGTAGTAAATCCTGAACCATGACTAACCCTAGATTGCCAACCTACGTAAAATTTACGTACATTTTTAAAAAAATAAATGGTCTATTAATGGTATCC
The DNA here is from genome assembly GCA_935413205.1 of Polydrusus cervinus. NCBI lineage: Eukaryota > Metazoa > Arthropoda > Insecta > Coleoptera > Curculionidae > Polydrusus > Polydrusus cervinus. Next base: position 17,389,577 of record OW284515.1, read on the forward strand.
TTGTTCTGCCGCTCAAGCAGTGCATCCGCCATCACCACAATATTCGGCTGCCGACGCGTTTCTGATGGGGCAGTTGTGGATGGTATGTGACAGAATAGTGATTGTTGTCACGTAGATTTTACGTATATATGTGTTATGAATGCGTTGAATTCGTATAGATGTGTTATGAATGCTCTAAGTTCAGCTAATTTTTTTATGTGTATTTTTTTGGTTATTTCGTTTGTTTTCGATTCAGGAATTGTTTATTATTTTTAAATAAAAATAAGTAATTACTTTTCCCTAAAAAATTAAAAGGGCGCGAGCATGCCTATTAAATGAGAGTGGTCATTTCCAACAATTTTTATAAAACAAAATTTTTCATTATGAATGTTAATAATATAAATAGTAGAGCTAATTTAATTTAATTATTTTAATTAAGAACGGTGTACCTGAGGATAAAAACGCAATGGACCATATTTATGCAGAATTGACCAGGCTAATCAGAAATGATATCCACATGGAAAAATATTAGTAGCGTCCCACTCGCTTTTTCATTTAAAGTTTTAAAAATTATTCTATTGGCGATAACGCTGAAACGAACGGAGATATCGAGCTGCGGTTTTAATATTTTTTCTAGCAAATTACATCTACTTTTCGATTATGGTAACATAATTATACCGTATGATTTATTTTTTCAGAGTAAAATCAAAAAATGTGTTATCATTACGAATTGCGCCCTCTAGCATTTTTTTTGAGAACTATTATAGACAACTAAATACGACTGGGAAAAGTGCATACATTTCTCTTCCAACCAGTCTTTAGTTTGCTAAAATCGGATAAGTCGTTTATAAGTTACAGCGATTTAAATGATTACACTTTCAACAGCTTTCCCCCCTCTTATTAAAGTTGGTACGCCAATGAGCATAAGACCAAAATTATGCATAATTGTTTAAGCTTTTTAATGGTGTTATCAAAGATATACCTTAATGTAAGATTTTCGGAGATATGTAAAATTTTAAAATTTACTTCTCAATTACGCCCTCTTGCGACAAAATGCGGAACTTAAAAATTATTTCCAAGATTTTCTCATGGCCACTTTAGTAATCATTTTTTTTTTCCTGAATTTCTATGCCCAGTAGTTTCCGAGATATGGCCGCTCCGTACCCTTAACTGATCACGCTGTAGTGCTGTAGACAGTGTCATTATGCGCTTGGATATTTTTTTGTTTTAGTAACATTATTTGCGCCCGTACATTTTGGCGCCCGGGGCAATTGCCCTGTTTGCCCAACGCTAGCGCCGGCCCTGTTATTACATTAAATGCGGTGCAATTATTAGAGCACAATAAGTTTGCCTTTAATAAAATTATTTAAAAAGTCTTCGGAACGGTCAAGATACAGTTACGATAAATAAACCTATGTAAACAATGTTATAATTTTAAATATAGAAGCAGTGAAGCGAGGAAACTGTTAAAACTGGGAATTACAAATATTAAGTTTTTAAAGGATTTTACTGTTTTGTTATCGTCAAGAAAATAATGTTTAAGAGTCTATCGCTATATATCAAAATAACCCCATTTTTACCGTCCGCAATCGCTTCACCTTCCCCAAAATAGGACACATAATTTATTTAAGTTTAAACAGAAGAATGCATTTGTAAAGTGTGTTTCTCATGTTTCATAATATAATAAATATCACAAATGTTGACGTCTAAACTACTGATTAACTGGTAAAGTGTCATAGGATGATGAAATAATCAATTATATTTCATTAAAACTAAGTGAGTAAGCTGGGCTAAGCCGAAAAACCCTATCGGGTTATTGAGTTAAAACCTCTCTATAAATTTTAGCCAAAAAAATAAAGCTTGCATTGCCTATTTGGAATGATTGCAGTTTGCACGGTTGTGGAAAGTCAGTGGCGTAGCCAGGAATTTAGTTTAGGGGGCCCAAAAAGGACCAGAAATAGAGGAACTAGCGCCGCAGACAAACATTTTTTCGGGTGCCAGCCCAAAAAAACCCTTTTATGGACCATAAAAAAAAATTTTAAATCAAAAAAATATATATTTGGTATTTGTAGGGAGTTATACTAATACACTAATATAGATAATTTAACATATAAAAAAAGTTTGAAATAAGCATAACAGAACAAAAAACTATTAAAAATAAGATTTATTTTTTATTTATTGAAACCCAAAAAAAATATATTAACTATAATCGATAATTATTATTAGAAGCCATAGTCGTGTAAAGATTATGCATGCAAACACCAATAAAACTTTTAAAATTATTAAATAAAATCCGAAGAGGTTGTAGCGCGCCGCGGGTGTATTTAAAAGTTTAAGGGCCTTTTTACATTGGGTGCAATTGCAAGAAAAAATTGCCTGAAAGCATGCGCTTTGTCGACGTTGTAAACATCTGATGCATGTTTTAATGGGAAAACGTGCATCAGCAGATTAAAACGTCGTCGAAGCGCATGCTTCCAGGCCATTTTTCTTGCAATTGCACCTAATTTAAAAAGGCCTTTAAAAGTTTTAAGATTTGAGTGGATGATAGTTTGTATATGAGTAAGATGATGTGTTATTTCATTTCGTGCGTTATTGATAGGGTTGCCGTAATTTCGTTTCCCAATTATATTTCAAGTCTTCAAGAACAGACCCGAACAGACCCCCCCCCCCCCAGGCTCCGCCACTGGTTACAGTACTTAACCCGGGTTGCGTTTTATGGTTGGTTATTAATTTTGAATTATTATTGAATATTATTTTAGTGAAAATAAACAGTTTTGCTGTGGATTATTTAAAATTAAATTTTGAGCCTTTTGAGTTTAAATCAAAAACTTGGGGTTAAACATTCGGAAACCAAAAATTAACTGAACGAATACACTGCGTCGATGCCTCAGCGGTGAGCCACTGGCATTCGACCGTGGTGTTCCGAGTTCGATCCTCTGAGTGGGCATACGCACAATAAAAAAAAAGTATGTCCGAACTTTAGTAGTGTAAAGAATACAGGGAAGAGTGTAAAATGTATCATCTCTCGACCCACCCCATTCACGTCGGTAACCAGGCCGGATGAGATCGGTATCTCGTGGGGGCACACTCCCCAATTGGTAGGTCATGCAATGGTGCAAGAAACCAAGGGTTAGCCCTTGGGTAGTGTCGTATGACCGAGGATCGTGGTTCGGAACCCACGTTAAGCTGTAGGTCCCTTCGGGAATGGTCCTGGCAGCGAACGAAGAGGTAAAAAGCCTTATTCGAAAGAATGGCAAGAAATGACAATTGAACGCACACAAAGTGTAAATTCAGAGACTTTAAAAGAAGGTTTAAAATGGAAATTGTATTAAAAAAAATTAGATGGGTTAATGCAGCACAACTTACAGTTTTCTTATTTCTACCTTTTGAATGCCCAAAAATACAATTTTGAGCGTGGCACATGCAGCTAGGAATATTTAAAAAAAAGTGAAAAAAAAAATCAAATAACCAAATTGATCAAATTTGTAGAATTCTTGACGAACTTTGGGCGTGGTCCTTAAAAATATTCGCCTCGGCCTACTGAGCATTTCTCGCTTGGTGAAATCCCCACATTTCTAAGGCACGAACCGTCACTGCACTTTTTTTATTACCTAATACCTATTACGAAAATAATAATATTTTATTTGACTATTTTTCAGTTTTATGCTACCCAAATATTGAAAGGTAATCGTAATCCAACAGAAGACCTTGATCTTAGGACCCCAATTAACTATCACAAATTCAACCTACACACACACCAAATATTATTCTAATATATTTTGATGAATACGAATCAGTTTTGGTTGCTTAACCACTCTAAACATACCTGTCGCTGGTAATGGTCGAATTATTTATGAAAGATATACGAGGTCCTCCCAATAAATAATATATTTTTTAGTACACTCTTAAAATTGTGTTGTTATCCGTTAACAATAAAATATTGTAAAGTAAAATATAGTTATTTCTACTATATTTATTGTTGTCTATCAAATTTCAGAAAAGATTTTATAGTAGTCAAATACATATTGTCATATTAAAACAATATAATATGGTACAGTATTACATGTTTTATGGCAATAGAATGAAAATAATGAAATTTTAATTTTATTTTAACAAATCTAGTTTGTTAGAATTGTATACCTGTGCATTTCACCATGATTACTTGTAGGTGTCCCTAGCGAACTTCATATGGAGGAAGCTGTCGACTTTGTTTTCTTGGTGTTTAGTTTTTGTTCTTTATCAAGACATTTAATCATCAATACATTGTAAATATTATTACAGTATCTTTGACCCAACACAAATTCACAAAATAAAGGTCTGGTTGATTAAATACAAATTGAGCCATGGCAGCTTGTATTATTTCCTCTTCCTTTACGCGACATACACAACTTGGTGGTCTAGTTAATACTAAATCAAACGATGCAAACAAAGTTACGCGTTATACACATATTTAACTTAATTAGTTATAGGCTTGCTCGGGGGAAGTTGAAACTCATAAGATGCGGCGCAATCACAAAAACAACGTAAGATTTTATTTCGGAGAATTTTGTCTGTGAGTATTTACAAATAGATAAAATAGATTATAAAACTGTAAAGATTCTTGAATCTGAGCAATGCCAATAAAGTTATTTTTCTTAGATTGGTAAGGCATGAGAAGTAATTTTATTTTTTATTAGTATTTTATTTATTTTATTAAGATAACGTATATCTTATGTCCTATGGGTATTGCCTTAGACCTAGACTGAAATACTGTAAAACAGAAAAAAAATAATGCTCCCGAGTGAAGAAAAGGTAATTGGAGTGTTAGTATAGTCTAGTTGTTTCAAAAACAATTTCATAATTTGTTTACTGTTTATACGATCTGATGATGTTAGTTTCAGGCGAAACATGAAACAAAAACAAAGAGACAGAAAAATATTTGAGGCCGAGACTTTGGGTCTCTTTTCTTATAAAATATCAAATATCAGGCCTCTTTGAGTAAAGATGAACGGATTCTTTAAATCAGAAATCTTTTGTTTTTTTTAGTTTGGCTCTAAATGTTGAGGACCGTAATGAAATTAAAAAGATAATTTTAAAAATGTGCGATTAGATGACAACACGTTAAAATTTTAAAAATTTGTACAGTGTATTAAATTTCTAAAGCTTAGAAATTCCTATAACTGTATTTAAAATTCCAGGTCCGTATTTAAAAAAAATTGACTTGAGGTTGGTAACTAAAGAACGAAACTTCGAATTTGAAAACTAGTAACACCATCTTGTAGAACATAAAAAACTGCTATGAAAAAGTGTTTTTATTTTTTCCTAAGTCAAAAATGAAAGCGCAAAAAATTTAAAATCAAAAATGAAAGTTTCGGTGTTTTTCGGATATCTCCTAAAGCATTCGGAATAATTAGAATTTTTTTTTTACCAAATTATTAAGTCCTATAATACGCCACTTTGCCACAATTTAAGCATCTTCGTATCTCTTACCGTTTTCGAGATCCCCTTGTGCGCACACGAATTTGTAGCACCCTGTATATTTATGAAAACTTTTTTTTTTTGAAGTACGGGCAAGCGAAAGGTGTTGAACAAGTAACTCAAATTAAAGGTTAATTTCATCAGCATTTTTATGTTAATTACCAAAAACACATTAATTTAAAATGGTAACCATGTGTTATAAACAATAATTTCAAAAAATTGAACGAAAAAAATATCAATACCTCAACAACTATTCCATTTAGAACAAGGAATATTCTAGAACGGCAGTAGAGTTTTGGACTCGCATTGTCTTTATTTGTTTAGAATCACTACGTTTCAACTGGTAAGCATCTCCAGACGTCTTCAGGTGAATACTGAATAAGTACGGTAACTACAGCTCTATTTATACTAGGCAGGTGCTGTGACTCCACCCACTAGTCATGCGTCACAGCACCTGCCTAGTATAAATAGAGCTGTTGTTACGGAATCAGATAATAAACTACCGCTGTTGTTCGATAATTTTGAATAAAATCAGGGAAGTTAAAATGTTAAATTTGACTCCCCTCGGATGCAGGCTAACCATCTGGCCGTGCCGAGATAATAATTTTAATGTCATTCTTTGGGTCAGGTTTCATTCTTTTTTAACGCGATTATACACATTAAGCTGGTGCATAGATAATTGTTATTATATTTGTGGTTTTATGGGATCCCTTGTCATAAGGTATTAATAGTATTTTAAAGGTTTTCAGGGGGCTTAAGTAAAGTCTTATCAACTCAGGGAGTTGTGGAATTATAGATCAGAAGGGTCTAAGGAGGATTTAGAAGGGAATTAATATTTTGGAGAAAGGGGGGATCTCAGGGAACAGTTTTAAAGTGAAAGTAATTTTGTGGGGGACGCCGTATAAGGCGACAGTTTAATGTGTGCGGGGGTTGAATGAACCAGACATAAATTCACGGGATTCAATGTTGTCCATTTTCATGTAAAATAATTAGGATTATTAATCTTTGTATTATTGGTCAGAGCCGTTAGCTCTTCTTTTTAAATTAAAAAAGTATTTGTTCCTTTGTTGACGTAATACGTCCAGATTTGTTTATTTGTTTAGTGGATTAATAAATCCATTTGTTCTGAATTTTATTCGTTTTATTTGTTTTATTCGTCGTTGTTTATTTTCATTATGGGTAGTTACCCAGTATGGGGGGGGAGTCCGCTTTGTCGGCGAAACCAGTGGCCCTGGGCCGCGAAGTTCTGCCGACAAAGGAGAAGGTGTGGATAGGAGTGTATTGCGAGGGTTAAATAAGCCAGGGGGTTTAATTAGTAAAAGTATGCGACGGCGCCTTCAGCGTCGTCGCCAGGAGGAAAGGTTGCGGGCCGCTCCTCTTCCATTACAAGATTCTAAGGGGAATAAGGTTTACTTTACTGAAGAGGGAATTAAGAGTTTTAGGGAGAATTATAAAAATCAAGGGAATATCATTCAGGGTAATATTACGGGGTCTCATTCCACTCATTCGCCTGTGGCGCGGTCGGCCGACCCAATAGAGGTAAACGAAGGTCAGATTCCAGTTCAGGAGACAATTTCCGATAGGATCCGCCAGGATCCAGACCGGGCCGGCCTCCTGAGGGTAAATGAGGAGAATGAGAATATAAGGGAAAAATCGGGGGTTTTATGTAACATGTCGGGACAAGATCTAAATGAGTGCCCGGCATGCATCAGTCAAGGGGTTTTAAGTCAAATCGGGGTAAATATAGAGGATAGGCCCCCTCCTTTAACCCTGGAGGATCGAGCCCTCTTGCGGCGGGCCCGAATTAAAAGTATTGTAAGTACTATTGGTCAGCCCGTAGAATCCAGTGTCAATGATGCCGAAATCTATGACCCAGTACCTACCTGCAAGCTGTACACAGTCAATCGCCAAAGAACGACGCAAAGAATACTCAAGACGACCCTGAGAAGTAATATAGAACAGTACCGAGGGTCCTTGGCGAACCCCCGGGAACACTGTAGTTACCGTACTTATTCAGTATTCACCTGAAGACGACTGGAGATGCTTACCAGTTGAAACGTAGTGATTCTAAACAAATAAAGACAATGCAAGTCCAAAACTCTACTGCCGTTCAAGAAACGTCATTGTCTCCAACCTTTAAACAGACACAAGGAATATTCTACTACCAAAACCTATTGAGAAGTACCTATACATTTTAATGCATAATATAAACAGAATACACTGTAGTACTAAAGATAGAATAGTCACAGTCACAGTCACAGTCACAGATAATAATTATTTTAATAGGCAAACAAATAACATTCAGAATTGATCTCAAATTTATTAAACGAGTTTCCTTGTCATAAACTGATTAATCATTTATACAAACCCATTCTCTATTATATTATAATCAGTTTTTTATAACTTATTTATTTATATTTTGATTTCTCTTACTGAAGAATTTATTTCAATGGAATTACAATAATAAATCATTTAAATCAGTGCAAATGTAGATTTTAATAATATTCAGTAGCTATTATGACGCTACAAAAAAAATCATTAAATTACTAAAAGGTAGCAAAAAATATTTTTTAAAGGTTAGTGAGAAGGTGATCTAAAATTGGGTGGTTGACCTTTATCGTTATGTTGTTTCAATTAGGTGTTTTAAATTTGATAGTATTTAATTAACGTAACACCTGAAGGCTGAAGAAAAAAAAACTATTTAGATTAAAGATTGCAAAACATTAACGTGTTTTTTAATTTACTTTCGATTTCAAAAACGTCGGCCTTTATACATGTGTAAACAATTATTTCTCTGGGGCACGCAGCTGTGAGTGGAGATAGCATGTGAAGGAAGTAGGCGAAAAAGGGTAGATGGTAATTTTTTTTCCTACAACCACCAATAAAAATAAGAAAAAAAGCACAGTTAACTTGGCTCGAAAGCGCCGTATATCACACGCGTGTTGAAAAATAGTATATTACATAACAAGTGATGAAAGTGATACTTTTCAAACGAGGAGATATTTAGCACGAGGCGTCAGCCGAGTGCGGAAATTCTCCGAGTTTTAGAATAATCACTTTCACACGAGTAATGTACACTATTTTTCCTACGACCACAAAGAATTATTAAAAAAACCTTTGATTTGTGAAAAAAATATTTCAACTCTAGAGTGGAAATACAAGGCACACTATTTAATTTAAACCTATGATGCCCATTTAATAGATCGAAAGGTCACAGGTTCAAATTCCATCAGGAGTACTTGACTTTTTTTTATAAAAACATTAAATAAATTATAAAATTATTTTGAATTGAAATCTTTCTTCTTGAATGATTTTTTTTATTTAATTAAGGAAAGATGCATTAAAAATAAATTAAAAAAATTCACCCAACAAAGAAGATTTCAATTCAAAATAATTCTATAAATTATTTAATGTTTTCATAAAAAAAAGTCAAGTGCTCCTGATAGGATTTGAACCTGTGATCTTTCGATTCGTAGATCATGGCTCTAGTCTCTAGGCTATGGCGACCCATAAAAATTTTCTGCTTAAGTTTAATATATGACATTTTTTCAGCGGGGCTTGTTTTGACTGGTAATACATTTTTCAGTATAACTTTTTTATAATTTTAGATGGCGTATTTTCACACTCTAATTCTGAATCACTCGACAAATACGTGATAAATAAACTAAACTGCTTTCTAAAATGTGTTCTTTTTAATAAATAGGTGTGGTCTGTCAAATTGGCATCATATGCCTAAATTAAATAGTGTGCCTTGTATTTCCACTCTAGAGTTGAAATATTTTCTTTCAACACGCGTGTGATATTCGGCGCTTTCGAGCCAAGTTAACCGTTCTTTTTTTCTCATTTTCATAGGTGGTCGTAGGAAAAAAATATTTCAACACTAGTGTTGCAATACAAGGCACACTATTTAATAAATAAACATATGGTGCCAATTTGACAGACAATCCCTATTTATTAAAAAGATCAAATTTTAGAAAGCAGTGTTTAACTTATTTATCATGTATTTGTCGAGTGATTCAAAATTAGAGTGTGAAAATACGCCATCTGAAAATATAACATGTTTTATATTTTCAGAAACAAATCGCGCCGAAGAAAGTGTCATGTATTAAACAACAGATCTTTATTGGTACCTATCGATAGCACAGAGAATAGAGCTCTAGCCTACAGATCCCATCAGGAATATTAGACTTTTTTTTATAAAAACATTAAATAATTTATAGAATTATTTTGAATTAAAATCTTCCTTGTTGGGTAGATTTTTTAAATTTATGTTTAATGCATCATTCCTTGATTAAATTTAAAATTTTTCATTCTGGTTAATCTAGAAGTCAATCCATAATTAGTTAGTCCTATGATATATAAAATATAAAAAAGTTAAACTACAAATAAAGGAAAAGCCTATTGACAAACTATGAAACCAGATATTAAGTGAAACATAATTCTAAGTATGATAATTTCGACACTAGTGTTGATATTTTTATTCCACATTAGTGTTGAAATGTTTTTTTCACAAATCAAAGGCTTTTTTATTAATTATTTGTGGTCGTAGAAAAAATAGTGTACATTACTCGTATGAAAGTGATAGATGGTAACGCTGGTTATACTAACAATTTTATATAATAAGTTATTCTCGTATTAAACCTGTTTCTTGATAAATTTCCACAAACTTCCAGATTACTTATACCTTTAAACAAAGTATTAGTAAACACGGTCAAACGGAAAGTATAACCAAAGGTGTAAAAACCTGCCTTTTCAACACCACTTTTCACAAAAAATTCCTCGTTTCGGTGGAACACGAATTGTTTTGCTTCAGGACCTTCATGTTTTAAATAATACAATAAAATGTTTTTAGTTTAAACGTTGTTTTTCATTTCAAGCCAAAAAAAGTCTGCTAATATACAATGTTGGGATGGATAATCAAACTCTCCCACCGACGATTTAAACCGTGGCCGCATTAACAATAAAATGTGTTAATATTTTTAATAAATTAATAAACTTAACCTAATAATCAAATCACAGATAATTACCTAAAAGGAAATGATTAATATTTAAAAAAACAGACATTTTTTACATTTTGTAGAGATAAATTTTAACTCAACTTGTATTTTTAAAAAATGTTGAAAAGTAGTCTTTATAATCGCTCTGTTAATCTGATCCATACTTGAAGTGAAGTGGAAGTTAAATAGACAGAAATAATACTTATTCTCCACTATGATATATTAAAGAAATATTGTTTGAGAAGAGGTTCTGTACATGTTTCTAAAGTATAAATGTTCAACATCAGGCAAAATATAAATAGTTGGAATAACCGTAGAGCAGGAAATTGTGAGTGACACCTTAGTCGATTTTTTTTTATAAATTATATTAAAGAAAGTCTCATAGTAGTCTAACCTAACCTAACCTACTAAAAACTTACAGAAAATATTGGGACATTATCGGGTCTTGTACTCCTATATGGGCATATGACCTTTTCTATAAAAGAAACATATTATTGCAGAGGGCGTGTGCACATGCCCTTTTTGAGGGGACTCTTAAAGATATGACGTAGCTATGCGTACAAACGCATTTTTTTATATATAAATCTTAACATAATTTTTCGGATCTACGGGTAATTTGTCTATGGATACCACTTGTATTAAGAGAGTTTGACCCACAAATATATCTAAATTCTTATTTTACATTTATTTTCCTTACCTGTACGTATTCCCCGCATATATCAATACCACCAACAAAATTGGCCACGTCATCAACCGTCCACCCGCTAATATCCTCGTGTAGTTTCGGACTTTCGCTCTCGGCTCTCTTCGGTGGAGTACTTGTATTGCATGGACTACCGATAGATGGAGTTTTGATACGAGGTCGCTTTATAGGGGGCGCTGCCGACGACAGGTCTAACGGGGAAGAGGTATCTGGACGTTTGACATTTTTTAACAGTCCCTGTAAAAAAACAATGGTGGTACTAATGATGGATTGTGACCATAGCCTTCTAGAATTTAAGGTAGAGTAAGAGACAATATACAAGAGAGTTTGTAAAAAACAAGTGAAAGGTTGAAAAAAGCAAAGTTGATGATGTTTTAAAAAAAAGAAAACTTAGGAATAAAAATCGAATAACATAAATTTGTAGAGAAGAACTTTATTTTAACATATTTCTTAAAATAGACAGAAAGAAATTAAAACGAAATCGCAAAAATTCGGTTTTGCCCAGTTATCTTCGGAAGGATTCGGAGTTTTTTAAATTTGAAACACAATGTCGTAGAATTTAGTAGGGCGCAACTTTTTTCTAATTTAACCATCTCTGTATCTTCTATGGTTTACGAGATCCCTGTAGAGTGCATCGATATCTGAGTGAGACCCCGCATATGTTCATTAATGTTTATGGTGTAATGTATTTTTAATTATTAGTAATAAAAAACAACTTGCCTGTAATTCAGCTTCTTTTGCCGTCCTCACCATGGCCAGTAACGTCTGTGTCGTCGACATATCGATCAAAGGAGGAAACATAGCCGCGGCTGCTCCTGCAAACGGACTGAGAACTGATGCGAAATCGGGTTTTTTACTTCCCAAATCGGCATCTTTTGTTGTAGGTGTTGCCGCTAAACTTGGCAACAGCGACGATGGAAAAGCTACTGGGGCGGTAGCAGATTTAAACCTTGGGTCTAAGGGTGGAGGAAATCCGTTTCTGGCAGCATTAAAGTAGCTGAAAGTTATATATAATTAGAATTTTAATCTCATTATTTTCGTTGTAGGAGGATTTGGCCGAAGAGCCAGTATACTTAGGATTAAGAGGGCCATTGTATCCTCTATCATCTTGGTAATGTCAGTCAGATGTAATGTCAGCTAGAAGAAGAATCCAATTCACGTGTATGCCCAGGGCCCACGAGGCCCCTCTCGGTCTCTTTATAATAACTAATAATTTACTGCATTTTTTTAAAACTAAAGTTCCGAACATACTTTTTTTTATTAACCGTATGCCCTTTCCAACTCAACCACCAAGCCACCATCGTGACAACCCCATTTCTTACTAAAAAAGTGATTTAGTCCACCGAAAAATTTAGATTTGGCTCAGTTGTATTCAGATTAATGTTTAAGCAAGAATTATTTTTTCTCGAAATCGATTCAAAATGTTAACTTTCTCGATGCAATTACAGGTTCCCTATTCTAGAATTTTTGTCCGTTTGTGACCAATCAACATTATTTTCCCGTCCTAGACTGTGAACATTTCTGTACCGAGTTCTTTATCGATGTTTAGATACAATGTTGGTTCGTTTAATACTTTTAAGTAGGTAAATATCAAAAATACATCAAGAAAACAATTTCATAAGAAATAAGCTGGCTATTAATTATTAAAAATGTTTTAATTTATAACAATATTATGACTCGATCAAAAAGAAAAAATAGTACATGCATCTCCTAATAAAATCATATTCCTGAACTTCAATGCAACAGTTTACATTGCCGTCCGGGAATGTATTGCTTTTAGCACTAAATACGCAATATACTATTATCGTGATGTTGCTGCGAAAATAAATTCTTAATTGTAACAGAGTGATAAGGGCACTGAATTTTTAAATATAACTAGTAAGTTATTTTGTTTATTCCGTAGGACAAATTTTAAATTTTCCTCCTCCATACCAGACATTTTTGTGGGTCGAAAAGAGAACCTATTAAATAATAATTATTTATTACTTAATTTTTTCGGTTATTTAAATTTAGAAGCTTTTTGCTTTAGGAAAAACGGATTGGGTGGTTTAATAAACAGTACTACTTCAAATTTTAAACAGTAAAACATGGTTTTGTAAAATGTCGTGCTCTATTATAATTATTAATTAATAATAATGAAATGTGATTTTATATTTAATGATAATTATTATACAGAATACTAAAAAAAAGTTTACAATCAGTTATAATAATGTCAGTTTGCTCCGTGTATTTATATTTATTGATAAGTTTCGGATTCGATATAAGAATGTTTGTAATTTAAGTCATTCTGCAGAAAAACTGTAGTTGCTCGGTGGCTAAATTCTTTTCTTTCTAATCGCCGAATAAGAGTCAAAGTTCAAAATTCCTATTCCGATCAATTTAATGTTAATTATGGTGTACCCCAAGGGGGCGTAATATCGCCTTTGCTCTTTGCACTTTTCATAAATGATCTTGAAAAATATCTCATATCGAAGGGTATGCCTGCCAAACTAATTTTATATGCGGATGATGCAACTGTGATTATATCTGCTGGAACATTGGATCAACTGATTGCAATCGCGAAGCATATTTTAATTAGATTTTCATTATGGTGCAAGAAAAATCACTTAATTATTAACGTAAACAAAACACACTATATGGTTTTTTATAAAAGGAGGCAGGTTCCTGATTTAAATATAAAACTAAACGAGAATCCCATTTAGAGAGTTAAGCAATGCAAACTTCTTGGCCTTCATGTAGACTCACAGTTAAAGTGGACAGCTCATGTTGATTTTGTTGCTAGTAAACTGAACTGGGCATATTTTGCTGTAGTCAACTTAAAAAATTGTATGGATAGCAAACAATTACTTAATATTTACTATGCATTAGCCTATAGTCACCTAAGTTATCTAATACTTTACTGGGGCCAATCAACAGAACTACAAAGATTATTCATTTTGCAAAAAAGAATAATTCGTAAAATTTACTCTTTTAGCCCGCTTGAATCCTGCAAGGAAACATTTCGGCGATATAAAATTTTTACGCTGCCTAGTATTTCGATTCTTAGTGCAGTAATGTTTGTAAAAAAACACTCTTCCAAATTTCCCAATACCTCAACAATTCATAATCGTGATACTAGAAACTCGGATAAAATTTACATTTCTGGCTACAAAACATCCTCTTATCGAAAAAGTCCATATTGTGTCTGCAGCTCTCTTTATAATGCGCTCCCGGAAACTGTCAGAAGCATTACTCAATTCGGAAGGTTCAAGAACAAAGTAAAGTGCTACCTTCTTGACAACAAATTTTATGATATTCGGGAATACCATGATATTATCACATGAAACTTAAAATAACTTTTCTTTTTCTTACTTTGACAATGTCACTATTTACTTTGTAAATGTATATGGCAATGAATAAATAAATAAATAAATAGATATCTGCAGGGGTAGGTAAACAATCTGGTATGGTATAGACCTCATAATATTTTATAGCAAATTTGAAAAATTTATAGATCATATCTCAACCAACCAATATAACCTTCTTGTTTATGTTTGATCGTTGAATCTAAACTTTCCTTTTAAAAAGCGACTTCTTGGCTTAAAACAAAGAAACTGTGGCGTAAAGTTGTTGTTTTTTCAATGGAAGACCCTGTATATTTTTTATAAAAGATATTTCTTTCCTAATTAGCTTAAACCATTTTTTAGATATACGAGATCAAATTTTTTAAAGCTGTATTCATTCTAGATTAATACTAGAATGCCTTTTAAATTAAAATGTTCAATATGTCCTCCATAACGCTATCCTATAAAAAGCGACCCTATACAATCAGTGTTACTGACAGTCCTGAAAAATATCATAAAATGACTAAAATAAAATCATTGGTTTCTAGATAAATTCCAATAATAATGTAATTATTTTATAATGGATCACCTACATGATTATTAAGACTAACAGTCTTGATAAGGGAATGACAGTAATAGTGATCATGTAAGAGTAAATTTTAAAAAGTATGAAATGTATGGGATTGATATCATTCAGAACTGTCGGACTGATAGTGTGGGGTCTGCAATTACTATAAACATGATTTTATTTTCCAATGCACTCTAGACATGTCGCTTTTATGGAGGTGTTACTGGTCCAAGGCATTCTACTCGTATTAAACTAGAATTGATACAGATTTTTGAACATTTGATCGCTCATACCTAAAAAACGGGTTGAGCTAATATCGGCGGATATACCTACTGTATAAACGCAGCTTTTTTAAAGCCAAATGTAATAAAATTTAAAAAAAGAATATTTAACTATATTATTCACAATTAATTAAGGTATTTTCAAAAATATTTTAAAATCATTTGTTTAGTATCTCATTTTATATTTTTTTAAAGAAATCGTTTAAATAAAAACAACTATTTGAAATTTTTTGTCCTTCAGAAAATGATTTTTCACAAGAAAACTAACTACATTTACTTACTCATTAGGATTCGCATGATTGTATTTGGCAGCCAAGCTTCTCATAAAATCACTATAATTCCTTCCAGTCACTGGACCCAACAAGGGGTTCTCTGGAGCAGGCGGCGTATCTGGATGTGACGCTGAACTAGGAGTAACACTACGAGATCTGGATGAGGTATCTGGAGTACCAGGACTAAGTCTAAAATAAAAAATTTAATTAACTTAATAACAAATTAATGTAAAAATGGAAATAATAGGCTTTTTTATCACTGTTATGACTAGAAGAGCTTCCTTTCATTTCGTGAGATCCACCCCAGACATGTTTCACCATATTATGGCCCATCAGAAAGGTTATAAGTTCCGACAAAAGAATGGAAAATGTACCCAACTATTCAATAGTTAACAGGTGAACCTATGGAAGGATGTTGCTGGGGGTGTTATCTAATGTTAATTTAGACACTTCCATAGTATACTCGGCCCTCCCACAACCTTCTAAAAATAAGTAAAATGTTGAGAAATATCACCTGTAAAGACACGCGTCACAATCTCAGGACTCCCGTTATGTAGCGCTAGAACCCATATCGGTTTAGTGGAACCGAAAACCAATGAATGCAGAAGAAATATTTCCTTTCTCGTCAGATCCAGCTCCAGACGCATTTCGCTATATTATTTCTTATCATTAAACGTATATCTCCAATAGCGGCGACAAGCGACCGAAACAATTTTTTTTATGCACGATTAAGATAGGAAAGGGCTATCGCGCTCACACCATTTTTTATCTACACCGTGTCGTAACTATCGGAAAATTACCCCAAGGCTATAGGATCAGACGAAAGAAAGGCGCACGCAACTATATCTAGCTAATAGAAATATTTTTACCTTTCGTTTTTTACATTATTGTTGTTGTTATGAATTGCATATTCTGCCATAGTGCTTGATAGCACGCCATTATTGTTGGATGACACCCGGTCCATTCGTTTCCTTCTTAAAGATTTTGAAACTGAGATTGAATTTTCCAATGCTTCAGTTGATGCAGTTTCACCTGTAACAAAGAAAAATATGTTTATATGTTTGTTGCTTAAATAATATTGTATTTGATATCTTAACTAAAAAAAAATTAACCATCACGTTATTTCAAAAAACGAAAAAAAATCTAGATAAACAATAAACAATATCATCACTTTAAATCAGCTTCAAAGACCAAACCTATAACTCTAATTGCCTTTGAAAAATAGTTGTTTTGTCTTTTTATGCGTCTATATGGAAGAAGTATTCGCATGTTGAAAAAATCTGTATATGTCATCATCACGTTACTACGTCACGAAGGTACTTTGTAGGCAACGCGAACTAACTGGCTAACGAATGATTTACATAATTCAACATCGCGTACCATCGTTAGCATAAAATGACAAATAAACAATCGCCCATCGGTGTCACCAAACAAACCATTGTAACCGAAAAAAATCGCAGGTCGCCGGTACCATTCTCGGAGGACAAAAGAGCAGAAAACAAAAGAATAACCAAAGACAAAAGAGAAGCGCTGCCCGTACGGAAATGATAAAAGCGGCGGTAGCCAATCACCATTCATCACGGCCTGCTAGGAAGATGTTGCCACAGGTGTTTGAGCTTGCGGCCGATTTGATTTTGTTTTCTTCTACGCCTACTATTACGGTTTTTAGTTGAGGAATGTCGAATTGTATTTAGGATGGTGTTAACAGCAGACAATAAGGTTTTGTTTTAATGGGTAATGAGTTAATAATTACAGGGAGTAAACTAATTAGTAATGAAGTTTTGCTGGTCGAAAGGAAGAAGAATAGTCAACTATAGTTTAGAATATTTTACA
The DNA here is from genome assembly GCA_935413205.1 of Polydrusus cervinus. Classification (NCBI taxonomy): domain Eukaryota; kingdom Metazoa; phylum Arthropoda; class Insecta; order Coleoptera; family Curculionidae; genus Polydrusus; species Polydrusus cervinus. Next base: position 17,406,990 of record OW284515.1, read on the forward strand.
TGTTTTATTTAAAGTGAATGACCTTTTATAAAATATCATTAGAAAGAGGTGATATATTTTATTATTTCAATTTGTATGTATATGACTGATATATCCTGATACTATACTTGATAATAAAAATATTTTTACCTTCGACTATACTAAAATTAAATCTGCCTTAATTAATTTGTACAGTATACAGGGTATTACAAATTTGATGCTTACTATTGAAAACTCGTAAGTTAAAACTGGGGCAAAGAAACTTTATATTTTTATAGATTATCAGTCCACTAAAACGCATGTGGGAGAGGTGGAACGGAAGCGATACGATTGCAGGATATTATTCTACAGTGGGATATGCAACTGCACATATAAATCAGCGGTTCGCATGCGATAATACAGGATGTATGCGAATTTACTCTGTTCGCAGCGTGCACGATTTTCCCGCAACTCGTATAGTTCCTGCAGGGATTCCAGTTGGTAGTGACGTTGATCATGTCTAAAGTTACAGAAAAAGTTATTACAGTGGTACAAAAATATCTTATTTTGGAAGATCTTTTGTCTACAGAGTATAAAATATCAGAACCAAGGACGAAATAGGATAAGTCCTCAACAATAATAAGAAAAATCTTACATAATAACATTTTAAATTTTATTTTGGCAACAAATACATTTTAAATATTATTATTGTTATATTCTGCTACTGCCAAACGTAAAAGAATTTCCTCTCCTAAAAAACATTTGTACATATAACAAAAAAGCGAAGTTATTTTATAGTCCCGTGTGTAATAAAGTAATAATTAACGCAACAGTGTATATACACCTTCGCAGTTCCGCATTGGTTTGAGTAGATCTTTCATCTCTATTAAATAAAGATGTTTACTACTCTCTACTAAAAGTAGAGAAACACAGCATGTTTTTATCTTTAAATTAGATTAACCTTAGGTTTCCATCATGTTATGTAACCTTTCTAGAAACGCGTTTTGAATATTTTCTAGAAACTTTCTTTTCGTCTTCTTCTTTATTGCAAAAATCATCATACAATGCTTCTAGAATTTCTTGTCCAATTTTATTTCTGCACTGTTATCAGTTATTTGTTAATTTAAAGTGACGGACTGTTAATCAAAAAACAAAACGACGAATGTATCACTAGCATTTACTCTTAATATTATCCTTCGACTCGGCGAGCTTTACCGCTAATATCATAGAGAGTGGATCGATCTGCTTTTGGCCGAGTTTACTGCCTGATACGCACGAAAATAATTAAACAGAACCGACAAGGCTGGTTTTTTTTTTAGTCGGAGCCTTCAAAACTTTTCAAAAAATTGTTTAGAAAGTGTGAATGAATAGAGTGAACGTGGGATCCCACAGGGGCAGAATTCTCAAAAAATAGCCTACTCATAAGATAAATGGGTGGAGTTCGTTTGAAACCTTCAAAATCGTATTTTTGAAGTAGGGTGACCGTTCCTATAACCAAATAGTGGGAGAAGCGACTTCTCAAACTATTAGGCGAAAGAACGTGTCTATCACCTGTCATTTTATACTCATATGTATAGTATATAACGTTTGTGCCCATCACTTCCCTTGTTATCAAAAAAAAACAATTTCTCAGTTACCCTGACGGGGAAGCGAATGATAAAAATCAAAATCTCTATTTAATGCCATTACAACATAGATTGTTTGCACAAGTCAAAAAGTTTACAAAAGACAACCTTTAAAATGCTAATATAAAATACAAATTGAGACATGGTAAAACTTATTCTAGGATAAAAAATGCTAGGGATTAAGGAAATATATCAATGATTTATAGACAATAACAATTTACATGTACATCAAAACAGATTACAGTTTAAAAATTCATCAAAATTGAAGAATGCATTGGTAATTAAAATTTTTTTTATTATAGCTTTGAATTCCTTTTGAGGTTGTGCTCTTATTTCAATGGACCTATTAAAAAACTTTATGGCCATCCTGACACCTCTTCAGACGGCAATATCCCGCAGTTAAATCGCCCCTTCCCCGGGTCTCATACGAATGCACGTCCCCATTCACGGTGTATAGATCTTCTGATATGCAGAAGGTCCTTCAGAATGTACACTGAAGGAAGGGTAAGTATCCCAAGTCTCTGAAAGGCAGGTCTACAGTCGTCTCTGTAGCTTAGCCCATACACCAGTCGGACAGCCCTCCTCTGCAATCCAAAGAGTCTCCGTGGTTGTGGTGCATGTCCCCAAGTTAGAATTGCATAGGACATGATCGAGTGAAAAATTTGGGGATGGGATTAATATCGTTCTCTTACATAGAGAATTAGGCCCCTGGAAGGCGGTGGGTTACCCTGAGATTGCTTCAAATAATATTACATTTCGTTTAATGATAAATATCAGTCATGAACCAAAAATTCAATTAGGTTTCGGAATATTATTTAAACCGAATCTTACTTAACTAATGCAATGTACCAAATTTACCAGTTTTTTTTTAAATCTGTTTTTAATCAAATTGGTAGCTTTCAGTCACTGCAAACAAAATATTTAAAACTATATTAGAATATTTTTTTTTTGTTTTGAAAAACTAATTGATAGGCCAAAAACCCTTTTTTTTGTCGTGACACCCAAAAAATATCCCCTGCTGACTTTTTTTGATCCTAAGTGAAAGATTAAATATAAAAAAAAGAACCCCCCCCCCCCCAAAAGTTTTAGATCCGCGGTTGCGTAATCTACTTGGTTACAAGCAACTAGCTGCCATCCAGTATCGTCATGACCAAAATTAATAAATTAAAATGTTTAATTGATCCTTAAAGCTTTCCGATACATCGTTAACAAAAACATCTTCCGTTAACCTTAAAACAACTTTAAAAATAATTTTGCTTCAATCCACATTCCACAGATGACCCTCACGTTTCCCATCAGACCTCTGAGCTGCTGAAGATGCAACAATTGAAGAGCTTTTGTTAATCTTTCAGATGTTGCTTCTTTTGATGGTCCTTTATGCAAAAAATGCTTCGTCATCATTCGGTAATTCTCGCAACAAAAACGTTTGATTGCCGATGGCCTCCGAGATGCTGGGAGCAGTGCACAGTGTATCGAGTACAAAGGAAAAAGGGACAAAAATGAAGAATGGCAATTCCGTTAAGGGGAAAAAAATTGGTATAAATCTGGAATTTTTAAATGAGTAAAAAGGAATTGTAACGGCTCTAGTTATCCGCTGTATAAATAAGCGAACCTTAGAGTGTCCTTTAACCAGAATTTTCACAAAATCAATAGGAGACTTGTTAAGAAAACTGATGGTGTACCAAAATTGGCCTAACCTCAAAAAATAATTAAATTCAATTAAAATTGAAGTATACCTACAAGAATGGTCATCTCGGTACTTAAAGTAAAGGACTTTAAGCGTTAGATAACGTGGCGATTAGTATTTTTACGGTAACATCTATGGCATTTTAAAAATCAACAAATTATTGACGTTTTATACTATAAATTTTAAATATCACGGAGTTCAATTAAATGTTCTTACTTCCTAAATCATTTAAATCATGATGATAAGAAAGTAAAACATAATTTATTTTATTAAATGGTTTACGAGATAGTGAAGTGAGAGGTAAAAGTAACTTATCTTCGAAATGAGTCAAGAGAAAGACGTTGCAGGTCTTGAACATAACAGTAAATTTTGCAAACCCGCTCGTCATAAGTAAACTACACCACCTTCCTAACTTTATATTATACTTTTTGAAAAAATTATTATTCGAGGGACGTGTAACAGTAACTTACATATTATTATAAATAGATCATATTTCGGAATTGGCTTATTTACTATAATCGAATTTATATTCAGCACTAACATCCTGAACTAAAAATGTATCTCAATAATAAACATCTTACTAGATTATCACAAACCTATTCTTGAAACAATTATAAACTTGGCGCGAAAGCCGTAAGGTTAAAAAAAATCCTGTTACCAGTGAAATTCTTTTATTTTTTAGTCGTGCGACCGATTATATTGTTTTGATAACTTAAATAGACAAAGACAGCTTAGAAACAGGAAACCAGACTCGAGACTTCGTCTCGTACCATTGCTTGGAATTGTTGGGACGTCGGTAAGTAGTTTCGCGTGTTTTCATTAAAAAACGTATTTTATTTAATTATTTTTTCAGTAAATTATTATAGAGTTTACAAAATGAAACCGTAGACAATTTTTTTTTTGCTCTATACGATAGGGTCAAAATCAAAATTTAGTGAAAAAGTCCATTACTTTCTCGTAAAGAAGTCTGAACGTTTTCTCAATAAACGCCCTTAACTAAAAATATAGGTATGATTACCCAGTAAAGGGGAACTTTAAGGCACCACATTCTCCCCCAATCCAGAACTGCCCAGTTGCATATTGTCAATACACAAACAAGCCGTAGACAGATCTGAACCTTAACTGAGTTAACTTAAATCTCTTGATAAACTGATGTGTTGTGCAGACCTCACGATAATTCACACTAACAGACCTGAATGATATCAATCCTTCACCATTCTCAGAATAAGAAGACTCCGACAACAATACAACATCAATACAGTATTGAGCTCGAGCGATACTTTAAGAAGCTACCTGATTAAGATGAAATTAACAAGTCAAAAAAAATAGGAAAAACTGTATCTACCAGATCTCCTGCGAATGTGGCCAATGTTATATTGGTAAAACACTGATACCACTTAAAATAAGGATTAAAAACACAGAAATAGTAAGCTTAAAGGAGATACTCCGGTAAAGCAGACCATACCTGGAAGTTGAAATTCTGTATAAAGAATTGCGTTTAAGGAAGTTCAAGGAAGCTGCTAACATATACCAGAATCCAGACGGTTTAAGCAACCCCTCATTGGGTGTAAAAAATATCTGAAAATCTTTGTTAAGTAAAATGTAATCTTAGAATAATACCGCTCACGAATGAAACACATGACTGCACCCATCCCAGTTACAGGCTCTGCCGGATTTGTACGAGAATCTTTAGGCTCTATGCCAAAATCACAACATATGTATTTCATATTTTTTTCACCGTGTAAATTAATAAATGTTGACTACTCATTGTCACCATCATGATGCCTCTCACGTCCTGTCGACATTCGATTTCAACTTTGTGTACAGCGTTCGTGACCTTTCATGCTTCGCAACAGCAGCCTTCCGAGAATCGGACAATAATTATCGACTACACACGCGGTGCTGGGTCGGAGGTTATCTGATCATTCTGATCACTAGTATCAACTTAAAAAAGTTAAAGAAATCCATCCATATGTTAAATTTTAAAACTGATTCTACGAAGTACCTTGTACTCGTCCCATGATCCATAAACCTAAAACCTCGGCTACAATCATTTAAAAGGTATCTGAACTTCAGTTCCGTTTGCTTTAATTCTGACAGATGTTATGAAAAAATATTATATTTAAACCCGTAAATTAAAGTATGAAAATACTTTTCCTTAACACTACTATTAAAAGTAGACTTCTTAACGCTTGTTGTCTATGAGGGATTACAAAGTTTTTTTTTTAAATTTTATTATTAACATTAACTTTTGCTGTACCATTTGAGCAACCAGAAATATGAATTCCTTCAGCATTCCCATTTACCACTCCCAGTCTGACGGTAACGTGGGGTCCTAAAACGATCGATTTTGTTTCCACAAAGGAGTAAAATACCTGGTATATATTCTTTAAACTGTAGGATTAGGTCTACCAATAAATTTTCCAAAGACCGATGGAAATAGTGAGCAGTGTAAAGCATCGGGTCTGGAGTCATGAAGAATTCTGTTATGACAAGGCAGCAAGAAATGTTACCAGAAATTTTACCAAAACTGTTGATACCATCTAAATTTCTAGCACATTTGTTATTCATATGTTTGATTAAACTTTGAGTAGGTCCGATATTTTTTATTTTAAGAAATTTTAACCTATGTCTCATATGACGTTCTTCCAAAGAGCACTATAATTACAGAATATGGTGTGCAATTTACCTCCGCCGTATCAGTGGCCAGTCGCAGGTCAAAAGAACACCCGGTATAACCTGCTAAGACCTTGCCTGCAGAGGTAAAAGGTAGAATTTTATGTAAATACGAAAATTGCTATTGAAATCATTCAAGCGCTAAAGCTACAATCGGTTTTTTTACTTTTATATTTCGTGAGTGGAACTGCTAATTAATTTAACAGAAGAGCGATCTACCCCTATTAACATTCACGTTTACGTGAATGTGGAAAATTAACAATTTTTCAATTTGTAATAAATAATAAAATTACTAGATAATGAAAGCCTTTTCTTTATACAATTTTTGATGATATAATAATATCCAACTAATTCTTTTTATAGTAAATTGTGTAATTCAAAATTCCACACACACACAGGGTGGGGGTGTACCCTGACTGTTAAAGAAATTGTCTACACGAGTATAGATTTTTGGTTAAAAAATGGGAAATTTTTTATTATTGATTTTTTAAAGAAAAGTTTTTCTATATAAAAAGTTTGGCTTTCATTCAAAAATCGAAAAACATTATAAATCCTTCTGTTTCAGTGACATTTCTCTACCTATCAGTGGATTTTGAAGTGCAGTAGGGTATTTGCCATGTAGAGCTTTCTTTTGCCAAATTACAAGCTGTTAACTCGGCGGCGCGCGGTTGATATTGGCTAACCCATTTTGATGTAAGTTAAGGGCTGTATAACCAGCATCTGCTGCTACCACTTTTTGTACAATTTCCCTATTCCACTCCTAGAAGTGTTTTCTCATAGAGCTCTCTTGTGACTTGCACAAGTCACCTGTATATTAATGAGACCTCTTCCTCCCTCCTTCGTTTTAGGTAGATCTATTTAGTTCGTGCGAGTCCTTAAGGATTTCGAATGAGTAGGTAAGTATTGATATTTTCCAGGTGTTCATGGCAGTAATAAGGTTACCAGCATTCAGATAAATATAAACAAGCTTTGTATGTCTGCTTTTATATTTGTTTTTAAACGACCGTTTTTATTATTATTTATGTTTACTTATTAAAAATTCACACAATCTGTAATTTTATATTTTGGATAATATTTCTTTTACAGAAAACCCTTCAGTCATTTTATTTTTATCAGTGTAGCTAATGGATTTAATTTAAGTAAAAGTATGACCAATCCAATTTATGTAAATTTAACCATCCTTAACCAGCCGCACCCTTTCTATAGAAAGTAAATCGAACGCCATTTCACATTGATTATTTTTTACCAACTAATAATTCAATAAAGAATACTTAGTACAGGCCCGACTTTTAAAAAAATGCGTCTTTGTCTCATGGGGTCTATCTATGTTTTTTGTATTTAAACATTTTTTCCGCACAGGGCCGGTTCTATTGACCGGTCATTTCGTGCTCCGCATTAACTCGCCAAACTGTGCCAAAATGATCAAATTAAAAAATAATCAGTCCAGAAATAAACATTACATAAAAACCAAACTTAACATTATACCTTACGTTAAAATTATGTAGATGATTTGTATAAATTTATATCTAAATGCAGAAGATCAATGGTATGATATTGAAGCTGTCGAACTTTCTAATGAAATTATAGCTCTGAATCCTTTTGGGCTGAAAAAAAATTTGGAATTCCCAAGCTATCTATATTCATAAAAATAACATAATTTCATTATTTCCTAATGTACCAATTGTTATCAGACTGTCTGTTTAAAGCTTTAATGTTTCTTGGATAATAGAAGAGAATTGGACTTGCATTGTCTTTATTTGTTTTAATTCAGAACGTTTCAACTGGTAAGTATCTTAAGTCGTCATTAGGTGAATACTAAATAAGTATGATAACTACACCACTATTTATACTAGCTAGGTGCAGTAACGCGTAACTATGGTCATATCATCTTAACTTGAGAAAGATGGAACAAAAAACAATTGAAGAAAAATTAATTCCATTGGTGAATCCATGGACCAAATTAAACGGTAACATATTTGTTGAATTAGCCCATTTACTTTTACTCACAGAAGAAAAAAGGGTTTGTTCCTTTTACTTATAGAAAATTTCAAATTCCATTGAAGACATCAGGTTTATATCTATCTTTTTCACATTTGGCATTTTGCATATACGAGACAAAAATGACTATATTTCTTGTGAACAAACAATGTGTTTTTTTGTACCAAAGCCATTGTAATCTCTTGGGTTTCAGAAGTGTTTTCTTGGTTGCCTACTTTCGCTAACAAGAAAATCCAGTTTCTCAACAAAATAACTCTAAATTCATTTAAAAAATACTCTTAGGGAATTAATATTAACTTTTAAGTATTCGTGATGGCACAGTTTTTTAAAATAATGATTTTCTTTTCCAATTTATATTAATAACGTTACAACGTTGTAACCGTGAGAAGTGGCAATACTGTAGGAAATTTTTCTAACAAGCCGATATAACATAACCTCAAAAAGTCAAAAATAATATTTAATTTCTTCTTCAAACCTTATAATTTTTTTTATCTGTTTTGTTCTGGTTTTATGGACTTGTCTTCATTATCAACCATTTAAGGACTATTTACCAGTTTCTTTTTAATTTCTGTTGCATATAATAAAAGTTTTAAGGTCGATTGGGGCCCTGTTGAATATATCAGTTTACAATTCTCTTTATCAGCTTATTAAAAACCAAAACATTATTTTGCCACTCAAAGCAAAGACGTTTTATTTATCCATAACTGGAACATCGCCAACATTTAGGTACTATTTTCAACTTAAATTTAATAAACTAACCGATCCAAATGGCATAGATAACTAAACACGTAATCCACAAATGTTTTTAACTATAATTGGCACTCAAATGTTACAAATACCACCGAAGAAAGGCTTGAATTAGAGCAAAATAAAAAATAAACATATCTGACAGAATTGTCACTTTTTGAAATGTATTCCTAACCTCACTTCTCTAAAGTGTCAAGTAAAATTTAACGCGTGTTTATTGGGTTTCTGTCATCTTTCTCAAGTTAAAGTGGTATGACCATAAGTGAGCGGAGTATTGCGTTTAACTCTTACCCAAGTATCTCCACTCCAGTCGTCGTAGCAAGTCAAGACGATAGGAAAAACTGTGTCTCTATTAGATCCCCGCAAATGGGGCCAATTCTATATTGGCGGGATACTAAGACCACTTAAAGTAATTATCAAAGAACATAGGAACAATACACTAAAAGGAGAGACCTAAATAACAGGTGCAGCTGACAGAAGTCGAAATCCTTTAAAAGGATCTACATTGGAAGGAAAGCAAGTTTAAGGAAGCTGCCATCATACATCAACATAGGTTGTTTGAGTAAGCCATCATTAGATATTTTCATCATTTGTTTTCATATTAAAATTTTCGGGATTAAACAATGAATCATGGCCCCTGTATAATTCAAATATTTAAAACTAAATTTAGTTAAAAAATTGCGAAACGAAAAAATCGTTGCCTTTTGTATCCCATAAAGTACTGTTCAAAGAGATCTAAAAACCAAGCAGGGCAAGCATAGAATAAAGTAAATAATAATTAAATTACCAGCAGCGCCTGGTACGGATACAATAATTTTGTTCAAAAATTTGTACACATTAAAACATTTCAAATGTTTATGTATTTATACAATTTTATATCATAATATGATACTCCATTTTTTATTATAATTTCAATTTGTAGAAGTATGATGCCTGCAACACTCAACAATTATAGCGATATTATTAAAATCACTTTTTAAAAAATATTAACGATACCATACACAAGATCATGTATTACGGATTTCACAATGATTTAAAAAGTAATTGCCTAACCAGACAATTATAATTTTCTTGCAGTCAAAACGGTTGGTTGGCTTAATTCTGGATTAACTAATTAGGCAACATTGACTGTGACTAAATAATGTCTACCAAAATCATTTATGTCACAGTCGAGATTAGTTGATTATGGTCTTTATGCATCCCAAAAAGTATGCGAGTGAAAGTGAACTTTAATTTTTATATATAACATAACAAGTGGATTGATAATTATCGGTAATTTTAGGAAAATATGCTTGAATGCAATTTGGAGCCAGAAAAAGCATGAGTGCACGTGCACTACGTGCACTCATGCTTTTGCTTGCTCCAAATTGCATGAAGGCAAATTTGCCTAAAATTACCGATAAATTATCAATGCCCGCGTTAAATTCGTAGGAGTATTTCATGAACTGATTTTCCTTCTTATTTGTGTATCAATATGACTGACAAAAAAAATATGTCAAAAATTATCATGATAATTTTTTCTGTCAAAAAATTATCATGATAATTTTTTGCATAAATAGAATAACCATGATAACACACAATAAAATTATGGTATTTAATTGTTAAAATATGGAGATTGACAGGTGAATGAAATTCTCACTATAATTTGTTTTGTTAAAAAAAAATTGTTTATAAAATTGCTTGTTTTGTTTACAGTCTTAGAAAATATATTGTAAATTATACGTTCAAAAACATATTTTATACTGGTGGCTCTCGCCTTCGGCTCGGCCCATCCACCTGATGAAGATTCGTTGGTTCGGTGGGTTGATTTTAAGGTGTTGTGTTAAAATTTAGTCAGGTCCTGTATGCTATTCCACAGTTAAAGAATAGATGATGTAAAACAGACAAGAACACAATAATATACCCAGCAAATTTATCTTTTAATGAGATCTTCGACATTAGCCTATTAGTATTATGGAAGTGCCTTTATTAGTTCCTGAATACTATTCGATGACTTCTTTAGTGATCGTTAAGACCACTTTGAAAATGACTGCACACTGAGTATTAATCCGATCGTCTTTAATTTAATTCATACTAGTTATGTCATCAACTCTCAGGAACCCTATTATTATTAGTTCCCGTTGAAGAAAATAATGTAGGAATATTTAAAATGAGAGCAACCTCCAATATTTCTAAATTTTTCTCCAAAGTTAGCAGCTCCATGTGAAATTTAATCTATATTGGGTAGCCCATTCTCAGCGCAGGATCCTATAGCCCTACTTCACTTCAAAAGTGTGGCGGACTAAACTTGAATTTTTTTAAATGGAACACCCTATATATTATATTATTTTCTAATTCCCTATACAATTCCACGTATATTTTGTATAAAATGTCATATGTCTAAATTCAATTGTTTTTGAGTAATTTTTAAAATATGGCATTATTTGACTTTGACAGGCTGTAACATTGGAACGGTTCATCTTAGAGAAAAATGGTTTTCACCTTCCTATCTTAGTTTTTCATTCTCTATCCAAGGAAACCAACCTCCGATTTACCATGTTAAACCAAAAAAACGGTTTTAACGGTTTAACATAGTAAATCGGAGGTTGGTTTCTTTGGATAGAGAATGCAAAACTAAGATAGGGAGGTGAAAACCATTTTTCTCTAAATTGAACCGTTCCAATGTTACAGCCTGTCAAAGTCACAAAATGCCATATTTTAAACGTCAATTACTCAAAAACAATTGAATTTCGACATATGACATTTTATACAAAATATACGTGGAATTGTATAAGGAATTAGAAAATAATATAATATATACGGTGTTCCATTTAAAAAAATGTAAGTTTAGTCCGCCACACTTTTTTGAGCCACCCTGTATAATGTAAAATATTTTTAAAATATGCCGCTTTTAAGTCGATACCTTATGCTGGTTTAGTATTTTTGATAAGCTTCTCGATAATGATTTAATCTTCCATCCCCGCCACGTTGGCGGACCCGGTATGTAGAATTCTATAGGGAATTAGAAAATAATATAATATATGGTATTCCATTTAAAAAAACCTATGCTGGGTATGCTCTGACTATTTGGAACACCCTGTATCGAGCACTGTATAATTCAAAATCATCAATTGTAAATCTAATGCCTTTTTCTAACTCAGTTTTTGAAAAATATTAAGAATTTGACTAGTTTAGATGCTATGGAATTCTGCGTTGAGAGCAGGCCACCCTGTATATTAAATTAGACTGTTTATTAATGGATTTTTAAAACTTTTTTAATTTAGGCTGTATAGACATAGAAGAATGGTATTTTTATTAAAAAAAAAATAATTTTCAATATTTTTTACAGTACCTACCATGAACTTTAGTTATTATTCTTAGGGTTTTCATTAGCTTACATCATTTTTCTCGAAACACCTTTCCATTGGTGAAAAAAAAATTTGCTTAGTATTTTTGTAATTCGGGCCAAGAAAAACCGGAATTTAACATGGCAAGTTTTAGGACGGTTGAATACACTTAAGCTAATTTTCCACATGAGAGCAATATTCTAATGATGGTCGAATCTGGGCTTTGTAGAGTGTCAAAAGTTGATGAGGTGTGTACAACCTTTTGGTGCAGAAAAGTACACCAAGTTTCTGTGCAGCTGCCTTGGCAATTGCGGCAACGTGATCATGCCAAGACATATTACCTCCCAGATTGACCCCCAGCAAATTAATAGACGGTGCCAGGGGAATTGCTTGTCCTGCCATGACTATATCCGGTTCTGCAATGTTAACCTTTTTGGAGAAGACTGCTGCCTGGGTTTTCTTAGCATTAAATTCGACTTGGTTACTGTCACCCCAAGCCAAGATTTCTTCCAGGTCATTGTTGAGGCGCAATACTTCATGCTGCCTGCGAAGATGTGCGTCGGCAGCGGATGTTTGGGGAGTCAAGGTAAAAGATGAGACAAGTGTGCTGTCATCAGCAAAGCTATAAATTGGATTTTGGGTTTTCACTAGAAGGTCGTTAATATACAGTAAAAAGAGGGTAGGCAGTAAACAAGCTATACAATATTTTCTAGCAAGACGGGGGCGCATTGGCTTTCGATTTGGACCTTATAGCTACCCTTGTTCACTCCAGATCTAAAACTAGAAAGTGCAATATAATGCAAAATCTCTTCCAAGCTGCAGGGAACACATTGTCTTTTTAATAACATTAACTTGTTGTTTTTGATTTAGCGAGTGGTCCAGATTAGCTCAAGGTAATAACTGTATTAAATGCCTACTTTACGGTCGCTGCTTAGGAACCTGAGCGTAATTACAGGTTAGATAGACACTATTTATGCGAGACGTAAAAGATAAAGTAAAACTACTATACCTATTTCTTCGGGGTTTATTGAAGTTATTAAATTGTTTATTGACATCTTACACATCTCGCAATAAAATTATGTAGTAGAAAGGCACATTGAAAGAAACTATCATAGAATAATACATATATTTACCGATTCAATGGCATACTCTATTCTGTATTCCTCAAAAGTAATAATAAATTTATTTATCGTATCATTGAAGATTAAGTCATTTTTATATGATATCTTTATTAATAATTTAATATCATAAACGTACTAAAACCTACATAACACCTTAGTTACTCATAATACATTAGTTACCATAATTTAATACGTTAGTTACGAAAGCATAATACGTTAGATACCAAATAATATTAGAACTATTTTTCATGAACATGTAAAACAATATTTTGACAGTTTTCAAATTTGATGGATACACCTTTGTCTTTAACGTCCACGATCTTAGGTATGCCCTCTGAAGACTGATTAATGACCAAGCAAGCAATTCTTTCGATTTCGTGCGGTTCCCCAGTGCTTAATCCATTGCCGGAAACATCGCCGATTTGAATTTTGCGAGCAATGGAAACTTTCTGGGTCACACTTTCTTCTAAATACCCTCTAGCAACCTTCGCCGATATATCCAACATTTTTCTTCTTGATGAAACGTATTAAGGCGCCGTATTTGTCGATTTCCCCTCTTTCCTTCAGTTCTAAAGTAACATGGAATATTTCGGCCATAAGGATAAAGCAGAGTATTCCTCAGAGAGTTTTGCGAAATACGCCAGCAATTGGTTTCTTCTGCACCTTGAACATGTACTTTGTTTCGCCACTCACAAAACTGCCGATATTCTTTTCCATAATAGATTTTAGATTTGTCCGGAAGCAAGTTCAACCTTATAATGTTGGCTGCAGCTAATATATCGTCAGGAATATCAAAAACTTGCATGATTTGAATGATGACTTTTTGAAATGCCAAAATGAAATGACATAAAACCTTGTTTTTATTTTCGCATCGCCGTTGTCAATGATACGATAAAGCTTTGAATACAACTCGATTATTAGCGATTTAACACCGTCTCGGACATTGCGGGTGACTCGGCTGTTGCCTCGTCACCTAGTAATGTCCTCGACTATTATAAATCGCATAATAATCTCGTTATAAAAGCTATAAATAGCGATCTTATTGGGGGTTACTCAATTAAGAATATGGTTGACTGTAATAATATTGAAACCTGTTGGGTTTTAATGGTGTATTTCCCTAAACTGATTGGATTTAAATATATCGATAAGCATATTATTATTATCTTAACATACAGGGTGTCAAAAGAATTCGGAATATTGAAAATATTTCAATAATTACTAAATATACACCTGCGAAGGATGAACCGTTTCTGTGATGATTAGAAAAATACTAACTTTTTTATTTTGAAAAGAACGCCCTGTATATTTTTGAAGAATTAAATAATCCCTTAAAAGATCAATTCAACGACTGTTTAAGCAGTTTAGAGTCCATCCTTTTTTTCCTCGGATTTTAGCTCTACTGATAAGCCATGATATGGCGCAACGCATCTAGAGATGGATCTGACGAAACGTAAGGAAAATCTTAATTTGTCTATATAAGGTTTGATGGATTTATCTGTCTGCGTCTCTTGGACCACTTAGTAAAATATGAAAAAACGCAAGGGCCCTTTCTAAAATGTATGCGATTAGGTATTGTTTGCGCACATAATCCAACATTATAAACGTTTCACAATCGCGATTGTAACTTTATGCTTATTATAATTCGATAATGATTAGTAGTTGTTTTTCCTGGTGAAACTTGCCCTGTTCTTTATTAATTTGCGCTATTTTCTCCATAGCGTTTAAAAATTTAGGATATCGCTGCTTTTCTTTCAAAATGATTGTATAAATGCACATGTACTATGTTTTTTACACTATATAATCAGGATTTTTTTTTACGCACATACGCTATATTTTCCATCTAAATTCTTCCGCATGTGTTTCTCTTATGGTTGTTGAGGCGACGGCGCTAATAATGTCCAATATTGGTATCTCTTTTGACCGATAGAAGAATTTAAACCTTTAGCCCATAGGGACTGTTGCGTTGTTGGTGGATTTTGACTAACATGTTTACGCATTTTGTTTTTATGAATATTTTGTTGAGCTGTTCTTACTTTGTCGCAGATGGCGTCAATCTTCCGAAAAATGGGTCCGTGATCCTCTTTCATTGTGTATTCTTTAATTTCATCCAATCTCTGTTAGATATCTGTGAGTAGGAAAGGTTTCTTAAAACTATAGTAGTTGATCTGGGAGCATATAAGGGCTTTGCCGGTGTTATTCCGAATCTTCTTAGCTTGTTGTCCTGGGATTGGTGACTTAATCCTAAAGCCATCTGGAGTAATTCCTTGGTCTCTTGCTCGTAGTAGAAACTGGATGCGCTTTTTCTCCTTTGTTTTTTACCTTAGATATATCGTAATTATATATAATATATATAACTTATCACTAATACCGGGTCCATACCGGAGCATGACTCATCAGGTAAGAGCATGACTTATCAGGTATGAACATGACTCATCTCAGTCATGCTTCATTGCATCTAGCTATTATAAATAGAACACGTAAGAGTTAGAACGCATGACTCCACCCGTCTCAGTTATTCGTCATCGCACCTAGCTAGCATAAATAGAGCTGTAAATATACGTCATAGTTATTCAGTAAATCAGTATTCACCTGAAGACGATTGGAGATACTTACCAGTTGAAAAGTTGTGATTCAAAACAAATAAAGACCATGCAAGTCAAAAACTCTTCTGTTAATAATCGCTTCCTTTGTTATATTTTTTGCTGGTGTTTTTTACAAATGACAGAAACAAAAACAAGAATACAGAAGAAGAATTTCTCTTTATTTCGTCAGATCCATCCCTAGACGCGTTTCGTCATATTATGACTCATCAGTAGAGCTAGGATAAACAAGAATGTTATATTTGCGGAGGTTACTCTACTGTATTTTTTCATATAAAACGTTCTGTTTTTAAATGCTAGTTTTTGTTTTACTTTTACTTACGATGGACATTTAAAAAATACTATTCTTGGATTTAATAAATAAAATTGTTCTATGCATCCTGCTGGACATTAGGGAAATCTTAATATTAGAGGATTTAAATCTGCATTAATAAGATAACTCAATAACTGCCATAAAAGATTAAGAGGCTTAAAAACGAATATATAATATTGAAAAGACCATAAAAGAATGTAAACAAAAAATGGGAGAAAAATACCAACCGGTGACTGTAGGAATTTGATCAGATCCTAACATTGTATTAACTTTTAATTTTTTTTTCATTATTTCATGTACTGACGACTATAATTATATTTTATTGGCCATATATATTCTAACGACAAATCGAGTGTCGACTCTCATTTAATAACTACTTACTAGCTGCAGTGTAAGTACATTACAAATTTTTATAGTTTTAAACTAACGTAATAATGATACGAGTAGGGGAAGCTAAGTATGATCATAAACACTTTGGTAATTTGGGTAATAACAATTATTATACTCAAAGTAAAATACAAACGTTGGTTATGTTATCTACAGGGTGGCCTATTTGTCTGACAAAGTAATATACCTTCTCTACTATTAAAGATATCAAAAAAAGTGTATGAAAGTTATGAGGTATAAAAAAATACATGTTCTAATATTATTTTTAAATAAGTATACAGGATGGTCCAGAAAAGTAGGACAATCAAAAGATACATTTTTTTAAATGGAATACCCTATATATTCTATATATTTTTGTATTTTTTGTTTCCTAACAAAATTATCCATATTCTTTTTTTCAATTTTTTGCAACGTTGCCAAACAAAATGAAAAATTCTTAAAAATTTGGAAAAACATGATAGTAAAAAATGACCTGTATTTCACAATAAGAGTATTAAAAATCGAAAATTTCTTGTTAGGTCTTAAGTTTAGGGTTAGAAAAACTGTGTAAAATCTTTAAGTACCTAAAATTTTGTACAGGGTGTTTTCTGTTGACCATGATACAAAATTTTGTTGTTGAAGTTTGACGAAGGAAGGGAAACAGAACTCTTTTCTTAAATGATAAAAGAGTTTTGGACTTGCATTGTCTTTATTTGTTTTAAATCACAACGTTTTAACTGGTAAGTATCTCCAGTCATCTTTACTCTTTTCATTTAAAAAAAAAAATTGAGTGAGAAATTTTATAGGGTTCAATCTTTGACCTAGGAACTTTATTGTATCTATAAGTGACCGTCCCTGTTGATCTGTTAAAACTGATTTCTTTACATATGTAGACGACGTATTTTCTGTCGATAATAATCTTGATCCTGGTGCTTTGGAGAATGTACCAGGTCACTCATCAACGATTAGCTTCTGACTAATAGACTGTATCTAAATAGGATACCCAATATCTACTCTTTCCACAAGGCTATTAAATGCACTTCCCATAATTCAGACCAGTTCGTTTTCTATGAATTACTCTGAACTTCTTAGGAGTTACTTTCGAAGGATCACTTGAATATTTCGGGCTGTCAAAGTTTCCAAATAGCTACGTATGTCTTATTTTGGATATGTTCACTCAAAAATGTTCTACTCAATAATTAGCTAGAATCTGCATTCAATATATTTTTGTATATCATAATTTTTTCTTTACCACCTCAAGGTGCAAGTATACTTGAACTTGAACAAGTTCCATGTTCATATGTAAAAAAGTGGGCAAGAAGAAACTTAAATTGTTGTGTAAAGATTGGTTCAAAAAGAAAACCTTTTCCCACATTAATTTATTGAGTGAGTTGAAGATAATATTATTGTTTGTATGATTTACATAATTATCTTAAAATGGATACGTTAGCATCATTTAATCCATATTTTTCTACTCCTAGTAACACAGTAGGTACGCTAGAACGGAGAAATCTCCGTGCTTTATCATGATGGTCTTTGGATTTACCACACCAAAGACAGGGTTGACTTTGATATGCTGTGAATATGAATTTTTTAAGTATTGGACGCTTCTCTTTTTTAGAAACCGTTTCTTTCTGATTGGAATACACAGTATTTTTAGAGCTTTTAAAAGAATCTAACCTGCGCGGCAGGCGACGAGGCGCCTCAACAGATCCGGATTTAAATAACAACTGACGTTTCGCCATCGGTTTCTCACCGTTTAACGATTTCAGTCCAATAATAATGGCGTCCGCGTTGGGCTGTTTGTTTATTTAATTTTTGTGGAAAATTTTCAATGTCGAGTTTCTTAAAAACATGTCTTTTGGAACAGTTGTGTTTTGTGTTTAAAAGAAGTGAAAACTTGTTGTGATATGAATTGCGGTAAAAGTTCTTCTTCTTCTTCTTCAGGTGCCTATCCGTTTCGATTCGTTCGAATCATATTGGCAATTATAATTTTGTTGGTGGCGGCTCGAAACAATTCTGATGAGGTTCTTCCGAACCAAGTTCTAAGGTTCCGCAGCCATGAGACTCTTCTTCTGCCTGGTCCTCTTTTTCCTTTGACCTTCCCTTGCATTATGGATTGTAGTAGGGAGTATCGGTGTTGATTTCTCATGACATGTCCCAGGTACTCGAGTTTTCTGCGCTTGATGGTATACATGATTTCCAGTTCTTTTTGCATTCTGTTTAGCACTTCCCTGTTCGTTATGCGAGCTGTCCATGGTATCTTGAGAATTCTCCTATACAGCCACATCTCGAATGCTTCAAGTTTTTTAGAGGTGGCTTCTGTCAGCGTCCAGGCTTCTACGCCGTACAGTAACGTTGAGAAGACATAGCATCTTAGGTGTCTCACTTTTGTTTCGAGAGATATGTTGTGGCTCCTGAAAATGGCTCTCATTTTGTTAAAAACTGACCTGGCTTTTCCTATGTGGCATCTTATTTCTTGTGCATTGTCCCATTGTTCATTTATGACACTTCCAAGGTAACAGTAACAGTTTACGCGTTCTATCCGAGTTCCGTTGATATAGAGGTGAGCTCCGTTGATATCTCCCTTGCTGATTATCATTTGCTTTGTTTTTTGGACGTTGATATTGAGTCCATGTTGTTGACTGTAGTGTGTGATTCGATCTATTAACGTTTGTAGTCTTGGGATTTCTAAGGTAGTTTTAAATTTTATTTCCTAACTTAGAATAGGTTAATTGTTAAACAATCGCTTGGGTAAACGCCCAGATCTTTGGCACACACGTTCACTTTTACTTTAGTAATCTACAAGCCCAGCAATGTGTTTAAATTTTCTGCAAATATTAAAATTCATTCACTATCCAAGAAGCTTGTGCAATTTAAATGCTTGCATAAGAAATATCTTCCAGACTCGCAAGCACACTTGTACAAAAAAAAAAGTCACATATTAGAATTGCTGTATGCCTCATTTTATTTAATAGGTGCCGTCTGTTATTATGTGACTTCCACTACTAACATCATGTTATTGCTTAGCAGTAAAATCGGAGTTAGGGATATATTAATCATCTTTAACGCCTCACCTCTGCTAGAATATAAAAAGTCGTATGAAGTTATTTAATAATTTCTCAATGCATTTTAACACATTAAAAAGATACAACTGGCATTAAATTGGTCGTATTGTGTAAATGAGAATATTAATTCTTTTGAAAATTTATATTTTAAATCTTTCTCTTGCCTCAATACTATTGGAGTAATAGTAAATATCAGTTGTTTTTTTCCATAAAATTAGAATAGTGGAATATACTGCCTAGCCTCCCTTCTATAATGATGTTTAAGTTTTATATAGGGTGTGTCAGTAAGGTGTCTGTCTTAGATAGCACCTAAACTATCAAAGATAGGAAAAAAAGTGTAATACAAAAGTTAAAGGGTTTTTTAGCATACATAATCCAAAAATATTTTCTAATCTACAGAGTGGTCTTAAAAAGTGGTACTGAATAATAAAAAAGAAAATTAAATGGGACACCCAGTAAAATTTTTTTAGAATATGATTCAATGAAATAAGGACTTTGCAACCCTATTAAAATTTCTGAAGTGAAATTCAACGTTGCCAAGTACTTCATTTTTTTCCGAAATTTTAGTAATTTTAAGGGTATCGTTAAAAAATCATTGCAACCTGTGGATTAACCATAGGCAAAAATAATTTACGTTGTAAGTACTTTAAGGTACGATATATTGATCTATAATAATGTTTCTTAAATCTCTTATACAGAGCGTTCATTACAAGTTGGACAAGTCGATAGTTTTAAAAATGCCTTATTTCAAATTTTTTAAATGGGACCCCCCTAATTTTTTTACGCAAAAGAATTTATCTTTCAAAAATCTTATTTTTTTGTTAAACATGTCATATATCTAAATATCATAGTTTTTGAAATATTTTAGGATTTGTCTTAACTCAGGGTAAAAAAGGAAAGTTCTAATTAAACAATTTAGTCAAGATTGCTTTGGAACAAAAAATAAATAATTTTCTTTGTCACAGCTGTCATTGCAAAATTATTTCGCCAACATTTTGTGCTTTATAACTGTTTAAAGTTTAGTTTCCCGAACTAACTTTATCGAAATAGAAAAATATGAGTTATGATAAAGTTAGTTCAGGAAACTAAAATTTAAACAGTAATAAAACACAAAATGTTAGCGAAATAATTTTGCAATGACAGCTGTGACAAAGAAAATTATCTATTTTTTGTTCCAAAGCAATCTTGACTAAATTGTTTAATTAGAACTTTCCTTTTTTACCCTGAGTTAAGACAAATCCTAAAATATTTCAAAAACTATGATATTTAATTATATGACATGTTTAACAAAAAAGTAAGGTTTTCGAAAGATAAATTCTTTTGCCTAAAAAAAATTAGGAGGGTCCCATTTAAAAAAATTGAAATAAAGCATTTTTAAAACTATCGACTTGTCCAACTTGTAATGAACGCTCTGTATAAGAGATTTAAGAAAAATTATTATAGGTCAATATATCGTACCTTAAAGTACTTACAACGTAAATTATATTTGCATAGGGTTAATCCACAGGTTGCTATGATTTTTTAACAATACCCTTAAAATTACTAAAATATCGGAAAAAAATAAATTACTTGGCAACGTTGCATTTCACTTTAAACATTTTAATAGGGTTGCAAAGTCCTTATTCCATTGAATCAAATTCTAGGATATTATACTGGGTGTCCCATTTAATTTTCTTTTTTATTATTCCGTACCACTGTTTAGGACCACTCTGTAGATTAGAAAATATTTTTAGATTATGTATCCTAAAAAACTCTTTAACTTTTGTATTAAAGTTTTTTCCCTATCTTTGATAGTTTAGGTGCTATCTAAGACAGACACCTTACTGACACACCCTGTATAACATTTTTTTATTTTGCTTACTTTTTCGCGAAGGGTGAAATTTCTTGGGTCTATTTGTAGGTTGGAGACAATGATGTGTCTTGAATGATAGAAGAGTTTTGAACTTACATTGTCTTTATTTGTTTTAAATCACGACGTTTCAACTGACAACTTTCTCCAGTCGTCTTCAGGTGAATACTACATTTGTACAGTCACTAAAGCGCTATTTATACTAGCTAGGTGCACTGGGTTCTGGTGCTTGGTAGCAGCTTCCTTGAACTTTCTCCAGTGTGGTTCTTTATGTAGGATTTCATCTTGTGTCCACTGATATGATGGCCGTGTCCAAGCATGGTCAGCTGCAGTTGATTTCTTAGTCTCTCCTTTTGCGTATTGTTTCTATGTTTCTAGTGGTCTTAGTTTTTCACCAATGTAAGATCGTCCACATTCGCAAGGGATCCAGGAGACACAGTTTTTTCTTCTGCAATTTTGTTTTAATTGGGCGGGGAAAGGGGAGAAGCCTACTTCAAAATATATATTTTTGCGCCTTAAAAATTTACAAAATTTGACTGACATGATCCAGGCGCAAAGTACAAAGATTGTATGGGGTTATTGATATCTCATCTCACCCCCTTGGATTTAAAATTCCTACTAAACTGCAACAATATACACCATATTATGTAAATGTAAATGATGTAAACATGTTAACACGCATTAGTGATTGTAATAAACTTGCCTTATTCTGTTGCCTTGTAACAAAGTACTGTCGGTACTGCATGACATAAGAACGTTGATGCAAAAGCTCTCCAATCTCGCGCAAACGGTCATTTTGTAAAGCCCGGCTAAAATAAATCAAGTTGTCCACAGCCTCCGGGGTCGACAGCGCGCACCGCAGAACAGCAAGAAGGTATGATTAACTTGGTTGGCTCCGGAGGTAGCTGCAGATCTTATAATAAACCACTCGCCTATGTTATTATTCTTATTTATGTAATTATCTTAGTACGTATATTTACGCTTACTTTGGAAGATATCAATTTTTTTGTATTTTCTAATTACCCCGAGCTACCTTAAGGTTAATTGAATATTGTGACGAAGTATCTTAGATCTTTCTTAAGGGGATGGTTGCAATGGTTCTATGTGTAACAGATTTATGTCTGTTGTAGTGTTATAAGGTTTGTTCCCACAGCAGTCATGGACAGTCCGTGACAATCAGAATTCTGCCTAATAGTATTTAGACGTCACTATAATTAATCCCATCCGACGTCGTAACCCGTTTTTGTACCAAAATGAAGCAGACATATTTGAGTCTCGTAGACAGAGGTAACTTACTGTTGAAGTGTACCCTTTTTAACCATTTTACTTGGTGTAATTAAGACATAACTTAATTTATTGTTTATCTGTAGAAAGAAAACAAAGACCAGAAATTAAAATGTCGAACAGTTTTCTTGGTAAAGGATACCATAAAATGATCATGGGTTGCTTTATAATAATATTTGCATGCGAAGGGTATTTTAGTAACAAATGTGACCAAGATAGATTGTAAAATAGTGTTTGCCTCAAAATAAATGAACGTTTATATTTGAAGAAGTAGTTCATACTAAACTGCTTTTTGATTGAAATACTTAAGAAAATTATAAAAATGGAATTTGCCCACAGCTACTTACTCCTAATTGACTCAATCTCGAAAACTATTAAAGAAAATAAATAAACTTTATCACAACGTAATAACTAAAACCCCATTTTTCTCCTCTTCCAGGTACTCCATACCATGCTTTAAAACCCATTTGCCAATTTCACAATGCAATTTCTATAAAACCTTAACGTTCTTAAAAAAATTTTTACCTTTCAACACTAATTTTCATATTATATGTGTATCCTCTGAGAACAATACATGCCACTTCTAGGAACCATACCCTAAGATGTCTCGGAACATCATAGATTATATATACATGGTTTTTCACATACCTACTATCGTTAACAGACATCGTAAGATACATATAATTTTCATCTTGCACCATTTGGCAACCATTTTTTTAATAATATATTTCACCACTAAAGTTGCTGTTCAGTTTCAATATCATTCTTACCTAACGTTTCACATTTCGTCACTTTAAAAGACCCTTTATCAACCATTCTTCCATATTTATCTATAGAACTTGGTAGTATGTTTTTCTCCCCTACTTCTATTGAAGTTCTTCATTACTTTTCTTTAACAAATTAACTCTCTCAAAAGCTCTATGAGGGTGTTACTCACAATTTTCCAATATTTATTCCAACATAAGCTATACTTCTCCTGAAGATGAAAGTTTATACGTTCGAAACATGTAGATTACAATAAAATAAAGGTTTCTTATTAGATATATCTTAGTGAAGGTTGACTTTGAGTATTATTTCCCTCATTGAACGTTTTATTATTATGGTGCTGATTTACAGTGAGTGTCGTCAAAGTGCGGCTGCTGCTTCGAGATTATACGCAGAACGCTTTCCCTTGCGGGCTCATCCTACACCCAGAAGTTTTCTTAATGTTATTCAACGGACAAGCTAGGCAGGACTGTATTTGATCCATAGTGTAATAAATGAATGTAAGTACCTTATTTTTGAGTTTTTTGAAAAAAGGTATTGTAAAATGTTGTTTATTTTAATGCCTCCAACACACAGCTAAAAAAAAGTATCAACTTAGAAATCACCCTGTATATTCCAGGTCCAAGACTACTGACAGTGATTCATCGCTTTTATATCGAGGGCAGTGGGTTATACGAAGATAAAGGAAAATAAACTCCATGAAAACAAATATTCTGCTCTATTAGAATTTTGAAAATACACTGAACTTGTATCCTCTAACTTCGTACAACCCACTGCGCTCTATAGGAGAGCGATGAATCATTAACGGAATTTTTGGACTAAAGGTATTGTATAACTATTATTTGTAAGATTCGTCGCCCTTAGAAGATGCTAGTTTTACAATCACCAGACATTTTTGACTATTTTAAATGGATTTTTTTTTAGTTTCCTAGTGTGCCCTTATGCTCCCATAATTTTTTTTAAAAACGCATAAAAATGCATAGTTTGAAGAAGGAAAGTTCATTAAAGTTAGTAGACTAACAGCGGGTTGTACAAAGAAATATATTTCTCGATTAGATTAGGCCAACTTCGTATTTGTGCGAAATACCCTTATATTTTATAAGAACTTGCATCTAACAGAACACTGATAGCGACCGTCTTTCCAAAATAGAAGGCAATTTTGCACAAACACGGAGTAGGCCTTGTCTGATTAAATTTTGTCTTTTTAATGCGCAGTTTGAGAAAGATTTTCTCCGCTGTGAGTGTAATAAAGTAGTGCCTAAATTATGGTCACTAAATATATTCATAAATTATATAATTCATAAATAAAATGTGTATATCTGTTTTATCTACTCGATCCTCGAATATGTTTTTAACAATTTTTTATGTTCTTTGTCCTTTACAATTATACTCTCGCTTCAAATCCCTGATATTAAAAGTCTTCTCATCGAACTTCGGATGGAAGGAATCGTTGACTTGACTTCGACATGTCTCACAATAAATTCCTGTAAGTACCGAGTTTCTCTTCGGAATATTTAGTAGCCATTACTGGTTAGACATTTAGACATGTGAAACACGTATCAGTCGATAGCGCGGATCGATAATGGTCTAGAGTATGTTTCCTCGAAACGAGGAATTTGAACTCTGTAAAATCAAAAGTAATACTTATTTACGTTGCAAGGCCGGAAAGTATTATTTTACAGGGTGAAGGTGGCAGCCGGGATAGTTCTAAAAGCCTGCGAGTATTGTTTACAGGTACAGTAACAATCTTGTAGTATTTCTTTATTTATATTTAGATTCAGTGTTTACTCGTGAGTTCTTTTTACAGGTGGGGCAGTAATCTAACAAGCAAAATCCAGTTCAGTGCATAGTTTTGACAAGGAATAATTTTAGCTACTAATAAACAGCAAAAACAAAAAATACTAAAATTGCATATATGTTAATTTTTTTTTTAATTACATCAAACAGCTCTACTTTATAATTATTTTTTTATATAATTCTTTTACGTTTATATAGTTGTGTGTTTCTCTAATAAATCTATCCGTTTATCCTTTTGTTTGGAAAAATGTTCCATCACTAGGTCTTTAAAATTATAAATACTTCTATAAAAGGTTTTTCAAATGTTAACACACCACTTGTTTACAACTGTAATATATTTTGAACTGTTGAAATCATTGTTCTTTAATACAAGTCACAACACACATAAGTACATGTCAAAAATACACATAAACGAACCAAATAAGGATTAAGGTCATACTACGGGCGATTCGGCATTCCTATTGAAACAAAAGGTTTATGCGAATATTGCAAATACAATCTGCATATTATAATATACTATTTTGTAACCTTCAGAACAATTAATACTTTTCAGCCTATTGCTGGCCAGAAAATTCCATAAGAAATCCAGTATTAGATATTTATATTACTACATATTGCATAACTTTATTTTATTGTGTAATTGTAATTGCGACGGATGTCTTTACAGGTGATTTCCTCTTAACATTTAGCTTATTTCTATAAGGTGCTGGTATGCTTAAGAGTGTCTAACAACGACACAGATGGCTCTCTGCCCCACATCTTACCGGTGTGTCCCACCAAATGCTGCATAAGCAACTTCGAGTTCTCCTTTCTTTCGTCGGATCCTAGCTCTACTGATGAGCCATGATATGGTGAAACGCGTCTAGGGATGGATCTGACAAAATGAAAGGAATATCTTTATTTGTTTTTTTTGTTTTAAATGTTTAAAATTGTTTATGATTGAGCGAGCGTAGGGATGTAAATCAATAATAAAGGCGAGTTCAATCAAGTAAATTGTCTACGAGAGATATTCATCATTTTGGTCCACTGCATGATTTGCTAAAATTCGCAGCATAAATTACGATTTTTTTTTTAATTTCCGAATTTTAAGAATCTCCAATTATCTGTCCAAATTCAAGAACCATAACATTTATGCTAAAATTTATTGATGCTGCATTCAAACATAAAGTCGAAACCCCAACTGGGTAACTAAATAAAATATCACGAATTTTTACGACCCCAATAACTGTTCAAGTCTCCTAAAAGTCAACCAATATTATTTATTAAGCCAAACCGCACCGTTTTATTGTTATAATTATGTTATTTACAAACTATACGCCCCGAACTAAAAATTAAAAAGTTACACAAAAACCACTTAAAATCGGGTTCAGGTCAGGTATATTTCTACCTGGCTAATTAAGGCAGTACTACTTTTTGAGGAGGTACTGTCACAAAAGTTACGAGTTGGAGAATTCAAAAAGTTTGCAAACTGTACA
Source organism: Polydrusus cervinus (assembly GCA_935413205.1). NCBI lineage: Eukaryota > Metazoa > Arthropoda > Insecta > Coleoptera > Curculionidae > Polydrusus > Polydrusus cervinus. The sequence goes on from OW284515.1 coordinate 17,433,645, forward strand.
TTATATACATACACATTGTGTGGCTTTTGTTATTTTTACAGAACGGGTTACCTAAGCACAGTAATTGTTTTGTTCAAAAAGGGGGCCAAGAAGCCGTCCTTGAGTAGCAATTACCTACAGTTTTGAACTAAAGAAATTTTGATTAACGAATTAATAAAAGCAAAAAACAAAAATTTGCCCTTTTTTCTTTTTCTGCTTTTATTACTTTATAAATTATAAATATATAAATAGTTGTTTAACTTTAAATCGTAGGTATGTATGCTTCAAATGCCGGTATTTGGCCAATTTTTGGATAAAAGGAAAAAGTAACGAAATATTCATCAAATAACGAAATGGCGAATGCATAACTAGACCTCACTCTTAAGGATAAATAATATCTTTTAAATATTTAATATGACCGATATGAGAAATAGCGACGTTCTGCATTGTAGTAAACTGAAAAATAAACTGGAATTTTGATTAGGTATAGCGGTAAGAGTATCATTAAAAGAGTAATAATTCTGAAGGTTGGAGACAATGATGTTTCTTGAATGATAGAAGAGTTTTGGACTTGCTTTACATCACAACGTTTCAACTGGTGGGTATCTCCAGTCGTCCTCAGGTGAATACTGAATACAGTATTATGAGTCCAGTGAGATTATGTTATTTCTACAGTATTGCCACTTCTCTTTCCACGTTTAGAGTGTTGCTAGTATGTAAATTGGCGATTATTGTGAAAAACTTTACCATAGCGAAGGTTAACAGTTAATATTAGTGCACAAAAGCCGATTAAATTGTTTAAAACGAATTTTTTCTTTGGAATTTATAATTCTTACACAAGCAGGTAACCAATAATACATTTCAGCAGAATAATTTTATCAAACCACCTAAGGTATGGAAAAATAAATATAACGATCGATCGAACATCATGGAGAATCCCGGGCTGTTGCACTGGACATCTCTAGGGCTTTTGATCGTGTTTGGCACGATGGGCTTCTAAGTAAATTGCGATCCTACGGTATGCCTAATGGATTTTGTTTATGGTTAACCAGCTTCCTTAAGAACCGTTCTCTGCAAGTGGCGATTGACGGGTTTCTCTCAGACACCTTCACCATCAATGCCGGTGTTCCTCAAGGGTCCATATTGTCGCCTACCCTCTTTTTACTGTACATTAACGACCTTCTAGTGAAAACCCAAAATCCAATTTATAGCTTTGCTGATGACAGCACACTTGTCTCATCTTTTACCTTGACTCCCCAAACATCCGCTGCCGATGCACATCTTCGCAGGCAGCATGAAGTATTGCGCCTCAACAATGACCTGGAAGACATTTTGGCTTGGGGTGACAGTAACCAAGTCGAATTTAATGCTAAGAAAACCCAGGCAGCAGTCTTCTCCAAAAAGGTTAACATTGCAGAACCGGATATAGTCATGGCAGGACACGCAATTCCCCTGGCACCGTCTATTAATTTGCTGGGGGTCAATTTGGGAGGTAATATGTCTTGGCATGATCACGTTGCCGCAATTGCCAAGGCAGCTGCACAGAAACTTGGTGTACTTTTCCGCACCAAAAAGTTGTACACACCTCATCAACTTTTGACACTCTACAAAGCCCAGATTCGACCATCATTAGAATATTGCTCTCATATCTGGAGCTCTGCACCCAAGCACACCCTTCGGCTACTGGATTCCATTCAAAGGAGAGCCGTTCGTCTGATCGGCGACCCCGAGCTGACCAAGACCCTCGATAGCCTGGAGCATCGAAGACAGGTTGGTGATTTGGCTCTCTTTTACAGATATTTCCATGGCAGGTGTTCGACTGACATTGCCCACTTGATTCCACCTAGAACAATGCAAAACAGAAATACACGGCGAACCACTGTCGCTCATCCATATGTTGTTCAGCTTAGTACTCCTCAAACTTCATTGTTCAAGAATTCTTTCATCTGGAGAACGTCATCTTTGTGGAATGATCTTCCTGAGGTCGTGTTTCCCAATGAATACAATCTTCAACGTTTCAAGACCAACGTTAATCGCTTTTTTCGCACTCGCACCGCTCCCAGAGCGCCTTAAAGGATTTTTCCTACAGTGCAGGTGTTTTATCATTAAAAAAAAAAAAAAAACGCTTTTTGTCTGTTATTCCTCGATAAAATGTTACAGTGTAATTTGGTCCATGGATTTTCAAACGAAATGATTTTGTATTCTATTGTTTTTCATTATCTTTCCCGAAGGTTCACGGCCAACCAAAAAGATTTGCTGTCTGATTTAAATAATTTATTTAAAATTTTTGGCATGAATTTCGGAAGTTGAGTCGTAGAAAATATATACTGTTCTCGAGTGGATTGTCCATATTGCGCTCGGAAGTTTAAGTACTTCGCCTACGGCGTCGTGCTCAATTTCTTTCCTCATGCGATATGAACACTAGATCCACTCTTGTAGTACAAACTATTAGTATAAAGAGATCTTTCCATGGAGGTCATAATTGGATATTATTTGTATATTGACAAAATAATCAAAAGTGTGTAATTTTCTAAGGACCCTCTGTAAAAGAGGCAAAATCACCGTTTCCCATCTGTTCCACAATTATTTTAGTATTTACGTTAGAAATAATCTATATAGCATGTGGTCAAGCAAGTAGAGATTATTGTAAAGTCGTGTTCAAATAGAAATATTACTTTCCTATTCATTCCGAGTGTGTTTTATTGAATACGGTGATTATTACTAACTGTTTAAGTTTAACTGTACTAAGAGAACGACTATAATTTGTGAATACATTTTTTTTAGAAAAAAAAAGTTAGTGTTTTTAGTATTATATCTATTGGTTGGGAGGACTCTGTAATCCTTAAAGACGAAATTTCTTTTTACATGTTTATTATTCGTTTTAGAAAAAAAATGTATACATTGTTTTTAAACATACAGGATGGTCCAAAAAAGTAGGACAATAAAAAGATACATTTTTTTAAATGGAACACCCTATATATTTTAGCATTTTTTGCTTCTTTACAAAATTATCCACATGACGCCATATTTAGTTTTTTAAATTTTTGTAACGTTGCCAAACAAAATGCAAAATTCTTAAAATTTTGGAAAAACATTATAGTAAAAAATTACCTATATTTCTCAATAAGAGTATCCAGAACCGAAAATGTATTGTCAGCTTCTAAGTTTAGAGATAAAAAACTGTCTTAAACCTTTAAGCACCTAAAGTTTTGTACAGGGTGTTTTCTGTTGAGATCCAAATATACAAAATTTTAAAACACAATAACTCTGTTTTTTCAAATAAGACACCCTATATTTATTAGGCTGGTGTGATAGATATTGTAAGTATCTTTTATTATTGTTGAGTCATACCTATACCTAAATTCACTAGTTTTGGCAATATTTCGATTTTTATTTAAATTTTGGTGAAAAAAAATATAGTTTTTATTTTTCTAGTTAAGCCATGACCAGCAAAGTCAAAACAAATGTAATAGAATATAATGTCATATTTATAATTATTGTATTTATATTTATAATGTTTGTGAACTTATTTTCGATATCAAGTTGCGTAATAAAATAGAAGTTTTGTTTAATTAAATAAGTACGTAACTATGGTTATCAAATTATTATAATATGACATTATACTCAATTACATTTGTTTTTACTTTGCTGGTCATGGCCTACTAGAAAAATAAAAACTATAGTTTTTTTCACCAATATTTAAATAAAAATAGAAATATTGTCAAAACTAGTAAATTTAGGTATAGGTATGACTTAACATTAATAGAAGATACTTACAATATCTATCAGACGAGCCTAATAAATATAGGGTGTCTCATTTGAAAAAACAGAGAGTTATTGTAATTCAAAGTTTTGTATATTTGGATGTCAACAGAAAACACCCTGTACAAAATTTTAGGTACTTAAACATTTAAGACAGTTTTTCTATCCCTAAACTTAAGAGCTGACAGGAAATTTACGATTTTCGATACTCTTATTGAGAAATACACGTAATTTTTTACTATAATGTTTTTTCCAAAATTTTAAGAATTTTGAATTTTATTTGGCCACGTTTCCAAAAATTTAAAAAACTAAATATGGCGTCATGTGGATAATTTTGTAAGGAAAGAAAAAATGCTAAAATATATAGGGTGTTCCATTTAAAAAAATGTATCTTTTTATTGTCCTACTTTTCTGGATCATCCTGTATATTTAAAAATAATTTTAGATTCAATATTTTTTTATGCCTCACAACTTTTATGATAACTTTTTCTTGATATCTTTAATAGCAGAGACGGTATATTACTTTGTCAGACAAATGGGCCACCCTGTATGAACGGCAGAAGAGTTTTGGACTTGTATTGTCTTTATTTGTTTTGAATCACAACGTTTCAACTGATAGTTAGAAATTGCAATAGGGTTGTAATTAGGACAAATGTTTGATTTTTAATTATGCATCGAATGACATAATAATATACAGGGGTTCCAATTTGAAATAAAAAAAAAATTAAAATTTGCAAAGTTCAACACTAAACTTTGGACACCCTGTACAATTCGTATTATTCAAACTTAGTTAACGAGACTGTTCGAGCTTATTTATTAAGTACCTTTGTATAATTTTAATAACGAGGCATTATTTTTATTTTTTATTAAATTTTTAAAACCCGATTTCATTAAAATTTTCGGGGTATGTAGGCAACTATACGAGGCATCCAAATAAGTATAGATCTTTATGACGTCGCATTTTTTTGAAACACTCTGTATAAACAAAAATAGTTTCCTGAAATGCGCCCTAGGATACAGGTAAAGTTTGACGGGAGGTAAGGTGTAGGACCCTGTATATATTTAAATCATTTATTTTTTAAATTAGCAATACTGTATTGACTTTTTTCAATATTTAGTAATTAATTCCAAACATCTTATTGTAAAATAATTTTTCAAAAACAATTACGCATTTTTTAAACGAACCGTTTTCTGTTAAGCATTTTCATATCATAAAAAACAAAAAGTTATTAAGGCGAGCCACCCCCGTGGGACACCCGGTATATGTAGTATTTCTTAATGTCACTTAGTCATTCTTGTCCGTTCGTAAAATAAAAATTATTTACCAGACATTACGAGATTTCAAATTACCTTTTCAGGTTAATTTTTTTTTTTTTGATAAAGAAAATACCAGGCAATATACTACCCATTAACCTGTACCCATTTTTTCCTCTATACCTTGGTACCAGAAGATGTGAACTAGCCATTTGTTTTCGAAATCAAAAAATGGCTTGGTAATAATTTTTTTTGGATTTTCATAATATTTTAATATTATTAACTATTTGTTTCGTCCACAAATTATTCAAATCCTCTACAGATTTTATTTCTATAGAAGTGAAAGAAAAAGTAGGGCCTAATTTTGCACCAATAAATAAAAATAAAAAGGGTAATGGTTTATAAGAATAAAATGAAAACACCAGATAATTCAGAAAATCTCAAAGTAAGAAGTTGCCACTTTTAAAAGGCCATAACGATTTTACCGATTGTAGACCCTTAGATGCGTAAAGCCGAATAATTAAGAAAGAATAATTTTTTGAACTGTGCAACCTTTTTATCTCTTTTATAAAACTGTTAACAATTTGTGGACATTTTTTGCTATATGCTACCCCTCACTGAAATTTCACGAGTCGGCACTGCAGCATAGATTAAAATTTACACATTTTAGCACTTAAAATACCTAACTATACAACTTATTAACATTGTGGTCACCTTATGCCTTCTACCTGCCTGACGACCTGACCCCTCTCGCTCTTTTCAAACACAATTGACCTTTTCTGTAGGGGAAGCTAGGGTACAATGGATTGTAGAAATATTACTATGAGAAAACAATGTAAAATTCCAAATAGTTCAATTTTATTATTCTCTTGTAATAGAATAAGGGAACAGATTTTTTTCCCATAGATCGTTAGTTACACACTTAAATTACGATCAAAAGATTGAGCCTTCAAATCAAGTATTTCCAAACAAAATTCTCATGTATACGCAGACAAATTTTTGTACTTAGAGATCAAATGAACAACAAAAAAAGTTTTTAACTACAGAGTTACACCTAGTCGATGCCAGGCAACGGAAAATAACTGTTAGGAAATATTTATTATTGTACTGTAAGGAAATATTATTTGTGTAGAGCTACTTGTAAACTAAAATGCGTCAATTCAATATTACATTATTTCCATAGTTACAACACAAAAGTTTTATGGCATCCTTTATTTGTGAACAAAAGTAATAGGTAGTGCTTATTTCAAAATTTTAACAACTTGATTGTAATAATTTATGTCCTTTTAAATAATTTTCGATTTTCGGAAAAAGAGTATGTATACCTCGTAGAAAAAGCCTCATTCCCGGACTCCGTATTGCCAGTGTCGGCTTGCGCCTCGACATACAACCTTTACGGTCGTTCGGGAATGTTCAGCTTTTCCTACTAGATATACTATTTACTAATAAGTTCCCTACTCAAAAAAAATTATCTTATGTGTAAAATACCTATGTAACCTTTGTACATCCTAGAAGGAATATTAAAAATCTTTCATTTCAAGGACGTCTAGAGTGATATATTTTATTTTTAAATCACATCTCATGTGCTGCATGACAAGTATAATGCAAAGGGTTTTTTTTAAAGAATTACCTTGTCTTTAAGAGTTATCGCATGTAAAAGAAACCCATATTTTTCTCCAAATTGAGACTTACTATTTTTACTTGAGTTTACAGATATTAAAAAACACATGCTTAAATTGTATTCCTCATTTTCAGATTTAACTTATGTACAAAAATTACTCTAGATTTTTTCAATAATAAATGCATTTGAAATAAATTATATAGTAATGTTAGTAAAAGGCAGTAAAATTAGAAATTGTTTATTTACCTACGCCAAACATTGTTTTGAAGATAAAAACATTTCTTTTACTAAAGCACACAAAAAAAAAGGAAACAGCGAACTGAAAACAAAAAAGCGAAAATGGATGATAAAATTAATGTGCAATGAGTAAAACCTGAAAAAAGAAATTAAGCATTTATTATCGCTAGTATGAAACAACCTCATGACAATAAAACAGTTAGTTAGTAAATAACATTCATGAAAAAAAAGTTAGAGATTAGAAATGAGAATGAATAAGCAACAAAAATGTGAATATTAATGAAAATATTGCTGTAATGTTTGTTTATACAGAGAACCACGGACAAGTTAGTGATAGTTTGTCTGTTTTCTAACCAATCCAAACAGCAAGAAATCTTTGAAGGAACGCGTTCGAGTCTATTGCGTCGCATCCTGATTATCTCGGACTGTCCGTCACCTTTGTGGAAATAAACCTCTAGTAATTGAAAAAATGTATAGTATAGAACTTGCTTAAAAATAATTTTTCAGGCTCGTTCAACTGATGTAATTCGCCTTCGGTTCAAGCCCACTGAATGACCACGATGCTCCAAGCTCCCTTACTTTTCACAGTTTGAAGCTTTTTGTCAATATAATCTTTAACTTCAGGTAGAATTACTTTGACCTTATTAGGGATATAAGGTTTCTCGGAAGATGAGGACAAAAATTGTAGCTACAAAGCTGATACTTCTTTTGTTAAGTCAATAAATAAACTTTACCTTTCTGGCTTAAAATAATCGAAATTCAACATTCGCTATTTTTTATTGCTGCTAGATAGTTAGGTTTAGGTTAGTTAGTTCATGGTTTAGTCAAACTATGTTTATTTCAGCCTTTCCTGCATTAACGTAAATTACGGCTGCACAGCACACTGCTGTTTGAGTCCAATCGATGATCAGGGTTCCAAGTTTTTACGATTGGTCGTGAGATTTAACACTTTTGCATGTCATTTAACGACATTAGGATAAAACTCCTATATTTCGTGATTTTTACGTACTTATTTGACGATATTGTAATATTTTCTTAACTCATTTGGAAATATCATCCCATGCGACGAAACTTCGTTCTAGAATAGCGTCCTATTCCAATTAACACTTCATATTAAATAAGTATTCACTTGAAGACGATTGAAGATACTTACCAAATGAAACGTTGTGATTTAAAAACAAATAAAGACAATGCAAGTCCAAAACTCTTTCATTAAAATACATCATTGTCTCCAACCTCTAAAAATTATTTACAATCCGACATAAAGCTTAACCACAAAATTTGAAATCTTAATTGTGATTTTATGTTTTTTTTTTCTAAATTAAAATTAAGAACTATAAGAAATATGTAACCAATATTCAGCAGACAAACATGATGGTGGCATTTTCAGTATATCTTTCATATCGATATTTCCCAAGGACAATAATAAGATAAATATAAAGATGAGTTATCGCCAAGCCGTACAAAGTGTACACACGGACGCTAAACCAATGGGTTCCCTGGGACAGAGGTAGAAAATGAAGTCCGTTTTGTCCTTTTTAGAACTCTACGGGAAGCTACTCAGGTTATGGACTTTCCGTAGAGTCCTAATAAGTACGAAACGCCCGTGGCTGTGCCCCCAGGGAACCCATTGTTTTAGCGCCCTTGTGTACTTTAATACAAAATACAGATACACCACTTTGTCTGCTTGCCGCTAACTTATCTTTCTATTTTATTATTACGGACACTAAACTTCTAATGATTAATGTTTATGATTAAAAAACGAGTATTGTAATAAGATTTTAAATTTCGTTGTTTACTGTACTTTGGATATAAACAAAAGCAATTTCATGTTTTCTTAATTTTTCAACACCTTGTCTCATATAAAATTTTTATAAGGTAAACTCATTTTGGGTTTGTTCCCACAGCAGTCACGGACAGTCCGTACCAATCAGGATTCTGCGCAATAGACTAGGACGTGGATTGGTTCGAGAACTGACAAACTGTCGATAACTTGTCGGTAATTGTTTGTGGAAACAGACCTTTTATCGACAAGCAGAATTTATTCTGTCATGTTAACTTCATGCAAGGACAAAATGTTCAACTAGAAAAAATTTCAAAAATTTATTTTTAAGCTCGAAAATAAATAAAATTTTTGAATGTTAAAAAATAATAATTATTATTAATAAAAATGATCAATTTTTATTAGCTTATTGAGCTATTTCAATACATTTACATTTTATCTTTTTCTTCATTTTCTTCTTTTTTGATAATTACAATCTAGAAAGACTATTATCGTATTAAACTTATACTATGTAAAATTTGTTTTTTAAATTTTTTTATAAATAATTTTAAGTTATATGTTTTAATTTCATTCCCTAATTTATTATATTCTATTATATCTCTAAAAAATATTGATTTTTGAGTAGATTTTAAATTTGTATGATCCAAAATAAAGTTGTTTTTTCCTCTTGTATTGTGAATATGAACTTCATTAAATTTTGTTAAAAAAATACATAGTACCTACGAGCAAATTTTTTAGAAAAAAAAACTCATTATGGAAAATATGATAACAATTAATATTATTGTCACCTAACATAAACAAACCAAAGTTTTAAAATAAATAAAAGTAACTATGTAACTTTAATTTTAATTTAAATTATATTTATCTACAATATGCCTGCTGATGGGATTTCGAAGGAGATAAATATACCAAAAGGAAACGGATACGAAGAAAAAAAGTTATTCCTTATAAAAGTTTTTGCTTGTAACAGTATATTAAGCATTAAGTGTGGTAAAAATCATTTTACGCACGAATGGAAAAATTGCAAACTAGCCGCGTAGCGGCGAGTGCGATAATTAGGTACATGAGTGCGTAATTGCTTTACAACACGCAATACGTACTATACTTTTGCTACGACTCTTGCTAATAAATTAAAGATCGGTCTATATTTTATAAAGTATCGATTTGAACTTCAAATCTCAAATAATGACAATGTCACTGTCAAATATTCAAAATGAAAGATAGATAAATATAAAGATTTGAGTCGTTTAATGTTAACTTAATTGTTATACTAGGCATCATAACGCACAGTTGTGTGTTTTTATGCATCACAACGCACAGTTGTGTGTTTTTATTCTTTACGCGCAGTTGTGCGTAAGGGTGGATATATTTATAGAATAAACTGTAGGTACGTAAAGCAATGTTTCCTTATATAGGAGTAGAAAAAAGGATATTATAACAAAAATGAGGGTATAGTGTGACTATCGATAACAGCCGGCCGATGGACGGACAGTCCACGGATTGACGTCCGGCGGCCGGCCGACTGAACGACTCTCATGGCCCCAGAGAGTCCATTTTGCTCAAATACTCAAATACTCAAATACTCAAATATTTATTTCATAAATTACATATACAGTGTATTTTACAATTCGTAAATGGAGCACTCTAAATTTTTAGCAAAATTTGTGTTGTGCTCCGTTATCTTATAATAAAAATACTTTACAATACTTAGTAACTTATTCAGGTTAAGTAAAATAAAATATTAAAAACATCTACAATAAATGCGTAAGATATATATGTTTATTATCATATATCCAGACCAAGACCTCAGCCGCAGACCAGTGAACATGTTCAGATATTTTTTCATCTCTACTAAACATTTTGGTTTTTATAAAAACAATATTTTATTTGTCATTATAAACTTTTTAGCCTCCTTAATAAAAATATGTTTCTTGCTAAGATTTCGTATCCTCACAGGTAATGTGTTATAATATTTTGGACCTATAAAAGTAACAAATTTTTGGCATCGCGTCTTTCGATATAAATTTTGTATTATGTGCTGGTTTGAGATGGCCCTAGTTGTGCATTGATGACTGACTTTTTTCTCTACAAAAGAAGTATGGGTAAAAATTATTGACTGTAAGACATAGAGAAGTTTAATATCAAACAATTTACTGTCTAAATATAACTGTTCAGTCGGATATCTCCTATTTTTTTTTAGCATGACTTTGATGACATAATTTTGCGTGACTTGTAGTATTCTTAAATTTGTATTATTTAGTCCACCCCAAATTATTAGTCCGTATCTAAATATTGTTTCAATTAATGCTTTGTATGTTGCTATTAATTGTGGTTTGCATAAGATATTTCTTAGTTGGTAAAAAATGGGTATTATTGATCTTATTTTATTACTTATATGTTGTGCATGATGTTTCCAATTCAGGTGTTCGTCCACCATTACACCCAAATATTTGATAACCTTTTCTCTTTTGATATCCATGTCACACTTACACATTGTATTATTAGACATAAACATGCACTGGTTACAGTGTAGTTTTAGTAACTGTGTATCACATGCTGTTGCATCCGAAGTTGAGAAAGCAAGAAATTTAGTTTTAGTATAGTTCAAGGTTAGTAGATTTTTGTCCAGGTACATACGTACTCTAAAAAGACCGATCTCAGCCTTTCTTAGAGTTGTTGCCCATTCATCGTCTTCGAAAAGAATCACAGTATCATCTGCATATGAAATAATTTTAGCATTTAATTTCAGACTAAATAAACTGTTAATATATACCAGAAACAGGATTGGCCCCAACACCGCTTGGAGCCCTGCATACTTTAATGCACAAAACAGTACATATAAACTGTCCGACAGCCAATCAAATTCACTTCTTTCTAAAATATTTTATATACAATAATTACCCCATAGCGAATTTTCGAAAATATTCATAATAAAGTTATAACAGACGAAAATCTGATACAAATAGAAAATGGGTAACGATCCTTTTTTAATAACATTAAATCTTCTCTGAAATTACCTAAACATTATACAAGCTATTTACCCGCTATTAGTTTCTACGGATTGGTCATGAGAGTCATGATTCTCGACTTTTATAGGAATAATTATTTAAAGATGAGAGTTGTTACTTGACCTTTGCCATTATTGACTAAAAACATGTTGTCCCTTGAACTTTGAAATTAGTTTTACCTGGAATAATAAATTAGCTATTTACAGATGGTATTTAATTTTTAACATTATAAATGATACAATGTTAAACAAATAAAACAATGGGAACCTATTGCGAAACTAACTAATCTATCTTCAAAAGATTAAAAGTGCCTTTCTAATAATAGGCTAACCCCTGTATGTATCAAGGTTCCCGTCTCGCTATTCAGAAAAGTGTTGATACCTGAATAAGCAATTTGCTTAAAAAATAGTACAGTGAAACCTCTCATAATGGACACCTCTGATAAGTGGACATCTCTATTAAGCGGATATTTTTTCATAGTCCGGAATTAGGTATATTAAATTCCATGAAAATCAACCTCTCTTGGGCGGATTCTCCTTTGGGCGGACGCGGACAGGCTGTTTTCATACAAAGAGTGCAAAAACTCTCCTTTAAACGGACAAAAAAATGTTTAAAAGTATTTGGGAGACGTATAAGTACGGTGTAAAAACTCACTGAAGACAGACCGGCAACCAATCGCGTATGCGTGGCAGCGCGAAAGGACTTCGCCGAATGAAAGTAGTGTGATTCCCCGAAAGCAGTCCACCGTTTATTTGTGAGTTATAAGGTTAAAATCGTAAACAATGGCAGAAAAACATCGCGTTTTTTAGTACTATATCCTAACTAAAATTAGTGTATTTTTGTTATGTTTAATAAATGTCTATTTGTACATACATATAATTAATGTAGTAATAATTTTGCATTGCATTTGGACACCTACCGGACTCTCTAAATGTGGCCGCCTAAGAGAGGTTTCACTGTATTACGTATGGGCTCGACGAGAAGGGGGGAATCCCCGACCCTGTTGTAACTTGGGCCCGAATCGGGTTCAGAATACTTGAACAGTAAGCCAAGCCGGTCCTATTGTGAAAAAAATTAAATACACATTATACAGCTAATTATGAATTAGGTAAACTAGTTATTTTTTATACTAGACGACAAAGCAACATCATTTCGACGGAAAAAATTAACTCACAAACGATAAAATCTAAGTGAATTAATAAAATTTCGGGAGATAATTATTTGAGGTGATTTCAAATGTGGGTAAACTGTCTCTTTAGTAGGCATCGATTTCTTTAGATTTTGTATTTAAACAAAGTCATTCCTCTAATTGTTATTGTTGTGTCAACATTTATTTCTTCTGTGGTATCGTTCAGTGCGGTTTTTGGAAGAAGAAATGAGTGAAAACGACAACCCAATATTCGATGTGATGCCTCAGAGGTCAATCATCAAAATCTAGTTTTTTACATAAAAAATAAAGTTTTTCATATATCGTTGCTGTCAAAGTATCATTTACTCTACCCTTACGGTTAAAGTGCTATTTTATCCATAGGCCAGGCACTGGGTAGAAAACAAGGGAGTTGTCTCGCGAAAGGTCAATGTTGATGAAACTTGGCAGAAGGCTTTCAACTACTACATCCAGGGCCGCAGCCAGAAATATTTTTCGGGGGGGGGGGGGGGGGGGGGGGGTTATTATGCCGAAAATTTTTTGGGTGCCACGCCCTTTTTTGGTTAAAATACCCATAGATAGAGAACTAAAAACAAGTATTTTTATGTCTGTCACTTTAATTTCTTGTAAAAGTTTTTTTCTATTTACCGACCTTTGTCTAATTTTCATCGCCTCCACATATTAAACAAACAAAACAAAAAAAGTATTGGTATTTTGGTATGACATATAATTTATGATTTATGTATAACTTATTAACATGCACGGGAAAAGTTAAAGCGTGACAACTGTAAACTGTAATTAATTACAAGAAATGTATTGGATTTTAAGATACTAAATTTAAGCGTCGCGCTTTCTCAGTAAACAAATTAAGAACTTCTTCGTTGTCAATATTAATATTTCTATAAATGCTCATAAGTGCTAAATCGGACATTCACGCGGCTACGGGTGTTAACTTTAGAATGTTGAATGTTTTACTGTAAAAATACTGTAATTGGTGTTCAAATATTTATTAAAACTTTTTGGTATTAAGCGAGCAAGTAGTAAATTATTTTAGATTTGTTAACATTTCGGGGGGGGGGGGGGGGTTACAACCCCCCTAACCCCCCCCCCCCCCCCCCCTGGCTACGGCCCTGACTACATCTAAGTTTGCAACCTAAGGAGACTGCCGCTCGAGGTCAGGGGGAAAAAGTTCCGCGGTTTTTCGAAAATTGCGCCGTTTCTGTAGCTTCTAGGGGAAACGATTTTTATAGGCTAATATAGAGCATTAAATTTCAAATATTTTACTTTAAATGCAGTTGTTGCCTACGTTCGTTAATTTTTGAAATACAGAGCGCCAAATGTGGGGAATGATTTGCAGTTTCTTAAAATAATTATTTTTATTGTAAATTACTGTGAGAATCAATATGAAACAACTGCCAATATATTTTTTTAAGAGAGGGAAATCTTTTCTAAATAAAATGGTGTATTTTTTGTTACATTTGGTTGCGCCTATCGAATGCAGCGAATTATTGAAGCGTGCCAGAACCTGTAAATGTGCTTAGCTTTTGAAACACAACAAAAAGTATGAAGATTTTTTCTTAATCGTACTCTAAAGTTCAATAGTTATTGTACACTGTAAAAAAGGGCTGGTGGCGAACTCGCCATTTCGTTTATTTTTTATCAATATTGCGTTAATTTTTAGTTTTATCCAAAGATATAGTTTAGAATTTAAAATTTAAAAAAATTTAAAATATAAAGTTAAAAAGAAACAGAAATATGGAGAAATTCCACAAAATTTCGTTTTTATTTGTACTATTAATTCATTATTAAAAATTGTGTTTTAGTTAAAACTGTACTCACAATTTAACCGTTTTTTGGATTAAGCGAAAAGGATACGCAATATTAATCAAAAAATAAAATGGCGAATGCGTCACCAGCCCTAACTCTTAATTTAAAAATTTGGAAACGGAAAACTTAAAATTTAATTCAAATTTTCACGGAATCGGCAACAATGCTTTTAAATGAATAGTATAGGCGTATAATCAAAAAGCCTGTAACATGCAACTACCCCTTTACCAACTAACCCCCAGTATTTTTACCTGAATAACACCACGCAGGCCACACTACGGGGCTCTCAGTATCCATAACTTCTCAAAGAGTTCTAAGAATCTTTAAGATCCTTAAAATTTTGCATTTGTGTTGTCTAAGTCTTTTGACAGTAACCCACTTAAATTATTTAAAAAAAAAAACGTATTTAAATTATATTTTATTATGTTCGATCACCTCAGTTTTTAAAAACACATTTGACAAAAATAATTAAGATGAAACACTTTAAAGATATGGAACTATCGCGAAATGTTTATTATATTATGCAAATTATTTGATGGTCTTCTTATTGTAAGTTATATCTGAAAAAAAATGAAAAATATATATTCTGAATACTTTAAAAGGGTTTCGATGTTTGCAGGGTGTTAAACTTTGAGGTGGGCGATAAGTATCGATGATTTTCGAACTTCGCTGTTTCTTTAATATTACCGAAACTGACCGATTGTAAAACAATAAAAGACATTTTCATTTCTAAGGGTTAACACCAACCCCACCGGGGCGTTTGCCTGGGTGCATGTCCTGGTGAACCGTGACCACAAGAACAAACAAAATACTAGTTTTATCTTTGTATTCTCTGTATATATATATATATATATAATTAGTGTTAAGTAGAAAGAGTTGTCAACAATTAAACAATGAAACAAATAAAGTTAAAGTAAATTAAAGTAACTACGATGTCTTTATTCGATACACTGTACCGATGGTTGATAAAAATCAATAATCGATCATTTCTTTCAATTTCGTACCTCTAGTCAAACTCTGTTTCAAATAACCATGGTTTACTACTGAAATTGGATAGGTAATTTCTTTTGGCTCAAAACATTTTCTTTTGCTAGCAAACTCTCTTATTACAAGAAATCGCCTTATTTTGACAGCTCCAAAGTTGGCATTGCCAGTTTCTGATTAAATTTAGAGTTGTTCTTATGCGGTTGAAGAATGATTTTTTTACTGCCCAATGGATTGTTTCCCGAACAGACTCAATAACTGGCAGTGGCGGTGCAAGGGGGGGATATGTGCACTGGCCCACCCTAAAAACTTGGGTGCCCACCCTAGTGCCGACCCAAAATTGAGGGATTCAGTTTTGTAATGGAATTTCCGTAGGGGTAGGAGGAGGGAGTTGGATTATAGAAGGATGTAAGAATGTAATAAGAGATAAAGAGAACGAAGATGACATTTATGGTGTTATAGAAGAGCGTGGGAGAGGAGCCGGCGAACTTTTTTCTTAGATATCATTTTTGATTTGGGTAGTGCCCATCCTCAAATCATCGGGCCCACTTGTGCCCACTCATCCCAAAGATCCTGGCGCCGCCACTGATAACGGGACTATACCAGTTAACTAATCGGACGTAATTTCATATCCAATTTTGGAAGGATATGAAACTCACCAATTACAGAAGTCAGCTCATTATTATAACTTGAAGAAGATGAAAAAGAAACTCAATCGACATAAGCCCCAATCGACCTTAAATATTTTATTGTACTTAACAGAAATAGCAAAACAATCTTCCGTAAATGGTGGAAAATGAAGCTGAGTATATAAAACTAGATAAAAAAGACTAAATTTTAAGATTTGTAGACAAACATAAAATGAAATTTTGATGTTATCTTATGGCCTTGTTTTGTCACTTCTCTTATGCATTTATATTAATTATAGATTTTTATATTGATTATCTTTCTCACGAGTTATAATACCGAATTTAAATTTAAAAAAAATAATTTGGCAGTAAAAGGTTTGTAATTTAAAGAAGCTGTCCAATTTCTCTAAGATACCCGATTTAAGTATAAATAAAATAAACACAAAGTCAATGAGATCGTGACTTTATGTCTATTTTATTTATATACAGGGTCCTGCGCCTCACCTCCCGTCTTCTGTAGCTCACTTATTAACTAAGTTAGGATTTTGATATTTTGCAGACTGTACCTGTATCCTAGGGCGCATTTCAAGAAAATATTTTTGTTTATACAGGGTGTTTCAAAAAAGTGTGACGTCATAAGGATATGTTTTTTTAGATTACATGCCATATATTTTCTTACTTATTTGGATGCATCTTGTAGTTGCCTACATACCACTAAAATTTTAATGAAATCGGTTCAGTATTATAGGCTAAAAAAAAATAAAAACTAAAAAAAAATCAGTTTTGCACCACTGGTTTTAAAAATTAATAAAAAATAAAAATAATGCCTCGTTATTAAAATTCTACAAAGGTACTTAATAAATAAGGTCCTAAAGTCTCGTTAACCCAGTTTGATTAATACGAATTTTACAGGGTGTCCAAAATTTAGTGTCAAACTTTGCAAACTTTAAAGCAATTTATTTTTCTTATTTCAAATTGGAACCCCTGTATATTATTATGTCATTCGATGCAGAATTATAATTCAAACATTTGTTCTAATTACAACCCTATCGCAATTTCTAACGCATTAAGACTTATTTACAGAAAACTCGTTTTATCAACCTTTCCACCAGTCATTATTATATAATAAATATCAAAGGTGGCTTTGAAAAACAATTTATTGATATTAAAGTTTATTAAAGTAACTAAAGCCCATTTTGACTTTAGTTATTTTATAATTTCAAATATTATTAGATTAGTATTTTTTATTTAAGCTATATTATTTTTTGTGATAGAATACAACCAAGAAGAGCTCGTAGATATGATTTTCATATTAGGAGCATGCTAAAAGAATTTTTATTTGTCCTTTTAGTAAACTTTAATATCAATAAATTGTTTTTAAAAGCCACCTTTGATATTTATTATATAATAATGACTGGTGGAAGAATTGATAAAATTAGAAATTGCGATAGGGTTGTAATTGGAATAAATGTTTGAATTTTAATTCTGCATCGAATGACATAATAATATACAGGGGTTCCAATTTGAAATAAGAAAAATAAATTGCTTTAAAGTTTACAAAGTTTGACACTAAACTTTGGACACTCTGTACAATTCGTATTAATCAAACTTGGTTAACGAAACTGTGAGACCTTATTTATTAAGTACCTTTGTATAATTTTATTAACGAGACATTATTTTTAATTTTTATTAATTTTTAAAACTAGTGGTGCAAAACTGATTTTTTTTAGTTTTTATTTTTTTTCGCCTATAATACTGAACCGATTTCATTAAAATTTTAGGGGTATGTAAGCAACTACAAGATGTATATAATATATAAGTAAGAAAATATATGGCATGTAATCTAAAAAAACATATCCTTATGACGTCACACTTTTTTGAAAAACCCTGTATAAACAAAAATATTTTCCTGAAATGCGCCCTAGGAAACAGGTGAAGCCTGCAAAACGTCATAATCCTAACTTAATTAATAAGTGAGCTACAGAAGACGGGAGATGAGGCGCAGGACCCTGTAAGGTTCGTAAGTTGGGTTGTAGAAAAAATAAACTCTACAACATCATATTCACTCTTGTCGTACTAACTAATATTAACTTCGCCTTCCAAATTTTTTTCTGTATCCCGTGCAAAGCATAGTTTACCTACGCCCGTTTTAGAAAACAACAATTGTTATTCGTGTGGAGTACGGGCAAACTTCCTTCCGATATTTAAAAATCGCGTTTATGTTTTAAATATTTATAAAAATACTGATTGTTTAAAATACAAAGAACGGAAGGTGCACACTTAACCGCGATTACAACGATCGTTGGGTAACAATTAGCAGCGTTGTGTTGTGAAGAAAACAATAAATAAAAAAATATATCCCCAGTTCAATGCCAAAGACGAGAATATTAAAAATATCGACTTTATAAAATTGGACAAAATAACACAAAATATTATTTAAATCGAGGTCCAGTTTAAATTGAAGAAATATTAAAAATGGTCATTTTATAATGTACAATTAACAGCAAAGTTCGAATTAAAAGTGATTTACCTGGACATAACATATAACATAACAGAACAAGTTATGACCAGGTTGATTACCCTTAGAATGAACTTTGCTGTCAATCTGTCAATTTCTGACATTTCTACGATTTATAATTATTCCTCGATTTAAACCTTGGGTCTAAGGCTTAAACTTAGGTTTAAATTTCGCCTTAAAGAAATTAAGGGGGCGATTGCAATAGCCGTGCACAGATGAAATATAAGTCGAAAATGTAGCTTCATCAGGGAACGGCGCTTTTGTTTCTAATCAATCTGAAAACTTACAGTGAGATTACAGAAGGACTGTAGGTTAACTTGCAGATGCAAAAATGATAAACAATTCCCATAAAAATAAAAAAAAGGAAAATAGACAACATTCTAAACAATTTGCAGCTACAAAATACGTTGAAGATTTTCTATAATGTCCCTGTTATTTTATGTTGTGTGTTGTTAGACAACCCATTAAACAGATTTACTGTCTGGGCATAGAAATAATTATGTCTTTATGTCTGTGCTGTCCCTGGACGTTTGGAAGTCAATAGTACATTATACACCTAGGGACTAAAGTGGTATTTTAAATCCCGAGACAAAAAGTTTATAAATTTGTCAAGGGATTTAAAAACACTTTGGTCCTGAGGTGTATATACTATTTTATGTACTTTAGGATAGGTAAAACGTTAAAAAAAAATTAAATGCCACTAAACGGTAGGTACTCTATTTCTAAAAAATCATCGAAGCGGCTGATGTTACCATATCAACGACCAAATGACAAATTATGACAAGTAACTAAGTAAAACAAAAGTCACTCGATAAATATTAGTCAAACACGCTACATCCACTGAAAGACGTTTATCGCGATGGAACAAATCGAAAAGACAGCTCAAGAGGCTGTAGGCCAATTATTACCAAGAAAATCTGGAGAACAATATAAAAAACAGTTATCTGAGTTTATCAAATGGTGCAAAGAACGGAACGTAGAAGAATTTACAGAAGAAAAGGTACTATTAGCATATTTCTTAGAAAAGTCAAAAAAGCTTAAAGCATCGTCACTGTGGAGTGTATATTCGATGATAAAAGCCACAATTGCAACAGACATGGGCGTCGACATTAGCAAATTCTGCAAACTAACCGCTTTTTTGAAACGACAAAATGAGGGCTACAAACCAAAAAAGTTGAAGACACTCGATGTTGACAATATTAAAGAGTTCCTGGAAAAAGCACCCGACCATTTTTCAACCGATATTTTGTCCCAGTCTATACCTATATCTATGCTATTTAGACGCTTTTTGGAAAATAAAGTAGGTACCTATTTATTTTATTTATATTTTGTTCCAGGTAGTTCTAGTCATGGGCCTGTCGAGGCAAGGAGCTCTGCCAGCTTGACAAAACCGATGTCCTAGACTATGAAACGTTCTTTTTGGTCAATTTACGAGATACCAAGACAGAAAGAGACCTATCTTTTGTTATAAAACGGTCAAAGGAAAAATCCACAGATGTAGTACGATTGGTGAAGACAAGGCCATACAAGATTTTTCGTTGGGTACAGAAATGGAAAATGCACATCTCAGCCAATGGGCAAGAATACGATTGGACAACTGCCAACCAAGATTGCCGAATATTTAAAGCTTGCAGATGCAAAATTGTACACTGGCCATTGTTTTAAAAGAACGTCAGCATCGCTACTAGCCGACTCTGGAGTAACGAGATCAGCTTTAAAGATATGGCGGCTGGAAGAGTAGCACCGTCGCTGAGGGATATGTGGAAAATTCCTTAAACCAGAAAAAAAGTATGGCAGATTAACTTTTTACTGGTACTTCCACCGAAACGTCTTCAGATATTTCGATTCCTATTGTACAATATGAAACACCAACGACATCATCGGTGCCACCGACGACGACAACGGCTACAATTTTCAAAAACACTTTAATTAATAAAAATAACTGTTAATGTTAATAGAAATTAAGTTATTTTTTAGAGTTTAATATTGTTCTAAAAACGTTACACTTTTGTTGCATCCATGTCATGTTATATTTTCTAATAAAATTATTGAAAATAAATTTCGAAATTTAGCTTTTATTGCAAAGAAATTTACTTTAAATCCCTAGGGATTTAAAGTACCACTTTTTTTTCTGAAAATAGGGATTTAAAGGGTACTTTAAATCCCTAAAGTACATAAAATATTTTATGTTAGTGGGCATTATTATTTTTTTTATTTTTGTATTGAATTTTCCTTAAGTCAGTAGTATACAGGACCCTCCAATAGTGCGTCAGGCTTCTATAAAGCTCCTATACGAATTAAGTTAGGAATTTCATTCATATGCACAATTATACTGTATCATAGGGTGTATTTTAGGTAAATAGTTTTCCATATACAGGGTGGCCCAATTTTTCCAAAATTTTATTAATTTTGCTTTGGTAGTTCAAGAAAAAAAATGTTCCATCCCAGAAAAAAATAAAATAAAAAAAAACATCTAAATTCAATTTTTAAACCATGGCATTGAGCGAGATTTATGACAAGAGTCTAGAGATATTATGAATCCAACAGTGTCTATCTATTTTATCCTGGGTATTAATAGAAAGGTTTCCAAAAATCACACGGTGTAAATCGTAATGGTTCAATTAAAATAGGAATTCAATTATTTATTATAATTTGACAAATTATTTTATTAATTTGAAAAAGTTGGTGTATTTAGGGCTTCCTCACGCAGTACAAAATCCTATCAACTAACTCATCTTATTAAAATTCGTTTTAAATTCTTAGAATATATTTTTTTAGCGTTTAATTTATTTTTTTTTCTACCTAATCAAAATAAATTAATTTTTGGGAAATTATAAAGGACTTTAAATAGGCAATAAAATACTGGGTGTTCCATTTAAAATAATACAACTTTTTTTATCACTCATTTTGGGGCCCCCTTGTATGAAATGGTGTACATTACTCGGTGAAAATGATATTTTAAAACTAGGAGGATTTCTGCACTCGGCTAACGACTCGTACTAAATATATCCTCGTTTGAAAAATTTCACTTTTATTACTTGTTATGTTAATATACTATTATCGTTGATACTTGCAGCATTTTCGTATTTAATTTAAAGTAAATATATATATTTTTCAATTATCTCTAAGATTTAATAAAGTACAAATCTCTATGGCAATAATTTTATTACAGATTTCTGGTAGTAAAGTGATTGCATAAACTATTTAAAGTAGTAAGTATACAATCATATATAGTGTTTAGTTTTTTAAAATTTAATATACATATGGTTATTTAATAACCTGAAATAATAAAGAACACTGAATTTATAACCAGACCGTGTGCTCTATATTTGGAAGACCCCTTCTTTTTTGCTTCCTTCCAGGTGAACCCTGCCCACCACCCTGAATCCGTCACTGGTTGGCGGATGCCCTAAGCGAGTATTTTCTTATATTTTTTGTGTATGTAAGTTTACGTAACTGTGAAAACAAGATTATAATTTGAAGCGAAAAACAACGGAATTTGGTCTTTAATGCCATTAAAAATGAATTAACCTTTAACACGAGAGTCACGCATATCCTCTAACCTTTAGCATCAGGAGAATCAACGAAAATATACATATGAAGAGGAAGCAACGGTGAAGAAGATATAGAGTTGCCAAATAATGTTTTTAAAAATGACCAAAAAAAAAATAAGACTCTACGTCATTTGTTTTTATAAATAACTACCTACGAGAGGTCTAGTTATAGCGAAGTGCACTGGTTCTCTACCCCAAATTATATTAAAAATATGTTTCGTTTATAAAAAAATGTAGAGATCAAAATTTTTTATTATACACAAATCAACTATTTCTTTGTTACAAATTATTCGTTATAAATACAGTAGTTTTATAATAAATAAATATTTTCTCAGGGTTCTGATAATTACGGACAATTAGGTAATTAGAATAAAGTGTAATATTGAAAGTACAATTCTAAATTTATTATAATTACTTCTTTTTTAAGTTTAATGATTCCTTAAAAAGCGAAATATATTTATAATGTAGTTGGATAAAAGACACAACCAGCAATGATGACGCCGTATAATGATCAAGAAGCCGGCCGCTCCTGAAATAAATTATTTTCATTGCCATACAACCCTTACAGAATACAGTGTGTATTAATTATTATGGTAAATCATTTCACTAATCGTGTGCCGAAAGAGATGTCACAGGAAGAGTAAATGCATCTATTAATCTGCTGCAAGGAGACCCTAATACCAAATTTAACTTCGACAAGAAATAAATATACTGAAAAAGTTGGCAGGGAGCTTTAAGAGAAGAATAAACTTTTGGCAGAAAATATATAATAATGTGACATTCGGAGGTATGTGGATGTTATGGTAATTGTAATACATATACCGGGTCCGCCAACGTGGCGGGGATGGAAGATTAAATCATTATCGAGGAGCTTATCAAAAATACTAAACCAGCATAAGGTATCGACTTAAAAGCGGCATATTTTAAAAATATTTTACATTATACAGGGTGGCTCAAAAAAGTGTGGCGGACTAAACTTACATTTTTTTAAATGGAACACCCTATATATTATTTTCTAATTCCCTATACAATTCCACGTATATTTTGTATAAAATGTCATATGTCTAAATTCAATTGTTTTTAAGTAGGTAATTGACGTTTAAAATATGGCATTTTTTGACTTTGACAGGCTGTAACATTGGAACGGTTCATCTTAGAGACAAATGGTTTTCACCTCCCTATCTTAGTTTTTCATTCTCTATCCAAAGAAACCAACCTCCGATTTACCATGTTAAACCAAAAAAACGGTTTTAACGGTTTAACATAGTAAATCGGCGGTTGGTTTCCTTGGATAGAGAATGAAAAACTAAGATAGGGAGGTGAAAACCATTTGTCTCTAAGATGAACCGTTCCAATGTTACAGCCTGTCAAAGTCAAAAAATGCCATATTTTAAACGTCAATTACTCAAAAACAATTGAATTTAGACATATGACATTTTATACAAA
Organism: Polydrusus cervinus; assembly: GCA_935413205.1. Lineage (NCBI taxonomy): Eukaryota > Metazoa > Arthropoda > Insecta > Coleoptera > Curculionidae > Polydrusus > Polydrusus cervinus. The sequence goes on from OW284515.1 coordinate 17,457,394, forward strand.
ATATACGTGGAATTGTATAGGGAATTAGAAAATAATATAATATATAGGGTGTTCCATTTAAAAAAATGCAAGTTTAGTCCGCCACACTTTTTTGAGCTACCCTGTATAATGTAAAATATTTTTAAAATATGCCGCTTTTAAGTCGATACCCGAAACATGTAGAGAAGTTTCTTAAATCAAAATATTTCTTTAATATAACAGTGGAGGAAGACTTTACGTTCTTATTTCTTACCTTCTTAGTACCTTATATTTGTCAAACAAGTACTCGGGAAACGGAGCAACAAACCCCTAAACGTCTTCGGCAATTTAACTGTTGGTATTTTTTTAAACTTGTTTTAGTTTTGATCGAACAGAATAAGGCTAATATCGCCTTAACCAGAACTCAGGATCCAGTAAAACAAACTGTCATCCTCCCAGGTGTCGAATAAATCACCGACATCACCGGGCTAAGGAGTCTGGAAGACCAATTATGATATTGGACATCGTACGCGTCACATTGCCAAGCAAAGCTACAGATGAGTAGCCCGAGAACGGAGCAAACGTCTGATTAACAACTATGATATTAACTGACTTTTTGCAAGTCGCGGCCTCAGGTGTCGCGCGTCTCTGATGAGTCCCAGTAGGACGAAACGGCTGATCATGGACTATGAAAGACAGTGAACGCTTCAGTGTTTGGGGAACGGTATAAACCCATAACCCTCCGACCCGGTTGTTAGGCCGCGGTGCACTGAGGAATAGACGAAGGGGTCCACAGCGTGGAAACCCCGGACGCTCTTGACATTGACAATACAGGGCCCCCCGTTCGTGGAAGGTATTCCTCCCATTTCCGATGCGATAGTCTGCCTCGAATAAGGTTTTTCACGCCTTGAGGTGGACGTTGGTTAAAGTGCCTGTGTCATGTCATGACTGTCAGTTAATATCATAGTTGTTGATCAGACGTTTGCGCCGTTCTCGGGCGACTCATCTGTAGCTTTGCTTGGCAATGTGACGCGTACGATGTCCAATATCATTGTTTTAGTTTTGTGTAAAATTAAATATGCCAAGCTTTAAAATAGTTTATAATGCAGTTAAATGAAATAGAGTCTGTTACCCATTCTTGAGAACAGAATGGCGTACTGTATTGATATTTTGTAACTTTGTACTGTATTGGCTTCCAACGAAAAAATATTTATTTTGCCTTTACAATGTTGAACAACTTTCTTGTACATACGTTGGATATATCTTCGTCGCAATAGCCGACGTTTGATAACGTTGAAATGAACGATGTTTACCTACTAATCTAAGCGCTTTTAACGTCGCGAATGGTCTTTCAAAAACTTAAATTACCGATATTTAACTGAACTAAACTAAAATATATTAACGTAAATACGACGTTTGTACAACGTCGGGTAGTGTAGGCCCTTTTGGGCAACCATTTTTTGCGGCTGAACAACGGTAAATTTTGTTAAAAATTAGTCTCTGAATTACTAAAAAATGTTAGGTGTCTTGGTTGATGCTCCTGAATCAGTATTTACTATTTAAGCTACTATTATTTTCCTTATCTAATTAAAGTAGAAAAAAATTAACTATAGGTAGGTATAAACAACTTCTGCGAAATATGTTAAAATTCAATACACGTTCACTTAATAACTGATTACCACAAAGTGTTATGTTAAAGATTTTACAATCAACAGTGATAATTATTTTCAGGAAAAGAGTCAATATGCAAGTTCACTGTACGTTGGTCACTCAAAAATTAAAGGTTAAAACGTTTATTTACCTAACCATACTAAGGTACATATATTCGGTCAAGTTCTCTTGCGCAACATAGGATGCTAACGAAGTTAACAACGTGCTAAATGTCTTGGCAATAAACCTACGACTAACGATTGTATTATAACCAAGAACTTTTTTTTGTATTGGAGGAATAATTTTCACCATGTATTATGATTATCTTCCGGCAAAAATTTATGAGACACGATTAAAACAAATGATTTATTTTGCTCCATTTTTCTCTCCTTCCATTGTCACAAGAGAAAAGCTCTTCTTTTATATGAAATACAACTCTCTTTAAAAACCTTAAATTTCTCTCTCTTCGCGTAAGGGAAATTTCTCATCAAATCTTTAGATAAAAGACTTATTTCAAAAATAAGTGACGACGTAATCGCGGACGGGATACAGAAGCTGTATGGCTGCCGAGATGGTATGATCGAGTTAATATTTTAAGCATGAAATTAGTTTAGAATTGTCCTGCACTGTTTCTTTTTAGTTATAACCGAGGCTATAACTTCAAGTTAACATAATTCAGAATAATTACTTTATCATTAAGCTCTGATATCAACAACAATTTGTTGTTTTAGTTTCCTACAAAGGATAATCCCAATAGAGCGCTCACCATAGGTAAGTTATTACTTAGAAAAGAAAATAAGTTGAATAAGCAGACTAATTTACAGACCACAGATTTTTTTACTTTCTTTCTGATGAGATAATAACAAAGAATATTAAAAACACACTCACAATGTGAGTAAGTATTTTGTTTTGAGTCAAGAGCGATCGCATTTGGACCTATTTAAAAACGCGAATCTTTTGGATTAAAGTCGTATGCATTTCGTTCAATAAATTAGTTTCAATGATAATTTACATATTTTAGTTCATTCAGTTTAAGCTTATTTTAAAAAAGTGTACTAATTCAATAATTTGTTGTAAAGTAAAGCAACATCTTCAAAATAAAATAGATAATAGTTATTTATTATAGAAGACGATAAAATTGTACTTTATCTTTGTGTGCGTTTTTTAGCGTTGAGACGCTAATTATGCTCGAGAAGATAAAGCGATTTTATCGTTGTGTGCAATACAACATTTGTTTCTATAGCAAGACTCAAATTCAGGTAAAAAATAAAATTTCAACGAAAATTGTAAGTTTTGGCACAAAAATCGCAACGGTGTTTCTTCGTTACTAGGGATATGAATTACTCTGTCAACAAATGTCAAACAAATTTTACATTCTGGTTTTTTTGAATTGTTAAGTATTTTTGCGCTTTGTGTACGAAGTGAATACGAAATGTACGGAAAAAAATTAACACAAGAAGAAGAAAACCTGCTTCAGATGTAAAAGATGCAGCGTTGCAAGCAGAAAGTTTAGTATTGCCCCAAAAATCTAGGATGATGAATGAGAAGGAATACCAGTCCTTTAAAAAGTGGAAAAGCATCAAGAATATCAATGGTGTGAGTTTAAAAATACTTATGACGTATTTTTCTGAAATGTCGAAGAAAGAGAAGCCATCGTCATGAATGGTAAATGAAAATTGTGACATTTCTAAATTCAGCAAGTTAACCCGCTTACTGAAAAACCTGAGTAGAGGATACGAAGCTAAAAAGTCCAAAATCCTGGAGTCAAATGACATTATTAAATTGTCGATAATCCTTCGAATTCATGTGTATAAATTTGTACATTCAATTGAATAGAAAAAAGTTAAAACATTTTATCTACCCCTGCTGTCAAAGTGTTAATTTATCTACCCTGGCGGTTAAAGTGATACTTTATTTACTCAAAAAAGTTGCTATAACAACATTTTATAACACCAGCTATAGAAAAGATTACATTTATTACTTATTTAAAGATATAATATACAATGTTAATTATAGGTCATTAGTAATAACTTAAAAATAAATGAAGGTAAGGAGTTCAGGGTTACACAGAGACTTAAAATAATATACTGAAAATATTAATACTGAATGATGATAAACGATACTGATTGATGGTAAACATTATAAAATAATACTAAACGGAACTAATTGATACTTGAATGATTTTGACTGATACTAAAGGGTAGTGAACAATATTGAGCTATACCTATGTTATTGAACTTACTAAATTGAACTAAATGATATTGAGTGATACTGCACCCTACTGAATATACTAAATAATACTGAACGACATTGAATTGAACTAAATGATAATGAATCTGCTTTAAGTATTGGATATTTGTTAGTACTGGATGGTACTGAATATTATTGAAATATACTAAATGGTACTGAACAGCACTGAATTTACTAAAAGGTATTCAGTTTTCACCTAAAGACGACTTACCAGTTGAAACGTTGTTATTCAAAACAAATAAAGACAATGCAAGTCGAAGACTTCTGCTGTTCATACTAAATCAAATGAGTATGTTTTAAGTATTGTATCTCTTTAATACTAAATATATTGAATGATACTAAATGGTACTGAAAGGTACTAAATAATACTGAAAGAAACCAAATGATACTGAATGTTCTTGAATTGTATTAAATGAAACTAAACGATAGTGATCAATAATTAACGATAAAAATATTCTTGAAGGTTTCAACTTGAATAAATAGTCCATACTTAGGGTGGAGTGGATACTTAGAAGGAAAGAAACAAGACACTCAAAGTCTTCCTCCGCTGGTATATTAATAAAAGGAGAACAAATTAAATTTTTAAAGCAGTAGCTTTAAAATCATAATCATACTAGTTAGTATATGAACGTTCAACGAATAGACATTGGATGAAACATACTACCGAAATCCAGAAAAAAAAGGAAGCTTTCGTAAGGTTTAAAGTATTTATGACAGACAATTTTTTTAGTAGAATTCAAAGTTTGGTGAGAACAACCAGGTGTGAGATGGAGATTATAATTATTGTAGGTAGTAAGTGATACCAACAACCCGCATAAAGTGTCAGAAGTTTAATGATACAGTACGATTTTGAATGATAGTGAGCCAATACTGAACACGTTAAAAAAAAGTTATGTGCATCTCGGAAAGTAACAATGAGGTTAAGTCCAATATAATTATGTCTTATTAATCTTTTTTTATGCACTGCTGCAAATGACAATTAAAAAAAAAACAAATTCCTAAATAAATCAAAACAGATACGCATTTACTTACTAGAATTTGACTTTAAAGTTAATATAGGTACTATTTGGTCCCAATATTTTTATAGTAGTAGTGTGGATAATGTATAGGTAATTTTTCATCACCACTTTCGTCCCAGTTCTCTCTCTTACTGTACCATACATATGTGAAAATTTTAAAGGTAATTATTTCACCTTAACGTCAATATAAACAGTTGAAATATAAGGGTATATTATTTTGTCTGGTTGTATTAATATCAAATTTCATTAAAATCGTGTGGTCATCTTCTTAGAAATAATAGGTTAAGATAACGGGAAGAGAGAAGGGTAATAAAAAATTACAAATGGGACGTTGTAAAATTTTCCTGCAGAGACCATTCTTGACAGCTAAATTATTTCAGGAAGTTTGGTACCTACGTACACGACGAACTAAAACAACTATTTTTTCAAAATTAAAGACACCTCAAAGTTTAACACCCTGCATTGTCCAACGTTATAAAAACAAAACAATTACCTACATAATTAATAACTTCTTAACACTAAAAATAAACAAACAATTAAATCCAACAATCACTAGGCAACAGAAAAGTGTCACAAACAAAAATCACTTGTGCTAAATTTCAGTCTTCGCAGACGATACTAATCAATACTCTCGCCACCCCCAAAAATCAAAACAATTATTGATCTTCGTCACGCGCCGTACTCTTCCGGTGCGTCCGATCAGTATATATCCCTCTCTTTCGCACAACCTGATCGTCGACTGTTTTTCCACGGCCTACCGTGATCGCACTGAGCGACTTATCAAAGGTGGCAGGTGCACGAGGTGCGATAGGTGCCGGCCAAGGACTCTCGGGTCGCAGAGTGCTCTGATTTCGGTGGAGGGGGAAGCAGTACCATGCCATGGGTCAGCCAAGGTGGGATGGTACCAATGGTTCATTCTTGACTTGTAGTAATATAGACAGGGGCGCATTAGATGATTTTTGTGGATGAAATGTTAAAATGAAATTAAAATTAAGTGTTGTGTTAGTTTTACATGCTTAATGTACTGAGAAAAGCTTCAGCAAGAAATTCTTTGCTAAGATTATTTTGGCTGTAATAATAAATTTTCAATCTACGATAGCAAAATGAATTTCTTATTGCAAAAGAAACAATTTACCTGAAAACTTTTTATAGCCTTTACAAAAACCTTTGCTATTATAGAAAACTTACATTATAATAACAGCCAAGTAAGTATTTTTTTAAAATTATTTTCTAGAACTACTATTTGCTTTGTTGAGGAAGTAATGCAGTTTGCTGCTTTTGAAAGAAATCTTTATAAAAAAAAATCTTTTCTAGCGCTCTAAAGAGTTTTTAAAGGAGTAGCAAAATTTTTTGTTGGAATTGGAAAATTCGTAACAGTTCGTTTCGAATCGGATTATCTCGTGGTGATAAATTCAGTCTGATTGGGCCAATTTTTATATTGCGCACCAGTCGTCCCGTTCCTGTCTCTATATGTCTTCAGGTCTTCATTTTTTCTGATATTTAGATATTCGTTCCTTCATAGAGTAAAATCGTCGCATCGATGGCTGTTGTTGGTGATCATTACGACTCGACATTTGTCTCATTTTTTTCAATAAAAATTGTCTTGGCTCAAAAATGCTTCCAGTGTGCAGTGCTTTATTGGATTGTGACATCAATGACAGTGTAGATTTTTAATATCAGTGTTAAAAGACCAAAGTTATTTTAGTTTTATGTTAGCATTTTTCTTTATAAGCGGTATAAAGATTTTTATAAGGACAGCAAGAATCTCTCGGTGTGCTAGCTTTAGGCTAGGTAAAATTAATTAACAAGTTTTGAATTTAAAAAGTTTTTTAATCGTTTTTCTTTTATGATACATTTTTGTTTACTTTTTCTTCGTATCAAAAAACGACAAAATTCCCATCGTTAGAGCACAATTATCTACAGTTTTAAGTTTAAAAAAAGTTTTGATTTCTAAAATAATAAAAGGAAAAAAAAAATTATAGGCGAATTTGACAAAATTTCGTTTTTTGTTTTTATTAAGTTATCAATTCAAATGTTTGAAACTTCAGTAATTATTGTTAGAGTTCACTAATCTCAATGCCCGACTGTAGGCGCAGACGGCGTGGGGACTTAAATTATTGGAAAAAAATAGTTGTGAAAATGCACAAACACTTTGATTGAGATGTTTTTTGGGCTATATACTTATAAGAAAAATGTATTTTTTAAACCTCCCAAAAGGGTTAAACATAACCAATAAACTTATTTGTTTATAAATGGAAAAATATTGTGTTTTTTGAATTATGCACATTATCTCCTACTTTAAGAATCTTAATAATTAAGTAAATTATTAGTTATTATATGGTCGGGCAAAGTGTTTACGAAAAATTAACCAAATAATTATCAAAACATGAACAAACGTCTAGAATCTAGTAACTACGGCCCTGAAATATATTTTTAGCATACCAACCTTAAGAGTCTTACGACAATGGTTTATTATTCTAATTAAAATAGATAACTTCAATATTTTAGCCGGTAAATGAAATCGATAATTTTATGCTATAAATTATAAACAGTAATTTTAAACAATTTATAATAAAAAATCTTTATGAATCTTTAATTAATTATTTTGAAATATCTTTTTAAGGCTGTATTAATTTTGTTTTTTGATAAGAAATTTTTATAAATATTTAGTAGACTCATTTATACGTCCCGCAGATTTAATTGTATACACAAAAAAAAAATCAACATAATATTAAGAATAACGAATAACAACGAAATACCAACATCAAAAACCTACCAATCAAGAGCATTCACTGTGAATAATGAGTATAGTTGTTGCCCTTCATATAGACGTTCTAAATGAAAACTTCTTTTTACAATTAAGCTGTAGCAGAATCATTCGTCAGCCATTTAACCACAATTCAATAAGTCATTTTCCCAAAAAAATTGCAGTGGTCACTGCTTCCGATGGCCGGCCAGCCACACTATTGGTAAATAATGATGGTGACACTGTTCAGTTGAAGTGATTAGGGGGAGGAAATCTTCTAACGCCGTGAAAGAGTACATCCATAAGTCAACAGATTCTCAGGTTAAAATTGCCACAAGGATATCTGGCGAAATGCCAAACTCCAGTACTAAAAACGTTCCCATTTCTACGTTTGTTTTTTTTTACGATAAAACACCTGCACTATAGGAAAAATCCTTTAAGGCGCTCTGGGAGCGGTGCGAGTGCGAAAAAAGCGATTAACGTTGGTCTTGAAACGTTGAAGATTGTATTAATTGGGAAACACGACCTCAGGAAGATCATTCCACAAAGATGACGTTCTCCAGATGAAAGAATTCTTGAACAATGAAGTTCGAGGAGTACTAAGCTGAACAACATAATATGGATAAGCGGCAGCGGTTCGCCGTGTATTTCTGTTTTGCATTGCTCTTGGTGGAATCAAGTGGGCAATGTCAGTCGAACACCTGCCATGGAAATATCTGTAAAAGAGAGCCAAATCACCAACCTGTCTTCGATGCTCCAGGCTATCGAGGGTCTTCGTCAGCTCGGGGTCGCCGATCAGACGAACGGCTCTCCTTTGAATGGAATCCAGTAGCCGAAGGGTGTGCTTGGGTGCAGAGCTCCAGACATGAGAGCAATATTCTAATGATGGTCGAATCTGGGCTTTGTAGAGTGTCAAAAGTTGATGAGGTGTGTACAACCCTTTGGTGCGGAAAAGTACACCAAGTTTCTGTGCAGCTGCCTTGGCAATTGCGGCAACGTGATCATGCCAAGACATATTACCTCCCAGATTGACCCCCAGCAAATTAATAGACGGTGCCAGGGGAATTGCGTGTCCTGCCATGACTATATCCGGTTCTATAATGTTAACCTTTTTGGAGAAGACTACGTAGCATGTTCAGCATGGACTAACGATTTCCGTTGCCGCTTTTAACCAAACGAATGTTACAATTAACTAAATAATTTGTAATATTTAATATGAAATAAATTTATTAATGTTTTAATGTATGTACAATAAGACATTTTTAATTAATCGAATAAAATTACAACAAACATTTTGGTTGTTAATATTGATATTTACTTAGGTAAGAAGTGATCACTTTCCACCCGGGTTAATGTCACTTTCCACCTGGACAAATGTTAAAGTTAGAAAAAGGTTTCTTTCAAATTTTTAAAAACAGAACCGCGGCAGTGGCTCAGAGGTGAGTTACTGGCATTGGACCGTGGCGGTCCGAGTTCGGAGTGCAGGGAAGAGTGTATCATCTCCCAACCCACCCCATTCACGCCGGTAACCAGGCCGGATGAGATCGGATATCTCGTGAGGTGCGGAAGAAGGTTTTCGCTCCCCAATCGGTAGGTCATGCAATGGTACAAGAAACTGAGGGTTAGCCCTTGGGTAGGAGTGTCGCATGACTGAGGATCGTGGTTCGAAACCTACGTTAAGCTGTAGGCCCCCTCGGGAATGACCCTGGCAGCGAAAGAAGAGAAAAAAAATTATATTACACAACAAACAAATGTTACAGACATGGTTGTAAATAAATTGAAGTAAGTTTATTTTAGTTCTACTTGCAATTAACAATTTTTTTTCTATTTTAAGAAATAATTAGTACGACCCTGCTCATTTTGTTCAAGACACAACCTTTTCTTCTTTGAACCCGTCTCTCTCCACTCCCAACTCTACCAATAAGCTACTGTTAATCCGTCCCGATATCACTTTTTTCTTTTGGCATTCTCTTTTATTAAAAACATCGAGTTCACTTTGCTATGCCTTTTATATAAGGTGACAGCGAAGGTCCGACATTATATATCGCTCTCTTTGTCGGGAGCTTTGTAGGTTTGTAATTATGGACGTTTATCTCTTTTTAATCGGCTAAGGAAGGTCAAAAGATATGTGAATTTGTATTCCTATATACTGTATATTCCTACTTTTTTCTAGTCGCCGATTTTCCAATTTTAATTTGTTTGCGCTTGACGCAGTAAAACCGACATGTAGATATATTCTAATTGAAAAGATTATATGCCTCTAAACTGTTGGACAAATCAAGCGGACCGAGCTAATTGTTAGGTGAACTTTGGAGTAAAATATTTTACGAACGAATAAAGCTATCGAAGCGCGGTTTGCAAAATTTAAAAGAGAATTTAATTCTTAATATGCACATTTTTTCCGATTTTTTTTACTTCTAACATTTAACTGTCTACAGGGTTCAAAGAGAAGTATGTTTTTTTTACCAAAGTTTCTAAGTACCGGATTTCCACAAAAATAATTTTAAATTATTTTGGATGGCATTTTCTTTATCTCCTATTTATAAAGAACAAAGTAAATTCTCAAATTTTTGATATCCCTCTTTGTTCATGAAATTTCGATTTTTTTCTCAACCCCTGTAAATTTCAGGTATTTTTGTCATTAGGCCTTACAATGTTTTGTAAGAACGGGTTTTGGTAAGTGATTATAACTTATTAGGACCACCTCTTTTACAACGAGTACATTTTAATTTCTTGCGTTTCGTCGTGAGCAGTTATCCTGGCACGAAACACACGATGTGTGGAAATGGAGAGGACGAAACGCAAGAAATTAAAATGTACTCGTTGCAAAAGAGGTGGTCCTAAGAAGTTATAATCACTTACCAAAACCCGTTCTTACAAAATATTGTAAGGCCTAATGACAAAAATACCTAAAATTTACAGGGGTTGAGAAAAAAATCGAAATTTCATGAACAAAGAGGGATATCAAAATTTGAGAATTTATTTTGTTCTCTATAAATCGGAGATAAATAAAATGCCATCCAAAATAATTTAAAATTATTTTTGTGGAAATCCGGTACCTAGAAACTTTGGTAAAAAAACATACTTCTCTTTGAACCCTGTAGACAGTTAAAGGTTAGAAGTAAAAAAAAAATCGAAAAAATGTGCATATTAAGTATTAAATTCTCTTTTAAATTTTGCAAACCGCGCATCGATAGCTTTATTCGTTCGTAGCATATTTTACTCCAAACTTCACCTAACAATTAGCTCGAGAAGTGAAAAAGGTTTAAAAGTGAATTATAGCAATTCTAACACACCCAGAAAGAAAACTGCCCCAATGTAAAATAAATGCCTATAGATTTAATGCCGTATTCCTTAAACATAAAATTCTTCATTCTTTGTAGTTATATTTGTGGGGATGAAAATAAAGATATTTATTAGAAGGAAAGAAATAAGAACTCAAAGTCTTCCTCCACTGTTATATGAAAAAAAACTTTTTTTTAATACAAAAGGGTATTCTCTACATGTTTCGAGCGCAAAAGCATTTATCTTCAGGAGAATAAAAATGAACTTAAAAAGAACAGGGTAAACATCATTTTAACTTGTTGTTGTATGAAAGGGAAAATCTTCTCCTTTATTTTTTTTTAATCGCGGCGGTGGCTTAGAGGTGAGTTACTAGCATTCGACCGTGGCGACTCGGGTTCGATTCCTGGAGTAGAATAAAAAAAGTATGTCCAAAATTTACTGGATTTAAGAATGCAGGAAAGAGTGTAAAAGGTATTATCTCCCAACCAACCCCATTCATTCATTGGGGTGCGGAAGAAGATACACACTCCCCAATCGGTAGGTCGTGCAAGGGCAAGAAACCAAGGGTTGATAGCCCTTGGGAGGTGTCGCATGACCGAGGATCGTAGTTCGGAACCCACGTTAAGCTGAAGTCCCCTCGGGAAATGGCCCTGGCAGCGAACGAAAAGGAAAAAAGACTAATTCGAAAGAATGGTAAGAAATGAGAACAACAAGTATTTTTTTCACTAAAACTTTTAATTTAAAATTTGAGAATCTCTATATCTATCTTACATTATGTAAGCCAAAAATTACACAATACCATGGCCGCTGGCTAGAATTAATGATTATTTATTTACTTTATTTTATTATTTGTGTTAAGCTAAAAACTGAACTAGTTATAAATAATATTTCTTTCTTACTAAACAAAGCTGATGCTGACAGTTATAGAAATCATGTTTTGATACTGTACATAATAATTTTGACAGATAGATATTTGGCAACGTTGCGACATTTATCTCTCTCATTGACTAACGACTTTTAAAAAATGTAGTGTTTCTCTAGGACACCCAAGGAATCATCTATTTACATATAGTGCGTCACCCTGTATCTAGTTAAGATAATTTTAATATCTATAATTTTAAAAACAGAGTGTATGCATCTGTAAGTACACTTTACGTTAAGTAAATTGTATATCTAATTTGCAAAAATGTATTGACAACAAAGGACAAAAAATGGGTTTACTTTATATGCAGGGTACCCAAATTACCTTATTAAAACTATACAGGCATTTATAGTTAATAGAACTTTTAGGGAAAAATTAGAAGGTCTCCTATCCAGGGTCGGCAACATGAAAGCGGGGATACCGCAAGGTTCTCCACTCTCTCCACAACTCTTCAATATTTTCATGGCAGATATTCCTAAAGATCTACTCATGTTACTAGCTCTCTTTGCAGATGATACTGTTCTGCTAGCCACAGCTAAAAACCAAGATTATTTACTTAGAAAACTCCAAAGACATCTGGACGCCATCTGCGCCTGGATGAGGAGATGGAAAATCCATGTGAATCCAAACAAAACACAGGCCATACTTTTCACTAAATCTAGGAAAATACCGCCCAGAAAAATAAAAATAAATAACGCAGATCGCCTGGAAACAATCAGTCAAATACCTAGGTCTTACTTACTATGGATAAAAATAAACTCATATGGCAAAAACACCTTTCCAACACCCGTATCTACCTAGGCAAACAGTCTACTTCATGTATACTATCTATTCCTAAATAAACGTAGTAAACTTAATATAAGAAACAAAACAATATTATACAAAACATGCATACGTCCAGTTCTGTTTTACGCAATACCAACCTGGTCAACATTATGCAACACAGGAAAAATTAGCTACAAATATTTCCAAACAAGATCCTAAGAATTAAGTATGACAAATGCACCATGGTTTGTCAGAAATGTAGCCATACAAAGGGACTTAAAAGCTGAAAACTTAGAAACATTCATAAATGACCAAAAACAAAATATTTCGAATCAGCAGACAGAAACCCAAATCCACTAATATAACCGCATCTCATGCACCCAATCAAAACGCCAATAACGGCTATAAAATGCCGAAAACTCGAACCAGCCAGGTCAAGGCTCGTACACACACTTCTAGCCATGCATATTCAGGACAATTAAAATAAGTAAAAGGCAGTGCCTGGCTTAAAATATTCATTGACGATTCCAGTACTTTATATGCAGCAATGAACTCTGATACTAAACTACAAAATCTAAGAACCAATGTTTCTCCAATTTCAATATAATTTCTCACAATTAATACAATAAAAAGGAAATAATATCTTAAATGATGGTGTTAAGCTCACTTAACATCCTATTGCAAAAAGCAACGACCGACAGACGGTTGTAACTTTTCCTTCCTCTCGTCGTTACACTTTCAACGCGTCTCTGACCACCAGCGACCTGTGAAAGGCTGCGGCACCTCACAGTCTAATTAGCTTTATTAATTGATTTGGTACTAAGAAGGAACTCGGAAGTAGATTGGCAATTCATAAAAACTAAAATTCACACCCATAAATTCAGTTAGTGCCGGGTACCTATTACGTCTTGAGCTCGTCGAAAATGGGACCAGTAATCAATATTAAATATTTTTTTGATTATTTATTTGACAAGGTAGAAACAACAACTTTTTCAACTTTTTATGACATACATTTTGACTTTGCCAGTTTATCAACGCTTTTAGGTCTTTCTCACTCAAGGCTTTTTTATACCGGTATTCAAAAACAATTCACGCTAAAGAATATACCTATTTGAAAATTTATTATTTTTTATTGAAATATTGGAGTAACTTTTGTATCCGTTTGTTAAAACGTTTTTAAATAAAAAAAAATCATTATTTAATCGACCAAGAGAAATCGCTGAAAAATGTACGGCTAGAGGGCGCTCAACCTATTGCTAAGAAGATTACAGGATTGTTATGTCAAATAAAATATTTTCAAAAATTAGGTATTTTATTTTTTGAAATATGCGGTATAATTTTGCTTCTATACACTTTGATCTAACTCGCAAAATAACTAGACGGGAGACGGGGGAACTTCTTTTTATTTATTTAATATTAATTAATTTAATTCTACAGAGTTCCAATTATCGAATGGGATATAAAAGAAAATTTTTAACATAATATAAAGCAATATAAAAAAGAAGAACAACATAGATATAGTAAAAATAATAATACATTTATTGTATGCCTATGATATATACCATATTATAATATTATGTGTAAATAATTAAAGAATCAGGCGTTTAACGGAGGCCACAGTGCAGGCATGTACCTATATCTAACTGGTTTTGAAATTTGTTGTATTTTTCACATATTTGATGTAATGGAAAAAACTTAAGTGTATTTGTCCTTTGAGTTGGTAAAGCAAAAGTCAGGTAATTACGCGAGGTTGGCCTTGGTACCTGAAGATAACTGGAGACTGGAGATTTTGTTTGCCATGTTTCAAGGCTTTCCATTGAAAATCTTGCTAAGAGACGATCGTGCGGGAACCCTATTTCAGGGTAGATTCCATCCAGCTTAAAACTTGTGTACTTTAAAAAGCGTCTTTAAATTTTTTTCAAATTAGTAATGTGGGTTTGATAGAAAGGACTCCAGATAACCGAGGAGTACTCAAGGCGTGACCTAACAAAGCTACTAAATAACAACCTAAGTGTGTCCCAACTCGTGAAATCTCCAGCGTTTCTTATAATAAAGCCCAACAATTTTAAGCTTTCTCCAACAATTTTAGAATCCAGCAGAACACCAAGATCACACACAGACTCCACCGTTTTATCATATCCCCATTTACACTATACTCAGATACAATCAGATGCACCTTTTTAGTAAAGGTAACAATACTGCACTTAGACACATTTAATAGTAATTCATTCTATGCTATGCTAAAATATACAGGGTATTCCATTTGAAATAGCAAAGTTGGCATTAACTTCCGGTATAACCGGAAGTAATAAAAACGTTAAAATATATTGTTTTAAAAGCCCAAAAGCAATTATGCCTGCTATCAATTTTTTAGAAAGATAGGGTTACTCGTTTCCGAGATCTTCTGATAGGCCACTCAACGTGAATTACCCTGTATACGCATCTATATATCTTATGTTCCACAGATGGGAGCTTCAACATTTACATTTTTCTACAGTAAAAGTAATTCTTCATAAAAATTCGTTCGCAAAAGCTCTGTTGACACATAAATCCTTTTATTTTCCATCCACATTTGCATTATTAATCAATAAAATCTTTGATATTTTAATTTTTTTCAGCCATTTTCAATAACAACATTTTCGTCCGAAGTAAAAGTAGGCCTGCAGGCAAATGCTGACAGGCAAACGTCATTTAATTGTGTGTGTATGGCGGAATCGGCCGGCCGGCCATTACCTCTCCGGAAAATGTCGGCCGGCGCGGCGGACGGAACATGAGTAGGCCACTTGACAGGCTGTAAATGGCTCAAAAATTAAATAACAGTAACAGTCGCAACTGTTATTTAAAATATACTGTTTTGCCGGCCTCTATACTCCTTTTATATTGTTATTGAACTCGTGAGGAACCTAGTGGACGTTTGCATATTATGTCTTGTCGTCTTGTTGTGATAAAATGTATATTTTACTCTGTCGTCGTTGATTAATACGGCCCATCGTGGTCAAAACGTTGGCAAAGCAATAAAACAGTAATTTTGCATACTTCATCAACTAAATGTACCTATATAATTTGGTAGATACAGGTTATTTCCGAGGTTCCATGTAAATATTGCGAAATGCAAATAAAACAAGTTTTTTTTTCAATCTCGTAAAGTCACACCTTTCGAAAGTTCATCAGGTTCTTTTCAAGACGACAACCGCGAAATTATTTCAAGCTCATTATTTCTCCATCGGATGTCACTCCAGACTGTAAAATTTTCGACCATAAAACTTTATAACCTGTAAATTGAAAGCAAAATGTGTTCGGAAAACATCTGTGGAGGTATATTTATTTAAAAGTGTCAAGACCGTACCGTATAAGGCAACGCAAATCAAAAAATATACAGGGTGTCAATAAAGTCTAGACTATTGTCCATATTTCAAAAACTACTGAATATAGTCTGAAATATGTTTTTTCGTTCCTTGGTCAGATCCATCCCTAGATGCATTTCGCCACATTAAGGCTCATCAATAGAGTCAACGACTAAAGGGCAACATTTTCCCTACTTTATTTCTTTTTATTTATTTATTTATCAACATACGGGACATGCTCATTCGTACAATAAATAATCCTTAGTCTAAACTAAAATAACCAATGCACTACACAAATACAAAAGATAAATATTATTAAACAGCTAATACATCTTTCTATCTTAAGTTAGTAGTAGGTATTCTTTAATAACTTTTTTAATGGTTGTAAATTTATGTTAAATAAATCACCCCTAAACCTGTATCCATTTTTCATTATTCGATTGATTGTAGAATTTTCACCATACACAGTAAAGTGCTGCCAGATTCTCTTAATTGCCTAGGAGGTACCATTGCGCCAAAAAAAAACTGGGACAGCAAAATTGTTGTTGTAGAGTAGCTCCTTGACTATAAGGAATATGTAAAATCTATTGAGAAAAGGTTATCATTGTTGTTATAATATTTGTCATGGAAGTAAAAAGGTTTATCAACAATGCCACATTTTTAGAAATACGAGGAAAAATGAAAATTCGCATATTTAATGTTTTAAAATGTAACAAAAATAAAACAAAGTTATTTAATATTATGTTCCAAAAAATTTTAATTTCAATCATATTTAATATTTTTAATATTTGGTAGTTGCACCGTTATTATCGATTAAGGCGGAACTTTGTGCAGCAAGAAATTTATTTGCAAGAGAGTCTCACCCGAAGTGGGCATACTAGCGAGCTTATGACGTGGTGAAAAATATTCCGTAAACATCGACACACACTGAAACCACGAGTCGAGGCGGCAGGTTCTTTCTTATGCTAATGAGTTTCGGTTGATTTTATTTCGAAGATGAGAAATTTGTTTTGAGGAAAATAAGTATTTTACTTGTTATTGTATTAGTTAAAATAATGTATCTAATCGTTATACGGATATATCTTTTAAATTTTGTCTTATTTTATTATTAAAGCTATAGAATATTTACAAAAAATAAAGTTAGGTAGAGCAGAAAGTTTGAAGTGTTAATTAATAATAGAATAATAGGTATAAAAGCACCTGCAAACAGGGTGTTCGTGTTCCACCGGGAACCGCTTCGAACTATATATGGAAAACTATACATAGGAACATTTTCAAAATTTGCCATCGTTGTAATGCTGATGGGGACGACCGGACTAAAAAAATTTCATAATGGTGGTACTTCCGGTTATACCGAAAGTTAGTGTCAGCTAGGGTAGTTGGGTTTTAAAAATTAAAAAGCGGGAGGTGGATAGTGCCTGGAGGACAAGTTTTTTTTGAGGTGCTTAAAATAATTATATTGATGATTTCTAAAAAAAAAGTCGATACCCCGTTGATCTTACGCTGTGGCGTGCCTTTTATATTTCTTCCTCCTCTCATCAAACGTGCTTTCTAAAAAAAAAAAGGTTGCCCCTCTCTAAGGCAGCTGTACAGTTATTAGACGTCCGTCGTGTTATCGGAAAAGCGGGAGTTTTGTTTAAGTGCGTGGGCGGCGGGAGGTTTAGTAAAAAGCGGGAGCCTCCCGACTAAACCGGGAGGGTTGGCAACCCTAGTATCAGCGTGTTTATTTTAAATAGAACATTCTATATATTATTACATTTTTGCATTCTACGTAAAATTCTAGGCAGATTTTGTACAGGGTGGGGACTTTAATTGGAATAAATTCGATATTATTAAAACTGCTGAAGTTACGCCTACAAAATTGGGTATGTGGGGTTTTGAAGCATGCGGAATTGAATTATAATGTCGGTGCAGTTGCCAGATTTCTCAGCTTTGCGCTACACGTAGTAATTTTAATATTTTAAATGGAATGCCCAATTTATTTTTATTGCAGTGCATTGGGCGTGTCCAATTTAATAAGATGCCAAATTTACAAAATTCTATCTTCACTAATTGCTGAGCTATGGCAACACTGTAGTTCCATTAAAAAGTATCATGAGAATTTCTATTTTTAAAGTTTAAATTAAATTGGCCATTTTGAAAAGACAAGAACTTTTCTTGAAGCTTGTCAATAACTTAGTAACTATGGAGGTAGACAAGCGTCCCGGTACTTTTTAAGGGAACTACAGTGTTGTCATAGCTCAGAAACTAGTGAAGATAGAATTTTGTAAATTTGAGATCTTACTAAATTTGACACTAATTCACTGCAATAAAAATAAATAGTGCATTCCATTTAAAATAACAAAATTACTACGTGTAGCGCAAAGCTGAGAAATCTGGCAACTGCGCCGACATCATAATCCAATTCCGCATGCTCCAAAACCCCCACATACTAAATTTTGTAGGCGCAACTTCAGCAGGTTTAATAAAATCGAATTTATTTCATTTAAAGTCCCCACCCTGTATACCTATACCTATAAATATCGAAGCGGTTTTGACATATTTGAATTTTTCTGTTAAGAATGACGTTTGCAAGCCTTAAAATAATTATCAATTTTTTCTATAAAGAAGCCTTATATTTATTTAATTTAAGCGGGATTCCTTGTTATAAAGGACCTGCTTTATTAGATTTTTTATAATATTTTGATAACTATTAATTCAGGGTGTTTAAACAATATTAATTGAAAAAACTG
The DNA here is from genome assembly GCA_935413205.1 of Polydrusus cervinus. Lineage (NCBI taxonomy): Eukaryota > Metazoa > Arthropoda > Insecta > Coleoptera > Curculionidae > Polydrusus > Polydrusus cervinus. Next base: position 17,476,065 of record OW284515.1, read on the forward strand.
CAAAAAGTCTAAATTTTATAATTACTTTTAGTTAAGCATTAAAAAGGGTAAGTTTGTATATTTCAAAAATGTTTAGTTTTCGAAATATTGCTAATTTAATATTTTTATATGGCAATTTTGCTGCAGATTTTTAGTTCAGTGACTCTTAGTTGTCTATGACGGCGTTGAAAAACAGCAAAATCTAATTTTACCATTTGAACATTATTAATAAGCACATTGTGATGGCTTCTGTTTTGAAGATATCGATTGTCAAATGTGTCCCATGTTCTTAATATAACTTTAACACATTCTCCATAAATAATAAATAAATTTAAATTATCTTCGTTTGTACAATTGCACAGACATGATAATTAATGATGTTTAAATGGTAAGTGACAGCTTCATAAATTTTTCTTGCATTTGATTGTTTTTCAACGCCGTTATAGCCAACTAAACTTAAAATCTGCAGCAAAATCGCCATATAAAAATATTAAATTGGCAATGTTTCTAAAACTAAAATTTTTTGGGATATACAAACTTACCCTTATTTTTAATGCTAAATAAGGAATAATTATAAAATTTGTGTATTTCCATTTGAAAAACTAGTCTTTTTGCAGTTTTTCAATTTAATTTTTAATCGTATTGTTTAAACACCCTGTATATAGTTATTAAAATATTATAAAAAATCTATTAAAAATATCTAAAACGCTTAGACATAGGTATAGGACATGGTATACAAGATATGCCTAATAGGACATGGTATACAAGATATGCCTAAATTCTTGCGTAGAATGCAAAAAGTAGTAATATATAGAGTATTCTATTTAAAATAAGCAAGTTGACACTTACTTCCAGTATAACGGGAAGTGCCAACATTAAAAAAATATTTTAGTCCGATCGCCCCCATCAGCATTAGCATATACTACTGTCAAATTTTCAAAATTAGGAGGCACATGCCTACCCTGAAACTAAAGGTTTTCAGCATTGGTTATCAAATACTTCGTAAGGTCAATAGTTTTTCAATCAAAATTTTCTTATATAACAAATTTTTCACCGTGTTTATTTAAAAAACAAAAGATAAGTCCCGCTGGTTCCAAGATTTGTTGACTGTGGTTACTAACTCGCCCAGTATTTTGTCCGTCGCGTTCCGTGCCCTTATAATTATTTTTTTTTAAAGTGGTATGTTTTTGACGATTAGTTGCGCTGCACCCTCAAAAGAGGAAAAAGTAAGTACCTAGACTTTTTTTTAGTAACACAGAAACAACAGGAGGTAGTACCGTATCGTCGCGCCAATCCGATACAAAATCACGGTATTAATGTTTTTTATAAACATAAAGTGATAGGGGGGTAGCCAAAAAGACGTGTAAGTTCTCAAAAGTGACTTCTATAAAATAAAATACTTCGTAGCCTTTTCTACACTTTCTCCACCGTTCAAGTGGCTACAAAAAAAAACAAAACTTTGCGTTTTCAAGAACTTCTATCAAAGGTGATTCCTACAAAAAAAAATGTCGCAGTCGTTTCATAAACTCCCCCTAACAAAAGTTAGTAAAAAAATATATTTACCCCCCCCCCCCCCTCCCCATGTTAGTAAAAAGTATATCATCTACACACAAAATTGTATTTTATTACTCTGCGTGGCATACTGTCCAATTTTTATTTAATACCTACCTAGCTTCTTAGAAGCATTGTCACTATACAGTAGTCTCGCTGCACCAAATTGTAGCTGCGAGCCAATAACATGGACAGATAAATATCATGTGACCAACGCCAAATTCGTGCCTGACAACTACTTTAAAATCGTTAAACCATGGATAAAATAATAAACACATTTCACCTTTAAGATGAATTCATATTTTAACAGGTTTAGACAGAAGCTCACTATATAAACAATATATAGAGGCTGTATAATAAGCATACAATATAAAAACAATCGATTAGAAATAGATTCATTATGCAACAGTTGGTTTCCTTACTCACTAAGAACCTTCATAAATGGCTTTATTTTATTGCACCTATCACCCTTTACCAAGACAAATTAAACTTTAATTTTAGATCTAAGAGTTAATATACCAGGGTTACCATACATCCTGGGATTTGTCATAAGTTCCCGGTGACCCAGTTTGAGCCTCTAATACCAATAAGCTATTTACCTTAGTATATTTTGTTCACTATCAAGACAATGGCCCATTTCGATAAAAAACGAAACAAAAAAAATTCAATATAGCCCATTTTTGATTGCAATACATCAACAAATCCACTGCATTTTGTTCAATTCTTATCCTTACCTAACATGAATAAGAAATTTTGAAAGCCCAAACACCCGTTTTGACAAAATGGTGAAAGCGCCTTGAACATTTTGCCTTCCGGCGCATTATAAACCATCTCGGTCTAAGCCGAAACATTTATGGCAACCCAGAGTATATAGCACAACTACTAGTTGCGTCTTTTTAAAATTGACGCTTAGATATTCTGTTATTGGCATTGACAATCCAAAAAGAAGAACATAAAATTTAGCCCAAAATTATCCCCGAAATTACTTCTTGTTCGACCACCTATAATTTTTTTCAGTGTACCATTATTCTCTCTGGATGTAAATTGTTTCACGTCAGCCGAGAATAAATTCAGCTGTATATAGGCAACTTCTATATCATGACAACAAAATTTACCTAAAACATGAGTTGCGCGCTGCAAGATAACGGACTTATTACGACATTGTTTTGTCTCAATTTTTGAAGTCTTAAAGATAAGACATGGAAGTTCTAAGGTACATGGCTATTTTTTTGAAAAAAAAATTCTTAGCTACGATATTAACCTTGGAAAAGTGCCTAAAACTACGCACCTTTAGTGGGCATTTTCTTATACATATTCTTATTTTTTTCAAAAAAGGGCTTTGTACCTTAGAAATACAAACATTCCTTTATTAAATTTTAAATTGTCCCGACAAATATATCAAATAGCCTTTGCAGAATCCTGCAGTAGCGAAACGGTGTTTTTTATCCTCTAAATTTGCGCGTGGTAGAGCCTTAATGCTTGTGAACGTCGTGGCATAATTAACACTAGGTTTCTCGTATACTCTTGCGTTATTGCATCCCATGCTTGCATTATCCTTTGGCTTAATTCAATCCGAGTTCTAGGCTGGAAGTTGTGTTTATACATAAATTTTGTCACCTCGCCTCAAACGTTTTCAATTGGGTTGATATCCGGACTTTTCTATCCCTACTGCCAACGCAGAACTCGAATTTGATTTTCTTCTAAATAATCTTGAAATATGCGGGCTTTATGTATAGGAGCATTATATTGTTAAAATATATAATCTTGGCCATATACTGCGTCGACAGATGGTATCATAACTTGGTTTAGTATGTTGCAATATAATGGTGCATTGAGCCTCCCCTGCACTATTTGGCAAACTCCTGGGCCCCTTGCACTAATCCAGCCTCAAACGTTTATAGAAAAGCGTCCGATTTAATTAGTCTTATTTGTATATCTTCCACCGTATCTCGTATCAGAAGGTCTATAAACGCGTATTTTTCCATTATTGCATGATTTAAAGGTTCTTCATCGGAAAATATTACGGTTTCCCATATATTACCTTGATTTATATATTCATAAGCAAATTCTACTCTTCTCTGTTTGTTTGCTTCGGTCAAAAATATTTTATTGGCAGCACAACAACTTTTTATATCTGAACTACGAATACTTCTACGCGCTGTATTAGCTGAACCAGGAAAATGTGTTTCTTTTTAGCTTGTATTGCTGTTTCGAAAGGATGATCTTTTAGAAAATTAATTAATTCTATATCTTGGCCGTCATTCGAAATTTTGGGGCGACTAGAACCTGCTTTTCTTAAAATACTTCAATATTCTGCAATTTTTTGCTTAGCCAACAATACGGTATTTTTGCTAATCCCTAATTCATCTGTGATGTTTCTTATTTGATGCCCATCTCTCAATCGAGTGTAAATGATCGCTTTTTGCTCAGTGGTTAACGATTTCAAAAAATATTTCTTTTGACACGTCACTGTCGGTCACAAAATTAAATTAAATTGACAACTTAAAAAAAAAAGCTAATAGTCTGGGAGATTAAACTACATTTTGCTGTCCCGGTTTTTTTTGGGCGCAATGGTACATATAATTGAAGAAAGGACAAGAGTTCTGGACTACTTATTAAACCATTTATAATTTTTTGTGCCAAAATAATGTCGTTATGTTCATGACGGTTTTTTTATGCTACTTAGTCCTAACTCTTGTGCTAAATTGACATAATTTATGTTTTCCAATGGTATATGTTTCTTAAAAAAACCTAAAAAAAATTCTTTGAACGGACTTGACACGTGTGGTCGTATCAGTGAGGTGTAGAGAATTTTTATTTCATTCAAATTATTAAAGTCTTTTGTATTTCTCTTTACAAATCCAAGCATTTTAAGTGCCTTATTATGGCAACTTTCAATATGTTTTGAGAATGAGAGTTCAGAATCAAATCACACTCCCAAATCACGAATAAGCCGAACATTATCATCTCATACAAGATTTTAAATTTTCACGCACTTGTAAACGAAAATCATTATTAATGGAAACCTTACCAGCGAACTTAACTTGCAGTTATTACACGGAATTTTCAATAACTAGAAATTCATAATTCAGATAAAACGAATATCTGGTTACAGCAGAATAGTGTCCACGCTCATTTTGACAAAGAAAAGAAAATGTAACTACGATTGATAAATTACAAAAAATACCGTACTAAGGCCAATAAAGTTTATTTAAAATTTAACTCATTCTAGCCATTTCTCTAAAGGTTTTAACCCCCCCCCCCCTCCCTCTTCCCTTTCCCCGAGGATCAAAAATTATATTTTTCCAACTTCATGAAAATAAATCCAGTTGTTTTTCCACTTCTATTCTCTTTGTGGTCAACAACACCCTCCCTCCCCTTTCTAGGCGACCCTTATTATACCTTAAGGGCCCAATTTTATAAATTCTTCTTAAACTTAAGTTTAAACCTGGGTTTAAACCAAGGACTTAATTCTAAAATCGTAGAAATGTCAGAAATGGTCGATTTATAATGTGAGATTGATAGCAAAGTTCAATTTAAGAGTAATCAACATGGCAATAACTTGTTATGTTACATTAGATTAAGTTATGACCAGGTCCTACTCACACAACACAACAGTCACTTTTAACTCGAACTTTGCTGTCAATTGAACATCATAAATCGACCATGTTTGACATTTCTATGCATTTAGAATGTAATCGTCGATTTAAACCTAGGTTTAAACTTAGGTTTAAAATGACTTTATAAAATTAGGCCTTACAACAATATAATATTACTTATCTAACAATATTGTAGTTGGTTTATCCTAATCCAAATTAGGTAATCATTTTATGAATATTTTTTAGTTATTCTAATTTTTTAACATGGTTTTACTATTAGTCTGAGACCACCCTTTTTTGAATTTAATCAAAAGAAAAAAAATTAAAAAAATCTGAATTAACCGAATTAATTTTAAATGAAATAAAACCAATATTACCCATTTTACTTGTTTTTAAATAATTTATTTCTGATGCCATAAAGATAAAGTTAAATTCTCACTTTGACCTTTTTTGGGCATACATTTAGAAAACCCGAATTTCAAGCTTCCAAAACAGCGGGTCACCGTATCGACGATACCTGCTTGAACTGTCTGTGACCCAGGGACATTTTTCCCTAATTGGCGGCTTCGGCTGCCTCTTTTGAACCATCTTGAACCATCCTCGGTTCTCCGGTGGTTCTTATCGTAAAAAGATCTCGGAGAGAGAGAATTCGGCTGCTGCCTGATGACCACCGGATATGGGTCCGTTAAGGCCGAACAAAAAATAAACGAAGAAGAAACAGCGATCGACCGACCGATTGGTCGAGGTCATCGGTCACGGGTTGTCTCGAGTCAGGTGCATGGAATTTTTTGGTTTGTGAACAGAATGCTTATAAATAAAATAAATTAAGAAATTTAATGTTTGGGTAGTTATTTGAAAATTATCATTTCTGTACTGAACAATTCCGATTGTAATAAAAAAAAAATTATCTGAAAAATCAATAAATCAGCCCTATGCAGTAATTACATTGACTTTGAAGTCAATGTTGAAATAATTCCAATAAAAATTGACTAAAAAAATTGGTATGTCAAACTGACAATTCATACAGGTAGCTAGTTTTATAATATATTAAATAAAAAAATACAAAAATATACACATAGAAACTAAAAGCAATAGTTACTTTATTATATTATTCTTTGCGCTTCCTAAAAAAACGTTTTCCTTTTTCGGAAAAGCTTCTTTTGGTTGTTTTTCTGTCATATTCAGCTAAAGATCTCTTCCCAATGTCCAACAGTAATCGGCCATCATTTTTGTGTCCCAGCGCCCCTGGTATCTTTTTTTCATCTCTATTATATCTTGATGAAATCTTTCACCTTGCTCTACACTCACGTCCACAAGATTTTCCGGGAAATAGTCCAAATTAGAATGTAAAAACTGAATTTTTATGCTCACATTCCAACCAAGAATCCTGAATTTTTCCAGCATATTTTTAACGATCTCAACATAGTTTGTGTCTTTATAATTCTCTAGAAGTTTATGTACAACTTCTTTAAAAGCAAGAAAGGCATTTTGAAAGTCCCAAATCTCTTACTAAATCATTCAGTTCGGCTTGTGAAAATAGTTGAGGTTGGTCTTGACCTGAGGTTGAGTCCATAGCCTGTAGGGAGCCGGAAATTGAGGAGTTTTTAGTATCTTCTTTTAGTACTTTGGGGGGTATGGGTACAGTATCACTGTGAGGAACTGGTCTGATAGCTGATTTAATATTGTTTCGGTACAAAATATGTTTCAAAGTTTTTCTATTATGCCCCTTAATATCACAAAGACAAAAGTAGCAATCATCATGGTGATTTTGCGGTTCTCTCCAAACCATCGGTATTCCAAAAGAAAGACTTTTTCTATTCCCTTTGGCCAAATGTCTTAAACCTTTTTCACATACCTTGCAATCAACATGCGATGCCCAATTTTATCTTGATATCCTAATTATTTGATTTTGAAATAAGCATAATATGCATTTTTCACAAATTCACCAATTGATCTCTAAAACTTTTTTAATGACATTAAAATGTATTTTTTGTTTGGAGTGATAAACTTAAAATCCTTCTTCTTCGCATTACTAATAAAGTTAAGGCATAATAAATATAAGGTCAAAATTCTCGAAGTCCAAACTACAATAAATTTAGCAATTAATACATCATTACTTTTTTTTACCTCAAGTTATGATAGCCTACTTAATAAATTTCTTGAAAAGCACCACAGAACATTTTTAAATTTTATTAAAACACTATTATAAAAAAAATTTATAATATTTTTTTTTTTTTTTTAATTCTTTGGTGATAGAGACCAATTGTATTTTAATTAGTTATTTCTATATAAAAACTGACCTTAACAAGCAAAAGTCACATCATCACAAATTTTATGCAGGCCTGTGACTATTGACATCATTTCAAGTTCGCTACCGGGCAAGTTTTCGTTTACGTTAGAATTCTTGACTTTTGTCAACCTTGACTTGAAATTTATTTCAATTTTTCCCTAAGTAAAAGAACAATGTATAAGGCCACTTGACTTAATTTTAATTTCTTGAAAACTAATATTTCAATTATTGATTAGAGTGCCTTCCTGCATCGTAAGGCCGCTTTACAGTTTGCAATTTTTCTTTCACGCAAGTTGTCTTGCAGCAATTAATATTGCGATAATTAAAATTTCACTTCGTTTTACAGCGTGCAATGACTTGCCAAGGTCGTAGGCGATGTACCCCTCGCCAACCTATCAAAGACATTCGGTAAGGAGTTACCGGCGCTTTTTTGTGCATTCATTTTAACATAACATCATTACAAGACACAAAAACAAACCAACAAAAACAAAACGTACCCACTATGGGTTAGAAAGAACATAAACAAATGTCCGCGATTTTCATATTTAGGTTGGTGTCAAATAAATCACCAAAAAATCACCAGAATTGCGCTTGCAATGGCAATAAAAATAGGGTCAGAGTTATATTTCTAGCAGCAATACAAATTGCGCCAGCTGATCACTAGCGTCGTTCTGCGCATACTCCTGGGCAATCTTTTCTTGCGTGAAAGAAAAATTGCAAACTGTAAAGCGGCCTATACCAAACCAACGTTTTTATTGAAATATCTGTCAAATGTCGTTTTTAAGTCATAATTTCAACCTTGACATCAAGTCAATGTACTTACTGCATAGGGCTGAATGACTTCAATCATAGGGCATACAAGTGAAGATCATACAGATTTTTATTTTTCATTTCGCATTCTTAAATATTCTTTCAAAAGTTGCTGCGGAGATATGATCAAAATAGCAGGGAGAACACTATAATAGAATTTTTCATATTCAGCACTAACATACTGCACTAAAACCTATTAAAAATATATCTCAATAAATAAAAATCACGGCGCGAAAACTGGAAGTTTAAAAACATAAGATTAGAAGAGTTGTACGTCAACCTAATAACCACTCAATTCTTTTTGTTGACAGTCGTGCGACAAATTATATTGTTATCTTTGTTTCGATGACTTAAAATGACAAAGGGAGACATTTTTTTTTTGCTCTGTACCAACAACCTATTATAGATGGACAAATACGTTCATTCATAAAAATTACTGCTCCTCCCGACTACATTGGTTATTTACTATCCCTAAACTCAGTGGTGTGGCGACATCAATTTATTTTTTAATATTTTTTTGGCATATTTTACATTTTTACAAGGACGGTTAAGGTTTAAAAAAAAATACGTGTATATTGAAAGTTAGCTTTATTTTTGTAATATACAGGGTCCTGCGCCTCAACTCCCGTCTTCTGTAGCTCACTTATTAATTAAGTTAGGATTATGACGTTTTGCAGGCTTTGCCTGTATGCTAGGGCGCATTTCAGGAAAATATTTTTGTTTATACAGGGTGGTTCAAAAAAGTGTGACGTCATAAGGATCTATTTTTTAGATTGCATGCCATATATTTTCCTTAGTTGCCTACATACCCCTAAAATTTTAATGAAATCGGTTCAGTATTATAGGCGAAAAAAAATAAAAACTAAAAAAAATCAATTTTGCACCACTGGTTTTAAAAATTAATAAAAATTAAAAATAATGTCTCGTTATTAAAATTCTACAAAGGTACTTAATAAATAAGGTCCTAAAGTCTCTTTAACCAAGTTTGATTAATACGAATTGTACAGGGTGTCCAAAGTTTAGTGTCAAACTTTACAAACTTAAAAGCAATTTATTTTTCTTATTTCAAATTGGAACCCCTGAATATTATTATGTCATTCGATGCAGAATTACAATTCAAACATTTGTTCTAATTACAACCCTATCGCAATTTCTAACGCATCATGCACTTTTTTCTACCCATCTTGAGACACAAGTCGCTAACAATAACAAAAGTCTGGTAAAGTTTTATACCTAAATTCGCACCCAAAACTTAAAAATAATATCCACAATAACACACGGAACATCCGAACGAATACAACGTAAAAAAGATGGAAACGACTATAACTTACAAACTAACAAAAAAAAATGTCTAAAGTAAAGTTTATAAATATTAACACCCAAAACTTGGAAATTATAACAACACACGAATGAACGAAACAAAAGATGGCGACTAATAAGAATATAACGGCGAGCCGGTTCTGTTCAAGAGACCTTGGGTTCTGTTTACGTTCTGTAAGAAATCGTGTGGGTTGCCCAATTTTTTCCCTACTGCGCAAGCGCCACGCCCCCCAACTCAGGTTATTTTGAATCGCACGATGGGTGTATTCTTGCTTCGTGCGGCTGCTTGTATTGGCAATATAGTGTATTATATGTGGTGACATTTAACGGGTGACTCAATGCTTTTGCAATCCAACCGCCGGTATTGAATCACGTGGTTTGAATTCCCTAATTTACATTGACTCTTGCCAAATTATATTTATTGTAATACATACGTCAAATTGAGAGAAAATCTGTTATTATGAAATGCCTTTTTTGAATAAAGTAAATAATTATTTGGAGTGTTCTTAAGTTAAATAATAATTGATTTACGATGAATAAATACTTATTTCAAATAATTATTAGAATTTAATCAAATAAATAATAGTTTGGCATATTTATATAAAACAAACAATAGTTAAAATAAAATCATATTTTTATTTGATTTAAATGTTTTTTTTTTCAGTGTGTAAAGTTCAAATTTAAAAAGTTTTTAAGAAACCATTAATAAATATGCTCAGGATTTGGGTCAATTTATTATATTTCGCACGGAGCTGGTTACCTTAAAGAAGAATTTAGAAATATTGGTCAGATGCTCTTAACATGATAAAAAAAAATTCACACGCTTTTTTCCTCTTTGTACGCTGTCAGGGCCATACCCGAGGGGACCTACAGCTTAACGTGGGTTCCGAACCACGATCCTCGGTCATGCGACACCTCCCAAGGGCTATCAACCCTCGGTTAATTGCCATTGCATGACCTACCGATTGGGGAGTGTCTACCTTCTTCCGCACCCCACTAGATGTCCGATCTCATCCGGCCTGGTTATCGATGTAAATGGGGTTGGGTTGGGAAATGATACATTTTACACTTTTTCCTGCATTCTTAAATCCACTTAATTTCGGACATACTTTTTTTGTTGTACGTATGTCCACTCCGGGAATCGAACCCGGGTCGCCACGGTCGAATGCCAGTAACTCACCTCTGATCCACCGCAGCGGTAAGATAAAATTTAAGTTGCTTGTCTCTTGTTCACAATATTGACTTACCGAATGGTTACATTGCAGAGGTATTTGAATATATCTTATATCTATATAACAATTAGAACACGTATTTTAATATTAAATACCTCAAATAAAGTGGCTAGAAATATCAGTTGATATATCGTAATAAAAATTCGAGTTAATGGTGTATATCTCAAAATCAACGATAACAATAGAAATGACTATTTGGAAATAATCACCCATATGCTAATACTAGTAGGTATTTAGCAAAAATGTTAATTTTCTATGTTTGTTTGTTACCGATTACGAGAAACTTCGATCATTGAACTGTGTGTAATTTGATTATGAAATGAAGGATGGATTATCGCTTTAAATAAATTTGGGTACACTGAGTGACCCCTTTATTCCCCCACTGTATCCATTGTAAATCAATTTTATCATATGAAGAGCGTTTCTTTTATTATATTAGGGGAGAGTTTTGTCATTTCTTACCATTCTTTCGAATTAGGCTTCCTACTTCTTCGTTCGCTGCCAGGGCCATTCCAGAGGAGACTTACAGCTTCACGTGGGTTCCAAACCACGATCCTCAGTCATGCGACAGTCCCCCCCAAGGACTAACCCTTGGTTTCTTGCGCCAGTACATGACCTACCGATTGGGGAGTGTGTACCTTCTTCCGCACCCCACGAGATGTCCGATCTCATCCGGTCTGATTACCGGCGTGCATGGGGTAGGTTGGGAGATAATACACTTTACACTCTTCCTTGCATTCTTAAACCTACTAAAATTCGGATATACTTTTTTTATTGTGCGTATGCCCACTCCGAAGATCGAACTTGGAACACCACGATCTAATGCTAGTGATTTACCGCTGAGCCACCGCCTCAGTTAGGAAGAAGTTTTAAATTGTCATTAGAAACATTTATATCTATAAGTTGACCCTAGAAATGTTGATTTTTAATAAAACTTAAAGTTGCAAAAACCAATCCTTAACGAAATATAAGCTAACACTTCTTGTAAGTGTAATTTATTAGGTGTAAAAACAGTTTTTAAGTTAAATGCTATATTTTATTTAATTTAAAGGTCTTTTCCAAATGAGAATAATAAATTTGAATTAAGCATTCTGATCTCCGAACAAGATTGGCTCCTCTTAATTCGTTATTCTTGAAAAATGCGTCATACCAGTCACGTGTCAACTCATTTTCTCGAGGCACCGGATGGATTCTGCATTTAGACACAATTTACAAGTGCGGGACATCTTCAGTGCAAGGTATGTATGAAGGATTTATTGACAGAGTCGCTTGATTGATAGAAGAGTTTTGGATTTCCATTGTCTTTATTTGTTTTTAACCACAAAGTTTCAAGTTCAAGAATCTCCAGTGGTCTTCAGGTAAATGCTAAATAATTATGTTAACTCTGGCTCTAATAATACTAGCTAGGTGCGCATAACTGAGATGAATACAGTCATGCGTTTTATTCATGAGCAGTCTTATTCTAAGATTTCATTTCCTTAACAAAGATTTCTAGATATTTCTTGTATCTAATAAGGGCTTACTAAAACAACCTTGGTTTTGTTGTATGGTGACAGCTTCCTTAAACTTCCTCCTCCAGTGTGGTTCTTTGTGTAGGATTTCATCATCTGCTTACTTGATATGATTACCGTGTGTCCAGGCATGGTCAGCTGCACCTGACTTTCAGACTGTTTTTTTTGCTTGTTGATTTTGTCTTCGTCAGGTGGCTTCTTAAAATGTCTTTCAATACAACTATTATCCTAGTTCTCTTATTCTCTCAGAAAGTCCTTTGACATAAATGGATTGTTGAGTGTTTGTTGTGTTTCTTTTTTTCTTTTTGTACGTTTAGCCGATTCTTATTCTTGGTATAGCCATTTTGTTGAAGTCGGTCTTGATGTGGGTAATTGTTCTCTCCACAAGAGTTCTTTCTATGCCATGTTATGTGTTGTTTAAGTGATTTGATGTATAATTGAGATATTAAAGTGTATGCGTTGGTTTCCTGTATACTGAAGTTAGGATGTTGCCATTTTTACACGCATAAATTAATTTATCCCAGAGGGATTTAGCATATGTTATTACACCCAATTTTTTTATTTGATGGAAAAACGCCTTTCTAGCAATTACTTTTAGGTCAATATTAGAACATCCAGATTAATTTATTTTCAGATTAAATATAATAAAATAAGTAAAATTATTCAAATCAATTATTTGTTAGCAGCAGCCCCTCTCCTTCACCAGCACAACATCCTTTCGACCTGCAGCAGCAGATTGTGCAAGAAGCCGTTCGACGACGAGGTCATGGCTGACACCTGCTTTAGCAAACCCGAAATGGACTTTCAATTTGCAAAAGTAGATCAATTGCTTTGCTTATTTAAACCAGTGTCCGTTCTTGGGATAAGATACCAGGTGATGCGAAAATATAATTAGTAAACTGAAAAAATAGGTACCCTTAGCTCAAAGTAGTGAATTGTCTTTAACGTTAATTAAGTATTATTGGCAAGAAAAAAATTATCTTTGTATAAGATTATTTTTATTTTTTTAACATACAAAATTCCCTTGATAAATCTTGAAATTTCTCTTGAATGTGTATCTCTTAAAACAAAGGCAGTTTATTTTGTGTCAAAAGTTTAAGAATTATACCTGTAAAATATTAATTTAAAATATGTATCTCTTCACGTAACATGGGAGTAAGATCGAAGGATGTTTTTCCCCTCTCACTGTATTCCAAGCAAAAATCTACGCCATACAGTATTGTGCTTATAAAAATAATCGGAGAGCTTACCTTAATAAGCGAATATATATACCCTGACACTCTAGCAATCCAGTAACAACTGCACTGTATACTAGGGCACCAAAGTATTACAGGGGACAAAAATGCCGATGAACTTTCAAGAAAATACATTCATTGGTCCAGAACCGGTTCTTGGAGTACCAAGGTACACAGTACGAGATGCCAACATCTACTGGAACAGCAGACAGCGATAAAACTACAACAATTACTTCAATCGGGATCCAGAGCCGAGACTAAAGAAATATCTGCTTCAAATAAACAGTTATGTAATCGTTGTCAGCTGAGGCTGATAACTATTATAGGCATTCTGACAGGACACATGGCTGTCAAGAATCATTTGCACAAAATGCAACTGTACAATAGAGACCTTAACTGAAGATCATGTTGACAAGTCAGAGAAATACTACGGCAGCTCGATAAGGCGGCGGCAAAGATCTTAAATGTCAAATGTCCTTAATTGGTACAGAGACAAAAGTCTCTTTGCAGGTTTCCCGACGTTGAAGCTTGCATATTCTTTGGAAGTAGAAACATCTTATTTACTTGACTGCTGTTAGACCCCAGCATAATTAGCAAAATATAGTGACATCAGGATAGGTAAGCCACATTACCCAGACAAAAATTGTAGTCCATAGCAGGTGCTGCGTAATCTGAAGCATATGTTATAAACACGAAATCCCCATTTAAGCTTATAATCAATGATAACCTCTAATATTTTCGTATTTTTCTGATCGTCTAAAGTTCGATCAAACTATTTAAAGCTACTTTTAGTGTTTCGTCTTGCTAATGTCAAGCAAAGCGATACCGTTTTTGTTTAAGAAAATTCAGCCCACAGTTCTACTTTACTATAAACATTTTTATATTCGTCATTTAGTATCGACCGATCATCTACTGCTATAAGGAAGTTAGTATCAACTGCACATACATCACTAATTCTTTTTGTAGTAATATATGGACTTGGATCATTCGCATAAGCAATATGTAAAAACTGGGTCAAGATTGACCCTTGAGGAACACTCTGCGAGATCTGCTTGGTATTTCCTCTAGCCTCATTAACTTTTACAAATTGGTACCGATTATCTAAGTAGGATTTGATTAGATTAAGGAATGACTCCAATTAATTAATGTACTATAGCTTCACAGGCAACCTTCTCATTCCAATTTACTGAAAATTTGTATTTTAATAAAAATATCATTTTCAAAATGGGCTCATTTGGAATTCTTTTTTAATATATTTTCTAAAAGAATGTGTAATTTTAGTACTGTAGCTGATGATGTCACTGCCTCGCGTCCCGGCCGAGGCTTGAATTCAATCGTATATTTAGAAAACTACTTATCGGATTGACTTCAAATTTTCAGGATTGACTATACATTGTAAATGCTTTATAAAAATTCGGTTAAGAAGGTAATTTAAGGTTTAACCAAATGACCCTAGAAAGTTTCATCTAAATTATTTTTAATTTTTTCCTTCGCAATGATGAGTTTCTTCTCTTGGCTATTCCTCTGCATTCAACCAATGACGACATGTTAGCAGCAAACGAATAAACTAGGTGGATTTACAATACTGTATTAATTAGTTATGAGAACAGAATATTTAGTTCTAACCGTTTTGATAATATAATACAACAAATTAGTATTTTTAATGACCTATTCGCGTATATAATAAAAATATTGATTGCGATAATTTATTGTAAATATAATCTTTATATTGAATTTTAATGAACTCTTATTTTAGGACAATATAAGCTGTAATTAATCAATTTATGGATGAATATTCAATTATTAAAAATTTAATTATTGTACCGGGTGATTCAATAAGAAAGGACGCCGGCTATATCTCGGAAACTACTGGGCATAGAAACTCGGGGAAAAAAATGACTAAACTGGTCATGATAAAATCCTGGAAATGAGTTTTAAGTTTTTTTAAAATAATTAAATTAAACTAGACGGGCGGGAGCATCCCTATTAAGTGAAGGTGGTCCTTTCCAACAATTTTTATAAAACAAAATTTTTCATTATCACTGTTAATAATAATAAATAGTAGAGCTAATTTAATTATTTTAATTAAGAACGGTGTGTCTGAGGAGAAAAACGCACGAGCCCATTTTTATGCAGAATTGACCAGGCTAATCAGAAATAATATCTACATGAAAAAATATCAGTGGCGTCCCACTTTTTTTCTAAAAAATATATAATCGCTTCTTCATTAAAATTTATTCTATTGGCGATAACGCTGAAACGAACGGAGATATCGAGCTGCGGTTTTAATATTTTTTCTAGCAAATTTAATCTACTTTTCGATTATGGTATCATAATTATACCGTATGATTTATTTTTTCGGAGTAAAATCAAAAAATGTGTTATTATTGCAAATTGCGCGGTCTAGCAATTTTTTTGAGAACTATTATGGACAACTAAATACGATTGGTGAAAGTGCATACATTTTTCTTCCAACCAGTCCTTAGTTTGCTAAAATCGGATAAGTCGTTTATAAGTTACTGCGATTTAAATGAATACACTTTCAACAGCTTCCCCCCTCTTATTAAAGTCGGTACGCTAATGAGCATAAGACCAAAATGATGCATAATTGTCCAAGCTTTTTAATGGTGTTATAAAAGATATACCTTAATGTGGAATTTTCCGAGATATGTAAACTTTTATAATTTACTTTTCAATTACGCCCTCTTGCGGCAAAATGCGGAACTTAAAAATCATTTCCAGGATTTTCTCATGGCCAGTTTAGTTATTATGTTTTTTCCCGAGTTTCTATGCTCAGTAGTTTCCGAGATATAGCCGGCTCCTTTCTTATTGAATCACCCGGTACAATTGCCAAACAAAAATGAAATTACCTATTTAATATTTAATACAGTGTACTGGAGCAGTGGCGCCAGCACATGGGGCATAAATAATACCACCCCACTTGATATACCTAAAATTCATATTCTCGTATTTAATATACTTACTAATTGAACCAACCACCTTATCCTAATTGTTTTTTAAATTCAGAATTTTTTTCGTTAAAATTTTTATTAATAATTCCATGAAACAATATAAAAACATTTTTGAATAAGAACTGCTGGAGTATAAAAGGGCAACTAAAAAAATCCAAGAAAAACAATGAATGATCAAATTTTTAAAATAAAAAAATACTCAACAATATTTGTTTGTACAACAAGAGTGGATATGATGTCTATATCTCACGAGGAAGTAACACAACTTCCGTTTGCGATATGGACAATCCACTCGAGTTGAACAGTATATTTTTTCTACGACCGAACTTACGAACCTTATATTAAAAAATGTGTGTTTGCAGGCTGCCGGGCTTGAACTCACGACCATTGGAACCAAAGTTCGCCGCTTTGCTGTTTGAGCCACAGGATCATGTTAGAAATTATGGTAAAACCAAAATTAATTTTCTATGCACATTCAGCAGGTTACATTATTGATAAAACTATTATAGATGCGTATATATTTTGTTATATTGAACAAATTATTAACATATTGTACTATAAACATATAAATTATATAATTTAGTGTCTCTCAAAGCTCGTAAAGCGATGCCGCAACAATCTATGCACACTTGGCAACCAACATCGGGTTATTCTGTGCTGGGTTCCTGGACACTCCAAAATAGAT
Source organism: Polydrusus cervinus (assembly GCA_935413205.1). NCBI lineage: Eukaryota > Metazoa > Arthropoda > Insecta > Coleoptera > Curculionidae > Polydrusus > Polydrusus cervinus. The sequence continues at coordinate 17,493,249 of OW284515.1, forward strand.
GGCAACGAGGCTGCCGATGCGCTCGCAAGAGAGGGCGCAGGCATGCCAGCTGATCTAGCAGACAATACAGTGAACAAACCACTGGGATTGGTCAAAGAGGAGATTGACTACACGGCCAAGCAGCTTGCACAGAACAGATGGACAGGGTTGACAACCTGTAGTACATCCAGGCAACTGTGGCCCACATTCGATAAAAAGAGAACCGCAGAGCTATTGAGACACAGTCGAAAAGACGTGAGAAATATTACTGCGGTTGTTACCGGACATTGCCTCTTCGGTAGACATGCCGAACGTATGCAAATACCCACTAACGACTTCTGCAGAAGCTGCAGAGATGAGGAAGAGGAAGAAAGTACTCAACATTTTCTGTGTGAATGCCCTGGCCTCGCAAGAAGGAGGTTCACTACTCTGGGTGAATCATCTTTCGATAGCCTGGAGGAACTAAACAACTTACAACTTGGACGGCTGAGCAGATTTCTGAACAGTAGTGGCTGGTTTGAATGAGTTGTTAAAATCCTTCCGCGGTTACGTCGCATAAACCATCAGTGATCTGATGAAGGTAGGTTCTACGGAACACGTGTGGTATCACAACGGACCTAATCAGGACTACGTGAGACCGTTTGGTCAGAACCAAGGGTCTGCCACTCTTACCTAACCTAACCTAGTGTCTTGAAAAAGAAGGCGGAGTCTAAGTAACTACCATAAACTGTGATTGATCAGTATCTTATAAGAACGCCACAGAGGATTCAATTTTTTTAACAATGCTGTCAACTAATGGGAAATTTCCGAATTTGAGAGAACAAAGCACAGATGAATAAATAGGTAGGCGCTGTCTCCAAAGGGAAAAGGGATATTTTTACGCCCAGTGGTTGTGATCTACTAAAAAAATACTTTTTTCGTATTGTGTACATTCGCGGATTTTTCTTTAATAAAGTTTTATATTAAGTAAATGGTTTGTTTGGTTTTTTTATTGGAACCAAATAATTTTTTTTTGTCTGACACAAATATTGTTTGTATTAAATAAACATACTTATTATTTGAATTTGCTTTGATAATAATTATTTGGTTTTTAATTATTCACGTCAAATAAAATTTATTTACTAGCGACTCGCTTGCTGTTTTAAATAAATATTTATTTATGACAAAAAATTATTTATTTAAAATGAAAGACCTTTTTTGTATTTTAAGTGCAATTTTTTTAAATATAAATAGCAGAGCGCTTTCGACCTCAGGGAGTTATCTTCAGTGCCTCTTTGTCAGGTACAACAGGTATTAAAAATAACGAGCATCAATCGCGACAATTCAAAAAGATACAGTTAAAAAATGTTAACTCAATAAAATCTTTGGTGGAATACACAGTTTTTCAATTAAATTGTATGCTCACATCTTTGATTGTTTAGGGCGAAAAAAAATTTTGTCTACTAAGAAGGATTTGCGAGAGACGAGCAAACCAACGAGCGAGAAATGAGAAGTCTTACCAGTCTTAGTCGTTAGTAGCCCGCCATCCTGACCACTTCGAGCTTCCGGTCCGATAATTTATATGTTAGTGTTGAAAATGAAGGTTCAAAATTGGCTTTTAAACCAGAATCTTGGCCACCATTTGAAGGTAAGATAATATTTTATATATTTAATGTTAAAATAATAAATAAGAGGTGAATTTAGGCAAAAAGTTTGGGTAAGATCGCGCGAATACAATATTATAACATTTAACGTAAAGAGTTTAGTGTCCGTTTTGTTGGCCACCGTACTTGGTTTATTTAGTTCTATGTTTTCACGTTTGATGGCTATCTTTTGCATTGAGTTGATTCCTAATGATGGCGTTACTAGGTTTTCATCACATTTTTATTCTTAAAAAGTCTTGAAAGAATATTCTCACTGTACTGGGTGTTGCTTATGGGTTTTGGCTTTCTGATAAGTTCTAACAAGGACGAAACAGCCTGTCATTGTATAACTATTATTACAATTTAATAATATTTTATCTTTTTATATAATGTAAAACGTACAACATAAACATATCTGTATTATTTAACGTTGTAAGTGAACATAATGTCCTCATATATTTGCGTTACCTTCTGCAAGATGTATTTAAACAAATATTTATTTGCCTTAAATAAATGAATATCTAAGACAAACAATTATTATTTATTTTTGAAATTTTTTTGTTTATTTAGTTTATAAGCTAATCAACAGAAAACAGTGGAAGCCCTCTATTAGCAAAAAAATAGCACATTTTTGGTTTAAATAACGCAAGCTTACTGATTAACTAAATATGTAATTGAGAAAATAAATATGTATATTTAATAATATGTATTAAACAAACACTTGTTTCATTCAAATATTCGGTTTATTTTAGCCGAATTAGGAGTTTCAAATAATTTATACCAGAAATAAATAATTGCCTAAGCTAAACAAGCAATTTAAGAATAATTTAGTAGTTATGTATTTAACAGGAAAAATAATTGTTAAGAGTAAATAAGTCAGCGATTGCTTTAAATACATAAATTTTGGTCGCAAATAAACGCGTTATTTGTGTCATTCTAAAAATCTAAAATATTTAGTAATATTAAAAAACTAATTGTTTATCCCAAACAAAAAATGTATAGGTAAACCAAACAAATGTTGTAACATTTTCGAACAAATATTTGTTTGCCTCATATAAAACAAATATTTGATTGTGTGAACTACATTCTTATTTAAGGCCACTAATCATTTTTATCAATGTGGTATTTATGTCAAATCATACCAACATAACAAATTAAAATTACCCAGCATATCTTTCATGTCACATGACTGGGCCACCATCGAGTTCAATCAAAGTTATGACTACATATATGACTTTTGGTAGCATATACCAATTTTAAGCGGGATTTAAATTTTGGTTGTTTAACTAATAAAAAAAAATATTTCTTTGTGCTGGTAAATTTCTAAATTTCCCATGATAAAAGCTGCTCTCGGACCAACTTATCCAATATACAATCTTACCTCGTGTCATCCGATTAGGCGGTATCGCAGCTATCTAAGCAGAGATCTGAGCAATTATCTACCGATTAACATTTTGCTGCCATTGATTGTGGCAAACTATTGCAAGTGAATATAATGGAACGGGGAACTAGAGAACAATCATTTGCACTTTAGCTCTATATCTATACTATTTTATAGAATTTTATTATTGTAAAGACTTTTTAATTTTTTTTTCCTCTTCTTCCAGTGCGTATCCACTAATGGATGTTTGCGATAACATTTTCCATTGCTTCTCTATTCCTTGCGGTGTGTATTAGTAACTGCACATCGTGTAGCCCTGTCCACTGTCTGATATTTCGTAGCCAAGACATCTTTTTTCTTCCGATTCCTCTCCGGCCTTCGATCTTGCCCTCGATCAACAGGTGCAAGAATTGATATTTTGTGTTTCGCATTATATGTCCCAGATAAGCCGTTTTACTCTTCTTGATCAACTCAAATAGTTCACGTTGTTTGTTGACATGCCTTAAGACTTCCTCGTTTGTTAGTTTAGCCGTCCAAGGTATCTTAAGGATTCTGCGGTATAGCCACATCTCGAAAGCCTCCAATTTGTTGATTGAAGTCCTCTTTAATGTCCAACCTTCCATACCGTAAAGAAGTACTGACCAAACATAGCATTTACTGAATCTGAGTCTTAGGTTAAGGTCAAAATCGGAACAGGTAAGTACTTTTCGGAGCCTCAAGAATGCCTGTCGAGCTTGTTCAATGCGACATTTTATTTCCTTGTCTGATGTCCAGTCTTCGGAAAGCCAGATGCTCAGGTACTTAAATTTATCTACTCTTTCTATGGGCTTTGCGTTGAATGTTATGGTGGAGTTTTCAAACATATTTGTGTTTCTAGAGATAATCATAAATTTTGTTTTTTTTATGTTAATATTTAAGCCCATTGATTTGCTCTGTTCTCCTACCTTGTTGACTAGCTGCTGTAGGTCGTATATGTTATCAGCAATTAAGACCGTATCATCAGCATAGCGGACATTACATTTAACTAATTTACAAGAATATTTCTGACTACGTCTGGATTTAGGCTCAGATCAATTACAAAAACTATTAACCGTTCCCGTTAAGGATATCGAACGTTCACAGGATAAGAATTTACGCACCGCATCGTAGTAATTGGTGACATTTGGCAAACCAACAAAATCCCTCTAAATGCTATTTCAAACGTGATTTTCTCGGAATCCACACAAACAATTTTGTAAAAACCTGTTTCATATTCAGCGGCAATTATGATTATTTCCAGCGAATCGAGAACCCGGTTTCAGTTATCAGCCAGTGCGAAGATTTTGCGTCCTGAAAAATCAATTAGCGGGATTTTGTTGGCTTGCAAAATGTCACCATTAATGTCATAGGACAACAGCGTCGTCGGCCTGCATTAAATATATCGGCAGAAGGTAAACGAGAACGAAAAAAAAAATTAGAGAAAATATTCATCTGTAAAATAATAATTATTTATGCAGCACTTTATTTTACTTTTAACTTTTTTTAACAAACAACATGTTAATATTTTGAAAGTAATTATCTCATTTTTATGGCAATATAATAACATTGCAGGTCAGTTTAAGAAATACTGGTGCAAGAAAAAAAATATATTGCTCCTATTCTTATTTTTTTTTTTTATGATAAAACACCTGCACTGTAGGAAAAATCCTTTAAGGCGCTCTGGGAGCGGTGCGAGTGCGAAAAAAGCGATTAACGTTGGTCTTGAAACGTTGAAGATTGTATTCATTGGGAAACACGACCTCAGGAAGATCATTCCACAAAGATGACGTTCTCCAGATGAATGAATTCTTGAACAATGAAGTTCGAGGAGTACTAAGCCGAACAACATATGGATGAGCGGCAGCGGTTCGCCGTGTATTTCTGTTTTGCATTGCTCTAGGTGGAATCAAGTGGGCAATGTCAGTCGAACACCTGCCATGGAAATATCTGTAAAAGAGAGCCAAATCACCAACCTGTCTTCGATGCTCCAGGCTATCGAGGGTCTTGGTCAGCTCGGGGTCGCCGACCAGACGAACGGCTCTCCTTTGAATGGAATCCAGTAGCCGAAGGGTGTGCTTGGATGCAGAGCTCCAGACATGAGAGCAATATTCTAATGATGGTCGAATCTGGGCTTTGTAGGGTGTCAAAAGTTGATGAGGTGTATACAACCTTTTGGTGCGGAAAAGTACACCAAGTTTCTGTGCAGCTGCCTTGGCAATTGCAGCAACGTGATCATGCCAAGACATATTACCTCCCAGATTGACCCCCAGCAAATTAATAGACGGTGCCAGGGGAATTGCGTGTCCTGCCATGATACAGTATACCTAAACCATAGTAAAAACTTCTAGAAAAAAAAATGTTGATACCGCAACTATATTTTGTATTAGCGGATACTTTTTGGGCAGGCACCAACCTTTCCCAATCCTCTCGGACACCCATGCCTCAACCCCCAGATTGTTTGCAATGTACCTTTAACCATAGTTTTTTTAGGTATACAAAAGGCGCAAAAACATGTACATGTACAAAGCATTAATAGTTCCATACACCGAATAATAAGCAAGTTATAGCTTAATTACCTCACGGAAGCCAGTGAGGCGTGAATATGCAAATTTTACACGAGATTATTTAGAGTTAAACCGATGTTATGTTGGTCTTCCGCAGTTTAACGTACCTTAAAAGAAATTAATTGATAGATTATGTAAATACTAAGTAAGATATTTTCAGTCATTCTGGGAATATCTCTTATCGAAAATGAGCTTAAGTAATTAGCTGCTATTCATTTGATATTTACTGGTTAGTAATTATTGCTGTATTTTTCAGAAAAACGGGATGAGTTCCTGGTATAACCGTACTTTTTGGCATGTTCATTAAATTATAATTATCTGCATTAAAAAAGCAATGAAAAATATTTTAAAATTTTAAATACTAAAAAATCCACCAGCAAGAAATTAAAATTTAAAAAAAATTTCTTGTACCTTTCTTACTATAACTGTACTGGTATATATTCATGATATAGTCAATATATTGAATTCTCTCGCAAGATGGAGGCCAAGTCACGTGACACTCTGTCAATTCTGGTACATTTAATTTCTGTAGATTGGTATGAATTCCAGGACTGGACTTAAAAATTACAATTTATTTTGAACATTTTAGTTTAGAATAACATGTATTTTGAACGTAATAATAAACATGCAGTTTTATAGTAATTAGATTATTGTTGGAATGAACACTAAAGAGTACTAAACACTTTAAAAACGTAGTAGAAACCGACGAAACGATACAATACACAACGTGAAGCGTGGGCTAATTCCGGCTCAGGTCGAATCTAGGGATTTTATGATGTGAGATATCAGCTGATCGATGTCAAATTACTGCTGTCATCTGTTTTAATACGAGCAAATTCCTTGACCTTTCTATAGAACTCGCGAGATCCTGGCCCAATCACGTGATATGAATGACATGCTGGGTAATTTTAGTGTATTATGTTGGTATGACTTGACGTAAATTACAGGATCGAACTTTGAAATTACAAATTTTTAATATGTAAAATGTATCTTTAAACGAATAATATTCTTAAAGCCACTAATAGTTATTGTTGTCATGCTAAACAAGATTGCAATAAGATGAAGGTAAAAAGTTGCAAAACAGATTAGGAAATGACAGCTTCTTTTATTCGCCTATATCCCTTGTGTTCTTGTCTCGTTTGGAAATAGGTTATTATAACACAGATAGTAGATAATATGCTTACCGGTCGACACAGTGGTAAATAGAAAAAGTCGTGGAAGCTATTTGAGTAAAATGTACAATAGAAAAGTTAATTTAATATATATATACTAATGTGTTGTTATATATAATATATTATCTAATATTGGCATAGGCGTAGTTCGGGGGTGCTAAGCCCCTAAATCTAGCACCCTCAAAAAAACACAATCTATTGACAAGAAAAAGGTTGAAATGTTAATTTTAAAAAACAGTTTAACAGACCACAATAATAAGATAGAAACTTCAGAATTTGTTAAATACCGAAACTTTTAGTTGTACGAAAATGAAAACTAATAATCGCTAAAGGTGAATTATTATTTTACAACCTATATAAATCCGTTCTAAAATTTTTAGCAATACAAAAATGCTTCCTAAGATCACACGAAACCACACTAAAATTCAAAACATTCAATTCAAAAATACCGAAAATATAAGCTTGTTTCCATTATAAGTGGGACATTCATATTAATTGCGAAATATTTTTTAGTGGAAATCGATTTAAAAAAATAAATAATTACTGAAAAACAAAAAAAATAAAATAAAAAAAGTTTTGTCCGAAGCGGGGTTCGAAACCGCGACCCTTAGTTCCAAAGTAGAGAGCCTATACCCCTATGCCAAGAAGGCGCCTTCTAAAAAGCAGGTTCAAATGCGTTATATGACTAAATGCAAGAAATTATTGTAAAAATAAATTGAAACTGTTTAAAAATACTTTCTCAGCAATGGTATCAGCTGCAGTAATAGGCAAACAATAGTTATGATCCATAATTAATTGTTAGTTATGGTCTAAAACAGAATATCATACGTTTATGAATCAAACATTGGCTGAATTGGCTGAAAATCTGGGGAAATTTTGAAAGTCCTAATCAGCCGGCCGAGGTCATATATCTGGATGTCAAATGTCGAAAAACGAGTTCTCTCGTGAATATTTCTTTACATATCGCGCCAAATCCTAGGACAAATTTTTTGCGTTAACCGTACAGTTCTTTTCACAATAAATGATTTTGACCCTTTGCAATAAAACTAAAGGGTCGATCCCATTTTGTTGACAAAAGTTTGGCAATAAATAAGTATAAAGGTGCAGTGAAGAGTCGAACTCAGGAAATTAAGTAATTATATTCGTATGATGTGTTTATATTAATTTAATGAAATGGAAAAAACTAAATATTATAAATTTTTAAATTTTTTTTTTAATGATAAAACACCTGCACTGTAGGAAAAATCCTTTAAGGCGCTCTGGGAGCGGTGCGTGTGCGAAGAAAGCGATTAACGTTGGTCTTGAAACGTTGAAGATTGTATTCATTGGGAAACACGACCTCAGGAAGATCATTCCACAAAGATGACGTTCTCCAGATGAAAGAATTCTTGAACATTACTTATATTTATTTACATGTATACATTTATCTACATCAAGCATATCAATGGCGTGAGTGAAAAAGTCTTACATTGAACAGTTAGTATGCAATAAGATTGCTGTATCTAAGTGTATACTTGGTGGACCTGAAAATCAATCCAGTACCTCGGTTCAAGTGTCTAAGCAAACGAGTACAAGTTGTGGTGTAATTACACTTGTTGTTAATCCTTCGAATTAATGTGTATGAATTTGTAAATTTAATTGTATAAAAAAAAGTTAAAACATTTTATCTATCCTTGCTGTTAAAGTGATACTTTATCTACTCAAAAGAGTTGCTATAACAACATTTTAACATCAGCTATAGAAAAAAATAAATGATATTCCAATGCAACTGAACACTTCCTGTTAAAAATAAAGACTACATTCAATCTTTTAAAGTACTAGTGGGATTTCTAAACATTTAAAATATTGGTATTTTAATTTAATCTTTTTTTACCTAGAAATCATTATAATCCGGCCCGAAAATAAATACGAGGGATTAACGGATATTTCTGATCGCACTTAGCACCCATTCTAATGCAGTCATTAAATCAGAACCATTTATCGTGAAAAGGACTTTACGCAAAAATCGATTCCTGCCTGCGCAGAATCAAAATATTTTGTCTTTTTATTGTGACATTTCGGATATTTTCTTGCTGCAACTTTTTTTTTAATTTTAAATTATATTTTCTCATATAATAAGCAGTTTGTTGCTTATTTGCGTGGAAGATATCAGGCCGCATTGTTAACTTTTAAAAAATAAAAAATTAATAAAGTTGGTTGTGGAGTACCTACCTCAAGGTTCTATTCTTGGTTCTTTACTATTTTTAATCTATATATCTGACTTTGCTTTAATTATTATAAATGGTTAATTTAATATCTTCGCTGACGATACAATAATATTATGGCATAATAAATATTGTCTTCAATTAGGTTAAAAAATTAATGAATATTTAGTATAAAATAAAAAGTGGTGTAATTGTTTTCTGTCTTTTAATATCACTAAAACTAACATATTAACTTTTAAATGTTAACTTAACAATATTATGACTGACAATTTAATAATCAGCAACCCAAAATTTAACAAACTTTTAGAATTGTACATTACTCAACGTATTACTTTTAAAGAACATAGAAAAATTATGTAAAAAATTAGCTTCGGAAGTTGAGTCGTAGAAGAAAAATGTACAACTCAAGTGGATTGTGCATATTTCGCTCGGAAGTTTGATTAATCCACCGACGGCGTCGTGCTTACTTTATTTCCTCGTGCGAAATGGACATCATATCCATCAATCTTGTAGTACAAACTATTACTATTTTAAGTTAAATTGTTAAGAACTTTATCGATAAAGATGTTTTTTTTTACCATAAACCATATTTTAACTTGTATATAGGTACAGAAAAAATTACAAAAAAAATATATATTTTTCAAATTTCGTAACTATATTTTTTTTCTAAAGATTCTCGACAAAAATACGGGTCGTCAGTTTGTCCGTAAATTACTAATTTTTTACGGTACTCTAGTCGAATAATAATTGAAGCTTTACCATTCTGACGTAAGACGCTTACTAAACACATAATTTCGCAGATTTTCAATCGCAGGAGCATTTCCTACTTCACAAAATTACAACCATTTTGTGAAATCATGCATACGATTCCTCGCAGAGCCGGTAATAAAATGGTTGGGTATTATACGCCAACAGTTTGGCAGGGTATCATTACAACAATTAGCTTGTACCAAACTGATGGGATTGAAAATGGAGTAAATTAAGTTTATATTAAGTATCGGAAGATTGAAACAGGTTGATTGTATCATTTAATTGAGTAAGTTTTTCAGTTCATTACAGCGATATAATCTTCGATTATTAAACCCTGTAGTATAGACATTTACCATATGAAGACAACAGGGAAAAAACGTGCAATGTCCATTTTAACTAGTTTTTAGAAGTCGCGATTTTAAACATTGAATCCAAACGAGTTAAAATCGGGTAAAGATATATAGATTTTTTTACAAAATATGAGACCAGAAAATTGTAGTCCTGTATTTTTGGTTTAAAATAAGTGAAAAACTTTTTACTTTGTACCTGAATTTATTGAAAAAATAACAAAAATACATAAAGTACAGGGAACAAACGATACAACTCGGAATGTTTCTTGTAGTATTGAAGCACAAATGGTAGTTAGCTATCTTCTAGTTTGGGTTTTCATGGTTTTTTAGTTTTGGTGAAAGTCTTGGTCGGGGTCTTGGTCGAGGCTTTGATCAAAGTTTTGTTCAAAGTCTTCGTAGATGCTTTGGGCGAAGTCTTGATCGAGGTCTTGGTTGAAGCTTTTGACAAAGTTTTGGCCGAAGTCTTAGTCGAGGTTATTGCAGAAGTCTTAGCAGCTGCCTTGAACGAAGTCTTAACTAATTCTCTTTTAGGCAAATTTTCATAATATTGATGAACAGAGTAGTCGCAAAATTCCAACAGATCCTGAAGATTTTTGTATTTTTCCAGTGTAATCGGTAATCGCTCTGTAATAATAACAATAATTCTTTTGTGCCTATGCAAGCCATACACTTACCATGATAAGCTCTCTCTCTAGCCGAAAGCGGTGGCCCTCGAATTTGACGTCGTGGTCCTCGAGTTGGAAGAGTCATGATGGAACTTGTCCAATGTCCATTATATGAGTCGCGATGAAATATCATACGAGGATGATTGGCAGAAACCTTTAATTCTCGAATCGGTCTGGAGATAAATGGGCATTTTTTGGTGTATTTGAAAGAGAGAAAACTATTCCAGTCCCGAACCATGCTGTCATCAACCTCTTCAATTTTAAAAGGAGCTGGTTTGCATCTGGCTGCCCTAAAAACTTCTATCCAGTCCTTTGGATGCTGTGGTTTGGCCTTTCACTCAAGCAATTTATTGGAATATTCAAACACGCGTTTCCTGACTTAGCACGTTCCTTCCCTGTTACGCGCTAACTACACACGTTTTTTCCCAGTACAAAGAAATTTTCAATGCAAATATCTTATGTTACACGGGTTTTTAGTCAATGTTTGTGTAAGTACCCGCACTATACCTAGCTCTTCACCATTTTCTAAGACCGCGAGCCGCCACTGATCCTAATTTGATAATATGTTTATTATAATTATTAATTAAAATGTCAGTAAACAAACAAAAAATTATTAAAGAAGATGTTCTGTTTTCGACCAAGTCATTTAATAGTATTGCTTTTATTTTAAAATCAAAAATTGGAAACAAAGAACGTAACCAACACAAATATAATATAAATCAAAAAAGAAACATTTTGTCAGTGTTTTTTTTTGTAAATGTGTTAAAAAATACTGAAAGTAAGAAAAAATATATTAATGAACAATATTTTGCAATTAGGTTAGGTTAGGTTAGGTAAGAGTGGCAGACCTTTGGTTCTGACCAAACAGTCTCACGTAGTCCTAATAGGTCCGTTGTGATACTACACGTGTTCCGTAAAACCCACCTTCATCAGATCTCTGATGGTTAGTGCGACGTACACCGCAGAAGGATTTTAACAACCAGCCACTACTGTTCAGAAACCTGCTCAGCAGTCCAAGTTGTAGGTTGCTTAGTTCCTCCAGGCTATCGAAAGATGGTTCACCCAGAGTAGTGAACCTTCTTGCATACGTTCGGCATTTCTACCGAAGAGGCAATGTCCGGTAACAACCGCAGTAATATTTCTCACGTCTTTTCGACTGTGTCTCAATAGCTCTGCGGTTCTCTTTTTATCGAATGTGGGCCACAGTTGCCTGGATGTACTACAGGTTGTCAACCCTGTCCATCTGTTCTGTGCAAGCTGCTTGGCCGTGTAGTCAATCTCCTCTTTGACCAATCCCAGTGGTTTGTTCCTGTATTGTCTGCTAGATCAGCTGGCATGCCTGCGCCCTCTCTTGCGAGCGCATCGGCAGCCTTGTTGCCATCTATTTTGGAGTGTCCAGGAACCCAGCACAGAATAACCCGATGTTGGTTGCCAAGTGTGCATAGATTGCCTTAATCGCCGCCTGACTATCGCTGAAGATGGTGATTGACGAGGCTACTCCCAGGCCAAGGTGTTCTTGCAGGAATTAAGTATATACTAATACCTAAGGGGGACAGCGGTAGGCCCCGGTTGCCAGACGACTGAAGATGCTTACCAGTTGAAACGTAGTGATTCAAAACAAATAAAGACAATCCAAGTCCAAAACTCTACTGCCGTTCAAGAAAAAAACATATAGCAATCCGTCAATCTTGTGTGACGAAATACACAATTTTATCTGCTAATCAGCAAGTGCATCTGGGTTTCTCTCATTTTAAAATTTATTTATAATAAGAAATTTTTGAATACAAAAATTGGTTAAATTGCTGCCTCAGTATGCTTCCTGCAATTTCTTCATTTAACAACCGTAGTAAATAAACGCATGTATTTACCGTTTTTACTAAAATACATTTATTTTTGTCACAGTAAATGGTAAAGAAATTAAGGATGCAATGCAGTAATTAGCAAAAAGGTCGCAGGGTCTACGCATCTGCAGGAGCCGAGAACCTGCTGTCGCCGGTCTCCTGCAAAGATACCGGCAGTGGTAAATTAATGAAGAAAGGGAAATAACAAAATGTCTTAAGAGTCCATTACTGCACCCAGTTGTAATGAAACGCGGCAGTTATGACTAGAAGCACGATTCACATTTATGCGACATGTACGACTATACAAACCGTATCTTACCCTTATATTCTTTGAGCTAGACAAGTTACCATAAGGTACGAATAACACTTAAATTTCTGCGCGCAAGTAAAGATAGACATATGTTTTTCGCGCATATCTAAGTTATAAATAAATATGCACGACGGTAGAGCCTAGGATGGGATGGTGTACAATAATGTGTATATATTTTGTGGGATGGGCGAACCAATTTCACACAATGAGTCGTCGGTAAATTATATCATCCCAATAGTCGCATAAGATAGGTGAAGTGTAAGAAAAACCAATATGACGGCCGTAGGAAAATCTAGGTTTTTATTTCTTTTACGCTCTTAGCACTTTCAATGTGATATTTACAATTTAATTGCTTCCATCCCAAACAATAACGTTGAAATTAGGAATGTAAATCCCGAAAGGTTTTCTTGATGCCGAGATTTTCGAGATTTCTACCGAAAAAATTCACATTCAAAAACTTTTAGTGTATTAACTTAAAACAATAGTAAAGTATTAATGCGTCTAAAGTCTAAAGCCTAAAACGTATTTGATTACATGAAAATCCTGCAGAAGAGAAACATTTCTCAAATTTCACGGTTGTGGGCTGAATGGTTATATGCATAAAAAATCTGTATTTTTCTCGGGATTAACAGGTCTAAACTCGGTATTTTTGACACAGGCTTTCCTTCCGAGATTCCAGGACTCCGAGATCCTGGATTGAACATCCCTAGTTAGCATGAGTGCGTTACAATATATTGGATGTATATTTTATTCGGGAGACCAAGCAATAAATTTCAGTAACTTGTGTTAATACTGCAACAACTCCGCATGGAAAATCAAATGCCGATATTGTTGATACCAGCCGGCCGAGCGACCCCGTATTACGCCGCGCTGCCCGTTATTTCCATCGGGTCGCGTGTTTACGTTTCTATCATCCTAACCGGTGCTCTACCGATTTGCCGTTTAAATCTAAACAGGAACCAACTTAAATTATGCATGTATTTCAGAAACCATTAGATGGAAAATGCTTCTGAGTAAAGTTGTGCAGAATTAAATTTTTTTGCCTAATTTAAGTTCCTGGCCAAATATACATATTTTTTTCTTGTATAAAACCAAATATACCTTTCTATGTACGTAAAAACTCAGAAAATATAATCATCTCATTTTCTCAATATATATAATATCTCATACAAAGAAAATAAACCCTTTTGCAAGAATAATCTATATAAAAAGAAACAACTAATTTCTTTCTGCCGTGCAGTAGTTCGCAGGAGATACTAGCGTCTGTGTACTTCCACAATTTAGCTCGTTGCCAAGTTGTATTAAAAATATCACAACAGCAGTAATTTTATTTTATAAAAAAAACTGTGTACTAAAATATACATTTATTATAGCAAATGCAGTTAATAATTGTATTCCTTTCTTCTTGGGGGAGTTATTTCTAAAACGACATATTATTTAAAATTTGATTTTTATATGGCAGTGTTCAAAATATATTTTTAACTTATAGATACACTTCGGCATAAACATGGATTCCTTTGATACCATTAAGAGACCCTAATAACTTTGTACAATAATTCATTTTGCTCTAAAATATAGATTCACTAACATGCTTTATGTTAGTTCAGGGCAAGATTTGATTTCTAATGACTATAATTGCCTATTGCATATCACTTTCTCTCCAGCTGTGTCGCTTTGAATTTTTTAATAATTTTTACACCATAAAAAGAGTGAAACCGAATTATAAATGACACACAATGGACTTTTCCACTAAATATTTAAATTCTTCAATTAATTACTGCGAAGATATTTTTTTTAAATAATAAAAACACGCGAAAGTACGTACCGACGTCAGAACAAAACCAGCAAATATGCAACCCGGGACAGCCTTCCTTTGATTCACTCCGACCTGACTCATCGCGACTGGTGTTCTGTTTCTAATCTGTTCTTTTCTATTTATGTTACCAAAACAAAGACAACAATATAATGGGTCGCACGACTCGCAAATAAAATAATTGCGCGGTTAATAGGATGACGCACATCCCTTCTCGCATTATATTTTCAGCTTTCCGCAGCGTTTTTAATTGTTTATAGAAAATATTTGTGATGTCTACTCTAGCAATGTCTTTATTATTGAAATATAATTTCAGTAGGTTGTAGTTCAGGATGTTAGTTAGATTTTAACAATAATTAACTAATCACCAACTTTGCCGATGACATACCTACATGACAGAAATACTTTTTCATAATCAAAGTAGCCCGGATATCTCAATTTTTAATTTACTAATAAGATAACTTTGATTGTGAGTAATTAATGACTGACAATGTCATTTGTCTCACAGTCAAAGTTGCTGGTTAGATAAATATTATTTAAAAAATGTATGCAACCAAACATATATAATTGTATGCCAAAGTCGAAATGTTATTATTACGTTGACCATTTCATGAGGTGAATTTGTGCATGTTTATTCTTATTAAATTTCTAAGAAGCTAAAAAGTAGCGGAGCTGACAATAGTGCATGGCTCGCAGCAATGCAGTGAAGATTGTGACTGCCAAGCTTAAGATACCTGTACAGGAGGTGGCCAACGGTCAGCAGCTCCTGCTGGTGCATCCTGCGTGTCCGGTCGCGGTTCTGGCGAGTGACCGCTCGAGGTAATGCTCTGTTTCCGGTGACCTGCAAGTCGTCGTCGAGGAGTGTAGTAATTGGATGTAGAAGAGAACCAGAAACGGTATGTAATCAAATAAATTTGTATCTTTAAGGAAATATTGATTTTTTTTTATTCTATTCAAAAGAATGTCCTATGATGGTCCTCCAGAATCTACAAGAGCATGGTTACTTGTACAGTCCTGCATGAATTATCATATATTAGAAAAATATTTCTACGGTATCAACGTTATCTACTACAATTTTGATTTTCTTGCCATTTCACTTGTTAAATTTTTTCCTGATCTTTTCACCCGCTGTATATTTCTTCTTAGAAGCTCCAATTTTTTTATAAAGGCACTATTAAGTGTTTCATTTTATAAATTATTATATTTGTCTCAAAAACTTTGGCTCTCATCTTGTTGATTCTCGTGGAGGGGAAACAGTGAGTTTAGTCGTCATCCTCCCCATGCCAAAAATTGGGGAATTTTAAAAAACGCATTTAGGAAAATCAGTGGTAAGGTAAGTGGAAGGTAATCAAATCAATTATCTCCTTCGGTTATTCTCCTTTTATGTAACTTAATATGTACTTAGTTGTTTAATAAACGTCCAATCAGCCAAAATACGTTCGTGCACTATTAGATACTAATTAAGTTAACTATATTACTTCTAAAATATTCTTCGTAACCAATCTGGTTTTGAACGAACGGCGCCAACGGCAGCGGAATACCTCTTCCGTCCGTCCCCCGCCAAATCTTCAGTCCGCAGATTTGGTGACCATCCCACACTGGATAAATTTTTTTCCGAAACTAAGTGGACAAAATTAATGTGCAATTATTTTAACAGCGGGTTGCACAAAGCTTTTTTTGGCCTAACGGACCGTTAAGTCCATAACTGCCGTTAAATATCATAGCAACTGATTAAATTTTGTTAAGGCCTTTTTACATTGAGTGCAATTGCAAGAAAAATGGCCTGGAAGCATGCGCTTCGACGACGTTTTAATCAGCTGATACACGTTTTCTCATTTAAAACCTGCATGAGCTGTTTAAAACGTCGACAAAGCGCATGCTTTCAGGCAATTTTTTCTTGCAATTGCACCCAATGTAAAAAGGCCTTTATAGCGCCCGGTTAAGCAGAATTCTTTGTGCAACCCGCTGTAAAATAAACAAACGACAATGCATACCTAATTTGACTGAAATTTGTAGTCGCAGTGTTCGTTTAAATCAAAATCACTCTGATATGGAAGTGATAAAAGTATTGTAAACTGAAACTATGCAATCGGATCATCAAACAGGTATAAATGGTAAAATTTACCATTTATTTCGAGATGATTCCGTGAACAAGATGATAGTTGTGGCCGATCTTACATTAGTGAGACCCTAGGCCACTTGAAACTAGGATCAAGGAACACAGAAACAACACGCTTAAAGGAGAAACCGAAAAAACAGGTGCAGCTGACCATGCCTGGACACACGGTCATCATATCAGGTGGATTGAAGTTCAAATCCTGCATAAAGAACCACATTGAAGGAAGAGGAAGTTCAAGGAAGCTGCTACTAGATACCAGAACCCAGATTGTTTTAGTAAGCCCTCTTTAGATATAAGAAAAACCTGGAAACCTTTGTTAACTAGATGTAAACTTAAAATACCGCGCACGAACTAAACGCATGACTGCACCCATCTCAGTTATGCTTCAGTGCCTCTAGCTAGTATAAATAGAGCTGTAGTTACTTTACTTATTTAGTATTTACTTGAGGATGACTGGAGATACTTACCAGTTGAAACGTTGTGATATAAAACAAATAAAGACAATGCAAGTCCAAAACTCTTCTATCAGTCAAGATGGTAGTTGTGGTAATACCAGATGGAAATTTTGTTTTTAGTGTAAATACAGTGTTTAATATTCTGTTTTTTTTAATAATAAGCAGATTTTCTCAACTAATCGCATTTTTGAAAAGAAGTTCAGAGGGCTACAAAGCCAAAAAGTCCAAAGTTTTCACAAAGGAAGACGTATGTAAGTTTCTTAGTACTGCAGATGATGAAACATGTTTACTTATAAAGGTTGTTATGATAATCGGCATTTTTGGAGCTTGTCGGCACGAAGAACTAGCTAAGTTAATGTTGGATCATATTGAACACAATGATTTGTATATAAAAATTGTGATTCCATTCTCGAAAACCAAAATTATGCGAGAATTTGTTATAACAGAAAGAAATGTGACAGGTGTCAACTGTTTAAGTATTTTTCGAAAGTATGCTAAACTTCGTTCTCTTAATGCAACTCACAGGCGGTTTTTTGTATTCTATGGAAAAGGAAAATGCACCTCCCAGCCTGTCGGAATTAATAGTTTTGGAAGTATACCAAAAAGATTGTAACAAAACTTGGATTGAATAATCCCGAAGGATACAGTGGACATTGTTTTAGGAGATCCTCAGCCACCATTCTAGTTGATGGTGGTGTAGATATGCAGATGTTAAGGCGTTATGGGGGCTGGAAATCCTGTTCTACGGCAGAAGCCTACGTTGAGAATTCTTTAGAAAATAAGAAACAAAGAGCAAAGAAGATCATGGGGTCAGACACGGATTTAATGATTGGAAATTCGAACGTAAAGGGCTCCATCACATTCACTTCTGGTATACAAATTTCTAACTGTTAAAAGTGTATTATTAATGTTTATAATAAACCATAAGTGTTATTTTTAATTAATAATTGGTAATTAATTTTATAATTGTTAATAATAAATCATTCTTCTAAAAAGTATGGTTTTATTTAACAGCAAAATTTTAATAAACCCGTTTTTTTATTACAGCACTAGTTCTGTAAGGGCATCTATTATAGCACTAGTTATGTAAGGGCATCTATTACAGCACTAGTGCTGTAATAGATGCCCTTACAAAACGATTTACAGAACTGTAAAATTCATATTACTAAATGAAAGTAGATAAAATAATTTAGCTTACTAAGTAGGTACTATGTTTTTTGCTATTAACGGTAGTGATCATAGGCAAATGGGTACCAAACAAAACAACATAAATTCTGAACACTAGATTGTTTTCGCACAGGGCCGCTTCTTCAATTCCATTACGATTCAAATCGGACATACTACTAACTTACACCAATAAAAGAGCATTTACAAGAACAAAATCTGGTTCTTTAACTGATTTCGGTTGAATTTAGTCCTCGAGCTACTTTACTGCGACCGGGAACCATTAAGTCGGTGGCGACCACCAAGATACCATCTACCGGTGTATAATTGTATGTGGTTGCAGAAATCGGTTAGGTAATCACTTATTGGTTACCGGGTAAAATCTTATTAGATAGTTTTTGCCAACCAGCAAAATCCCACTAAAGAATTTTTCAAACGCGAAATTCTTCGAAGCACATACCATTTGATAAATATCTATTTCATATTCAGCGGCAAATGTGAGGAAATCTTTTATTATTTTAAATTCTTATCATTTAAATTGTCAAACGAAATGCTACACGTAGAGAAAGTTATAATACAGAAATATACAGGGTGTCCATGAAATGACTGTACAACGCTTCACCACAAATTCCTTAACCAAAAATAAGGTGATCTAGGCAAACTTACCTATATTCAATGTTGCTTCGTTTTGCCGCTACAGGGCGCTAAAGTTTTCAAATTAATATTGTTTTTTCGGAATAATTTCTAAATGCCTTTATCGATTTCCACTAATTTTGGAACTAAGAATGACAACTATTAATAGTGTGTTTTGACGTATGCGCCATCTATTTTTAATACCTGCAAATTTAAAAATGGCGTGTGATTGGTAATTAAAAGTTCCTCTTTTTGTTACCCCCCGTATAAATGACTTTAATTATTTTTCTGACACTAGCTGACTTCGCGTTGAAACTTTTCTGTCTCTTGTAAAAATTAAGCCAGACATGCAGTTTCTCTACAAAAAAATTATTTACGATGCAAAACATGAAAAAGTCTCGAACAATTATTATTGTTATAAAAATCAAACTAGTTAGTTATTTATAATTAAATTTTTTTTCATGTTTCTCGTTCTGAATAAACAGCAATGATGAATTAGACGGTATGGTAAATAATTTTTTTGCAGAGAAACTGCATGTCTGGCTAAATTTTTTCAAGAGACAAAAAAGTTTCAACGTGAAGTCAGCTAGTGTCAGAAAAATAATTAAAGTCATTTATACAGAGGGTAACAAAAAGAGGAACTTTTAATTACCAAGTACACGCCATTTTTAAATTTGCAGGATGTAAAAATAGATGGCGCATACGTCAAAACACACTATTAATAGTGGTCATTCTTAGTTCCAAAATTAGTGGAAATCGATAAAGGCGTTTAGAAATTATTCTGAAAAAACAATATTAATTTGAAAACTTTAGCGCCCTGTAGCGGCAAAACGAAGCAACATTGAATGTAGGTAAGTTTGCCTAGATCGCCTTATTTTTGGTTAAGGAATTTGTGGTGAAGCGTTGTACATGAACACCCTGTATAATATATAATTTCTAGTAATCTCTGAATTCAGAGATTAACAGTACTTGTTGCCGTGAGGGTTGTTTATACAGGGTGTTTCATTAAGGTCGACGAGCGGCCATATCTCGGAAGCTACTGGGCATAGAAATTCAGGGAAAAAAAATTATAACTAAAGGGGCCATGAGAAAATCCTGGAAATAATTTTCAGGTTTCGCATTTTGCCGCTAGGGGGCGTAATTGAAAAGTAAATTTTAAAATTTTACCTATCTCCGAAAATTCCACATTAAGGTATATCTTTGATAACACCCTTAAAAAGCTTGGACAATTATGCATTATTTTGGTCTTATGATTATTGGCGTACCGACTTTATTAAGAGGGGGGGAGCTGTTGAAAGTGTAATCATTTAAATCGCTGTAACTTATAAACTACTTATCCGATTTTAGCAAACTAAAGACTGTTTGGAAGAGAAATGTATCCACTTTTACCAATCGTATTTAGTTGTCCTTTATAGTTCTCAAAAAAATGCTAGAGGGCGCAATTCGCAATAATAACACATTTTTTGATTTTACTCCGAAAAAATAAATCATGCGGTATATTTATGACCATAATCAAAAAGTAGATAAAATTTGCTAGAAAAAATATTAAAACCGCAGCTCGATATCTCCGTTCGTTTCAGCGTTATCACCAATAGAATAATTTTTAAAACTTTTATTTTTATTGAAGAAAAGAGTTTGTATTACGTTTTTTAAAAAAAAACTTAGTTTTTACACGTAGTACAAACTCTCTTTTCTTCAATTCTACTCTACGTGTACACAGCCACAGCTAATTTTCTTTTATTTTTATGGCAAATTGCGCCTTTTAAACTAGTTAGATATAGTTATGTTATACAAAAATAAAGAGCCAATTTAAGTAGCTTTTTAAATCAGTGGTAATATACAGGGTGTTACATTAAAAAAATATACTTATGGTCTCCTCAAGTTCTCAAATTAACTGTATTTTTAAACCACCCTGTATATCGCAACTAATATTTGGGCATAGGGTTACAAGCCCACTGGAAATATTTAACCATCCACCAATTTTCAGGGCCCTAATATTTTAGAGTTAAAAAAATGCAATTTAATTATTATCTTAGAAACGGTAATAGATAAGTATAGAATACCATTAAATAAAGTTGTTAAGAAAGTTATAGGGGGTTCGAAAATATAATAAAATACAAGGGGTTCTATTTAACATATCAAAGTTGCTTCTAATTTTTGGTATAAGTGGAAACAATGTATCATTAAAAATATTTTAGATAAATGGAGCATGTTTATGTAAACAACCAAATTTTCAAAACGATTCGTTAACTGGTTCGTCATATTTATGTACTTCTAACGTACCATCCACCGTGAATCACCATGTATACGTTTAACACGACGATCGATGTCTTAAGCATAGCAGGTCAATCTTTTTATTATTATTTTCAGAATTCCGCTATTCTGTTGCAGCAATCTTGTCATTATCTGAAAATTAATCTGCAAAGTGCAAATTAAACCT
Source organism: Polydrusus cervinus (assembly GCA_935413205.1). Lineage (NCBI taxonomy): Eukaryota > Metazoa > Arthropoda > Insecta > Coleoptera > Curculionidae > Polydrusus > Polydrusus cervinus. Next base: position 17,514,729 of record OW284515.1, read on the forward strand.
ATTTTTCATCATTTTCAATTTACACAACGTCTCAACATCTTATAGAAAATAGAACACTTAAAACTAGTTTAATATTATCGAAGCGAATAGATATTTAAATCAGGCAGAGATTAACGTGAGAACCCAAATGTGACAGGGAATTTTTTTTGTCTTATACCGGATACTCTACTCATTTATATTTCTTAAACGTAAGCTAAGCTATGTAAAATATTAATTGATAGAATATTTATTAAATACCTGTAAAATGAGCAAATCTTAATATCAGTAGCGGTCGCAGCTGCAGCGGTTTCGTTCAAAATCGCCCTGAATTGTAGGGAAAGTACTATTGCTACTGTACGGATAGAGCACGTTCGATTTGAACCAAAATTCAATAAAATATAAACTTACAAATGTTTAATTTGTTTTAAGGGGGATTTCTACTGTGATGGTTTTCAAAAAATCGAAATTTTTTTCCGACGTTTTTCGACTCTCTATAGCCTCTAAAATAACCATGTGTAAACGTTTTTACCAAATCTACTCAAAAAAAAGTTACATCCAATTTTATGATTGCCGGTCACTTCTCACCACTAGCCGCTTTTGAGTTAAGCCGCGTTCTCAGAGCTACGTTCTGTCGCCAGTGACATCATCTCGACCAATCAGGATCGTCAGGCCAGGCTCCCAAAGAGGCAGGAAGAATCAGCTCGTTTATTGTTTTTAGAGGAAGGCACGCTACGGGCCAGACATCGCAGACTAAGTGACAGTGAGACTATTTTATTGTGAGCCATCGTTGAAACTTTAAACTTGTTTTTCTCGAAACCCTGTTTTTCGCGCTGGCGGAAAGTACTTCGGTATGTTCAAATTATCATAATTTAATGATTTTGGTTTTAAAATGTTCAGAATACAAGTGGTTAAAGCCCCCTCTAGAATCAAGTATTTTGCGATATTACAGAAAATGTTAAGGCCCTTAAATTACAAAAAAAAATGCTAAATTTTCAAAAAAAATTTTAAATCTCGCGCCATTTTAACAGTTACTTGAGCTTTGACTTGATTCTAGTGGGGGCTACAACTACATGCTTACAACTGAATAATCTGGGTCAATTTTATTTTTGTCATAAATAGAAAAATTTATTTGAATTCCGCCAGCAAGTTACGTTTTTTTTGAGGGGGTAACTTCAGCACCCTGTAGCACCCTCAAGTTTTTCATTTTTTGAGGGTTGAAAAATGTTTTTTGGTACATCTTATCTTTAATAAAAAGAATTGAAAACTTGTTTTTCTGCATTTGTCTTATTATCCTCAGAAAAAAATCGTAAAGAAACGATGAAAATAGGACCATCGCAGTAGAAATCCCCCTTAATAAAAATAACTTTCAAAGTTGAAAAAGTTTTTAAAAATCCAGTAATAAACATGGCGAGGATTCGGGCCAAGAGAACGAAATATTTTTGATCGAGTTTTAACTTTGGCATGGGACTCCTGTATTGTATATTTACTGAAAGAAGTTGATTTTGCTGACTTTTAGAAATATGATTCAACATGATACAAAATTCGAAAGTGGTATTCTTACTACTTTTAATGATAAAGGTACATAACAAGGAAATAATAATAAAACTACCATTAAAGTACGTCTTGCAACATTAAAAATAAAAATTTCTTTCATTCCTTCAGATCCATTGTCAGACGCGTTTCGCTATATTATGTCATCTGTCAGGCAATATTTCGAAAACTTAAAATTTTCGGGATATACAACCTTATACAAACTTACCCTTATTTTTAATGCTAAATAAGAAATAATTATAAAATTTGGTTGTTTCTATTTGAAAATCTAGACTTTTTGCAGTTTTTTTAATTTCATTTTTAATCTTATTTTTTAAACACCCTGTATTAATAGTATCAAAATATTATAAAAAAAATATAAAGCAGGTCTTTTATAACAAGGAATCCCACTTACATTAAATAAATAAGGCTTCTTTATAGAAAAAATTGATAATTATTCTAAGGCTTGCAAACGTCATTTTTGACATAAAAATTCAAATATGTCAAAAACGTTTAGACATAGGTATAGGACAAAATCGTGTCCCATTTAAAATAAGCAAGTTGACATTTACTTCCGGTATAACCGGAAGTGCCACCATTATGAAAATATTTTAGCCCAATACATAGTAAATGAAATATGTATTTAAACGAAGCAGTATGTACTAATATCATACGTAATAAAACAAATATAATACTAACAACAAAAAATAAAACATAAAAGAGAATTATATTAAAATGTATTATTGTATGTTTACTCATAAACAATAGGTAAATGCTTGTTGGTGTTTAAAAAAGTACACTTGTTGGCAAAGTAGGCCCCTTCCTTAGCTACTTCCAAAAACCTTCTTCTGAAAAGTGGGTCAAATATATTTACAAAATGTAGAAATACTCTTAACTTACCACCCTGGAAGAAATACGTATCATCCTCGACTGGTTCCACCTTAATCATTAAAACATTCATCATAATATCATTCAAAACATATAAATTCACCATAAAAATCACTTGTCATCTATCAAAAACAACACCGTCCAAAAAATTACCTAAAAAATTATACGCTCAAAATTTCATCTCAACACAAAAATTTTAATATTCTCTCTCGGCCCGCACTCGAACATTTACTGCAACAAATAACATTGTGGGCCGTCTAGCAAGAAGGGCCCCCGAGGTCAGGGCCGGGTCAGGACCTTTCCCCCCAAAGACCTCTCTGACATTTTGACCCCCTCAGCCGCGTCGATCCACTCACTTTTACTTGTTTTGTGAAGCACTGTGTGGGTTTGGTGGGTCGGTGCGGTTTGCACCACTGGTCGTAGTTTGGTGAGGTAGTTTAGGGTTTACTATAATAGCAAACAGAGACCTATAAAGAATAATAGCAAGTCTGACCAATAATTTTTGCTGTAAATCCTGTTTTTTGGCGAGATTAATTGTTTTGTATAGCCTTTCATTAATTTTTTTTCTTTGCACTAAGTTTTATAATTTTCAAATTTTTTTCTGCTGCTCTTTGTTTATGTTTCAACATTTATTTCATAATAAATATATTTGGTTTTCGTTGCTTTTTACTCCGTAATGAAAGTATTAAAGATTGGGGTTACTGATGCATGCAGCATTTGGTTTTTTGATCAATATTTCGTTATTTTTTTTCTTCATCCCAAAATCGGCCAAACACCCATTTTTGAAACCCAATTTACAGACCGAGACCAGCTCATGATACAACTGCAAGAGATATGATACCGCGTAGGTGGGCGTGACTTTCATGACGTCACCCAGCGAGTAAAAACCGCCATATTGCGATATTCCCGTTGTTTACGTTAGAGTTTGAATTATGTACCAGTCGTTTATTTCTGATAAATGATTTGTAAAGTTACTGAAAAATTAGGTGTGCGGTATATGGTTGTATAATGTCAATAATAAATACAAGAGTTTTACGCCTAATGTTCAATTTTAAGAAATATTACAAGGTGTTTGGAAGCATGTGTGTAAACGCAACTATAAGTTTAAAATTAAAAATGCTGGTGCTTGCTCCAAACATTTCAGCGACGATGACCATGAACGATATTTTGAAACACAAATTGTTGAAAAATACACCTGACAAATATCGGTTTTGTTTATTTTTTATGTGCGAATTCATTCTTGAATTAACTCTTCGATATTATGATCGAAGGGCAAAAATGTTATTTTTTGATGTAGGATGTATTTTTTTTGTAGTAGAGCATTAAAATGATGCGACCCCTTCTAGAAAAAGAAAAATGATAAAAATAATAACCTAAATTTTGTATTAAAACTTTTTATGTGAAATAAATTCAGAACAATTTTTTTTGAACGAATACTCACACACGGGTAAAAATATTTTAAGCTCTTTTCTATACAAACAATATTGGACAGTGTGTTGTTTTCCAATTTCCATATTCGCAATGTATACCTACTTAAGTTGTTCGTGTTAAGTATATCAACTTTTAGAGTAAACGGTTAAATATTCATTTCTATTGTCTATTTTTATAATTATTTTAAATAAAGATATTTATTATTATTACTGTTATTTTTATTAATATTAACTTTTGTAGGTTTATTTAGCGTCCTTGAACTTCTATTTTTTTAAATGTTATATTGTGGGGAAGAGGACTTTAATAAAACACTTTCTACTGTTTACTAATTCCCAACGTTTCGGTTTTTATTAAAACCTTTATCAAGAGCTAAAAAAGAACGACACTATTTTAGTACAAACCAAGCAAAAAATAAAAATGCAGCTAGCAAAACCAGCAGTCATATACTTCTTAAAAATACCTTACTACTAAGTACTCACTCTAGGCCGATTTTCGGAAAATAATCTTTTTACGTACTAGTATAACAAGAAGAAACTTTTCACACGCAAATGAGTGTATACCTTGCCACATGCTTATAATAACAAACATTTTTAACAATCCAATTTCATCCAAATATTATATTTCCGTTTATTTAACAGCATAGTAGGCCTAAACCTCTCTGAGGTCAGAGGTGGCTTAGGGTCAGGAAATAAGCCACAGGGGTGTAGTGCGGGGGCTTAACCTTAAACAGTAACGAGAGACGCAATAGTTACTTACACCAACACTGTACAGAGTGAAAACATCATACATTCTATGTAGTGAATTATAATTTTCGTGTTTTTTTAGACGTTGGTTATGGTGAATTACATATTATAAAAATTGACGTCGTCGTCGTTATACAAAGCGACCAAAATAACGCATATACAGGATGTCCCACCGAAAACCGCCTCTATCTATATGTGAAAAATCTACACATTCAGTATGCTTATGTTGATAGGGGTAACAAAATTAAATCTTTTAAATATGATGGCACTTCCGGTTATACCGGAAGTAGGTGTAAACTTGCTTATTTTAAAATGGAACACCCTTTATACTATTACATTACGTAAGATTTTAGGCAGATTTTGTATGTTATGTGCTGTACCTAAGTCCCCAAAAGTTACAGATTAAGGCTAGTTTAGGGTTGCCCAGAAGTCCGGAATAAAATTAATATACAGGGTGTCCCACCGGGAACCGAATCGATCTATATATAGAAAACTATACATAGGAAAATTTTGAAAATTTGACAGTATGCTGATGCTGATGGGGGCGACCGGGCTAAAATATTTTCATAATGGTGGCACTTCCGGTTATACCGAAAGTAAGTGTCAACTTATCTTTTTTAAATGGGACACCCTATATATTATTCCATTTTTGCATTCTACGTAAAATTCTAGGCAAATTTTGTATACCATGTCCTATACCTATGTCTAAACGTTTTTGACATATTTGAATTTTTATGTCAAAAATTACGTTTGCAAGCCTTAGAATAATTATCAATTTTTTCTATAAAGAAGCCTTATTTATTTAATTTAAGTGGGATTCCTTTTTATAAAGGACCTGCCTTAATAGATTTTTTATAATATTTTGATAACTATTAATACAGGGTGTTTAAAAAATAAGATTAAAAATGAAATTGAAAAAACTGCAAAAAGTCTAGATTTTCAAATAGAAACACACAAATTTTATAATTATTTTTTATTTAGCATTAAAAATAAGGGTAAGTTTGTTAAAAATTGTATATCTCAAAAATTTTTAGTTTTCGAAATATTGCCAATTTAGTATTTTTATATGGCGATCTTGCAGCAGATTTTAAGTTCAGTTGCTCCTAGTTGGCTATGACGGCATTGAAGCTGTCACTTGCCATTTGTACAGAGTCATAGCCAACTAACAGTAACTGAACTTAAAATCCGTCGCAAGTTCGCCATATAAAAATACTAAATTGGCAATATTTCGAAAACTAAGAATTTTGAGATATACAACATTACACAAACTTACCCTTATTTTTAATGCTAAATAAGAAATTTATTAAATTATAAAATTTGGGTGTTTCCATTTAAAAATCTAGACTTTTTGCAGTTTTTTCAATTTAATTTTTAATCATATTTTTTAAACACCCTGTATTAATGGTAATTAAAATATTATAAAAAATCTATTAAAGCAGGTCCTTTATAACAAGGAATTCAACTTACATTAAATAAATAAGGCTTCTTTATAGAAAAAATTGATAACTATTCTAAGGCTTGCAAACGTCATTTTTGACATAAAAATTCAAATATGTCAAAAAAGTTTAGACATAGGTATAGGACATGGTATACAAAATCTGCCTAGAATCTTGCGTAGAATGCAAAAATGTAATAATATATAGGGTGTCCCATTTAAAATAACCAAGTTGACACTTACTTCCGGTATAACCGGAAGTGCCACCATTATGAGAATATTTTAGTGTAATTAGCACCAGTCTAAGGAACTAAAGCTTGAATATACAGATACTGTAGTTATACCAAATAATTTTTTTAAGTAAAAATCGTTGATTTGTGTGTAATACAATTTTTTGTAGTTCTAGATTGTTTATAAATTTATATAGAAGTTAGGTTTATCATAAAAAATATAATATAAATCTACGGTAAAGTAATGATGAACTCGGTATTTCTATCAGTATAATTTCGTAAGTCTGAACTGACTTAATTGATATGTGCACAAAATATAGACTATGATTTAAATTTACGTAGGTACTACTACAATTTTTTAAAATTTTATACATTTTATTTTAGTTATCTGTCACTTATCAGTCTTTACACTGCTTCGAAAGGTTAAAAAATCTCACCCTAGACAAACAAAATACAGGTCAGTTATGGTGATCTCCTGCCCTATGACTTTGTGATGCTTTTAAATTTGTTTTTGTGTCGTTTAAGCAAATACGTGGTACCCAGAACAGCATTAATATTACTAAAATATCGACTCGTGGTCAGAATCAAAATGGGAATAATGTTATTGTCTTTTTTTTAGAATGTCTTTAAGAGCAGGGAGCAAAGAGATCAATGTTCTCTCTCTCACTCCAGAACTATACAATTTTCCATATTTCACCGTAATCTTTGGACCTACCAAAAACAACCAATTGAGGGGGCTAGAAGTAAAAGGGTTCAAGTGCACATTTTATAAAAAACGAGTTAAGTACGTAAATGGTAGTGAAAAGATTCAAGTCCATTTCGTCAAACTATTGCCCTCTGTTAGCCGGTAAAAAAACGTAATCAAAAATTATTTTTCCACGTGTGGAAGTAAACGGATTCAGGTGCACTTGAACCGTTTTACCGCAAACCTACCCTAAACAGATACTACTATTGTAACGTGCAGTGATTATTGTGGTGTTTTTAAAATTAGTTTATGACAATATTGATAGCGAGTCAAGTGAAAATGAATTTGTACACGTTACTCCTTTAAAAACAATATAAATAATTTTAAAAAGATTTATTTAACAGCTGTAAAAATTTGACAGCTAAAGGTCTTTTTTTGCTATTTTTTGCCTCGAAAATTGTCAAAATATAATGCCGTATCTTGTTTTCCGAAAAAATCTCAATATTTTTTTTAATAGACAACTGTCAATTTTTTTTCATCAGTTTTCATCCGAGAGCATTCGCATTCATATTCTACAGTTTTAATTTTTTATCATTAGAAATAATAAGGTTTTATTTGACAGCTGTCAAAATTTGACAGATGAAGGTCTGGATTTTTTTTGCTATTTTTTTCCTCCAAAATTTTCAAAATAGGATGCCGTAGTTGCTTTCAAAAAAAATTAATCTCAAAATTTTATTTAAGATACAACTGTCAAATTTTGACAAGTAAACGTCAAATATTTTTTCATCATTTTCTTTTACATCCTCAGTCTTTGGCTTTCTTTGTTTACACTTTTTAGTATTCTTGGGTATTATGTTATGTTTTGTTTCATGCACAATTTTCTGCACAGTCCTTAAACTAATTCCCAGTGGTTTGGCTACTGTTTCCTGAATATTGGTTGGCGAATTTTCACTTTTTCTTTCATTTTCGAAATAGTTTATCAGATTAAGTACCATTTTTTTTGATTGAGGATGCAAAAACCCAGAAAATTTTTTCATTTTGTCACAAACTGTCAAAGTCACAAAACTGGCATATTTAAAATAAAACGTAGCTGGTGCTATTATAAGCTTTTTTAGAATCGCTGGAAAGTAAATACATATCCTTTTTTTTCATGTCATAATGGAATAAGTCTGTCTCATTTATCCTACGTATTTTATTTAGACGGTAAAATTAAACGCAAGTAAAGAATACAAACACTGAGAGTATGTCTTTCTTGAATCGTATGACCCGCACGATAAGACCAGATCCTACTATAACTAAAAGATCGTAGGACCTAATCATTTTTGTAACCTGCATTTAAACCATTTTACCAAAAAAAAAGTGTTAATTTGGGTTCTAGTACATTTTTGCAAAATAAACAATATCTAAAAAGGGTTTACAAAATATCGATTTGCCCATAAATCCTTTTACTTCTAACCCCCTCAATTATGGTTTCTTTTCATTCAAAACTAATATCATAAATTAACCACATATTTGTAGATATTTATTTTTTCTGATTGAGTGATTATTTTTTTTGAATTGTAGGTTGGTTCCTCCGTTCCTTGATAATGTCATCGTTTTAGCTATTTGAAATAAAAAGTTAATTTCGTTTTATACCGCGGGTGTAATAAAAATGTTTCGCTTTTTTGAAAATTTATTTCACCCTGTGGATCATATTAGGAGCCGTAACATAGAGTAGTTGAAATTATACTGTAGATTTATCTTTCCTTGACATTTTTATTTTTGGTTGAATTCATTATCTCTGTTATTAGAGGAGATACACTGTTTTATATATCAACATGTTTTTATTAACTTAATTATAGCGTACTTCTATAATTAAATATTTTGCAGGCAGACTGTGGACCTCCTCTGGCATTTAAGTGGATCCGACCGCGTTAAAATTTCTCCTGTTAAATTGCGGATTTCTTGAAATGAATTCCAAAAAACTAAACCAATTATTTATTTTTTCCCCCAATGGAAAGGTGGTATCTGTGTGGGTGTGAGAAATTTATATATTCGGATGCCCTTCTGAGTCAGTGAATTTTTATAAAGTTTCACTTATTTCCATAAAATATTTTGTGTTTGGGTTTGTTAAAATTCGCATTTATTTCAACTATAATAATACCGTAATTAAGCCCGCCCAATTAAATAAAGTGATTCGTTATTTTTATTTTCACTTATTAAGGCAGGCAGAAATTATACAGTTATAATAATTTGCGATAATAAAGTTTATAAAAAAGAAATAATCCAATTGTTAGACATTATAATAACAAAATAGTCCTGTTGACAAATAAAGTGATGTCCAGTGGAGTTTTCCCGGAGGAATTTAAAGTGGCAATGATTATACCACTTAATAAAAGTGGAAATCACAGCGAGCTTAATAATTATAGACCTACTTCAATTTTAAATACAATCATTTTCTAAAATAGTTGAAAAAATAGTCAAAATTAAGCTTATACAACTTATTGAAAAAAAAATTTTTGATCCATATCAGTACGGCTTCCAGAAACAGAGTGGTGTACTAGGAGCGACGGTGGATTTGCTGGAACATATTACATCTCAGTTGGATCTTAATAAATATGTAACTCTAGTATATATTGATTTGAAGAAGGCTTTTGACACTGTGGACATAGAAATGCTACTGAAAAAACTGCATAAGATGGGAATAAGAGGAGTTGCTAACAACCTGATGCAATCTTACTTAAAAAACAGACAGCACCATACAACTATAAATAGACGGGAAAGCTCTACTGCCACAGTAAATGTTGGAGTACCTCAAGGATCTATACTGGGTCCCTTACTATACTTACTTTATGTACATAATCTAAAACATGCTGGACTTAAAGCTAAGTATTTCATGTTTGCTGATGATACTGCGCTTGAATATTCAGATAGTGATATAAATAATTTAGAATCAAAAATAAATCAAGACCTGCAGATCTTTTATAAATGGTTGTATAAAAATAAACTTACTTTAAGCTGAAAAAACAGTTATATGACTTTTAAACAAAAAAATAAGCCGGGTGGTGTCTTAAACTTATACTTAAAAAATGTGAAATTAAAAAATGTTACCCACTATAAATACTTAGGACTTATAATAGACGATGGATTGACCTGGTCGAAGCATATAAATAGCCCCAATGATTGGTGTTATAAGAAGGTGTTCAAGCTTTTTAAATAATTAAACCAGAACAATGTTGTATAGCGGTTTCATTGAACCACACTTAAGGTACTTAATCCCATGTTGGGGAAATGCCGGACAATACCTGCTTGACAAATTACAATGATCACAAAACAAGGCTATCAAGGCATTGTACAATATGAACTATTATACTTCTTCAGTAACTATTTACAACCAAACAAGAATACTAAACATAAACAAATTGAGAACTTTAGAACAAACTAAACTAATATATAACATTAAAACAAAAAATATCAAAATAAACTCTGAACTAAAACAAGCAAATGAATTCCATCAATATAACATAAGACAAAAATTAAAATATCGTACTGATTTTGCAAGAACAAAAAAGGCTCAGGATTCACCAATATATAGAAGCATTCAAACATATAATACCATATCACATGAAGTTACATCGCTCATTACCTACTGTTTATTATACTGTAAATTATTTAACTACTGTTTACTATACTGTAAATTATTTACCTACTGTTTACTATACTGTTAATTATATATTGTATATTAACATTATACTACCTTAAAATGTTACCTATTGTAAATACTTAAAGTTGAGGCCTGGTTATCAGTATTATTACTGTTGAAAGATCAGAAATAAATTTGTTTGAAAAACAAATATGTTTCATATATAATAACAGAGATAATGAAGTGAACCAATAATAAGAGTGTCAAGGAAAGATGAAGCTATGGTCCAATTGCTACTGTTATATGTTACAGTTGCTTTAACTCTACAGGGAGATAAGAAATTTTCGAGAAAAAAAACATTTTAATTACACCCGGTATAAAACGAAAATGAACTTTTTATCACAAACAGCGTATTATATTTCGTATCCTCGTCCAAATAGATATTACACCGGTAGTATCACTATTATACCTTATCGGGCACATCTCTAAAACCTGAGTCATAGTTTTTTGTTATTTCACCCATACCCGGCCCGGCCTAGACATAACATTATTGTGCTTTATCGAGTAAACAGTTGAATTTTAGTTAAAATTCGTTAAAAATGCCGAGAGGAAATAAAAGAAAACGTTATTATAGTAGTGGTAGTAGTGAGGAAAGTGATAGTTTAGAAAAGAGGAGAAGACGTTTGCTGCGGAAATTAAATCGTTTGGAGGTACAACGGCAAGAAAAGGCACGTTTACGGGAAAGTTCTAGCAGTGAAGAAAAAAGTGAGTAAAAAAGCACGAAGTTAGTGGTTTTGCTGGGCTAAAATTGTTTAAGCCGATACTAAGTGAAAGAGACATAACTGTTAAGTCTCTGGAATTATATAATAGCTATAATTGTTAAAGCTATAGTGTTTTTTGCTGTGCCAAAATTGTTTAAGCAGATACTAAGGTAAAAGAGACATAACTGTTAAGTCTCTGCAATTATATAATAGCTATACCTAATTATTATTATTTCCCGATTGAATGATATTTATAATGAATAGATAATATTATTAATTCGGGTTTGAGCATATTCGTAAATAATAAATAAAGGAAGGCCGGGATATCCTTCAATCAAACCTCTTGTAGAGAAACTGATAATTATAAAAAATGACCAAGCAAATCGATGTATACAGGTAGCACGCGGGTCGAGGTCACCATGGTACTATGAAGAAGTGGCCTCCGCTTTTCAACTTGCCCATTACAATAATGACCAGCTCTTGTGGTGATTTATAGCGGATGAATTAAGAGCTTAATGAAAGTAGCCGATGACGAGCAAAGAAGATCTGCACCAATACAGGAGTGGCAATAGCTCCAATATGTGACATTTGCTCCTCCTCCTTATTTAAATGTGTCACCTACATGGGGTGTGAAAACAAGTTTTTTTTACGATGTCTGTTCTAAATTTATAATGTAACCTCTGGGGCTTGTAGTTGTCCACACTGAAAAAAAATAGATGCTCTTTTTGTTGCATATAACCGATCTGAGGGCTGCCTTGACTGTCAGAGTATAATATGGATCCGCTAATTGAGGTATTCTTTTTATACGCACACTGTAATATGATTTAGATTTCTGATTGGAACACTGTAGGAGACTTTCCCAGTGGAAGACATGAGCTTTTCTCCGGTTTTACTCTATACAGGGTGCTACAAATTCGCGTTCGTGCATGGGGATCTAGAAAACGGTAAGATATACGAAGATGGTTAAATTGAGGCAAAGTTGTGTATTTGGGGGCTTAATAATTTGGTAAAAAAAATTATAACTATTCCGAATGCTTTCGGAGATATCCGAAAAAAATCGAAATTTTCAGTTTTGGTTTTTAATTTTTTGCGCCTTTATTATTGACTTTGGAAAAAAATAACACTTTTTTATAGCCGTTTCTTATGATCTACAACATGGCCTTTTTAATTTTTAAATGCTACGTTTCGTTCTTTGGATACCACCCTCAAGTCCATTTTTTTAAATACAGACCTGGATTTTTTATTACGGTTTTAGGGACTTATAGGCTTTAGAAACTTAATACAATTAAAACATTTTAATTTTTCGTCATCAAATAATACATTTAAAATTATTAATTTATTTTCTTCTATATTATTTTAAAAAATGTTAGTCATTTTTATAGTTTTAAGATTTTTTAGTTAGACATCCATAAATAAAATACGATACAATTATTATTACAAGGAAAACGAAATTATAATGTTGATTAGTGTGTATTAAATTAACATGTTATTAAATGTTTTCATTTTTCTTTATGATTTCACAATTTTTTTTAGATGTATTATCCAGTAAGAAAAAATTGTTATAGATAGCGATTACTATTATCTGTCTTAAAGTTTTGCCCTAGAACCTTCAAATTTTTATTTCAACTTCACTCTACTGCTCTTTTTCATTTATGACTGTCCCTTTTTCTATTTTAAAATATTTTGAGGTCTCAGAACAAAATTATACGAATTAAAGTAAGTATTATGATAAGATATAATATAAAAAATATAATTACTTCCCATGCTTTAAAAACTATGCGTTTTATTGACCTGCTGAAATATTTGACTTTGACTGTCTAGCTAGTTTTATTAAAATAATTAATGGCTTAAACCATATGCCTCACTTCCTGTAATGCAATTTTAATATTTAATCCTAAGAATAATTGCCAGGACCGTAATGGGTAAAAAGGGATAATTTTAAATATTGATGTGTTATTTTTTGATGACGAAACCTTAAAATGTTTTGATTGTATTAGATTTCTAAAGCCTATAAGTCCCTAAAACAGTAATAAAAAATCCAGGTCCGTATTTAAAAAAATTGACTTGATGGTGGTATCCAAAGAACGAATGGTCGCATTTAAAAATTAAAAATTAAAAAGGCCATATTGTAGATCATAAAAACGGCTATGAAAAAGTCTTTCTTGTTTTTTACCCAAGTCAAAAACAAAGGCTCAAAAAATTAAAAACCAAAACTGAAAATTTCGGTTTTTTTCAAATATCTCAGAAGGCATTCGAAATATTTAGAATTTTCTTTCACCAAATTATTAAGCCCCGAAAATACGCAACTTTGCCTCAATTTAACCATCTTCGTATCTCTTACCGTTTTCGAGATCCCCATGCACGCACGCGAATTTGTAGCACCCTGCATATTCCCGCTCCGAAACTTTTTTTGGTTTTAGAGCCGTCTGTGTACCAGATTATTGGCCCAGGAGTAGTTTGTGGTGTTTTGTTTTTTTATACGTTTTTTTCGTCAATTACGACCTCATATGGAATGTCATAATAAAACCATGGGTTTATGTGGTCTGATCTCATTTTTAACTCAGGTGTTACTTTAACTCGTATACGAAATTTTAAAAAAGTAAAACTTTTTTTGCGCCTACCGAAATATTTCCCAAATTTAGAAGCTTTCTTATCCGAAGCTACTTACATTAAACGTATTTAGAGAATATTATTTTGTAATAATAATAAACTGTCCTTACAATTTCGAAACTGTAGGAAATTGTAATGACAGTTTTGGCGTTTCATAAACGGTTTTTGGGAGATTTTAGTAAAGAAAAAATAGAAATAATAAGAAAAAGAAGTACCTATGACACCGGACAGAGAAAAAGAAGTATGACACCGCACAGGAACAAAGAACTTTATATTTCGGGTACGTTGATGGAGTTACTTGATGTGGTATTGTGAAATATCGCTTAATTTTTGAAAGTTGGATCGTAGATTGGATTTAAAAGAATTTGTTTATTTTTAGTTTGGCTTTGGAGAATTCTTGCTGAAGGTATATTTAATTATAATTAAAATAACTCAGGGCAGTGGCACACACTTGCACAATCATAAAGTTAAAAAAAAATGTTTTTCGTGGATTGCGTGACAACGAAACTATAAAAACAATAATTGGCAATAACTGTGAATTGAAAGACTATATTAAATTTGGGTCTTCACAGTTTTTCTTGCAAATTTATTATACTTTTCGATTATAATGTCATATGGTCCAAAAACTACTTCAGAATAAATAATATAATTAGGGAAAATTTATATTTTAGGTATAATTCTAATATGGTTTTTAAAAAAATAGATCTAGATAGCCGTGAAACAAAATCAACCCCTGTCACAAATAAATGAGTTGGCAAAAATTTCAATTTATTTATCTTCATGGAAACCTGCAAATTTTGTTTTACTATCTACTATTTACTGTCTAGATTAATTTTTTAAACACCATATTCGAATTATGTCCAAATTAGAAGTATTCGATGACCGCGGTTGTGGCTCAGAGGTAGAGCTACTGGCATTTGACCGCGGCGACCCGGGTTCGATTCCCGGAGTGGGCATACGTACAATAAAAAAAGTATGTCCGAAATTTAGTGGATTTAAGAATGCAGGGAAGAGTGTAAAAGGTATCATCTCCCAACCCACCCCATTCACGCCGGTAACCAGGCCGGATGAGATCGGACATCTCGTGGGGTGCGGAAGAATGTACATACTCCCCAATCGGTAGGACATGCAATGGCAATAAACCAAGGGTTGATAGCCCTTGGGGGGTGTCGCATGACTGAGGATCGTGGTTCGAAACCCACGTTAAACTGTAGGTCCCCTCGGGAATTGCCCTGGCAGCGAACGAAGAGGAAAAAAGCCTAATTCGAAAGAAGGGCAGAACGGCAAGTATTCGATGATTATATAATTAATAAGTAGTTTTGAGCCATTGGAATAGGTAATGAGTGACAAACTTACATAATCATAAAAGTTAAAAATATTTTTTTGTCGTGAAATGCTTGATGACAACTATGAAAACAATCATATCTTCAAAAAAAGAGTTAAAAATTATTCTTTTGGCAATAACTCAACGAACGAAGAAGATATTGAATTACGGTCTACACATTTTTTCTTGCAAATTTAATCTACTTTCCGATTATGATGTCATAGTTATACCATATCATTTGAGTTTTAGGGATAAAATCCAAAAAAAATATTACTATCACAAATTACGCTCTCTAACTATTTTATAAAGAACTATCATGTACCAATGGATATGATAATTAAAAATACTTCCCTTTCTCTTCTAAACAAGCTTAAGTTTACTAAAATCGGATAAGTCGTTTAGAAGTTACGAGAAATTAAATGATTATACTTTCAATACCCATTCTTATCATAGTCGGTACGCCAATGAGCCTCAAACCAAAATGATGCAGAATTGTCTAAGCTTTCTAATGATGTCACTAAAGGTATACCTTAATGTGGGAATTTTCGGAAAGATTTAAAATTTTAATATTTAATTTTCAATTGTGCCCTTTTGCGGCAAAATGCGGAACTTAAAAATTATTTTCAGGAATTTTCTTTTAGCCACACTTACGATTTTTTTCCCCTGAGTTTCTATACCCAGTAGTTTCCGAGATACGTAAGTATATAAAGGGACACCCGGTACATAAGATCATGTTTAAGAAGACCTCAAATTTAACAATATAGAACCTCTCAGAAAATTATTATAGTTATAGATCTATTTAGTAAGTTTTTGACTGCTAAATATGGAGATAAAAAGATTTCTTCGACACTCCCCAGAACACCTACATACCGTGTGTAACAGGATCATGGTACACCCCCGTATCTCCGTTAGTTTTAAAGGTAATTGATTGGAACTTGGGATAGCCCATATACATAATACGCGGCATTTTTTGACATACAAATGATTTTTTTTTACTTCCGGTTTCGCCGGAAGTGACACCAACTTTCGATTTTTAAATGGAACACCCTGTATATTATTACATTTTTGAATTCTGCATAATTTTCTGAATCCAATGATACTACAAAAGTGACATTTTAAACGTGAAAAATATTTATTATTTAATTTTCCATTTAAGTGTGCCATGACGGTTCCGATTTATTCCTATTGATCTGTCTAATGCTAGAATAATCGAAGTCCCGTCAAAAATACTAAATTGCGTTTTTTATAAGCAAATAAAATTCATCGTAATCGTTTTTGGGGTAAAACTTAATTTTTTCAAATGGAACCATATTGGTACCGTGGTACCATTTCTTAGTACTATTAATAAGGAATTTATTCATACCTGGTAATAACATGTGCAATAAATACAATCAAAATTACAGCTAAAAGAAAATACAAATATTTTGTTCTAATTTAATGGTAGAAGATTACTGAAGTGACTTTGGAATACAAAAAATAAACACAAACTATTACATAAAGAATTATCATGTCCACTTTTTCATCTCTTGTATAAATGTGCGGCATTTTGAACAAAAATAACAACAAATGTAAAGACTTTTCCAATACACAATAAAAATCACCGAATACTTATTTGACAATCTGAATAATTTCATTGTTTTCAAAGCCTCCTTAGTAATCTCTTAGATTAGAACAAAATAACTGTATTTTCTTTTAGCTGTAATTTTGATTGTATTTATTGCACATGTTATTACCAGGTATGAATAAATTCCTTATTAATAGTACTAAGAAATGGTACCACGGTACCAATATGGTTCCATTTGAAAAAATTAAGTTTTACCCCAAAAACGATTACGATGAATTTTATTTGCTTATAAAAAACGCAATTTAGTATTTTTGACGGGACTTCGATTATTCTAGCATTAGACAGATCAATAGGAATAAATCGGAACCGTCATGGCACACTTAAATGGAAAATTAAAAATTAAATAATAAATATTTTTTACGCTTGAAATGTCACTTTTGTAGTATCATTGGATTCAGAAAATTATGCAGAATTCAAAAATGTAATAATATACAGGGTGTTCCATTTAAAAATCGAAAGTTGGGGTCACTTCCGGCGAAACCGGAAGTGAAAAAAAAATCATTTGTATGTCAAAAAATGCCGCTTATTATGTATATGGGCTATCCCAAGTTTCAATCAATTACCTTTAAAACTAACGGAGATACGGGGGTGTACCATGATCCTGTTACACACGGTATATGCATCATGTTCATTATAACCTGATATTGGTGCAGGCCATCAATCATGAATTCAAATATCCTTTTCATCATCTAACCAATATAGTTGGTTCATCAATAACAATCTTTAGCATCGATACGATTGCGTTAAGGTGCACTCATTTTTTCTAAAAAATTTAATTAACAATATCGGAGCGGTGAAAGCGGACAACTTTGTGGTAGTAGTCATGGTTTAGCAAACAATTATTTTATCGAGATTAATAATTAATTTAAGTATAGTTATAGAGCAAGTAGTTTTTAAATTGGGTATTAATTAAATAAATAAAAAGTATGAAAAGCTTGGTTAGAGTAAAAGAAAATTTAACAAAATCAATAATATTAATTAAATCTCGGCAGCGTCGGAGTGGGTTGCTTGGTTGAAGTTGGGTTGACATATTGTCATTATAAGGTATTCGTGAGTCAACCAGTGTCGTACTGCATTCTTAAGCCTCTAAAATTTTAGATAAGTAATTATAGTCGGATCT
This sequence comes from Polydrusus cervinus, assembly GCA_935413205.1. NCBI lineage: Eukaryota > Metazoa > Arthropoda > Insecta > Coleoptera > Curculionidae > Polydrusus > Polydrusus cervinus. The sequence continues at coordinate 17,532,711 of OW284515.1, forward strand.
GGTCTTATCGTGCGGGTCATACGATTCAAGAAAGACATACTCTCAGTTTTTGTTTTCTTTACTTGGGTTTAATTTTACCCTCTAAATAAAATACGTAAGATAAATGAGACAGACTTATTCCATTTTGACATGAAAAAAAAGGATATGTATTTACTTTCCAGCGATTCTAAAAAAGCTTATAATAGCACCAGCTACGTTTTATTTTAAATATGCCAGTTTTGTGACTTTGACAGTTTGTGACAAAATGAAACAATTTTCTGGGTTTTTGCATCCCCAATAAAAAAAAATGGTACTTAATCTGATAAACTATTTCGAAAATGAAAGAAAAAGTGGAAATTCGCCAACCAATATTCAGGAAACAGTAGCCAAAGCACTGGGAATTAGTTTAAGGACTGTGCAGAAAATTGTGCATGAAACAAAACAACATAATACCCAAGAATACTAAAAAGTGTAAACGAAGAAATCCAAAGACTGAGGATGTAAGCGAAAATATTAAAATTGGAGTTCGAAATGTGATTTACGATTTATACAAATCAAAAACCAATATAACTCTTCCAGTTTTACAAAAAAACATTAAAAATTCGGGGTGTTTTGGAAATTAGACTTGAAGCGTTATTAAAATTATTAAAAAATTTAGGTTTTCGCTATAAAAAAGACTCCATTCGAAGACGACTCAGATGACGAGGACTTTTCAGATTTAATAAGTGACGATGAGAGTTTTTAGGCTATAATTATAAACGGTATTTTTCGTTTAAATTTTTTATTATTCTTGGGTATTATATTATGCTTTTTTTCATGCACATTATTCTGCATAGTCCTTAAACTAATTCCCAGTGTTCTCATTACGGTTTCCTGCATATTGGTTTGCTAATTTCCACTTTTTCTTTCATTATCGAAATAGTTTATCAGACTAAATGCCATGGTATTTTTAGGTTTTAGTAGTAAAATTGTTAAAATAAATTGCACTGTTTATTATTGTTTTTAATTAAAGGGTACAGTAGGTATATAAATAACGATTATATAATTTTTTTGTAACTTTTTCAACTCCCCTGTACATAATTTTTACAAACTAATAATATTAGGTATATGTGGCTATCTTCGCGATAGCTAAAATAATGAAACAATTTTTCCTTCCTTCGGTATATTTGTAAATAATCTCACAACATTTTGATGGCCTCTGTGTTGTCTGATTTGACGCATATGATCAGTGACCTTTGGACCCGCACGTTAAGACCAGATCTGACTATACAAGGTTATGATAAAGAAATGGATCAGTCTTTTATACAGGGTCCCGCAATAGTGCATCAGGCTTCTATAGCTACTATATAAATTAAATTAGATATTTTATTCATATGCAGACTAGTATCAACTGTACTAACTTACGCCGCCCCAAAAACTACAAAACATAGCACTAAGACAATTAATACTGTCAGAAACTAGACTAGCACCTTTAGCATACCTATATCAAGAGACAATCATACAATACATAAAACAACACGTCTTTGACATATCACAAAATGTTTACGAAACTCAACTACAAAATGCAAGACTTATAAGGGACTTGACTAGCATACGACACCAGGCCGAGCCGTTGTATAGGCCAATTTACTATACACTGCCAATTTATATGCAAAATAGACCAAATTAAAATCCAAAAGCAAGTAAGAAAATCAAAATCAAAAAATTTCCTCATGCAAAAATAACAACTCGTACCGCGAGGAGTAAATCCCGCCCACACCTATGCCCATCGCCCTGATGGATTCTAACTTTTAATCAAGTCACTATGACATAACATGCTACGATGTACCTGAAAAATTAAAAGGTGGTTTTTTCGTACCGTTTTTCCAGTGAAACAAACGTACAAATTTTTACTAATTCAGCAATTAATTAACAACATTTAAAGCGCAAGCAAAATAAACTCACTCGTGGTGGTTATAGATTACTGGAACCTGCCGCTTTAAAGCGAAACAAAAAGCCAGATTTTCTTATCTGATTAGCATCGCTAATCCAGTAGGACCTTAGATTTAGGAATATTATGTAATATAATATAAACTAGTTGTAAGGAAACTGACATTGTTAAAATATTTTCAATGAATAAGGTATGTTTTAAACTGAATGAATGAGACTTATACTGTATTTCAAGAAATATTTTTCCATATGCCAATAAAAGTATATAGCAAAAAGCTGTATTTTTTAAATGAAACATCCAATATTTTATTGCATGTTTAGGTTTGCATTAGAGTCGTTTATAATTATCCAAAACTTTTATTTTGCTTTGGTAGTTTTATATTGGGTTGCAAAAAGATTGTTAACCAGAATTAACTAACCAGAAATTTTGACTGTGACATAACTGACATTAACAGGCGTTATGAACTCACAATTAAAGATGCCTGATTAGTAAATTAAAAATTAAGGTAACCGGGCCAGTATGATTGTAAAAAAAATATTTTTACCAATGTCATGTATGTCACAGTCAAACTTACTGGTTAGTTAATATTTTTAATAATAATTTTTATAATTTATATTAAAATTCTTTGTGCAACCCAATATAAAAGTAATAAATTAAAAACTAAAAAAATTAAGGTGAAAAAAAAATCAAGAAAACCATCTAACTAAATTTAATTTTTAAACCATGGGATTGGGTGAGATTTCTAGAGGTCTAGAGATATTATGAATTTAATAGTGTTTATCTATTAAATGTAAAATTATTACGTTTTTTTTGTATTACAAGAAATTATTTCCAACCGTTCTCGAAAAAATTGCAAATTTCATAAAATATCTTTAAAAAAAAGTTTTAATATTAAAACTATACATAGGCGACTAGGTTAAACTACAGTAAATATTCAAAAAGTCTTTCATTTTATTCTGTGCAGAACTTCTTGAACAGATCTAATACCAGCAATTATTGTTTAATACATAATTAATTTTACTAAAAAACACAATTACTAACTTTATTGTCACAGATCTATAAAAGTTTACAAGTATCATTTTGAAACTAATACCTAAATACAACTACCAAGTATATTATTTTATTTATAGTCCTGATTCGATTCTTAACGTAGATATGACTTTTCCGATTCCTCGTCGGCTTTTCACATAATGTAATACCGTTGTGCTGTGATATCCACTATGACTTAACTTTGTTCCTTCACATTCCCATACCAGCTATGACGCTATCTTATGACACGTTAGCGCTGTAATGGCTGCTTGACTATCAGGATGTATATGGATCAGCTTATTGGAGTAGGCACTACTGTTTTTTTCGTAACGTAGACTATAAGATGGCGTAGATTTCTGCTTGGAACATAGCAGGACACTTGCCCATATATCCCCGCTCGAGTACCTTCTTTGGTTTTGGAGCCGTTTAAATACCAGATTATTGCCCTAGAAGTAGTTCCCAGTTTTATTATTCCATACGTTCCGATTATCGTTTACGGTTTCGAATGATGTATCATAACGAAGGAAATGCAGTATGTTACTATAGGTCTTCATTATATCGAGAATGAAAACAAATGGAGCTTAATTGAAAAGGGAATTATACAAATATTGAAAGCAAAAAAAAAGAAGAACGAAGAATAAGATAAGATAAACAAGGGATAGGGTACAGTGAAGTAATACTGAAAGGTAATTCCGCTGCACTCCTAGAGAACCAGAGGATTCCTGATCCTTTATAAAAAAAAAATATCGAGACCAAGAGGGGCTAAAAAGAAACTAATGCATAGATGTAGTTCGGATCCCAAGCTAAGCTATAGTTTCCATCTGGTTGACATTACCCAAACAATAGGAGATACACGGGCTCCTTAGGTCTAAGTATATTGGCTTTTTCGCCAACCCCCGCTACAACGAAAAAGAAAAGAAAATAATCCTATTATTATAGGTTTGTGTTCCGATCTCTTTTCTATTTAGAAATGATTTTCGACTTACATCTACGATTGTCGGTTAACGGCTCACTGGCTGAAAGCGTTACCGCGTTACTACCATTGTTGGTCGAAGGCTAGAAACTCATAGCATGAGCCGTAGCATTTAAATCATATTAAGCCCAAAAATGTCAATAAGAACCTCCAACCTCCAGTCAGTATCGCAAGGCGTTAAAATTTTGTCTTATGGTTTACTTAGATTATTTACAGTGTTCGTGCCCAGGGTTTAAATACAAGACAAGTTACCATTGTTTTATTAAATTGAATGTTAAGCAACACTTACCAATGAAAAAACAAATATAAATCCTCATCGTGACAACCAACAACAAATACCTATAAAATCCAGTAATTGAAGATTAATTTCAGGTAATTTCATACATGAATCGCAATTCTTTTCACGTTATTTTCCCTTCACATTTGACCTGGCTGTAAAACCTTCGCGACTTTTTGTAATCGATTATCGGAAATAATAAAACGCAAAATTCTTTGAACACCGAAACATTTGATATAACGTTTTTAGCTCTCTTGAAAGAGCAGTGTTTGCTCCACAGTTTGAATTGCATGTTTATAAAATTGTATGTATGGTTACGGTAATTTTCTTGTTGTAACAATGACGTTAATTAAGAGCAAATACTCTCTTTTATGTTTTAAAGATGAGACTCACGTTTTTGATATTAAAGGTCGAGGCAGACTTCACCTGCAGGGAAGATGATCAAATTGCTTAAGTAACTGCTTTACTGCTAAATATAAAATAGGTTTTTACCAAACTATTTGGTTTCAGATAAATTTGCGTTTGAAATATCGTTTAGCGGAATTTTGGTGGCTGATCAAAACTGGTTATTTTTGTTCTTTTGGAAGAAAATGATAAATAAGGCACAATAGCGTTTTCGTCTTCGATAATTGAACCAAAGGGAAAATTTCCTCCTGGCTTGCCATATTATGCATTTTGTCGTCAGAGCAAAGGCAAATTTTAGAAAAAATGTCCATTTTCATTTACTATATATTTTCTGCTAATAGGAATAAATAATATTAAGCTATAATTCACTAGTATCAAACAATATCAAATAGTTTATTAGTTTATTAACAGGATGAAACGGCGATCTTTGTCTCACCTGGTTGCAGGGAGTCCATTTTGTTTGTAGCTCTGCATACTATAATGTAAAATACAGTATACATGGTCCGATATCCAATGACTTATCTCGTTTTTTTGTAAATTACTGACATTCACTTTTACTTTTATGTTATAGAGTAAGTGCAATTTACTTTTTTCTACTCCCACATGGAAATTTGCTGTTTTCTTTACAAAATACTGAAAAGTTTTATTTTAAGCAGATCACAACCACAAGTGATTCTAGAAAATACCCCACGAATGTAGCACTTAGCTTAAAAATGTCTCTTTGCTCTTTGGAGTCAGCGCCGACCTATAATTCCTATGTGCTTGGATCTTAATATTTCCCACGAATCCGGAAATTTGAGTTGACAATATTGCTATAAAAATGAAGTTTCTCATGAATTACTGACCAAACATAGTTTGTGTAGTATTATTATTATTGGATCGCAATTTCTAACAAGCGCGTTGTGGCCGAATGGTAGGATACTAGAGTTTGCAGCTTAGGGTCATCAGTTCAAACCTTGATTTTGTAAAGAACATTATTTTTTTAGAAAAAAGTTTTTAGCGACAGGCAGACAAAGTGGTGCATCTATCTTTTGCATTAAAGTACACAGGGACGCCAAAGGTAATGGGTTCCCTGGGGCACAGGTAGACAATGACAGGCCGTTTCGTTCTTGTTAAAACTCATCAGAAAGCCATAACCTGTAAGCAACTCCAAGTACAGCGAGACTGTTCTTTCAAGGCATTTTTAAGAAATAAAAACGCGATGAAAACCCAGTAACGCCATCAGTAGGAATCAAATCAATGCAAAAAATATAGCCATCTATTGTGAAAACATAGAACTAATAAACCAAAGTACGGTGGCCAACAAACACCAGTATAGGAAACTTTTACGCTTCACTAAATTTTTTCTACGGGTTTGTAGATTGAAATATAGATCGCGTCGTGTAGCCCACTGGCGGTGCCGATCCATTCCGTATACAATGCCGTGTTTTTAAAAATAAAGTAGAGAGTTTAGCGTCCGTCTAAGCAAATAGAAAAAAGTTTTTTAGCGGCAGGCTACACGACGCGATCTATGTTTGAATCTACAACCCCGTTGAAAAAATTTAGTAAAGCGTAAAAGTTTCCTATACTGGTGTTTATTGGCCACCGTACTTTGGTTTATTAGTTCTATGTTTTCACGATAGATGGCTATATATTTTGCATTGATTTGATTCCTACTGATGGCGTTACTGGGTTTTCATCGCGTTTTTATTTTTTAAAAATGCCTTGAAAGAACAGTCTCGCTGTACTTGGAATTGCTTACAGGTTATGGCTGAACCCATTACCTTTGGCGTCCCTGTGTACTTTAATGCAAAAAATAGATGCACCACTTTGTCCGCCTGCCGCTAAAAAACTTTTTTCTATTTACTTATACGGACGCTAAACTCTCTACTTTATTTTTAAAAACACGGCATTGTATTATTTTTTTATTTTTTATTATTATTACAAAATTTTGCAAGTTGGGTCATATAAAAAATATGTACAACTCGAGTGAAATGTCCATATCGGGCTCGGAAATTTGATAATTTACTTTCTCGTGTAATATGGACATCGTATCCACTCTTATCGTACAAACGACTATATTAGGACTTTTGAAATTTGGATACTGTTTTGGGACATAATATGCTAATACCTAGGTACTCTAAATAAATGTATTTAAAATAAATTATTACAACAGGCTCAAAAATAGTAGTACCGAGTTCGAGTACCACATAATTTGTTCTCAGTCCAATGTCGCATAAATCAAGTGGGCGGCGCCTTGGGGCATCACCGTCGCGTCGTTCCGGCCGCTCTGCCGTCGCTTCTGCACAAGAAACTCGACCGCTTCTTTGGCGGTTCCCGCGAGGCCGAGGTACCACCGCTGCTGGTACCAAAGGAAGGAATCATGATAAGTGATAGCATTGTTTTTTTATTATCGTAAATGAGATCGAATTAATGTAATTTAAGATGTGTAATAATTTTTTGTTTTAAGTAGATTCCAAAGCTACCCCCATTCATAGATTTCATGATGTTTAGTCTACGGAAGCCAGCGGTCAGCTTACGCGTATTGCGTCTGCGAGAGCAGGGTTCATAATAATGTTAGACAAAGATGGATTAAAATTCGGTTTAGAGAGACTAATCATTAAACAAAAAAATGTAATTGTTTTTGAAAAATTATTTTAAAAAAAGTTGATTAGAATTGATTACAGAATATTGGAAAGTCAATATAGTGTTGTTAAATTAAAAAAGAAATGATTTAAAAATATATATAAAAAATAGATGACAAATCAACAGGACTTTTCAATATTCTTTGTTTAATTTGTAAAAACTTTTATATACATTTATTTTCTTAATCGATTAATAAACCCGTGTAAAGAAATCTCGTTTTAAAGGTATACGGAATTCCCTTAAGAGTGATGTCTAGTGATGCATTCGCCATTTCATTTTTTGATCAATATTTCTTATCCTTTTTGGTTTATTCAAAAAGAGGCCAAATACCCATCCTTGAGTAGCAATTACCAACAGTTTTGAACTAAAGAAATGTTGTTTAAAGAATTCATAAAAGCAAAAAACGAAAATTTGTGAAATTTTTCTATTTTAATTTTTCTGTACTTCATAGATTCAAACTTGCTTAACTTTAAATTGTATTTGGCCTATTTTTGAATAAAATGAAAAAGTAACGAAATATTAATCAAAAAACGAAATGGCGAATGCATCACTAGACCTCACTCTTGAATTGATAAAAGTCATTTAAAAAAAGTAAACTTGCTTAAAGACAAGTGACAGGTCAACTGGCAAAAAGTCAATTAACCAGCGTCAATTCGACAGAAAATCGATTGAGATTGAAAAATAAACGAAAGTCAATTCAAAAGTATATTGGCAAAAAAACAATTACCAGAAGTCAATTGGTAAAATTAAAATTAACCTTACAATTGGCAGACGGTCAATTAGTCAAAAGTTAGATGTCGTATAAATAAAGAACATCTGCGCCTGGGGCACCATCGTCATTCCTTCATAATCAGGAACACGATCGCCTCTTTGGCGGTGCTTACGAGGTACCTATACCTCACGGTCATTCCCGAGGAATCAGGATATTATATTTAAATGCGTTAATTTGTGTTTTATAGCTAATCTGCTCTGGATAGTAATTTAGAGATGTGAAAATTCATATACAGAAACAATATAATATATAGTTTTACATTTTACAATGAATTCTAGTCATTTAACATAAATCATGCCCTATACCTAACGTGACCATACGTCCCGTTTTGAACGGGACAGTCCCGTTATATGACACTCAGGCCCGTTGTCCCCAAAAAATGCTTCGGGACGCCAAAATGTCCCGTTTTCGGGAAGTGGGCGAAGTCGGTATATTATAAAACTCAATTGCAAGAATCAGTTCTTAAAGCGATGTTGATTATAAAGGTGAATGTGAATAAAACCTGTCAAGAATACCATTATTTTCTAAATTCGTCACCTAATAAATTTTAAAAAATTCTTTATCTGAGAAATACCAAACTTAATTAAGCCGCCTATTATAATGTTGCTTAAAAATACATTTTTCTACTCCCACATGGAAATTTGCTGTTTCCTTTACACTTAAATGGCGAGTAAAGTAGGCTATTCCAGTTAACTGTGCGGCAAAATTTCATAACAATCTTAGATAGGTAATGAAACTGACCAATCACAGTAGTCAATTACACAGAAGCCATTGTTGTTCCTAAAAGTACTGACCAATCACAGTATATTATTTTTACTGAGGCTCCGCCTTCTTTTTCAAGACACTAAATTATATAATTTAAATGCATATGGTACAATTTGTTATTAATTTGTTCAATATAATAAAATCTAGACGCATTTATAATAGATAATGCAACCTGCTGAATGTGCGTAGAAAATTAATTTCATCTAGCATCATTTATCAGTTGGTTTCCCATAATTAGTTTAAAGTTTCGATAGTCGAGAGGTAGAGCGTTTTACTATGGAACCAATGGCGTGAGTTCGAGCCCGGAAACCTGAAAACTTTTTTTTACTTTTTTTAGCATAAGGTTTGTTAGTTTGTTCGTAGAAAAAATATACTGTTCAACTCGAGTGGATTGTTCATATTGCCCTCGGAAGTTTGAGCACTCCGCCTACGGCGGCGTGCTCAATTTACTTCCTCGTGCGATATGGACATCATATCCACTCTTGTTGTACAAACTACTATTTCAACTATGTTGTGCTTTACTTTAACAAACCAAACAGATTTTGCAGGGTCCCGTTTTGAGGAAAAATATAAATGGTCATGTTACCTATACCTATCTTCAACCGTTTACGAAATATTTACAATTTAATGCTGGTATGAAACATTGATACGTTTCTTTACTTAGCAACGTTCTGAAACCGCGGCAGTGGCTCAGAGGTTGAGTTACTGGCATTCGACCGCTGCGACCTGAGTTCGATTCCCGGAGTGGGGTCCCGTCTGGCTGACGTTATCCAGACGATAGGGGATACAATGGGCCTTATATAGGCCTAAGTATACTGGCTCTTCCGCCAACCCCGGAAAAAAAAACGTTCTGAACTCAAGTCACAATCATCAGTGCCTATATATAGTGGTTCTTTAAGAAACGCCATGAGAATTAACTCAAGGAAAATCTCAACAAAAATATCAAGGAATATCTCAAGGGAAGCGTCATAGCGTCATTTATCTCGTCACTAATTATACAAATTCACCAAAAATCAAACTTCATCTTTCAATCATAAACTATTTTAAAAAACCTCACCTAACCTTTTTAATTTGTTTCCTATTTCTGGGGGGGGGGGGGGGGGGGGGGGGGTCAGGCACTTTAGGACCTTCCTTGATATTGACAATTTATTTATTTATTTATTTGCACAAATAGGATGCCAACAGGCCTCTGGCCCAAATTCGGCACCCACGAATTACAATTGGTGTACAGATTTCTTAATACTAAAGTTATATTTTAATAATAATTATGAAGAACCGCGTGATTTCTAAGCTTTCTCCTAAAAGTTACTAGAGATACATTAAACAAATCAATATCATGGTATGAAGCGTTATAAAGTGAGGTTATACGACTTATAGGCGAGTGTTTACCTAAATTAGTTCTATAAAAACAGTTTGCAAATAGGTGAGTATTACGAAAATTACGTGAGGGGATATTAAAACTTATACCGGATAGCAAATTTGGAGCATCTATATGGTTATTGACGATTTTAAATAGAAAACGAACATCAGCTTGAATACGCTGGCGCTCAAGAGGTAATAACTGGAAAGTCCGTCGAAGTTCTGGTAAATTAGCATGAAGATCAAAGACACCGGTGCTTTTAAAGTTTAAAAATCTAAGAAATTTATTCTGAATAATTTCCAATCTGTTTTTATATACCGCATACTGAGGCGTCCAGACGACAGAGGCAAAACTAAGTCTACTATAAACATATGCAAAATACAGAACCTTTAGAGACTGCAAAGAAGACACAAATTTGCATGATCTAATTATAAAGCCTAGCATGCGATTACATTTGTTAGCAACATAATCAATATGCTCATTGAAAATCATTTTTTTATCATAAGTAACACCAAGATCCTTTATTTTACCTACTTCTTTAAGTAATATCCCATTAAAATTGTAACTATAAGAAAAAATATTTACATTTCTTGAGAATGAACTAAATATACATTTATCTAAATTTAGGAAGTGTTTGTTTAAAACGCAATATTGAAAAAAAGAATCTAGTTCACCCTGAAGCAGCAAGCAGTCCCCGATACTCCCTATGCTGAGAAAAATTTTCATATCGTCCGCGTAAAGTAAAATTTTACAAAATTTAAAGCATTTTTTCACATCGTTTAAGTATATAATGAAAAATAAAGGCCCCAAATGGGAGCCTTGGGGCACACCAGAAGTCACGTTATAGATAGGAGACTGGTGACCGTTCACTGCAACAAATTGTGATCTATTAAATATATAAGAGGTTATCCACTTAAGGAGGTCCTTACATACACCAATTTGACTCAGCTTAGCTACCAAAATATTGTGATCAATTTTATCAAATGCCTTACTGAAATCGGTATATATGGAATCCACCTGAATTTGACAGTCCATGGAAGAGAGGATATACTCAGAGTAAGATGCTAGGTTAGATTCAATTGATCGTTTGGGAAAAAATCCATGCTGTTCCTCAATAATGTGAGGCTTTATAAAGTTAAGTACTGTGTTATGCACAATAGATTCTAAAACTTTTCCAAAGATGTTAAGTTTGCTTATGGGTCTGTATTGCTTGAAGAAGAATTCTTTAGGACTAATTTTTATCCAAAAATTCCGTTTTGACACTTGAAAGTGTCGAGGCTTTCTCAAAGAAGAATTATAAATACGGGCATAAGGCATTCGGGTGCATCGTGGTTGGAAATCCTATGCAAGTTTTAAACTGTCAAAATAGTTGCTTCCCTGTTGACCTTAGAACGGGGTTCTAGACAGACTCTTTTTAGGGCTCTGTGTGGTGAGTGCACATGCTGAGTTTGAACAATTTTGGACAACCCGATCTTAACTTATTTGAATAGGATTGCGGTTGGTTTTTTATTGGAATTCAACAGGTGATGCTGCGGACACCAGCATTGATTGGATTTATCAACCTGTGATTTGTCATTGTCGAATATAATTTGCAAACGGTAGCCTTTTAAAAATCTCTAACAGATACATTTTACAGCGCATTAAGGTAACTAATATTCAATTTATTTATATTAAGACGAATTATTTTACTTACAATAAAACCTATTAAATAGTATTAAGATCATTAAGAATAAATTGCTAAAACCGGAAAAAAACAAGAGGATGTTTAAAAATAAACAATCGTTTATAAAAAAAACCTAATAATTTTATTTTATTTATTTTTTTTAAACTGTACAATCGAATGGAATATTGGTAATTCTTAATTAAATGATCAAATAAACCGTAATTTTCTTCTAAACAATCGTAAAATTTTCTACGAACACTACGGAGTTTGACCTGGGTAATTCTTTGCATTAAAATTAAATTTTTTAACTGCTCCAAATTTTCAACTTTTATAAAGAACATTTTTTAAATGCTCGCAGAGGAAGAAGTCGTTTAGTGAGAGGTCAGGAGACCTAGCTGGCCAATTAATTGTTGAGTTTGAACCGACGATTATTTAGATATTCGCGTACCACCAGCGAATTGTGGGCCAGTCAACCATCCATTTGGCATCAAATCTCCTGATTTTCATCAGCGACTTCCTCTAGCGCGGGCCAATTTGATTTTGAAGAAGATCTAAATAAACTGCTGGACAATTGCTTTCGAGCAAGAAATATTTCACCTAAATTTAACAGTTAATATTTTCTGAACCAGATATGATATCGACCTACAGTTTTAAATGGTTGATAGATTTATCCCTTGGAAAACAATTGTCAATGTTGGATTTTCTTTAACTGTCAGAAAATTTTATATACAGGGTGTTAAAGAAGACGATGATTTTTGCTCCAATTTTAATGGCGTGTAACTTTCACAATAATATTTTTAAATTTTATCACTTTACGTCAATTGAATCACTGGCTCATAGCAAAGAAAGTAATTTGTCAAATTTTCTGCTATATTTTAAGAAATACCTACTGATTTTTTTGAAAAACCTTGCTTCATTTTAACTTATTGGTAGCTAGATCTCACTGTGCGTTGTATCGTGCAAATTTTTCGAGTGAATATTATACCTTATGAAAAACTTAATTATGTTCAGTAATAATAGTTGTACCTTAATGTTATGACGTACAGTGGCGTACTTATAAACACCTACTTATATGTGGTTTATGAAAATCTCACAATTTTTCACGATTGTTTTATATTGGAAAGTACTTGCCCCTAGATTAGGTCAACTTTTTCTTATTTTTTAGTTTTTCATATCGCACTACAGGTATATTATACAGTGTTTTTACAAAATTTTACCAAAGATAATTTTTTTAATTTAATTTTTGGAAAAAATATATTTATTAATTTCTAACTTTCTAACACTATATACTCATAAACCATAGACATATAGGTGTTTATAAGTACGCCACTATACCTCATAACACTAAGGTACAACTATTGTTACTGAACATAATCAAGCTCTTCATGAGGTATAAGAATCACTCGCAAAGTTTGCACGATACAACGCCCAGTGAGATCTAGATACCAATAAGTTGAAATAAAGTAAGGTTTTCCAAAAAAATCGGTATTTTTTAAAATATAGCAGATATCAAAAATTTGACAAATTACTTTCTTTGCTATGAACCAGTGATTCAATTGACGTAGAGTGATAAAAATTAAAAATATTATTGTGAAAGTTACACACCATTAAAATTGGAGCAAAAATCTTTCTCTCTTCTTTAACACCCTGTATATAAAATTTTCTGACAGTTAAAGTAAATCCAATATTGACAATTGTTTCTGAAGGGATGAATCTATCAACGATTCAAAACCGTAGGTGGATATCATATCTGGTTCAGAAAATATTAACTTAGGCGAAATTTTTCTTGCTCGAAAGCAATTGTCCAGCAGTTTATGTGGCACCCGTAAGATTTCTATCAATAAAAAATAATCCAATGATGCGGTGTCCAAAAATGCCTGCCTAAACATTCACTTTCTGAGGATATTGAGTTCGAGTGCATGCAAGACGATGTTTCTTTTGTAGGCTCCAGTACCGATAATTTTGTTTATTCGGCTCAATATTTAATGTAAATGTGCTGTCGTCTGAGAAGCAAATATTTGGTAGTTATTAGCTCGCTCCATCATTCCAAAACAAAAAAAAAATATCTTCGCTCCTCATTCCCTTTTAGTAATTCTCGATGGTTTTGATACTTATACGAATGATATTTATGCTTTTTCAAAGTTCTCAGTACTGTGGTGTGATATTTTTCTGTCCGTTGCCTGAAAGGTCTAGTGCTGATATTTTTATTTACTTCGACGTGAAGTAAAATATTTAATGTCGATCATTGTTTTCTTCAGCTCCTTCATGATTGTGTACTGAGCATTTTGCAGTTGTTTATTAAAGTGCCATTCGCCTCAAACTTAATATTGTATTGTAGACTTGGTATGAATGGGTCTAACAGAGAAATAAACGAAAAACATATCAGATACAGTACTTAAGCTTTTCCCCGCATAGTACCATTTTATCATAGTGACTTTTTCTTCTATTGTGTAACTGATAATAATTACCTAGATAAAAAATGTTTACTAGTAAATAATTCAATGTCGGGGTGTTAAAAGAATTTTAATCATAATTAAATGATCAGCAAGTTTGCATGTGACATATATGACATTAGCAAAAATATTTTTTTCACAATTATACTGGCCCGGTAACCTTAATTTTTAATTTTCTAATTAGGTTCCTGTGAATGTGAGTACATAATGCCTGTCAAAGTCATTTATGTCACAGTCAAACTTACTGGTTAGTTAATTCTGGTTAAAAATCTTTGTGCAACCCAACAATATACTTTCAAATTATATTTCACAATGACAAATCACAGGTTGACAAGTTCAATCAATGCTGGTGTCCGCAGCATCAGCTATTAAATTCCAATGAAAACCCAACCGCAATTATATTTAAATAATTTTGTGGAAATAGTCCATCTCTCAGTGGAGTGATATTATGAGTAGGAGAATAATAGCAGACTGTGTGTATTATTCTCCTACTCATATTTAAATAAGTTAAGATCGGGTTGTCCAAAATTGTTCAAATTCCGCATGTGCATTCAACAGAGGAGCAAATATTTGGACAGTCTAAAACTTGCTTGGAATTTCCTACGTTTCCAACCACGATGCACCACCCGAAATGTTCTCTCACATAAAAAGAATTTTCTTAAAATATATTATATTTCGAAATCTCAAGAAATATTAGTTGTTAAATGGATCCTTTTATGTTATTACTGTAAACCCATTTTAAATTTAAACTTAATTAATAAAGAAGACGGTACCACACAAAAGTCGTCATTACGACATCCGGTCAAAAGCAAGCAATTACGGATCACAGGCATAAAAAGTAAAATCACGGACGGACGGTAGGCAGTACTGTTCGTCTGTTCACGGTCAGTGATGTTCTCCGGAGCATAGTGCACGGTTCCGGTCGAAAGACACCCGCTTCCGGTGTACACTCGTGTACCGAAGAGTGACCGCCGCTCGGCGGTCGCGTGTCTTGACTTTAAATTATCATGGAAGCGATGGGTATCATATTTTTCTAATTTTTTTTTTTAGATTTACAAGATGTTCGATTATCATTTCATGGGCGCCGTATCCCTCCAGTAAAAAACATGTTTCTCATTAATTTACCGTTATGAATACCACACACCATCAAGTTTATCGTTCAAATTGAACTTGAGGCAGTGGCGGTAGATCGCGACAGCAAAGAAATCCAGCACCGCCAAAAGGTAATTTCTAAAAAAGTCGTCCTAGTTATGAAACAGGATAAAAAAAAATACCAATTGGTCGGGAGGGGGAGGCTAATTTCGAATCAGAACCCCCCCCCTAGCCCCACCTAGTTGCGAATATAACTTAAAGCATGACTCAATTTGCCGTATGTCCATATGGACCACACAGAGGTATTCCATCATATTTGAAGCCGGTGGCATCAGTTCATATCAGTTTAACAATGATATCATTAAGAAAATATTATATAATTTTGGAAATGAAAGGTGTATCTAAAAATCCATTATAAGAGAAACAGAGTCAAAGGATGAGTCTTATATTTAAATTGAAACTCTTATGTTTACTTTAGGAGAAATAGAGTGACAGAGACGGCAAAAAGTGGGTTTATTTTACATGCTATGATGATATCTTAATATCTTGCATGATGTTGTATTAACATTATCTATAATCAGGAGTGCAATCATGGGAAGGGTTCATCCATTCAAGTAAAAAATCAATAATTATATATTAGTTACAGCGCATTAAAATAATAAGGTTGACTGATTTCTTCCATAATATTTTAATAGTAAATTAAATTTGACGATATTGGGAATTTATTCTGTAAAGTTTTTGCCTATTTACATTTTAATATACGAATACCAATAAAAAATTCACTTACGGTGCTGTACTAATAATACACTTTGGGAGTCATCCATCACTTTTTTCCAGGAGCGCCTTGCATTTATTCATTTTAATAAAAAGCTCCTTTAGCTATTGAATTTACTTCAAGATATATTGGTTTATTGAGAAATACTAAAATATTTTTGTTATATTTGACTTTATTGCTGCTAACGAATGTCAAGATAAATGGTCCCCCAGACCAACGCGGTGCAGCGGTAGCGGTGACGGTGCCGGTGGACACCAAGCGGTACACCGTGTTCCGTCTCACACCGGAGCGGTGTATTATAGAATCCAAACCACTTGCAAGAAGCACTCACTCATCCGTTAAATGTCACCAGCAATGTTATTTTAATGGTCACGTGTACCAATTACAAAGCAATATTTACCATCCAGCCCCAGTTTTGACACATCGTTGGATTGTCCAAAATATTCTGTGAATGTAACCTGCAAAAATACCTCAAAACAACAGTCGAAGTCAATCCAACAGACACAAAACACATAACTGATGACTGATGAGCGACGAAAACAATGCAGACCGCGCGTCGTCAGAAAAACACAAAAATTCGACCTCCTCAAAATACCGTTTTGATCGATTCAACTGACAACGGTCTGTTTACTGTAAAAAAAGTTTAGAAATTGCGGATGTCACATGCTATTTATTTTGTAAAAAATATTTTCCGGCTGGGCTTGTTTATAATTTTCCTGTAAAATACTTGAGGCGATAAATTTTTTAAATTGAAGACAATATCAAATTTGTCTGGCATCAAATATCGATAAACGAGGGAATTTACTACTATATTAAAAACTATAAAACTGTTATATAATATCACGGCAACATGGCTGAATTAGCAATTGTAATGTGGCAACGTAGCAATTAGTGTATTGGCTTAATTGAGGAAAGGTCGGCGCACGAGCTACCTGATAATTAACGGGTGCTGGTGCGATTGTTTTCTCTGATTTTTAATTAGATAGTTTATTCGTCTAATGGGTATAATTAATAGGGCATGTAGATATTAGATAAATTTATATAAAACCAACCTAATAATACACAGAAGTCTTAAGAATTTCTACAGGGATTAAAAAATCTGGAATAATGCAAATTTTTAAAAACGAGTAAACATAATTTTTTGAAAATTGGCATATTCATATTGATGTTAACGGCACACCTAGAATCTGTATTTTTACTATTAACCTTTTATTTTAAATAGAATGTACCTATATGTGATGTATATTTTTGAAAAAACAAATAGTCCCGCCAGAATGTTATGATGGGCAAAATAAGGGTTTGCATTAAGTAGGTACATCTTTCCATTAGAATGTCTCAAAACTCAGTCAACTCAGTCAGTTCCTGAAATAGGTGGGGGCCTTGTGTCAACAGCATTTAGACAGCTTTATAGATTTTTCAGCATTTGATTGTTTTTCAACGCCGCCATAGCCAACTAAGAGTAACTGAACCTAAAATCTGCAGCAAAATCCCCATATAAAAATATTAAATTGGCAATACTTCGAAAACTAAGAATTTTTGGGATATAAGATCTTATACAAACTTACCCTTATTTTTAATGCTAAATAAAAAATAATTATGAAATTTGGGTGTTTCCATTTGAAAATCTGAACTTTTGACAGCTTTTTCATTTTCATTTTTAATCTTATTTTTTAAACACCCTGTATTAATAGTTATCAATATATTATAAGAAATCTAATAAAGCAGGTCCTTTATAACAAGGAATCCCACTTAAATTAAATAAATAAGGCTTCTTTATAGGAAAAATTGATAATTATTCTAAGGCTTGCAAACGTCATTTTTGACATAAAAATTCAAATATGTCAAAAACGTTTAGACATAGGTATAGGACTTGGTATACAAAATCTGCCTAGAATCTTGCGTAGAATGCAAAAATGTAATAATATATAGGATGTCCTATTTAAAATAAGCAAGTTGACACTTACTTCCGGTATAACCGGAAGGGCCACCAATATGAAAATATTTTAGCCCAGTCGCCTCCATCAGCATTAGCATACTGTCAAATTTTCCAAATTTTCCTATGTATAGTTTTCTATATATAGATCGATTCGGTTCCCGGTGGGACACTCTGTATATGGCAGAAATGTCTTAAAACTAAACTTGAGTATTTCTTTAATACACATAATATTATTTTCTTTTGCTACTATAATCAAAATGTTTTAAACTTAGAATTGTAGAATTGCTATGTTACCCAAAGTCGGGTTTTTCGCCGCCCTAGTTCTTAATACTAAACTTTTAAATTTCAACGCGTGCCTCTGCTTTGTCTAATTAAAAAATCACCCCCCGTAATAATTACAGTGATGCAACATTAGAATTACAAATAGGGCAAAGGCGAGATGGGCACGAGCGGAACCGTCATGGTTCTTGCTCGACCTTTGCTCGGGTGCACGAGCCAAATATCCGCTCTCGCTGATTTTCAAATAGATTTTTAATTGTCTAAGAAATTATATGTTGCGCAGTCCAAATAAGGATGGTTAAGGTGTATAAAAAGTATAATTTACCTTGTTATATTTTAAACAGGGCCTGTCTACACGAAAAAAAACAATACTACCTAATATAGAGAGTAATACGTTTAATTTAAGTAGATATGTTAGTTTTATCATTAATAAAATCAAATAATACTTGATTCATATGATACTAGCTTATTATAAAATAACAAGATTAGGGTTTATTGAATCTAAGAATAAAAACTAATTTGTAGTAAGAATGTAAGCTATTTAGTTTACGATTAAATTGACATCTCACTTTAAGTATAATGAAACCAAGTTTATGTTTTATTAATTTGAAATAAAAATGTCATGTTATAGGTAGGTACTTCATATAAATCAATTACAAATTTAAAATAAAAGTTTTATTATTCTTGTTTAAATTACAGCGGTTAAAACTTAATTGTACGTAAGTACAAATATGATTGCAAAAGTAAGGAGGGGCTCCATCCTGCTGGAAAAATATCCTTTGGTCGTGGCAATTTAAAGATTTTTAAAATATTAACGTTTTGTCATCAAATATCACATCATTAATTTTTCAAATTATTCTTTCTTTACTATTACGGCCCTGGCAATTATTTTTAGGATGACTTAAATATTACAATTACATTACAGAAAGCAATGGCGCTTAGACCGTTTTATTTCAATAAGAGTTACCGTAACATTACTCTAGGAAATAAGGAAGTTGCTAAGGCATTAGAAGTAATTCTATTTTTTATTAGTATATTATTTATTTTATTAACATAACATCTTAAGTCCAATGATTTTTGCCTTAGACCTAGATCGAAATACTGTAATACAGAAAAAAATTAATGCTTTCGAGTAAATAAAAGGAAACTTGAGTGTTAGTCTAGTTATGTTACTGTAATGCACTTAAGTTTTCAAATTTTTTTTATAATAATGCCAGTTTCTGGCGAAACATGTAACAAAAATAAACAGACAGAAAAATATTTGAGGCTGAGACTTTTGGTCTTTTTCTTACAAAATATGAAATATCAAGCCTTTTTGAGTAATTTTTTTTTTTTGGTTTGGCTCTAAATGTTCAGGACTGTAATGACATAAAAAGATAACTAGAAAAAATGTGTTATTAGATGACAAAATTATTTGAGGTTGGTATTTTAAGAACGAAACGTTGAATTTCAAAACTAATAACGCCATCTTGTATAACATAAAAGACGGCTATGAAAAGGTGTTTTTTTTTTCAAAGTCAAAAAAATAGAAATTTCGGTTTTTTTCGGATATTATCTCCGAAAGCATTCGGAATTTTTAGAAATTTCTTTCACCAAATTATTAAGCCCCAAGATACGCAACTTTGCCTCAATTTAACCATCTTCGTATCTCTTACCGTTTTCGGGATCCCCTTTTACGCACACGAATTTGTAGCACCCTGTATTATGTAATTTTTAGTTCCTTAATTTACACGTTTGTAAGTGTAATTATTTTTTCGATGTTCGTATTAAATGTTTTTTTTTAAATTTTAATGTTTTTTACCCCAGTTTTCTCTCATAAAATTATTGTACCAAAAAGCAAAAAATACTAAAAATATAAAATTACACTAAAAAATGTTTTTGCCGGCGTACAGACACGATTAAAATTGAAAAAGTTTTATGCCTCCGCTGGGAATCGAACCCAGAATCTCTCGATTACATGTCAAGGGCGCTGCCAATTGCGCTACGGGAGACCTAAAATTCTCTCACCAACTTCGGTCATATAACTTATTTAATTTTATGTTAGTAGTAACAGTCTGGAATCTCCTGTGATTCACAGACCGGGGAGGGTGTTATAAGGGAAAAGGGAACTTATTCACTACCACTGAACATTAAGATCTATTTTTCTTTTATCCGTACATCGACGACATAGGTATAGCGTTATTAGCCGAAATCAGAAAGAGATCTCTGAACAGTGATTTCTATCCTCAGGCTTAATGGAGAGGTTCTCCGAGGAGAGGCTCCGTAAAGAGTGAAACATGTTACCATAGTTCATTTTATTATATGATTGAGACCATGACTTTGTGATTTTTGTCTTCTTATTTATATTGTTACTCTGGTCTCGCTCTTTGAGAAAATGGACAATTTTTTCAATAGGTTCTGGGTTCGATTCCCAGCGGAGGCATACAACTTTTTCAATTTTAATCGTGTCTGTACGCCGGCAAAAACATTTTTCAATTTAAAAATTATTTACAGACGCTAACATAACTACTATAAAATTACACATTTATAGAGTACACCAAGGACCACCCTCAAACTTAAATAAAAATAAGTACTATCCACCTGAAGACTGGAGATACTTATCAGTTGAAACGTTGTGATGTATAACAAATAAAGTCAATGCAAGTACAAAACTATTCCATTATTCAAAAAAAAATACGTTACAGATATACGAAGTCGAACGGAATAATATACATCCAAAACGTCTAATACATACATAAGAAGCATTTTTTGACCTGAAAGATTTTTTTTAAATTTTTATCAGTGACGTCCGTACGTGAACTGAATATTTTTAAAGAAAAAAATGGTACGCCACTGATTTTTCTAAAAACCAATCTTATATTTAAAAACCTTATTTATTTTGGAACAAATTTGGTCCATAGACTTACTTTCGTATGGTGCACCCTTTTTGAATAAAAAAATAAAAAAAAAACAATTTTTTTCTTCGGTTCATTGAGACTGCTTTCGATATTTTGTAGCTCAAAAATGAATGAGCTTTAGGAAATATGTTAATATTAACTTTTCTTCTTAAAACCTCCCAAGGATTCACAACCTTAAGTATCGGCACTCAATTAAAAAACACCCTGTATATCCATCTCTCATCAATTTAGCAAGAATTGGTGTGTCTGCGAGTTATTTTCTGAATGAAGTGACTTTTAAAGCATGAGATGGCAATTGTGCTTGATTATAGAAACATCAATGAACTTATCTGGTATGAACTCTACGAAACTCTAACTAAAGCGTAAGAGATGTTTAAACTTTCCTATCCATGTAGGAGAAGCCGATACCCAATCATTCAGTGATCAGTAAGAATGATTAGCGATAAGCCAGTAAGTCAAGGAAGACTTTTAGAGCTTTTCTTTTACCCATTTTCAGTTGAACTACCAAGTACCAGTTCCACACCGAACTTTGCTATACGTTTTGCGTAGAAGCTTTTATGTATTTGGTTCTATTATCTTTGCACTTTGCTGTACTTCCCGGTAGAGTTGCAACCAATATCAAGTCTTGTGTCCCGCGGGCCCGCGGCAAAATACCTACCATGTTTACGCGGGTTTATTTTTTACTCTGATTATAATATATTATCTAAAACGAGAGAAGGTAGAAATAGGTAGTTTCTCTTGGTTGTAGCTATTTGCAGTTAATCATAGTTGTCAACATGTTGGTCGCAATCCCACGTACAATTATACTGAATGGGATCGGCCGACCGGCCGGTCGCCGGTCAACGACGGATGCGGATCAAAAAAATACGCATCGAACTGGTTCTGGTCGAGATAGATAACGCAACAACGTATGGGGTCAGTTTCTTTAGTGCTTGTTTATATCGGAAGGACCATCGACCAATAAATTGGAATGGACTAAGAGAAAATAAGCTTATTTAACTGTGAATTCAGTAGCTGAAAGAGTGAATATTCTAAAATAAAAATATGATTTTTGTCTTAATCATTTATTTGGCCCAGCCTGGACTATATGCGAGGGCACACAGAAATAAGGCTTATGTGGTTACCAGTGTTGACAGTCTATAATTTTGTAATTCCGACTTTTTGTTATGAGGGTCATAGTTAGAAGAAATCATAGGGCTTATTGTTGTTTTTAATGCATTAATACCAGAAATGAAGGATGTGACGTTTTTGATGCCTAAAAAATGTCTTCCAAATTATTGCTGCTTGATATTAAACTTATTTAGGATGCTTAATTTTTGTAGAGTCGATTTTTTTTTGTTTAAACGGTACTTCTGGTTGTTTGATGAAGTTGGCTGGATATAAATGTATGTTCATAATTATCATGTAAACTTTTATGCTGGTTAATATGTAATAACAACTCAAACTTATGTCCTAATGGAAGTCACGGCCTTATATAAAAAAAAAACTTATTTCTTTGTCTTACCTTATATAACAACTAGATTGAAGACATGAAATTATTTTTAAAATTTTTTTTTTAATGTCTACTTCTAGAATATTAGTAAAACTTTAAACTTCTCGTTATTTCCAATTTTTCTTAAACTATTCAAAAAAAATTAGTATGTCAATTTTTTTTTGAACAATAATTAAATTTAAACCAAAATTAATTTTAGACAATATATTCAGGATCTTCTTAAATTATTTAAAACATGTCTTGTGTGTCCCAATTATAAAAATTAATTTAAATAAAATAAATTTAGTCTATACAAAAATAAGTATTTTTTTCGTCTTTTGAATAGAAATCCGCGACTTCGTATTCGGACATAAATTTTAATTCTAAACAACTTTTACCAGCGGCGGCGTCAGGGGGGGGGGGGGGGGGGGCACCGACCAATCCTAAAAATATGATGGGGACGATGGGATGGGTGCCCACCCAAAATTGAGGAAATCGGTTTTGTGATGGAATTTCCATGGGGAAAGGGGGATTTGGCTATGAAATGTTTAATGAGAAAGGAGTGGTATTATAGTAGGATGTAATAATGTAATAAGAGATAAAGAGAACGATGATGAATTTTTTTTTTTTAGACGTTAGTTTGGACAAGAGGGGAGTCCTGTTTACCACGCTTATGTCGTTATGGAGTGTGGGAGAGGCGGCGACCTTTTTTTTTAGAAGTCATTTTTGATTTGGATAGTGCCAATCCCAAAAATCATCGGGCCCACTTATGCCCACCCATCCCAAAAATCCTGGCGACTTTTACAAATTAAATTGTATTTAAAACGAAAAATAAGAGTTCTTGACTTTTAAGCCACTTTTAAAAATTCAATCGTTTCTGCATGCACTATTTTTTTTTTAATTTTCTTTGAAATCAATACTATAAAAAGTTTTCCTTATGGAGCGAGAACTCTCATTGCTTAACAACACTGGAATAATGAATTTTGTGACGCCAAGACAGGCTAAAAAGATGTCAGTTTGTGGACGTTCACAGAAAAAAATATTTTTTGGCCAGCTCAACCCAGGATTTTTTTTAATCTAAAATTTTCGTAAAAATTAATTTTTTTCCTGCAAATCTAATTTGTTTAGTTTTGTCCTAAACGCATGCTGGTAAAATATCTAGTCAATATCCAATAAAGATAATACAGAAAATACCCTTTGTAATATACAGGGTGTTACAAATTCGACATACCAGCATTGGAATCTCGGAAACCATAAGAGTTAGAGAAACGGTTAAATGGGGGCAAAGTTGTGCAAATCGATGCTGATTATAATGCCGTTTTAAAAGTGTTCAAATTCCGAATACTTCCGTTTTTATTCGAAAAAAACCGGAATTTTGCAAAATCGTTTTTATTTTTTCCTGAGCTCATTTGACTAGCTATTTAAAAATAAATGACAGTTTGTCATTTTCACTTTTTCTCCTCTACAAAATGGCATTACTAAACTAAAGACCCGTCGTTTCGTCTCCGAGCGGCCATCACCAACTTTACTTTTTTAAATACGGACCTGGATTTTTTTTAACCGATTTTTAAACCCTTCTACCCTAAAATGTAATGGCGATATTACTTTCTCATAATGATACATTGTCCTTGCTTATTATTATATTTTTATACTTCTTGTCAGTCCGGTCCTGGCAACGAATAACAATATTAATTAAAAACTTAATTTTATTTAAAACATTCATACATAAGTAATATAATTTATTTTATAAGAATTTTCTAATAATTCTAAATTTACTAATTATAAATCCTAATTTTCTAAATGTTCAAAGAGATTGCCGTTTTGCTCAATACAACGATCGAATTTTCTTCCAATTTTGGCGACAGCCCGTTCAACCGATCTTCTCCTTATTCTACCAAATGCAACCTGTAAGCGTTCTTCTATGGTATCTACGTCATTTTTATAAATAACATTTTTACACAATTAATATTGTGATTCGTTGCCAGGAGCGGACTGACAAGACGTGTAAAAAAGTTATGAGAAAGTAATATCGCCATTACATTTTGAGGGTAGGAGGGTTTAAAAATTGGTTTAAAAAATCCAGGTCCGTATTTAAAGTAAAGTTGACGGCCACTCGGAGACGAAATGACAGATCTTTAGTTTAGTAACGTTATTTTGTAGAGTAGAAAAAGTGGCAATGACAAAGTGTCATTTATTTTTAAATAGCTAGTCAAATGAGCGCAGGAAAAAATAAAAACAATTTTGCAAAATTTCAGTTTTTTTCGAATAAAATCGGAAGTATTCGGAATTTGAAAACTTTTAAAGCGGCATTATAATCAGCATCGAATTGCACAACTTTGCCCCATTTAACCGTTTCTCTAACTCCTATGGTTTCCGAGATTCCAATGCTGGTATGTCGAATTTGTAACACCCTGTATAGCATTTTGTAACATTTTTCTAGTAGCTAAGAAGCTGAGTATCTTTTAGCAGCTATACCGTGTTGAAAATTAAAGAAAAAAAGCGCGTAGTATAACTTTACTTCATCCTAAATGGGTTAGGTTAGGAGAGGGTATGAATTTTTAATAAAACGAAGAAAAATGTTTTTCTCTCAATTTAGCTGTCGTCCTTCCTTGACTATCAAAGCCCCAGTAAAGCTGCTGGCTGTACAACACTTTGTTTTATATCTCCATGAACAACGTATAGGGTCATTTTCTTGCGTTCGGCCGGTGCGAACGAAGATAAGACAGCGGATGAAGTATAGAGCGGCTACCACATAATGTACTACAAACTAGTTATGTTATTTATTCCTGCCTTTCAGACCAAAACCGATAAAATATAGAAAATATTTCAGCTTTGAGCTTACGCGCCTCTAAAGGCTTCACCGCTTTGGTGTCAGGGGAATGTAGAGAAAGGACAACCTGGACAACCCTTCAACCCACAACTTTTACTCTAAACATGTACTATGTAATTAGTAGTTTTCTTTAGCAAACTGGAAATTTCCGAAAATGACTAGCCTTTTTATGTTTAGTTATATTATAAAGATCACCGGTTAAGTCCGTATCACATGGGATTTTTTTAATTAATGAATTTAAGAAAACATTGAGATTCTGCTGGGCAGTCTTTGTAAGTAGTAAATGTCATAGATAAAAGTTTTTAAAATAGTTATTTACGATATAAATGTTGTAAAGATTCATATTACAACACGAGATGTAAAAGTTGTCAAACGAGGCGTAAGCCGAGTTTAATAAAACATTGAGTGTGGTAATATGAATTTACAACAAGAATATTGTACAAAATTTTATCTACTTTCATCTATGAATAAAAATATTTATTAAAAATAAAAATGCACCTGTAAAAATGCACCTGCTATTAAGTTTACTAATCAAGTTTTTTATGTTACCTTTCGCATAGTTACTGTTTCGCATGGTTACTGTCGAAACTTTGTTAAACAAATTCAAAAATATAAAAAGCGTTTTTCAAAATGAGCGACTCTAATGGAAGTTTACCCTCTGATATAGAAGCAGCAGCAAACGAAGCGATCTCAAGTTTAGTTCCGACAAAATCCAAGGCGCGGTATGAGTTGGAGTATCAGAAGTTTGAAGATTGGTGCAAAGTTAACAAAATAAAGGAGGTGTTTGAGAAAATCCTTTTGGGTTATTTTTCCGTAAAGCAACGCTCCCAGAAACCATCTACACTATGGACTCACTACTCAATGTTGAGAACTATGATTTCAGTCAAGAAAAATCAAGATATATTTCAATTAATAATTGGTAATTAATTTTATAATTGTTAATAATAAATCATTCTTCTAAAAAGTGTGGTTGTATTTAAGAGCAAAATTTTAATTAAATCGGTTTTTTTCATTACAGCACTAGTGCTGTAATAGATGCCCTTACAAAACGATTTACAGAACTGTAAAATGCATATTACTAAATGAAAGTAGATAAATATATATAAGATAGTTGGACCATTCTTCTTTTTTACCGATATTAATGGATTAATACTTTTGGATTTAGAAAAAAATGTTTTCAGAAGTATAATATTTTAACTGAGGATTTCATAGCGACCCACATTTACAGTTTTCATATTGTTTAATCTACTAAAGTTAAAGGAGGTATATACAGGGTGTCCCAAAATTAGGTGACAATATTTTAAGGGGATAAAGTACATCCAAAAATAGGACTAAAATCCTCTATTAATATACTTTCAAAAACGCTTCGTTATGGGGCTAGAGCCAACCGAATGGAAGTTATGATAAGCGGGTTTTTCACAATATCTCAGAAACTGATTGAAGTATCAAAACAAAATTTTATACATGTTTTACCCATGACAAGACGCAATAAACGATGTGTTTAGCTTAGGTGAATTTCTTCCAGTGGCGTCCCACTGGGTAGGTAGTGAGGAGAATATTGCCCTAACTTTTTTATTTGTAGGATTTTTTAACGCCAGTTGAAATTTTTAAAAGCACTAAAGTCTTCTATTAAAAAAAGATACTCTTGCTTCATTTCGGTAGGATTCACCATTTTTCAGTAAAATCGATTTAAAAATTTTCGGTTTTTTACAAGCTAAGGTGTTTTTTTGCATATCTCAGCAAACACTTGATATTAAAACATGAAATTTATTAGAATTTCTACTAGTGACAATATTACATTTTTTTTTAATTTGAGGGGCTTTCATACTTTTAATTAGATTTTTTGAAATTTTTTGTTAATAAAACCTTCCATTATTGTAATTTGACAGAATATAAGGTTTTCAACAGATTTTTAGACCTTGTTTTTTAAATATTTATTTGTATAAGAGACTTAAAATAAAACAAAAAAGAATAACAAATTGCAAATCAAATTTAATTGTAAAACCACACGGTAAACTAATTCTTAAGCAAATGTTCGAAATGATTTCCATTTTGTTGGATGCAAAATCTAGACCTGCGTGTTATGTTTTGTGAGGCACGGAGAATTTGAAAATGGTATAAAAGGAAAGCCCCTCAAATAAAAAAAAATAGTAATATTTACTTTAGGCTCCAATCCGTGCGACACCTCTGGAAAAATATTTTAATGTTACATCCTTTAATAAATATGCCTTGTCGCTAGTAGAACTTCTAATAAATTTCATGTTTTAATATCAAGTGTTTGCTGAGATATGCAAAAAACACCTTAGCCTTTTCAACGGCTTGTAAAAAACCGAAAATTTTTTAATCGATTTTACTGAAAAATGGTAAATCCAACCAAAATAAAGCAAGAGTATCTTTCTTCAATAGAAGACTTTAGTGCTTTTAAAAATTGCACCTGGCGTTAAAAAATCCTACAAATAAAAAAGTTAGGGCAATATTCTCCTCACTACCTACCCAGTGGGACGCCACTGGAAGAAATGTACCTAAGCTAAACAAACCGTTTATTGCGTCTTGTCATGGGTAAAACATGTATCAAATTTTGTTTTGATACTTCAATCAGTTTCTGAGATATTGTGAAAAACCCGCTTATCATAACTTTCATTCGGGGGGCTCTAGCCCCATAACGAAGCGTTTTTGAAAGTATATTAATAGAGGATTTTAGTCCTATTTTTGGATGTACTTTATCCCCTTAAAATATTGTCACCTAATTTCGGGACACCCTGTATAATAGAAAGATCTTACTCCTGGTAGGATATTGTACTAAAAAATTTACCCAGACAGAAATTAAACTTTAAAAAAGTAATGTTTCCAACATTATTCCGATTTTTCAACACTACCTGTATGTTTAATGTACAAGAAACGAGGCCCCTACTAATCAACGTTCGCCAACTTTGTCCCTTTCTTTGTAAAAAAAACTCAGTAAATTATATCTTTGGGTTTCCTTGGTCTAATTTTACATCTAACATAAAGAAGTAAAGAACGATGATTGGATGAAATATTTATGTGCTGAATTTAATGGTCAGCAAATGAATAGTAAAATATATGTTTTCCATTACAACGAGTTTAGAGCGACATTACTGCGTTTGCTCTATAAATTAAAGTCAATGGAACAATAAAATTTATAGAAAATAGTAGAAGGAAAAATAAGATTTAGTATCTTTTGAGCAAAGAAAATGCAAAATGTACCTACCAAAGTTATTTATAATATTGCAGAAAATAGTACTTATGTATTTTTGTATGATAAAAAATTTCGAAAGCCAAACGATTATTGTTTTTTTTTTAAATATTTTTTTTATCATATTAAGCTTTTGAATAAAAAGATTGAAAGAATTTTGCAACAACCTCCTTTTCCTGAAACTCTCTTTGTTTATATTTTTAGATAATATGCCCTCTTTAACTAAAATATTGGCCTTTTCCCCGGTTATACCGGAAATAACGGTCAACTTCTTTGAAATGGAATATAATTATTTATATTGCATTTTTAGATTTTCCTCAATATTCGTAACGTATTTTATATTAAATGGGGAGAAATAATACTCTAAATCAACCTTCATTATGATATTATTATATTCAATAAGAAATCTTTATTTTAGTTTACATGTTTCGAACGTAAAAACGTTCTTCTTCAGTAGAAGTATAGTTTATGTTGAAATAAATATTAAGAGGAGGAGGGAGAGGGACAACTGATAGTAAATCTGTCCTACCAACACACATAATTTTCATTTTCACCATTTGGCAATAACTTTTTAATAATATGCTTTACCACTGATGTTGCTGTTCAGGTTTCAATATCATTCTCACGTAACGTTTGTCATTTTGTCACTTTTAAATACCATTTATCAATAGAATATTTATCTATAGAACCTCGTAGTATTTTTCTCCCCTATGGAAGTTCGTCATCACTTTCCTTAATAATTAAACTTTCTCAAAAGCTCTATGAGGGTGTCACTCGGAATTTCCTAATATTTATCTCAACATAAACTATACTTCTCCTAAAGATGAGGTTTAAACGTTCGAAACATGTAGAAATAAAGATTTCTTATTGAATATATCTTAGTGAAGGCTGACTTACAGCCGGTTTCATAAAGCTTTTTTAGATTTAGCGGGCCGTTAAAGCCTTAGTTACGGCTAAATATCTTGACAACTGGTTAAATTTTATGGTCTTTTAGAGTATTATTTCTCCCCATTTAACTTGCCACTTCACTTCAAGTATGGATTAGTTCCTCTTATTTTATATTATTGGTTACAGGTCTAAAGTGATTAGTTTTTCAGATATATGCATTTGAAGAATAACATTTTTGACATCTTACTAGAGGCTGTAGCAACTTAACAGCAGAGAAAAGCGGCTTTCATTTTCCTATCTTCAATTTTTATTTTTTATTTAATAAACGAACTTTATTAAATTATTTATATTATTATATGTCTAGGTAAACGGGAAGTTAATCGGAAGTTATTTTTTTAAAGTAAAAAAAAAGCATAAACGTGAAGGTAATTTTTTTCTAAAATACACCGTTTAGTTGCTATAGATTGTCAAATTGTATTTTGTATAATTGGTCAAACGTTTTAACTGAATAGTTTGTAAGAAATAAACTTTTGAAAAATTACATTTTTAACACTTTGACAAGTGGCGACAGTTAACTTGAGCGGCGAATCTTAGCAAAATATTAGCTTTTACATTTCTCTCTAAACTTTTTATTTTTTACTTAAAATTAGCTTTCGGTTAACATTGTGATGTCCAGTTATACCGGAAGGTAATTATTCTACGTAGAAAATAAGAAGTTAAAAGATACACGAGAAAGCCGTTTTTTCTAGGAAGAGTTAAGTTGTACTAGCCTGTTAAAGTGCCAAAAATATAATTTTTCTAATGCTAATATCTCGAGAAGTATTCAGTTTAGACGTTGAACCTGTTGCTAGGGCGTTTAGTCTTACTAAAATACGTTTGGAGTCTTGACAAAAATCTAAAATTGCAATATAAATAACCTTTTTCTACTCCCACATGGAAATTTGCTGTTTCCTTTACACTTAAGTGGCGAGAAAAGTAGGCTATTCCGGTTAACTATGCGGGAATATTTCATTTCCATCCTAGATAGGTAATGAAACTGACCAATCACAGTGGTCAATTACAAGGAAACCAAATTTACATGTTACAATAGGATGTACAGTGTTGCAACCTTTAAAAATAAAATTTCCCATTTTTATAGAAAATTTTCACGAATGCAAATAATACTGAAAAAGTCTTTTATTAGAAGATTACAACCACAAGTGATCCTAAAGAATAATCTACAAATATAACACTGTGCGTAAAAATTTCCCTTTTCCCTTTGGAGACAGCGCCGATCTATCATTCCTCTGTGCTTTGTTCTCACGAACCCGGAAATTTTCCATTCGTTGACAACACTGTTATGAAAATTACATTTCTTAATAGTTTTTGTGGTGTATTTAAAAGCACTGACCAATCACAGTTTATTATATTGACACTAAATTATATAATTTAAATGCATATGGCACAATTTGTTATTAATTTGTTCAATATAATAAAATCTAGACGCATTTATAATTGATTTATTAATAATGCAACCGACTGCATGAGCATAAAAAATTAATTTCACGTAGCATCATTTATTAGTTGGCTTTCCCACAATTAGCTTAAGGTCTCGATAGTCGAGAGTTAGGGCGTTGTACTATGGATCCAATGGTCGTGAGTTCGAGCCCGGCAACCGGAAAACTTTATTTTACATTTTTTAGCATAAGGAAAGTTTGGTCGTAGAAAAACTATACTGTTCAACTCAAGTGGATTGTCCATATTGCCCTCGGAAGTTTGAGCACTCCGCCTACGGCGTCGTGCTCAATTTACTGCGATATGAACATCATATCCACTCTTATTGTACAAACTACTATATCCTATTTAAAGTAATGATCAACGTGTAAAGTGTATAGCGCTGTTTTACCTAAACAAGGAGAAGGACTTTCGATTAATAATTTTATATAAAAATGTATCTTTCAGATAGACTTAAGGCCTTTTTACATTAGGTGCAATTTCAAGGACAATTGCCTGAAAGCATGCACTTTGACGACGTTGTAATTAATTGATGCAAGTTCTCCCATTTAAAACCTACATCAGCTGATTTAAACGTCGTCAAAGCGCGTGCTTCCAGGCATTATTTCTTGAAATTGCACCTTATGTACAAAAGGCCTTTAGAGGGGGCAGCTACCGAATAGCTCCCTCTGGGTACACCAGCCAGCGCCTAGAAAATTTTTGCTTCTCAAATACATTGCGCAACAATAGAAACTGCGGAAAATAATACACTACCTACCTTAGACATAGTTATGCAAAAACGTGCCATCGACATATTCGGCTATTTGTTTCATCGCCTTTCTACATGCCCTTTGTGCCCGGTGTAGTGCCGGTTGCGACCGGGTACGACCGAAGCGACGGTACCAAATGGAGCACAAAAGTTGCCGACATTACTACCGCACGGTCCGCAGTCGGTATAGCATAACCAAAGGGCATTATATGGTAATGCGATCAATTATTTGTGTCTTTTCGCTTTTTTTTGTGCTCGGTATGGCAAATGGTGTGGTATGGAAACGTATATTATGTAGGGAATTTCTCACAGAAAATTACTTAAGGTTGTTTTATAATAAATACTGATAGATATAATAATAAACTATGGCCATACTTGATAAACATTGGCGCCGAAACCACTTGGGCTTTAAGGGGTTTAAGCCCACAGACCAACTTTTCTTTATGGGACATTTGTCATTTTATACCCAAAAATGTCAATTATAGGACGGTTTTAAATTTAGAACCCTTTAGTGAATACGGCTGTAAAAGTTTCCGGTTAAACCAAAAATGTCATGTTTGTGTCAGTCTTGGATTTTTGAGGTGGATTTAATTTTTATTTCCTAAATTACGGGTCACGTACCTCTAGAGTCTAGAAAATCGGGTACTACCTTGTTACTTTCTACCATATAGCTTTGTTTATACAGGGTGGCCCATTCGTCTGACAAAGTAATATACCGTCTCTACTATTAAAGATATCAAAAAAATTTTTTATAAAAGTTCTGAGGTATAAAAAAATATATGCTCTTAAATTATTTTTAAACATATAGGATGGCCCAGAAAAGTAGGACAATAGGAAGATACATTTCTTAAATAGAACACCCTATATATTTAAGCAATTTTTGTTTCCTTACAAAATTATTACATGATTATTATATGACGCCATATTTATTTTTTTAATTTTTTGCAACGTTGCCAAATAAAATTCAAAAGTCTTAAAATTTTGGAAAAACATTACCTGTATTTCTTTATAAGAGTATCGAAAATTTCTTGTAAGCTCTTAAGTTTAGGAATGGAAAAACTGTTTTAAATCTTTAAGTGCCTAAAATTTTGTACAGGGTGTTTTCTATTGACCTCCAAATATACAAAATTTTAAAATATAATTACTCTGTTTTTTCAAATAAAACAACCTATATTTATTAAAGAAAAAAAGGAAAGACAACAAAGAATGAGAAATATGGACGATTTCTTCGACTATATTTATTAGGCTCGTCTGATAGATATTGTAAGTATCTTTTATTAATGCTAAGTCATACCTAAACCTAAATTTACTAGTTTTGCCAATAATTCGATTTTTATTTAAATTTTCGTGAAAAAAACTATAGTTTTTTTCTAGTTAGCCATAACCAGCAAAGTCAAAACAAATGTAATTGAATATAAATGGAATAAAAAGTGGTAGCTATCCCGGGACTAGGGCTTCCAGGGCTTGCAATTCCTAATTTAGATGACTCCTTGGCTGTCCCAGAGAAACACTTATTTCTTTAATCGACCATCCAAAAAGTTGGGTAGGGAAAAATCAGACCTAATATGCGAAGCGCCTTTGAGAAAACCCTACCCTATTGTTTTATGCTAGATCACGTTAACTATCAGGCTGTATCAAAATTCAAACGAGAACAAACGATGCAACCCCTCGCCATTTTAATATGGCATCTGTCCAGACTAGCACGTTCAATCTGTTTATATATATTTAATTTAAATATTTGTGGTTAAACAAATAATTTTCACTATCGAGTTGCATAGTGACATGTCATAGTTTTTTTTTGCACAGTTGTATTTTGTGCTTAAGATGTGAAAAGGTGTTGTTTGTTTAAAGATGGAGAAAATGACGTTTCTTGAACAGCAGTAGACTTTGGACTTGCATTGTCTTTATTTGTTTAGAATTACTACGTTTTAACTGGTAAGCATCTCCAGTTGTCTTCAGGTGAATACTAAGAGAAACTAACCATATCAAGACCGACCTCAACAAGAATGGCTACCCCATGAGATTGGTTGACACAATATTGGAAAATCGGAAAAATCGGCCAAACGCACGTACAGCAGAGAAAGAGATACAACCGAACCAATACTCAACATTCCGTATCTCAAAGGAGTATCCGAGAAAATAAGAAGACTAGGACAACGATACAACATCAACACAGTATTCAGCTCTAGAGACACTTTAAGAAGCCCCCTAATGGCCCTAACGAAGTCAAAACATCAACCAGAAAGACAAGAAAAATTGTGTCTACCATATCCTCTGCAAATGCGGCCAATCTTACATTGGTAAGACACTAAGACCACTCGAAGTAAGGATTAAAGAACATAAGAACAACACCCAAAAAGGAGAGACCGAAAAATCAGATGCAGCTGACCACGCCTGGACGCACGGTCATTATATCATGTGGACAAAAGCGGAAATCCTGCAAAAAAAACGCACTAGAGAAAGAGGAAGTCTAAGGAAGCTGCCACCATACACCAAAATCCAGGTTGCTTTAGTAAGCCTACATTAGATATGAGAAACGTCTCGAAACCTTTGTTAAGTAAATGTAATCTTAGAATAAGACCACCGTATGAGTCATCGAACATGACTCATCCAGTTATGTGTCACACGCATGACTCCGCCCACACGTGACTGCGTCACCGCTCCTGCCTAGTATCAATAGACCTTACTTATTTAGTATTCACCTGAAAACTACTGGAGATGCTTACCAGTTGAAACGTAGTGATTCTAAACAAATAAAGACAATGCAAGTCCAAAACTCTACTACCGTTCAAGGTATTGTTTGTTGTGATAAAGGTTTTATTTCTAGATTGGACCAACCATTTCTTTATTTTTATTATAATTGTACATTTTGTGCCAATTTTGGATTTTTGAGGTATTTACTAACTTAAAACAGATAACATCGACATATGCAAATCACAAGTCAATGTTGCTGAAGAAGCCTTTAAAAGCCGTTATAGATCTTTGAAACCGACTCAGGTTAAGAAATAAATAACTAGTTCATTTAAATAGATCAACTTAATGTATTCTCCAATCAGTTAGTTTAAACTTCATTAACTTAAACACAATCTACATCTAACAGTACTCAAAGTTCCAATAATTTAAGTTAAAAATGACAGTAGTACTGTTACCCATTGATTAAAAAAGAACTGCGGATCAGATAAAGAAACTGCGGCGTTATTTCTTCGTTCGCACTTAAGACAAGAAGGTCACACAGTGCAACGCTTTTGTAGTTCTCGAGATATTTATCATTTGAACCGTGTTAATTTAACTGTATATTTAACTTTTGTTTATGTCAGTACTATAATAATTGGTCGGATTTAATGGCCATATGGTTGGAATAATTGTTTTTTAAATTTTGTAATAACTTCCAATGTTCTCTTATGAGGCCCTGGCAAGGGTAAACAAAGTAATACTGCAGTGGGTACCAGGCCACAAAGGTATTTTAGGAAATGAAAAAGCCGATAAACTTGCGAGAAAAGGCTCCGAAAATACATTTATTGGTCCAGAACCGGCACTCGGAGTGCCAAGGTGCACGGCACGAGACGCTATAAAGCGTTGGATCAGGAAAGAACACAAAATCCACTGGAGTAACAGACAGGGATTAGCTCATAGCAAAAGCTTCATTGGGGATCCAGACCCGAGACTTACGAAACAGCTGTTTCAAATGAATAGGAACCAGCTGAGAACCGTTACAAGAATTCTGACAGGACACATGGCTGTCAAGAACCATCTACACAGAATGCAACTGTACAAAAGAGACCTTAACTGCAGATTGTGCGGACAAGACAGAGAAACTATTCAGCACATAGTTTGCCATTGCGAGTCGCTAGATCGGAAGAGGCAATAAATACTCGGGCAACCAAAACTGGAACCAGAGGATATCCTTACCCTCTTCCCAGTTGACCTACACAAACTAGTGCAAGGAACTGGGATCACGGAGTGGGTGTAACAATCGAACAGGGTAAGCACAATGGGCCCAACCTGGCCTAAGTACATCCGGCGTACGGACGGGCCCTCGGTTAAAAAACGTCCCTTATAACTGAGAATTGGAAGCATTAGTTCAAGCAAAAATTACATAATTTTTTTTACTTTGCTAAAATTAAGGTTTCCAGTCCAGTCAGAACAAAATTTCAAGTCCCGATTCACTACGATACATTTTTTATGAAAAATAATTCGATAAATTTTAGCAAAAAGGAACCGAAATCCCTGGCTAGAATCCAACCGAAGGTAGGTATATTTTGATCTCTACTAGCTCTACTTTCACTAAACAACATTTTATTTCCGCAACATTGCAGTCATATAATATTGTAATATGGTGACATTCGGAGGTATGTGGAATGTGGAGGTTATGGTGATTGTAATATGTATGCAATATGCAATAGATTGTAATATAACAAAGTGTTACTCAATGTCACGCAATATTACTGCAATATTGCAGCAACAACCTGCAACACCCATGCAATGTATTCTTTGGTATATTGTTGTAATAATTTAAAAATATCGTGGAGTGACGTGGTGGTGCCCATTTTGTCTATGACAAGCTATTATTCTTTGTAATATTTTTTATTTATGTAATAATAATAATAATAATAATAAAATAGTAGAATTTAGTGTCCGTTAAAATATATAAACAAAAGAAGCTTAGCGGCAAGCGGACAGAGTAGTGCGTCTATCTTTTGCATTAAAGTACACAGGGACTCCAAAGGTAATGGAATCCCTGGGGCACAGGTAGACAATGACAGGCTGTTTCGTTCTTGTTAGAACTCATCAGAGGGTTACGGGTTATGACTTTCTGATGAGTTCTAACAAAAACGAAACAGCCTGTCATTGTCTACCTGTGCCCCAGGGATTCCATTACCCTTAGAGTCCCTGTGTACTTTAATGCAAAAGATAGACGCACTACTCTGTCCGCTTGCCGCTAAGCTTCTTTTGTTTATATATTTTAACGGACACTAAATTCTACTATTTTATTTATACTTACACACGGCATTACGGAATAGCGCTGCAAACCGGTGGGCGACTACAGCGCGATCTAGATCTGAATCCACAAAGCTGGAGATGTATGGAGAAGCGAAAAAAATGTTTCCTATACTGGTGAAGTGGCCGTTCCGTGCTTGATTTATTTAGATTTATTTATATTTCTACGTTTTCACGTTAGATGGCTATATCTTTTGTATTGAGTTGATTCCTTATGATGGCGTTACTGGGTTTTCATCGCGTTTTTAGTTCTTAAAAACGCCTTGAAAGAACAGGCTCGCTATACTGGGGGTCGCTTACGGGTTATGACTTTCTGATGAGTTCTAACAAGAACGAAACAGCCTGTCATTGTCTACCTGTGCCCCAGGGATTCCATTACCTTTGGAGTCCCTGTGTACTTTAATGCAAAAGATAGACGCACTACTCTGTCCGCTTGCCGCTAAGCTTCTTTTGTTAATAATAATAATAATAATAATAATAATAATAATAATAATAATAATAATAATAATAATAATAATAATAATAATAATAATAAATAATAATAATCATCTTATACACAAAGAACTGGCTTATAAACTAGGCCTAAAAGAAAACCTCCCACCATACTATCAATACTCACCCGAGCTAGTTCTTGAATTCCCTGAATATCTCTATTACTGGGACAGGCCAATAATAACGGATAGAGCAGTAGACCACAACCGTCCGAATATTCTTCTGATCGAATGGAATACTAAGAAAGCTTTTGTAATCGATATAGGTTGCCCACTAACACACAACCTCTCTAAAACCGAATTGCAGAAGAAAACCAAGTACTCTAATTTGGCGATAGAAATAAAAAAATATATGGAAGCTAGAAAACCTAGACATAATTCCAGTCATAATATCTGTGGAGGGAGCTATAACGAAAAATGTTAAGCTTAACTTGGAAAAACTTGACCTTTCAAGTTATTTATACCAACAACTACATAAAAGCATCATTCTCCAAACTTGCCATATTTACGGAAGTTTCTAAACAGTACAAGTTAATATGAATTTCTTCTTGTCTGTATACTATAAGTCAAGACGTATACAAAATGAGATCAGTCTCCAATAATAGTGTATGTATGGTTCTCTTGTGTATTGTTTAATTTGGTGGACAGTTCACTGCCTCAACATATTTTTTAAATAAAATAGTTCAGCCTCAGCATCAATGCAGGAAAAATGAAAGCCTTTTGAGCTAGCAGATAGATGAGCTAAATGTAGTTGGTAATAGATTTTCCGTTTTTGCTAAAGCCTAAAAAAACGTTTTATGCCATTATTACCATGAAGAGTCCAGTTTACTTACATAATTTATAGTAAAAAACATTTTAAATGCTGCTTCCTTGTTATAAAACTGATAAAAATCTATGAAATACCGACTAAAACGAACTCGTCAAAACGTCAAGAATAAAACGTGTCTAGTTTTATCTCCGAGTTTATCAGATATCAAATACACATAAACTTAAGTGACAAACCGACAACATATATTTTTTACATTAAGTCAGGCTTTTATGTGAAAAATGTGTAGTCGGGTTGGTCAAAGCTCATGGATTTTTGGCCCGAGAAAAATTAGAAAAAAATTATTTAAATTAATTTAATTTCTAAGAACTTAGTCAACGTCAAAACTCATTGACTAGTGTTGCTTTTCGTAATACTTCCCCGTTTGGACGCTATAGAAGCTGTTAAACATGCAGTTTCCCTTCATTCATCGACTTCTAGCCCTACTGAAGAGCCATGATATGGGGAATTACTACGAATGTCCTCAATCTTTAAAATGCATTTAACTTACCATCAAATTGTGCAACTTTTCCACAATTTAAACCTGTTCGTTTCTAGTCTAGTTCCTGAGATCACTCTCGAATTTAGGACACCCTGTACATACAAAGTTAAAGTCAACATATGCTTTAATGTAAGAAAAAAATATCTTTAACGACAAAGCTTTCATAATTCTTAACTATACAGGGTGGCCCGTTTGTCTGACAAAGTAATATACCGTCTCTACTATTAAAGATATCAAAAAATTTTTTTTATTAAAGTTCTGAGGTTTAAGACATATATATTCTAAAATTATTTTTAAACAGAACAAAAGTAGGACAATAAAAAGATACATTTTTTTAAATGGAACACCCTATATATTTTAGCATTTGTTTCCTTACAAAATTATCCATATGATGCCATTTAAACAAATGCTATATATAGTTTT
Organism: Polydrusus cervinus; assembly: GCA_935413205.1. Taxonomy (NCBI): domain Eukaryota; kingdom Metazoa; phylum Arthropoda; class Insecta; order Coleoptera; family Curculionidae; genus Polydrusus; species Polydrusus cervinus. The sequence continues at coordinate 17,571,785 of OW284515.1, forward strand.
TTAATTTATTGCGACATTGTCAAACAAAATGCAAAATTCTTAAATTTTTGGAAAAACATGGTGGAAAGATAACTGTTTTTCTCAATAAAAGTATCGAAAATCGAAAATTTCTTGTAAGCTCTTAAGTTTAGGGATAGAAAAACTGTCCTAAATCTTTAAGTACCTAAAATTTTGTACAGGGTGTTTTCTGTTGGCATCCAAATATACAAAATTTTGAAATACATTAACTCAGTTTTTTTCAAATAAAACATATAGATATTATTATTGTTAAATGATACCTATACCCAAATTTACTAGTTTGGCCAATTTTTATTTAAATTTTCGTAAACAAAATTATAGTTCTTATTTTCTAGTAAGCCATGACCAGCAAAGTCAAAACAAATGTAATTGAATATAATGTCAACTTAAAATACGTTTAATAATAATATTCTCTCTTCTTATAATCTAGGTGCATGCTGTTAATTTTAACATTTATGTTAAAAATTATTTTTTTAAGTACTGAAATGCTATATGATTTACATTCTTGGTGTAAGTGACAGAAAAACATTGTTGGCAATAAAACTTTATGATGGAAAATATCCAGATAGATGGCAACCCAATAAATCAGCTTTGGAAAAATTATTGGAGAGCTTTGACAGAACAGGAAGCGTGACTATGACCATAAAAGGAATAGAAGAAAAACTGTTTAAACGGAAGAAAATGAGCTAAATAATTTATAGACTATCACTGAACCAAGAACAAACGACGCGAAACCTCGTCTTTCATGAGTTCAGTCTAATGGTGTTGTTTTTTGTTTTACACAATTTAAATGATTGTGAACTGATTTTGAATATCAAGTTGCGTAATAAAAAATAAGTTTTATTTAATTAAATAAATACTTAACTAGAGTTATCAATTTATTTTAATATGACATTGTATTCAATTACATTTGTTTTGATTTTGCTGGTCATGGCTAACTAGAAAAATAAAAACTATAGTTTGTTTCACGAAAATTTAAATAAAAATCGAAATATGTATTGCCAAAAGTAGTAAATTTAGGTATAGATATGATTTAACAATAATAAAAGATACTTACAATATCTTTCAGACGAGTTTAATAAATCTAGGGTGTTTCATTTGAAAAAACAGAGTTATTGAATGTTAAAATTTTGTTTATTTGGATGTCAACAAAAAACACCCTGTACGAAATTTTTGGTACTTAAAGATTTAGGACAGTTTCTCTAGCCCTAAACTTAAGAGCTTACAAGAAATTTCCGATTTTCGATACTCTTGAGAAATACAGATAATTTTTTACTATCATGTTTTTTCCGAAATTTTAAAAATTTTGCATTTTGTTTGGCAACGTTGCAAGAAATTAAAATACCAAATATGGCGTCATATGGATAATTTTGTAAGAAAACAAAATATAGGGTATTCATTTTTAAAAAATATATCTTTTTATTTTCCTACTTTTTTGGACCATCCAGTATGTTTAAAAATAATTTTTGAACATATATTTTTTTATACCTTAAAACTTTTATAAAAACTTTTTTTTGATATCTTTAATGGTAGGGACGGTATATTACTTTGTCAGACAAATGGGCCACCCTATATAAAATATATTATAGTAAACATTTAAAAATGCAAGAAATTGTTATTAAAATATTCATAATAAGAAACTTACAATAATTCCCTTAATAATTAAAATATGATTGGGCGTTTTGGAAAAAATATGTAATCTAATATAAACATGTTTGGGATGAGACTTACTAATGTCATAATAGCTTGGAATAACCCAGCATAGATCCTATTATGTAACAAGATAACATAGAAAAACGTAAAAAACGGATAATAAATATTAAAAAAACGTGTGGGGAGTCACTTAAAAAATACTTTATAGGACGTAAAGTGAAGTTTATTACGGGTCTAGGAATCAAAAGTTATGAGTTAGATTAAAAAACAGACTGAACGTGATTCTTTTAGAAAAGACCAAATATACCGTGTACAGTGTAACCAGTAAAGTTGGCACTACATGTTTTTTTATTAATCAATTTGAGAAAATTGTTGGCATTAAAGTAATTAAAAATGATATGGATGAAAGTTTTTAAAAAAACTTTTCCTGTTAAATGATATGATATATTTTCTAATAATTAGAAAAAGTTAGTTGATTTTCCAAAATTTTGGAAAATGGTTAATAAAAAGATGTTTATTATTCAATTTTCTACCTATAGGGTTGGTTAAAGGAGGTTTGACATATTGCCAATATACTCTAGCCAAACGGCTTATTGGATCCCTCTTGCTAAATGCCTGGGTAATGTAAGCCAGACGAGAACATATGAAAATATTTTTGCTAAATTGGATCAATTGGTAAGATTCGGAAGCCATAAAGATAAATATGGTCGTTAAATTGATCCGAATGAAGAACTTTTTTTTTCGCTCTTGACGTTTATTTTTATTTTAAGGTTAATAATGTCTCTTGCAGCTCAACCAGGTGTGAAACTCTGTATCAAAAATAGCGATAGCGATCGTACTTATTTACCACACGTTCGCTATCGCTATATCTCTTACAGAGTTCCTGTCCAGACTTCTTAAAATGAGCTACAAACACCTATATTATAGCGGTATATGACCAACATTCAATTCAAACAAATATCGACCTTAGACAAAATCCATCCAAGCCAAAGACTTAGATCTGGTGATTACATCCGAAGACAACACCCAGAACTGTCACTTTAAGGGTTTTAAATTGTTTTTTTATTATTTAAAAGCCTTTTTTTGAAATTTTGAAAAATATTATCATTCTAAAACAGAAAAAAATGTCAAAACGGTTTCTAGGTCCTCCTTGGTATACTATATACAGTATACAGGGCCCTGCGCCTCACCTCCCGTCTTCTGTAGCTCACTTATTAATTAAGTTAGGATTATGACTTTTTGCAGGCTTTACCTGTATCCTAGGGCGCATTTCAGGAAAATATTTTTGTTTATACAGGGTGTTTCAAAAAAGTGTGACGTCATAAGGATATGTTTTTTTAGATTACATGCCATATATTTTCTTACTTATTTTTATGTATCTTGTAGTTGCTTACATACCCCTATAATTTTAATGAAATCGGTTCAGCATTATAGGCGAAAAAAAATAAAAACTATAATAAATCAGTTTTGCATCACTGGTTTTAAAAATTAATAAAAATTAAAAATAATGTCTCGTTAATTAAATTATACAAATGTACTTAATAAATAAGGTCTCACAGTTTCGTTAACCAAGTTTGAATAATACGAATTGTACAGGGTGTCCAAAGTTTAGTGTCAAACTTTGCAAACTTTAAATCAATTTATTTTTCTTATTTCAAATTGGAACCCCTGTATATTATTATGTCATTCGATGCAGTATTAAAATTCAAACATTTATTCTAATTACAACCCTATCGCAATTTCTAATGCATTTAGACTTATTTGCAGAAAACCCATTTTATCAACTATTCCACCAGTCATTATTATAAAACAAATATCAAAGGTGGCTTTTAAAAACAATTTATTGATATTAAAGTTTACTAAAAGTACAAATAAAAATTCTTTTAGCATGCTCCTAATATGAAAATCATATCTACGAGCTTTTCTTGGTTGTATTCCATTATAAAAAATAATATAGCTTAAATAATAATTAATACTAATCTAATAATATTTGAAATTATAAAATAACTAAAGTCAAAATGGGCTTTTGCAATACCCCCTTAATTTAGGAGGTACTGGCTTTTGTCACTTTAATAAACTTTAATACCAATAAATTGTTTTTCAAAGCCACCTTTGATATTTATTATATAATAATGACTGGTGGAAAGGTTGATAAAACGAGTTTTCTATAAATAAGTCTTAATACGTTAGAAATTGCAATAGGGTTGTAATTAGAACACATGTTTGAATTGTAATTCTGCATCGAATGATATAATAATATACAGGGGTTCTAATTTAAAATAAGAAAAATAAATTGATTTAAAGTTTGTAAAGTTTGACACTAAATTTTGGACACCTTGTACAATTCGTATTAATCAAACTGCTTTAACGAGACTTCAGGACCTTATTTATTAAGTACCTTTGTAGAATTTTAATAACGAGGCATTATTTTTATTTTTTATTAATTTTTAAAACCAGTGGTGCAAAACTGATTTTTTTTTGTTTTTATTTTTTTTCGCCTATAATACTGATCCGATTTCATTAAAATTTTAGGAATATAAAGGCAACTATAAAAGGCATCCAAGTAAGTAAGAAATTATATGGCATGCAATCTAAAAAACATATCCTTATGACGTCACACTTTTTTGGAACACCCTGTATAAACAAAAATATTTTCCTGAAATGCGCCCTAGGATACAGGTAAAGTCTGCAAGATATTAAAATCCTAACTTAATTAATAAGTGAGCTACAGAAGACGGGAGGTGAGGCGCAGGACTCTGTTACTATATTATATTGTCTTTAATTGCAACATCTTTCATTTATTGCTCATATTTTTTACCAAATCTATAAAATGGACAAGGACATTCCTTTCAGGTATTGTTACTCCACCTTAACATAGGACGTGAGTTTGTAAACATCAGCGATGAGAAATAGAATTAGCCGACTGAACAACTTCCTACATGGACAACGATTTACTAGAATTGTGATCGGATTTTATTAGAATGGATGTGATATAGGCTGTTTCAAAAACGGAAGAACTTATTCTAAGAAATCTAATAATGAAAAGTTGTAAAAGTGTTTTTAGATTGGCGAAAGATTTAGAAAGATAAAGGCTACTCCTCTGTTATTTTAAATAAATTACCCCCTCCCCCAGAACGCAGATACACACAACTACCGTTCAGTGGCGTAGGGCGTAGCTATAAGTCATTGGGTCCCAGGGTAAAAAAAATTGGGGCCGCCCTATACTTCAACTCAAAAAATAATATATATCCATTAATATAAGGAACGTCCAATGGGTTTTGTGGGATTATTTATATTTTCTCAATATCTTGCCGGGGCCCCGGAACACAGCCCTGGTTTGCCCCACCACAACTACGCCGCTGCCACCGTTGACATAGTGTTGCTGCGCCTCAAGCAAATCTAGCGAAGCGACGCCAAAAACCTTTTTTTTAAGGCATTTTTGAAACAAGGCGATAAAACAATTACAAAATGCAGCAATTATTTTTTAAGAAATCTTGCCCCTGAATTGAAGGGTCTGTTGACAATTAGGGAATCTAAACCACGTGATTCAATATGGCGGTTGGATGGCAAAAAGCAATGACCCACCCGTTAATTTATTTGCCATCCAGCCACCAGGCAATCCAACGATGTGTCAAAATGGCGGCTGGATGACAAATATTGCTTTATCATTGGTGCGCGTGACCATAAAAATAATATTGCTGGTGGCATTTAACGGGTGACTTAATGCTTTTTGCCATCCAACCTCCATACTGAGTCACGTGGTTTGGATTCCCTAATAAAAGAATATTCTAACAAAAGTCAGACTGACATTTTGAAAATGTACAAATGTCATTGGTACCAACTTTCTGAAACTTATTTTTGCTTAAGGACTACATTATATAACTGGATGCTAAGTAGAATAAGACCAAAAACCAGTAGGTACCGGATATTTTAACAAAAGTTTTCTTTATTAACTCTGGTCAACATTTAAAAATAATGGAGTCGTTGAAAAGCCACTTTTGGTTAATGGTTAATTTATTGGGCTATATTTTTTCTAAAAATTTGTTTGGCCACATTTATATATATTTTCTGCAACATAAACATTTATTTAGTTTCGCTATAAGACGTTTTCTCTACCTCTACTTCCCCCCTCTTTGACGGCAACTATAATAACGCGCCAAATAAAATAACAAATCATCCTCCCAGTAACAATAGCTTCAACAAAAAGACGTTTTTTCACTTTAAAAAGATTAAAAACATATCTGAGAAACCATTCCGGCGAAGAGCGTACAACAAGTTTAGCTTTAATAAGTATTCATCAAAAAATCCACATTGATTTTTATTTTTTATTTTTTTTTACGGTTCGCCGACTACGTAGGCCATCTTGAACCGGTCATCGACCACAAATGTGATCTACCGACTGGGGAGTGTGAAACGGCACCTTCATCCAACGAGATATCCGATCTCATCCGGCCTGTCCGGCGTGAATAGGATGGCTAGGTGTCGATTCATTTTACACTCTTCCCTGAGGCAAGAGCACGCCGTGTTCCCAAGCGGTCACCCGCCCAAGTACTAACCGCGCTCGACACCGCTTAACTTCGGTGATCTGCGGGAACCGGTGCTTAATATGTCGACAGGCCCTTGCCTAAATCCACATTGATATATGAAATTATCAATATATTTTGCCAAAAAAGGCGACAAATTACGGTTTAGTTTTAGGCAAAAAAAATATGTTGTGCTTTTTTATAGTTTATGGTTATTTTTTGTTTTTTCAATAAATAAAAAATATACTTTATTTTTAATTTTTTTGCTCAATTATGCTTATTTCATGAAGAAGTATAGTAGTGTATTTGTATAACTTACTACAAGTTTCTTTAAATATATGTATTTTTTTATTTTGAAATTTTTTTTCATTGTCCAAAAAAAAGGGTTTTTTGGGCCTGGCACCCAAAACAAATTTCGCCTTCGGCGATTTCCCTGCGGCGCTGGGGGGTCGTCGCTTTTCCAGACCCCCCCCCCCCCCCCACCCACGAACTAAAATTCTGGGAACGCTACTGCTGTAGGGTAAACAGCCTATAAATAACCTGCAGACTCCTTAACTTCATAATTTTTGGTACTTACAAAAAACAACTATATTGATAGGTAGGGTTAAAAATATTCTCAAAATTGTGTAAAAATTATATTCACCATTTTGTCAAGTAACTAGGAAAGTAGCTTGACAGTAATTATTGTTTTCTAATACTGTGTTTATAAAATATTACAAGAACACCCTTACACTCAGAAAATTAACATTGTGTAAACTTTCTCAAGTTTTTTATCATATACACGGTGCCCTAAAAGGTATGGTCAATAACTTGAAATTGTTAGAACTTAATCTACTATACAGTTAATAATTACCAAGCTATATCTGAACTTGGGACTCTGAACATGAGACTCTGAACATGGTTTTCACTAAATATTTTCCAAACCAATAAAGATAAAAATATGAAATTTGCATATTTTGGTAACCTTTGTGCGAGTCGATTCATTTTATCTAAAAGATTTTAGAGAGTATTTAATAAGTAGTCTCAAAAGGATGGAGGAGTGCTTAATTTGCTTCCTCGTGCATCGTGCAATCATATTCACACTTGATGTACATGTACTATTTCTCGCTTGTCAAATTATAAAAATTTAAAAATTAATAGTGGGATATTTCATTCTTTGTATCCTATCACAATATAAGAATTTTTCTTTAAAAAAAAATAGTTAATTTGCATTCCTGGCTAAAGAATAAAATTCACGGAAATGCAATACAAGTGTAAAATTATGTTTTTACCATTTTTCAAGAAATGGCAGAATTCTTTGTTATCATATACGCAGGGTGATTCCTAAGTTGATACCTACTTCTTTTTTAGCTGGGTATAGATGGCATTAGAATAAACAACATTTTCAAATACTTCTTTTCAAAAATAAGTTACTTACATTCATTTATTACACTATGTATCAAATACGGTCCTGCCTAACTTGCCCGTTGAATACATTAAGAAAACTTCTGGGTGTAGGATGAGCCCACAAGGGAAAGCGTTCTGCATATAATCTCGAAGCAGCAGCCGTACTTTGACGACACTCACCGTATCTACAGCTCATTTTTTCAAATTTGAGCATTTTCGCGTGTCACCAATTTAAAATTAACTTGCTTCAGAAAAACACACCGCAGCGGATTGCCAAATTACTGACCACCGACCCATAAATTGCATGACTAATAGGAGATAAGACAAACAACATAAAGTATAGCAGGCTATGATTTAAAGACCAGGCCCGCACTTAGATTTTTTACTTCTGTATCTCGCCTATTTTTAACTTTTTTGAAAAAAGGTATTTGAAAATGTTTATTTGAATGCCTTCTATACACAGCTAAAAGAAGAAGTACAACCTAGGAATCACCCGTATATTTTAGTTGATAGATTCACCATTTAATAAAGTTATCCAAAATCAGAAATAGTGCTCGCATGATATGAACCCTAAACCGCAAATAATATGAAACGCACCATATATTTTCACATGACATTGACAAAACTGCCTATAATATACTATGACCATCACAAGGAAAGAAACCATATGACCCTGTTGACATTAAGTGTAGTTTATTGCAGATATAGCAATAAGAGGTCAGACGACTCGTGTAAGATAAATCGTTTGATATGTTTAAAGATATGCGTTGGTTGGTGCGTGGTTAACCTTTTATAAAATCTGTCCGATGCATGCTTTGATATTTCCAGAAATTTTTCTTATATACAATATACAAGGGGTCTTTTAAATACGTTAACTTTAATTCACAGCCTACTTGCTCAAATAATTTAATTTTTTAATTCATAGTCCTCAGGGTCGCCAAACAAATATGGAGTTAGATTGCAGAGTTCAGGTAATGGAGAAGCCCAAAGACCCAGACGTTGACAAATCTTAAAATATTTCAAAATCACAGTTTTGGAGGTTCAAAATTAAAATGATTTTGTCTAAAAAACTTTTCTAAATTTTGAAACGCCTTTTTTGTTTAAATTAGTCTTTGATAGACACATTCATTGCTTCTGGTATTTCCTTCCATAACTGCTACCAGCCAAATCGATGTATTTAAAAGTAACAAATTCAAAACATAATTGTTGATACACAGGGTGTCCCACCGGGAACCGAATCGATCTATATATAGAAAACTATACATAGGAAAATTTTTAAAATTTGACAGTATGCTGATGCTGATGGGGGCGACCGGGCTAAAATCTTTTCATAATGGTGGCACTTTCGGTTATACCGGAAGTAAGTGTCAACTTGCTTATTTTAAATGGGACACCCGATATATTATTACATTTTTGCATTCTACGCAGATTTAGTATACCATGTCCTATACCTATGTCTAAACGTTTTTGACATATTTGAATTTTTAAGTCAAACATGACGTTTGCAAGCTTTAGAATAATTATCAATTTTTTCTATGAAGAAACCTTATTTGTTTAATTTAAGTGAGATTCCTGCCTTAATAGATTTTTTATAATATTTTGATAACTATTAATACAGAGTGTTTAAAAAATAAGATTAAAAATGAAAATGAAAAAACCGCATAAAGTCCAGATTTTCAAATGGAAACACCACAATTTTATAATTATTTCTTATTTAGCATTAAAACTAAGGGTAAGTTTGTATAAGGTTGTATATCCCAAAAATTCTTAGTTTTCGAAATATTGCCAATTTAATATTTTTATATGGGGATTTTGCTGCAGATTTTAAGTTTAGTTACTCTTAGTTGGATATGGCGGCGCGGCGTTGAAAAATAATCAAATGCTAAAAAAATCTATGACGCTTGTAAACGTCATTTTTGACATAAAAATTCAAAAATGTCAAAAACGTTTAGACATAGGTATAGGTATACAAAATCTGCCCAGAATCGCAAAAATGTAATAATATATAGGGTGTCGAATTTAAAATAAGCAAGTTGACACTTACTTCCGGTATAACCGGAAGAACCACCATTATGAAAATATTTTAGCCCGGTCGCCCCTATCAGCTTCAGCATACTGTCAAATTTTCAAAATTTTCCTATGTATTCTATATATAGATCGATTCGGTTCCCGGTGGGACACCCTGTATTTGATAAAAATTACATTTAAATAAAAAACCAACTTAATATTTACTATTAAATAAAAATAAAGACTACAAATAATGGCATTATTGATATATTGAAACACACTATAGGTCGCATTATCTTTCAATTTTTGGTTTATGAAAAGTGTAAATAATCTAATGGCTTCTAAAATAGCCTAACCTGCGATAAATTGGCCAATATGGCAACCTTGCGATAAGTCACTTACAGCAATTTTGAACCTGGAGTATAGACGTTTTATCAGAAAAATATTTTCAAAAGAGTAGAGTCGTTTTGGTAAATTTATCAAACAAGATATTGACCGAACTATACAAAAACTTTTCCCAACCAATAAAAGAAAAGCCAGACGTTTGTATGGAAACAATTTATATAGAGTTTTGTTGTTAGAAACTATAAACCAGAGCGGGAAACATCAGTAAGTGAGATATCCCATATCTAAGTGACTTACCTATCTCCCTATTTCTCTGATTCTTTAGTAACCCCGTTATTGAAAATAATCCTGTTCTTCTATTCTTAATATCGTATTCTTCATAGTCACTATGTTCACTATCACTTTTATAAATGTCACAAATGCTTATTTCAACTACGTTCTCCGATTCACTTTGAATTGCAGGAATCATGTTAGCAGTTTTTGATTCAGCCTTTTTCGTGTTTTGCTCTTCCATTATAATAGCTGTTTTAGATTGGTATGCTGAAATATAAAAAAAAGTATATACCTAGTACCGGGTGTCCATTAGGTGGGCCGGTGAAAGATATCTCGTTAATGGTCGACTTTATAAAAAAAACTGTTATTACAAAAGTTGTAAGGGCTGTAGGTGTACATCTTTTAAAAATTATTTTAAATTTACAGGGTGTCTCAGAAATGCAGGTTGTACCAAACAGGCATTCTTTTTTGTAAATGGAACGCCATATTTTTTTAAAATGATGTTAAATTCCCTTTATATATGTGATTATTTTAAATAATTTTTGTGAAAAAGAAATTAATAATAATGTTCTTACTATTATTATTAAAAGATTTCTTGCCAAAATTTGGGTTAAGATAAGGATTTTGACCTAGAATAACTAAACTCTTAATTAAATTGGCATAAATAATATAGGGTGTCGTGTGTGTAGATTTAGTAGCCTGACTCTTTTGAGTATTGAAAACAAAAGAGCTTGGGCTTGAAATCTTGATTATGTGTTCGAGCTCTTGTCCCCGCCGCCCCCTGCCATATGGGAGGGATTTTTAAATCTGATACCCGGCATCACTCAGCCTAGCTACGCCACTAGCGTTATTATATTACGTAGCTGTAACTAAGCAACAAACATAGGTTAAGAATTAAATATAAGAAACGAGTTAACCATAAAAAAAATTAAACCATTCGCATGTTTATACAAAAATAGTTTTCAATTATTACAATTAATGTTCGTATCAAATTTCCTAAGTACCTACCAAAAATGTTTCGATGCTTTTTAAACTGTTATATTATTTTTCCTTGCAAGTGGATAAAGCAATATATTATGAAAGTTACTATTTAACATCACTATTCCACAAAATCAGTAATTAAAGTTTGACCGAAATTTAGTCGCGCAACTGAAACACACATGCTGAAAAGTTTTCAATATTTTCAGCGGGCGGTACATAGGTTAAAAGTTAAGCGTTTGACCTGAAACGACCTTTCATATCTAAAAATGTTCGGGTTCAAAATAGCCGACACACTTTACACTTGCGGAACTCGAGAAGTTGTAATTATCATTTATATGGATGTGGTTTCTAAATATGTTTAAAAATGCGTATAATTATACGAAGTTTTTTTTATGAAGATTCTTGGTAATCATATAGTAAAAGGCAATATTTTTGACATAGATTCATATAGAAAAATAGTCCGGAATTATTGCAACTATGTTAAAAATTACTAAATACAGCGGTCGCGGTCTTAAAAAATGGTGGAGAGCTTGATGGTATAGTGACATTGACTAATTTATATTTCTATTACGTAAAGATACACAATAAAAATTAAACTAAGTAGGTACGTACACTACTGAATTAACTGAAAAATAAAAACAAAACTTTTTAATCACACAGTAAATCACGTAAAAACGATATCTATAACCGTAAGTTTCGCGAAGCTTCAAAAAAATACCTTTCTTAAGGTGCTGAAACAATGGCGCATACGACTGATTTATTTTTAAATTGCCCTTCATCGCCATATGCAAATTGTTACGACTGACATCACGTAACCATGGCAACGGTGAAAAGCCACTTAGACGTTGGATCTTCATCTTTACTTGCTGCTCTCAGTTCACGGACCGAGGGTAGTGCACGGACACGGTTGGCTGGGTCGCGCCAAAATGCACGAGTGTTTATAATTATTGTCCATCGGAGTTAACCATGGCCCTATTATGCATAGCTACATTCGGATTAAATTAATATTATTAATGCGAATATAATTATTTTTTAAGGGCTAAAATGGTAGCTGTATTGGTACATTAATGTCGAAAAAATTTCCTCCCGGTTTTATTTTTTCACCTACTTCACCTGACGAGCCGTCACTGATATCTGTGGCGTGGAAAATCTGCTCCAATAATAAGTGATTTAAAGAGAAACGTTGCTCTAATCAAAAATGGTTTCTCAAAAGCGTTATCTCTGGCAAAATCTTGAGGCTGGAGACGATCAAAGACAAACTGGGAGGCAGGGGAGGCAAGAAATACAGCTATGTTGTAAGACATAAAATGGAAATTTCGTTTGGTATTTTTTGGATTAGGCTGAGAATCCATCATCAAAAGACAACGAATACAATACAAAGGTTTTATAAAATGTTCTTGTGTCTGGATGCCTAATTTTTTTTATTAATTCTGTTAAATAAAATGGACTCTACTACAGTATTATTTTAACGCAGAAAATACGGTATAATAAATAAACAATTACCTAGGTTTTATAAATGGTTAGTCCAGATAAAGTAATTATCATCACCTTCACTGCATTAAAGTTCTTTCACGCCGCGTAAGATAAATGTATAGTTGATGATCATAGAAAAGTACCAAAACACATTCAACAATAAGTAATTCAATTTCAATAAGATCAATAAAAATTAACCAAAATAAAGAAAAATAATTAAATATAAACTTAAACTATAGGTTAAAGTTCACTAAAAGGTAACAATTTTCGCTGTTTTTCTAACTAGACTGGCTTGAATTTTATCAGTATCGTTGCAGGTCACGACTTATCAGTAATTTCCTTATCAAGCGGCAAAAGGTTACGAGTCCTGTTTACGCCCCAGACAAGGTAAATGTTTAAACAATAATAATTAATGAGGTGATACCAACCCAACAGGTATGTTGGGGACGGTGGGGTTGAACTGGGTCACTGATTAACTTGGGCTATACCCAACCTTGTTATTCTATAGCTAAAGTAGGTAGCCGGCCGGACTTTGCCTAAGAGATAATGGCCGGCTGTCGGATGTTAAAACTGAACGTGCGTAGTCGTTTGCCGGCCGGCGTTGGACTGCAGGTCTACTTTTACTTCAGACTAAAATGTTGTAATTGAAAATAGCTGAAACAACTTTAATAGGTTAAGTTAAAATATCAGAGATTTTATCGATTTGTACCGCAAACATAAATGTTTGTAGAAAATATAAGACTTTATATGCCACCAGAGCTTTTCCGAACGAAGGTTTAGGAAAAATAATTTTTACTGTATAAAATAGTACCTACCTACATAATACGTTTATTTTATATTATATGCTACAGGCAGTATCTGTGGCACATAAGATACATAATATTACAAGTGCCTTCAGAAAAAAACCTAAAAAAGGTTAAAATATCAAAAAGAAGCAGATTTTAATAAATACTCGAAACAATTATCATTACTTGCACTTGATTGTCTGAGTTCTCGTATAAGCTCCAGGTAGAAGAAAGTGCAACGTCTTTTTAATCACTCTTTCCATAAAATTGTTTTTTCTATCCTTTTTCTTTGCTTGTGTAATATAATAACAATTGCTGCTGCGCTTTCGTCTTGTGACATGTTTGAACTGGCAATAAACGGACTGACTTCCGCCGGTGAGCAATTATCGATAGTCATACTTCCCTTCAGTTTTGTTCACCGATAATCGCGGGCAGTTTTGAGCCAGATTCGATTGCGGCCTCCATTTCATTACACACGCGCAGTTTTTAACAGTCCAAACACGTCTCAAGGAGAGTGTGCGCAGCGGCAATTGTTATATTACGCGAGCAGAGAAGAAGGAAAGGAAAAATAAAAGTATACTTTAAATAGGGTTTTAACGCATGAAAAATAAATTTCAAACCACCTGAAGGGAAGCTTTACTATTGGTAGTATGCTACCAATAGTATACCACCACCTGCAGACTAGTTTCGAACTCTGTTGTTCTTGTCATTACAGAATAGGTGTTCATACCATACCAAGCGAAAGTTTTATACTAAAGCCTATGGTAATAACGTTCTTGGGTTGTATATAGCCGTTAGCGCCATCTCTTGGTATAGTTCCACACCAAAAATTAAAAAAATTATTAGTTCAAAAAATATTTTCATTTAAATACTGTAAAATATAAATACTTAGGTGTAATTGTGCATAAAAAATTGCGGAACAAATGTTTTTGGCTAGTAAAGTTTCATAAAAGTTTGAAAATTAAAATATCCTTAAAGATATATTACTTACCCATGGAAATATAACTTATATAGTGAAAAAAAATAATTCCCGATTATATAAAGTAAAAAATACAGAAAAGATTGTGAAATTTTACAATATATCGGCGCTCGAAACTTTGGCTCTTTAAAATACCTTAAGCATTCGTTCTATTCCACCTTCCCCTATTGATAACACTTGTATTTTTATAAGGTTAATTTAATTGGGAAATTAATTTTCAATGTTTAGATAAGCAGTATTTTACTACTAACTAAGTCGCAGAACCTTTGGTTTAACGTAGTTGAATAACTTAATTCATATCAGCATAGCAGCAGAAAAGCATATTACCAGTTTATTAGTGGCGAGGGCCTGTCGACATATTAAGCACCGGTTCCCGCAGATCACCGAAGTTAAGCTGTGTCGAGCGCGGTTAGTACTTGGGTGGGTGACCGCTTGGGAACACGGCGTGCTCTTGCCTCAGGGAAGAGTGTAAAATGAATCGACACCTAGCCATCCTATTCACGCCGGACAGGCCGGATGAGATCGGATATCTCGTAGGATGAAGGTGCCGTTTCACACTCTCCAGTCGGTAGACCACATTTGTGGTCGATGACCGGTTCAAGATGGCCTACGTAGTCGGCGAACCGTAAAAAAAAAAGAAGTTTATTAGTAAAGTAATTTTCAATAAAATTATGTTCATGACCATATTATCAACGAGACAGGGGTTGTACTCGTTCTTTACTTTAATAGCTCCGCTTTTGAATTTATTTTAAGTAAACTTTCAATTTTATAATATTTGTTTTCTTCTGTTTTTCACTGCCACCAATTTAAATAATTCTATTTTCCTAAAGCCGCGGTCACACCAGCTGCGTAAAACGTTCGTGAACGTTTGCAAACGTTGACATAAAAGATGAACGTGCAGGGTGAACGTACAATTTAAATTCAAATGAAAATTACAGTGAGGTTTTAACAAAGAAATTGATAAAATAAGCATTTGGAGTTATAGGATACTATCTACTTTACTTTATTAATGTTTGTTTAATTAATGGGGAAATTCCATTAGACCTGAAATGTTCCTATGTTACCCCGGTTCCAAAGATTAAAAAGTCTCAACAATGGAACGAGATGAGACTAATAAATGTTTTATGTGACATAGAAAAATTAATAGAAGAAGTAGTTTATGAACAAGTTATAGATTTTTTGGATGAAAACAAAATTTTAATTCATTCACAAGCTGGATTTAGAAAAGGATATTCAACTGAAACAGCCATCCAGTATGTAATTAAAAATTGGAAAAGAGACTTGGAAAAAGAAAAATATGTTATTGCTGTACTTCTTGATTTTAAAAGAGCTTTTAAAACGATTAATAGGGACATTTTACTTTAGAAATTATTTGAATATGGTATCAGGGGTAAAGTTTATCAATGGATTAAAAATTATTTAAATAATAGGACACAGACAACAAAAATTGGTAATATATTTTCAACAAAAAAAAATAACATAGGAATACCCAGGGAAGTATTTTGAGTCCTTTATTTTTTATTTTATATATTAATGACATGCCATTAGTACTAAAATTGGCTAAAATTTAAATGTTTGCAGATGATACTCTTATTTATATTAGTGGTAAAAACATTGTGAAAATTTTAGACGTTGTAAATTCAGAACTTGTTTTATTGTCTAATTGGTTAAAAGTAAATAAATTAGAACTAAATGTTTCCAAAACAAAATGTATGGTTATGGGTTTAAATTTGAATTTAACCAATTTAAATATTTTAATTGATGGAGACAGATTGGAAGTAGTTAGGTATAGTAATTGACTCAAAAATGCACAATAATATTATCCAAATACAATAAAATCATATATTGTCATAAAAATGTTTCTGCAAATATTTGCATGTGCTTCAAAATGAAAGATAATCATTATAAAATAATATCCAATAATTAATAAACAACCCTTCTAAACGCTTGCGTAACAGTTTCTATCAAAAAGTTATTCCAGTCTCCCATCGCAACACTATCCCCAAATTCATGCTCTCTCTCATCCTGAAAATTGGACTGGACGTTTCCAGGGTATCGATTTTCCAATGTTTTTCACCGCCAACCTAGATAATCTTATCCCGACTAGTCAGTTTAGACGTAAATGTCACTACAAAAATCGCGAAAAACATCAGTTTAGTGAAGTTTAATTTGTGATTTTTTATACTTAATTCTTGTGAGTTTTGAAAAATCGTCACTGGCTGTGTGCACAGCTAAAATGTAATGATAAAAAACGTATAAATTCATGCATAAATTAAATATTTTTGACGTCACGTTAGTTACCTAAATCTATTTATTCATTATCTATTGATATTTCTAGAGTTTCGCAAGAAACTGAAAAATTACAGGGTGATTCGGGGTAATTGGCATAATAGAATATCTCAAAAATTTCACTGATCTTATAGGAACTTTGATTTTAGAGATTTTTACCTTTGAACTCGAAAAAAATATGTTTGATCGTTTCAGTCCCTGCTGACTATACCCAAAATTGATGTCAATTTTGATATTTTAAATAAAATAATTTCATATTTGGATTTTACTCAGGATTAAAAAAGATACCATAATTATAACATGTCATAAGTCTAACCCAGATATGGGCATGCAAAAATGGTACCTCCTGCACCTGGAAAGTAAGAGAAAAACCAGTTTGCCCATATCTATTTATTTTGCCAATTTTGGTCTGTTTAACCAAAACTGGACTTTTTGGTTGAAAATAAAAATTTAAGATAGGATGGGGCGATTCATTTTTTTTTTCTAAGAGGCACAACAACGATGTTAAAGAATGTTAAAATGTAGAGAAAAGTTATTATTAATATCAGAATTTTTTTATTATTTTGATCTATAAAAGTGGTAAATATTCGTTGGTCAACAATTTCCATATCATTGTCTGTATGTAATCAGTCATATTATCAAAATGTTGGAAAAATACTTAAAATGATTTTTTTTAATATGTGTTAAATATAGGTAAAGAATATTCAGCGGCGTATAATGTTTTTTTTTATTGAAAAAGTTTTATGTCTCCTCTGGGAATTGAACCCAGAACCCCTCAATTACCAGTCGCATGCTCTACGATTCGAGCTACGAAGACTTTGAAGCTCTCTTACCAACTTCAAACATATACCTTATTTAATTTTTGTGTTAGTTTTATGGAATATCGTGCGATTTCAAACTAGACCGAAAAAATATATTGTCAAACGCTGAAATTTGAAAACCTTTAAATTGTATTAAATTTCTAAAACCAAGAAGTACTTAAAACTGTTTTTAAAATTCCATGTCCGTATTTAAAAATATTGACTTGAAGTTGGTATTCTGTGAATTATGCACGGGGATCTCGAAAACGGTAAGATATTCGAAGATGGTTAAATTGAGGCAAAGTTGCGTATTTTGGGGCTTAATAATTTGATGAAAAAAATTTTAAATATTCCGAATACCTTCGTAGATATCCGATAAAAACCGAAATTTTCAGTTTTGGTTTTTAATTTTTTGCGCCTTTATTTTTGACTTTGGAAAAACACAAAAAACACTTTTTCATAGCGGTTTTTATGATCTACATCATGGCCTTTTTAATTTTTAAATGCGACGTTTCATTTTTTGGATACCGCCATCAAGTCAATTTTTTTAAATACGGACCTGGATTTATTGGGTTTTAGGGACTTATAGACTTTAGAAACCTAATACAATTAAAACATTTTAAAAACTTTAAGGTTTCGTCATCAAATAACACATCAATATTTAAAATTATCCTTTTTTACCCATTACGGTTCTGGCAATTATTTTTAGGATTAAATATTAAAATTGCATTACAGGAAGTGAGACGTATGGTTTAAAACAATAATTATTTTTTCCGTCGACCGTGTATTTACATCCGATATTAACGTTCCCAAAATCATTCATTAATGACCCCCATTAATGCATGATTTTCTGTAAATGCACGATTTTGGTAATTAAAACTAAAGGCAGCCATGCAAACAAATCAACAAAATAATAAAACGTCAATCCAAAACGTCGTCCGCTGTCATTAGTATTTGTAGAATTGTGAAATCTGGATTGTAAAATAAAAGTTGTTAACTGTTTTTCTTCACTTTAGTAAAAAATACGGTCGACGAAAAAACATTGTAACCAACTCTTACATTAAAATGCGATTATTGATCTAGAACATTAACGCGTTCGCTACGCTCACGCGTTAAAATATTTCGATCATTAATCGCCATTATTAATGTACAGGGACATTATTTTAAGTGTCTCACCCGATTGGCGACTTTCCTATCGACCACAATAAAAACACAATTGTGTATTCCCTAATAGCTTTTTGTGAAGAAGCCAAATGTGATGTCAAAAAAAATATATGTTTACAAATTTGACAGATACGACGCCATATTGGATTTTCTTAAATGGAAACCCTACTTTATAGTATGACAGTTGCATTCGCTTATTTGTTCCAACATTAAAAATATATAATTCTCAACATTTATTTTCAGCCGTTCCGGAGATATGAGGCTTCGAAGTTGGTGATTTTGTTATCATCGAATTAACAGAAGCTTTAACATTAAAAACTCAATTTTTTCTGGAGAAACGTAATTTTTTATGGCGGAGCTACCTATGCTATTGCCATATATGTCAGATGTCAAAAAATGACAGTTACGACGCCATTTTGATTTTTTTTAAATGGCGACCCACATTTATAACTACATCAGTGTATTACGTTTCGCGGTCTGATTTCAAAAATATATAATTGTCGATATTTATTTCCAACCCTTACGCAAATACGCCCGCATCAAAAACTGCATCGTTCGATTATGTCTTTTAAGTATCTCACCCCATTAAAAAATAAAAGCACTATGTATAGTATATAGGGTATTCCATTTAAAAAAACGTATCTCCAAGAAAAATTGAGTTTCTAATCACAAAGCTTCTATTTTTTAATGGGGTGAGACACTTAAAAGACATAATCGAACGATGCAGTTTTTGATACTGTCGTATTTCCGTAAGGGTTGGAAATAAATATCGACAAAACTCTATTTTTTTTAAATCGGACTGCGAAATGCAATACACTGATGTAGTTATAAATGTGGGTTGCCATTTAAAAAAATGCAAAATGGCGTCGTAACTGTCATTTTTTGACATCTGACATATATAACAATAGCCTGGGTGGCTCCGCCAATAAAAATTACGTATCTCCAAAAAAAATTGAGTTTTTAATGTTAAGGCTTCTGTTAATTCGATGATAACGAAATCACCAACTTCGAACCCTCGTATCTCCGGAACGGCTGAAAATAAATGTTGACAATTATACATTTTTAATGTTGGAACAAATAAGCGAATGCAGCTGTCATACTATAAAGGAGGGTTGTCATTTAAGAAAATCCAATATGGCGTCGTATCTGTCAAATTTGTAAACATATATTTTTTTTGACACCAAATTTGGCTTTTTCACAAAAAGCTATTAGGGAATACATAATTGTATTTTTATTGTGGTCGATAGGAAAGTCGCCAATCGGGTAAGACACTTAAAATAATGTCCCTGTACTTGTTGGT
Source organism: Polydrusus cervinus (assembly GCA_935413205.1). NCBI lineage: Eukaryota > Metazoa > Arthropoda > Insecta > Coleoptera > Curculionidae > Polydrusus > Polydrusus cervinus. The sequence goes on from OW284515.1 coordinate 17,591,761, forward strand.
TAAATTACTATAATAAAATTAGTCAGACAGTCAAGGTCAAATTAATATATCAACAGGTCAATAAAACGCATAGTTTTTAAAGCATGGGAAGTAATTATATTTTTTATATTATATCTTATCATAACACTTACTTTAATTCGTATAATTAGACCTCAAAATATTTTAAAATAGAAAAAGGGACATTCATGAATGAAAAGAGGAGATTAAAACAAAAATTTGAACGTTATAGGGCAAAGCTTTAAGACAGTAATCGCTATCTATAACAATTTTTTCTTACTGGATAATATATCTAAAAAAAATAGTGAAATCATAAAGAAAAATGAAAACATTTAATAACATGTTAATTTAATACACACTAATACATCACTAATCAACATTAATACTTCTTTTTCCTTGTAATAATAATTGTATCGTATTTCATTTATGGATGTCTAACTAAAAAATCTTAAAACTATAAAAATGACTAACATTTTTTTTAATAATATAGAAGAAAATAAATTAATAATTTTAAATGTATTATTTTATGACGTAAAATTAAAATGTTTTAATTGTTTCTAAAGCCTATAAGTCCCTAAAACCGTAATAAAAAATACTGGTCCGTATTTAAAAAAAATGACTTAATGGTGGTATCCAAAGAACAAAACGTCGCATTTCAAAATAAAAAAGGCAATGTTGTAGATCATAAAAAACGGCTATGAAAAAGTGTTTCATGTTTTTCTCCAAAGTCAAAAATAAAGGCGCAATAAATTAAAAACTGAAAATGTCGGTTATTTTCGGATATCTCCGAAGATATTCGAAATTTTTGTAATTTTCTTTTACCAAATTATTAAGCCCCAAAATATGCAACTTTGCCTTAATTTAACCATCTTCGTAACTCTTGCCGTTTTCGAGATGTCCATGCACGCACGCGAATTTCTAGCACCCTGTAGATTGTGCGGATCTTTAGTTTAGTAACGTCTGTTTGTAGAGGAGGAAAAGTAGCAACGACAAAGTGTCATTTATTTTTAAATAGCTTGTCAAATGAGCTCAGGAAAAAATAAAAACGATTTTGCAAAATTTCGGTTTTTTTTTCGAATAAAATCGGAAGTAATCGGAATTTGAAAACTTTTAAAGCGGCATTATAATCAGCACCGAATTGCGCAACTTTGCCCCCATTTAACCGTTTATTTAACTCCTATGGTTTCCGAGATTCCAATGCTGGTATGTCGAATTTGTAGCACCCTGTAGATTGTGCTTTTTAGATTACAGTACAATTCTTCTATCCCAAATTTTATTTTATCCCTAAATAGAAGGATGTATATTACTGTGTCTCACTATTGGAACACCCTATATAATTTATTTTACAACCTTAAAAAAAATGTTTCATTTTAATTTAAAAAATATCTTCAAAGAAATAAATTTCGTAAAGTTGTGTTTATGGATTTGACTTGGAGTATGGCCAGAAACAAATAAATCAATTTGACTGTTGCTTCTCAAATACTTGTAATTTGGTAAAATAAATAACTATAGCATTGTTGTAAAATATTCCACGTTTTTTAATGGCTCGTGTTCCTATTTTTATTTGAATACGTAATAAAAAAAATATTATGTACCCCTCTTCATATACCGGGTCCGCCAACGTGGCGGGGGGGCTATTAAACCAGCATAAGGTATCGACTTAAAAGCGGCATATTTTAAAAATATTTTACAATATACAGGGTGGCTCAAAAAAGTGTGGCGGACAAAACTTGCATTTTTTTAAATGGAACACCCTATATATTATATTATTTTCTAATTCCCTATACAATTCCACGTATATTTTGTATAAAATGTCATATGTCTAAATTCAATTGTTTTTGAGTAATTGACGTTTAAAATATGGCATTTTTTGACTTTGACAGGCTGTAACATTGGAACGGTTCATCTTAGAGAAAAATGGTTTTCACCTCCCTATCTTAGTTTTTCATTCTCTATCCAAAGAAACCAACCTCCGATTTACTATGTTAAACGGTTAAACCGTTAAAACCGTTTTTTTGGTTAACAAAACTGAACCCAATAATATCAGTTTTTACCATAGAAATTGTTGAATCTGTTAGCAGGGACCATACCGATGGTATAGCTGTTCCCTTACTCTTTCCAAAACTTCTGGCGTGATTAAACGTATCTTTGCTTGCAATCCTTGCCTTCAACATTTCGAGATTTCTAGGTCTGGTGACATATACCCTTCTTTTTAAATCGCCTCATAAATATAAATCTAAGGATGTAATATCCGGGGATTTGGGGGGCCACTCAATAAATCCTCGCAGTCCTATCCACGTATTTGGTAATGTGATATTTAAAAATTCTCTTACATTTCTTGCAATTACGGGTTACCATGCATTTAAAGTTTAAAAGTTGCCAACTCCCAGTTAAACTTTCTCGTGTTAACCGCTATTTTTATAAAAGCAAGGTTTAAGAAAAAATCGCTTATTACTTTAGCCAAAGTGAATTCTAAAGGTTATCTTTCTGAAAGAGTTTTTTAAAATTTTGTAGTTTTCTAATTAGACTTACATATTAATCTTTACAGCCATTTCTTGGCTTTTTAGTTAAATTTTTCGAGATATCTAAAGTGTGATATAAAACATATTTTGTACAAAAATAACTCGATACCTTAATATAGCTATTTTACAAAATACTTATAATAACATCACAATGATAGTCATGAATCCTATTATCTGATACATATACGAAAATTTCACTAATATCATGCAAAATAATATTATTTCTGAAAATTACTAAAAAGTTTTTTATCCCCGTAAAAAAATTCAGATTGAGATAACAATAAAGAATGCTAAAATATAATAAAAATATTGAGTTTTAAAATAACCTACATAGCTACAAATTTAAAAAATTAAAATGCCAGAAGCCTACAACGAACAAAATCAACTGATTCTATCGCTTCTATGCATAACAGCATTAATAGCATCAGGACTATTATATGCTAGGACAGGAACAGTTAGTGATCTTCCTGGTGGACAAAATAACACAACCAGTTCAGGTGGACCTGAAGCGGAAAATGATGTAGATAGTAGAATACTAGAAGAAAGAATTAAAAATATAACTAAGGTTAGTTTGATCTTCACTTATTTTTTCTTGCAAAAACTGTACTGAACGACACTACAGAATAAATGAATATAGACACCACAACGACAATTAGAGGGTAGTGGCGGCTCGCGGACTTAATAAATGGTGAAGAGCTAGGTATAGTGCGGGTACTTAAACAAACATTAACTAAATTATATTTTTATTATGTACAAACACACAATGAAAATTACATTAAGTAGGTACCGGGTGAGTCAACAATTGCGCGGAGCAATTTTATGGCTTGAAGATAAAATTTGTCGACAATAAGCTTTTGTGTTAAGGTATGGTTGGATATCAGGCACATTTTAAAAATATTTTGACTTATACAGGGTGCGCCCAAAAAGTAGGGTGTCAAAAAGGTACATTTTTTTAAACGGAACACCCTATATATTGTATTATTTTCTGATTCCTCACAAAGTTTTACGCTTATTTCGTAAATGTGAAATGTCTAGAGTCAATAGTTTTTGAGATATTGAAGTTTAAAATATGGCATTTTCAGACTTTGACAGGCTGTAACATTGGAACGGTTCATCTTAGAGAAAAATGGTTTTCACCTCCCTATCTTAATTTTTTATTCTCTATCTAAACGTTACTATTTCCGGTTTAACATGTTAAACCGTTAAAACCGTTTTTTTGGTTTAACATGGTAAACCGGAGGTTGGTTTCTTTGGATAGAGAATAAAAAACTAAGATAGGGAGGTGAAAATCATTTTTCTCTAAGATGAACCGTTTCAGCTACAGCCTGTCAAAGTCTGAAAATGCCATATTTTAACCGTCAATATCTCAAAAACTATTGAATTTATACATATGACATTTACAAAATAAGCGTAGAATTTTGTGAGGAATCAGAAAATAATACAATATATAGGGTGTCCCATTTAAAAAAATGTACCTTTTTGACACCTTACTTTTTGGGCGCACCCTGTATAATTCAAAATATTTTTAAAATGTGCCTGATATCCAACCATACCTTAAGATAAAAGTTTATTGTCGACAAATTTTATCTTCAAGGCATAAAATTACTCCGCGCAATCGTTGACTCACCCGGTACATACTATTGAATTAACTGAAAAATAAAAACAAAACTTTTTAATCATACAGTAAATCACGTAAAAATGATATCTATAACAGTAAGTTTCGGGAAGCTTCAAAATAAATACCTTAAGGTTAGGCGAACCAATGCTAAAATAATGGTCCATACGACTGATCTATTTTTAAATTGCCCTTCATCACCATATGCAAATTCTTACATGCTCTCGCGTGACTGACGTCACGTAACCATAGCAACGGTGAAAAGCCACTTGGATATTGGGTCATCATCTTCACTTGCTGCTCTGAGCCCACGGGCCGAGGGTAGTGCACGGATACGGTCGGCTGGGGCGCGCCAGTTAACCGTGGCCCTATTAAGCATAGCATTTGGATTAAATTAATATTATTAATTCGAACATAATTATTTTTTAAGGGCTAAAATGGTAGCTATATTGGTACATTAATATTTAATATTGTCGAAAAAATTTCCTCCTGGTTTCATTTTTTTTTTGGCGACCTCCTTCACCTGACGAGCCACCACTGTTAGAGGGATGACTAATGTTTAATAATCAAAATCCATAGAAACCGATGCCTACTAAAAAAAAAGTTTCCCAAATTTAAAATCGCCTCAAATAATTTCTAAATTGTTTTTCATCCTAAATGCACAAAAATGCCCATATTTCAGCTAGGGAAAAAACATCGTTGTCCACACCGACTTCGACGATAAAATTATATTATCGCTTCCATAAATTAATTCATTTTAGTTGGTGGACCATAAAATAAAACCATTATTGGGCATATGTTTACGAAAATAATTCTTGGAAGAATTCGTCCATTTTTAATAAAAAAAGATCTGATGCCGAGACTTTGTGTCGTTTTCTTACAAAATATAAAGTAATTTTTGAAATTTAAATTAGGTATTCGACTTAAGAACTTATTAGTCTCTATAATTATGGTATAATCTAGCACTTTACAGCTTCTATATTTTGTTTTAGCCAAAATTTGTAATAAAATTGCAACCAACATGTCCACCATTAAAAAAAGACGAGGAGTTAAATGGACTATGTCAAGATATGGTTTTTATAAAATTCAAATGCAAACCTGAAGATGTTATGAATCCTGCAAAACACAAAATACCCAAGTATTACTACCAGCAGGCAGTAAAAAATAATTCTTCAAATGAAACTCAAAGTGAGTAGGTGGGATATATACAGTGTCCGCAAGAAAGTCCGCATCAAATGGCATATTTTTTTATTATTAGGTATAGGTTAAAATTGAAAAAGCAGTTAGTTTTTGCTTGCCTAAAAATCAAAAATGACATATACTGAAGCAGCTGCACGACTTGCGTTACCTGTCAAATTTGACATTTTTAATAAAATAGGTTCAAAAATGCCCTTATTTCTCAAAATATCGAAAAACTGTAGTCGAGAAAGTTAGTTGGTTATTCAGGCATTTTTAGCCTCTGTACGAAATTTTGACAGTCTAACACAATTTCTATTTTTTGCCAGTTTCTTAAAAATTCTGATCAATCCTCGTAGATTAACTTTTATATATCAATGTAAAACCATTTGCCTTTACTTCATTTTTTGTTATCTTAATGCAATTTTATGTAAAATTTTTGTTTCCAATTATTTATTTTGCTTCAAAAACTGAAATTGTTATTGATCAGTATGTAATGTTTGATGCAAAGTTTATCTAAATACATCAGTTTTGCCAAAAATGACGGTTCTTATATTTCTTAAGTTAGTTAACAGATGTACAAAAAGAAAATATTAGGAAGCTTTCGTTGAAATTTTATTTGATTAATATTAAATAAACTTTACATCAAACATTACATACTGATCAATAACAATTTCAGTTTTTGAAGCAAAATAAATAATTGGAAACAAAAATTTTACACAAAATTGCATTAAGATAACAAATGAAGTAAAGGCAAATGGTTTTACATCGATTTATAAAAGTTAATCTACGAGGGTTGATCAGAATTTTTAAGAAACTGGCAAAAAATAGAAATTGTGTTAGACTGTCAAAATTTCGTACAGAGGCTAAAAATACCTAAATAAACAACTTTCTCGATTACAGTTTTTCGATATTTTGATAAATAAGGGCATTTTTGAACCTATTTTATTAAAAATGTCAAATTTGACAGGTAACGCAAGTCGTGCAGCTGCTTTAGTATACGTTATTTTTGGTTTTTAGGTAAGCAAAAACTAACTGCCATTTCAATTTTTACCTATACCTAATAATAAAAAAATATGCCATTTGATGCGGACTTTCTTGCGGACACTGTACCTATTTATCATTATCTACGTACAGTATGTCCGCGAATGAAGTTTAGAAGAAGACAAATGGACCAAAAAGTAAAAGATAAGAAAAATCAATTTAAAATAAATGAGAATCACTTATGAAAATTTAAATTTCTTAAATTAAAAATACGAGAACGGTATTTTGCGTAAGAGTAAACAATAAACATACCTTGTATATCATGACAACAAATATTGAAAATATTTTAAATTAAATCCTTAGTCGAAGCACACGACTTGAAGATTTCATCAGAAAATGTAATTAACGAGTTTTATACTTTTAGAAGCATAACTATTTTCTCTTACCTAAATATTTGGTCACTGTATATTCCAGTTATATTTATATTTCAGACATAATAGTCAACTGCATCATAGCCATACTCCTCCTCACTTCCCTGGGAGCCGCTTTGCTAGAATTTTACCGTGCGAAGCTCTCTCCTCCCCCTGATGGAGGCAAGAAAGGGGCCAAGACTCCTCTCAACAGAAAGTGCTCCTTGGCGGACCTCACGGTCCTCAAACACCACCGAAAGGAACTGGTAAGGAGGGAGAGCATATTGGAGCATCACAGTGACGAGACGAGTAACGGAATGAGTAGTGGAGGGAACACGCACCAGGGTAGGCGGAATTCTACCCGCCCACAGCTGCGGCTCGACTAAGGTAGTTAGGGACGCAGGTGATGGGTGATTTTGTGTAATTATTGTGAGTGTGGAATGTATGTATACTTCCTATATTAACTATTAATAGTGTTGTACGTGTAGCACATTATGTAGACACACGAAGGTTGTCTGGGCCGGATGCACTTTTCAGATCAGCGAGCAGTCACAAGAGCTTGGCGAGAGCTATACATTAATTTAAATGTGGTCGTTACCATTGTTACCAAGCCCTTGAAGTGATGGAAACTTACCTAACTAACAATAAAAATATATTTTTTAACAAGAAATGTTTAAAAAGTTGATCTAAACCAACGACCCTCGAGTTCAAACTAAACTGCTGGACAATTGCTTTCGAGCAAGAAAAATTTCGCCTAAATTTAACAGTTAATATTTTCTGAACCAGATATGATATCGACCTACGGTTTTGAGTGGTTGATAGATTCATCCCTTGGGAAAAAATTGTCAATGTTGGATTTTCTTTAACTGTCCGAAAGTTTTATATACAGGGTGTTAAAGAAAACGATGATTTTTACTCCAATTTTAATGGCGTGTAACATTCATAATAATATTGTTAAATTTTTTCACTCTACGTTAATTCAATCACTGGTTCATAGCAAAGAAAGTAATTTGTCAAATTTTTAATATCTGCTATATTTTAAGAAATACCGATTTTTTTTGAAAAACCTTGCTTTATTTCAACTTATTGGTAGCTAGATCTCACTGTGCGTTGTATCGTGCAAACTTTGCGAGTGATTATTATACCTTATGAAAAGCTTGATTATGTTCAGTAACAATGGTTGTACCTAAATGTTATGATGTGCAGTGGCGTACTTGTAAACACCTATATGTCTATGGTTTATGAGTATAGTGTTAGAGAATTAGAAATTAATAAATATATTTTTTTCAAAAATTAAATTAAAAAACTTATCTTTGTTACAATTTTGTAAACACACTGTATAATATACCTGTAGTGCGATATGAAAAACTGAAAAATAAGAAAAAATTCACTTTCCAATATAAAACAATGGTGAAAAATTGTGAGATACTCATAAACCATAAACATATAGGTGTGCCACTGTACATCCTAACATTTAGGTACAACTATTGTTAGATACTGAACATAATCAAGCTTTTCATAAGGTATAATAATCACTCGCAAAGTTTGCACAATACAAAGCACACACTAATAAGTGTAAATAAAGCAAGGTTTTCCAAAAAAATCGGTATTTCTTAAAATATAGCAGATATCAAAAATTTGACAAATTACTTTCTTTGCTATGAACCAGTGATCCAATTGACGTAGAGTGATACAATTTAAAAATATTATTGTAAAAGTTACACGCCATTAAAATTGGAGCAAAAATCATCGTCTTCTTTAACACCCTGTATATAAAATTTTCTGACAGTTAAAGCAAATCCAACATTGACAATTATTTCCCAAGAGATAAATCTATCAACCATTGAAAACTGTAGGTCGATATCATATCTGGTTCAGAAAATATTAACTGTTAAATTTAGGCGAAATTTTTCTTGCTCGAAAGCAATTGTTCAGCAGTTTATATTATCTAGCTAAAAGGTTTAATAAAACAAATTCAGTAAAAATAGTTTCGTTTGGCCATCCACGCAGCCCATCTCTCACCGCCGCAACCAAATTACTGCGTAGCTGCCGCCAAACCCTTATCAAAAGATCTGCTTCGCTTATATCACATCTATATGCAGCCACAGTTGCCAAAAATCGTCAGATTTTCTGCCCAGTCTAAATATTTCACGAGTTGCGTAGCTATTTTGACGAATTTTCTAAATAATAAAAAACCATTTAAAAAAGTGGTAAAATTTTAGCAAGCTGATATGTCATGCGGATCATATGGTCCCCATATAGCAGAATGCGCTACCTGACTTCCGTTGACTTGGCATATTTACGTGACGTTTGGAACTCATATTTGTAAAGTTAGAGTCATTGATCGTAATTCTACATTTTTTAAACTTGTTTACTCCTCCTTACATTGCATATTATAAATCTAACTTTCCATCGTTCTACAAGATATTTGTTAAACACACCCCCAAACTCCTGTCAACACTATTTGTTCCATTTGTATGCGTTCATTTTGGGAAACATTTCTAAAAAACCTTATTTTTTAAAATAACGTGTGGTGACATTGGAAGCCGTATCGCCACGACCGACGAGAAGGGTATATATTCTCTCTAGTGCCTCAGAGGTTTTACTTGGTCGGAGAAAAAAAATTAATATATTAATATACCCTCTAGGATATTTTTCCACCCTTTCTTTTCCTCGTTTAGGTTTAGGTACAGGGTGGCGCATCGAAAACGAAACAGAGACATTTACTGGCAGCTTAGTTCTTTTTTGGAAAAACGCTCAGACCCGTCGATTTTGTTTTCGAGGGGGAGACAAAACTGGCAAAAAATCACGTTTACACGTGCAGCCCCCTGGGCCGGAGTGGAACTACCCCTAAAATCTTAAATGAAAAGGGGGTCGAGTCAACAAGGAAGCAAATATTTGGACAGTCTAAAACTTGCATGGGATTTTTTTGTTTCCAACCAGGATGCACCACACCCGGTACCTATATGACGAATTCCTAGTATTTGTAAACAAAAATATACCAGATCAATCCTAATCATAAAAAATAAGTACATAAATCATTATTTCGACTTTAATTCTCCAGGTTTTAAACCAACCCCCCTTCACCGCAGATGCTCGTTCCCAGTGTCTTTTCCATCCCACGAAGGAGGCGGAAGTGGAGGGGGACATCCATCGCGTCGAAACTCTAGGAAATTCTCCATGACGAGCGATATTAGCCGAAGAGTGTCGATGGTCACCGATGGCAACAGGAAGCTGTCCATGGTCACCGACGAGGATATTTGGAGAAGAAGTAGTTTGGTGGGGGAGGACTCTTCTCCCGAAAGAAGACATCATACGAGACTTGTGCACAGACACTGAATAGATATAATTCATTCATTGGAGCTGTAAGCTTATTAAAAAAAAAAAATTGAAAGACGTTAGGCACAAGTTGATGATAAATGAAGAGTTTTTTTCTTAATTTAAAAAATCAAAAATCTCTGGAGGTTGGACTTTTTTTCAATCTTGGAATAAGAGGTGGGAGTGTCTTTATTTTATACCTAAATAGGTCCACAATTTGTAAATTTAATCGTTTTAAATGAGGTATTAAAAGACAAGACAACATATATTTATATTGCAGATACTTTAATTCTTTATAATGCTGGCTGTGAATAAACTCGCTATATGAATTAATGACTACCTCTGTGTACAAAATGAAACAAACCTATCTTTATATTAAGATTGCAAAAACAAGTTGCATCTTCCAGAAAATAGATTTTTAAATCTTTATGTTAACACCTCTTATTATCCCTTAATTGCCTTTCAAATTATTTAACGTCTTTTAACGGTCCAATAAAGAGTGTACTACGAGGGTTGTGAGTTGATTTTAAATTCTATATTTTATATGCCAAATTTTCTAAATGTAGCTTTTGTCCTATCCTATACTCTATATACATATTATAATAATTTTTTAAATATAAATGTTATGACCCCCCATTATGGGGTACTATCCAAACAAGACTATCATGTTTGTTACTCAATTTCATTAATTATGTAATATTAATCGCTGTCTGCACAATTTTATTGTTTTAAAACACTTCTTTACCTCAAATAATTTTCAAGATGAATTAATAACCTTAATAAAACACACCCCATAAATTTCAAAAAGTTAGGTAAAGATAAAAAAAATGTTTTGCTTTCTTTTGAATTAATTTTTATCCAGTTCATACATTGACATTTTTATTATCTGCTCTCAAACGACTTTACTATACTTACACTAGGCAACAATATTGTAGTTTTTTTTAAGGTCTTGAGCAAAAATAGGATTTTCCTACGACCACCTATGAAAATGAGAAAAAAGCACGGTTAACTTGGCTCGAAAGCGCCGAATATCACACGCGTGTTGAAAGAAAATATTTCAACTCTAGATTGGAAATACAAGGCACACTATTTAATTTAGGCATATGATGCCAATTTGACAGACCACACCTATTTATTAAAAAGAACAAATTTTAGAAAGCAGTTTAGTTTATTTATCACGTATTTGTCGAGTGATTCAGAATTAGAGTGTGAAAATACGCCATCTGAAATTATAAAAAAGTTAAGAATATTATACTGGAGAATTTATTACCAGTCAAAACAAGCCCCGCTGAAGAAAATGTCATATATTAAACTTAAGCAGAAAATTTTTATGGGTCGCCATAGCCTAGAGACTAGAGCCATGACCTACGAATCGAAAGATCACAGGTTCAAATCCCATCAGGACCACTTTACTTTTTTTTATGAAAACATTAAATAATTTATAGAATTATTTTGAATTGAAATCTTCCTTGTTGGGTGAATTTTTTTAATTTATTTTTAATGCATTTTTCCTTGATTAAATAAAAAAAATCATTCAAGAAGGAAGATTTCAATTCAAAATAATTTTATAATTTATTTAATGTTTTTATAAAAAAAGTCAAGTACTCCTGATGGATTTGAACCTGTGACCTTTCGATCTATTAAATTGGCATCATATGTTTAAATTAAATAGTGTGCCTTGTATTTCCACTCTAGAGTTGAAATATTTTTTTTTCAGCTCTAGAGTTAAAATATTTTTTTCACAAATCAAAGGTTTTTTTTAATAATTCTTTGTGGTCGTAGGAAAAATAGTGTACATTACTCGTGTGAAAGTGATTATTCTAAAACTCGGAGAATTTCCGCACTCGGCTGACGCCTCGTGCTAAATATCTTCTCGTTTGAAAAGTATCACTTTCATCACTTGTTATGTAATATACTATTTTGAATCGTATATGCCTGGAATAGACCCAAAATGTTTTTAAAAAAATGTATAAAAATATTCCGGCTTTCCACGACCTGTTGTAGTAATTACTACTTAAACTTTACGACTATTCTAATTAATCCTTCGGTTTTTTAATCTCTCTCTCTTATACCAGCCTCTGGTTCCTCACGAAGAAGTGTCCAACAGCAATTCGCCAACATTGAAACATTCCACTTTCCTTTAGTATTGTTTACAATCTCTGGATAATTGTCTGATCTTTTATTTCCTAGGAAATAGGTTACAACCATATTATATAGGCTTCCTATGCTTATTTTTTCCTCATTTTCGAATTGGAACTGAGCGAAGTATGTTATTATTATGTAGTAATACAGCTTTAATACTGTTTTAATGACTCTATAAAAAGTAGGTATTTATGAGGGTTATGGTCCTAACCTAAAGCTTTCATTAGACCATCAATATTATGGAAGGCTACTAAGTAATTTTACATTTAAAAAAAATCATAAGGAATTTATGACGACTTCTATAAACAGAAACCTGTAGTGTATATTATCATCAAGCAAGTTCAGGAAGGAAATTGGGTCTATAGAGATTAAGAATTCTTGGTTTCTGACATTTAATTCTGAACCGGAGATAACACATGAGACACAGGACGAATAGCAGACAGTATATTAGGGTATGTTAAATTATCCCAATTTTTCATTGTAATATAAATAGCAATCAGATGTATGGTCTTTTGGTTCCCTCCAACCATAAGTACAACAAATGGCATTTTATTAGCCGATCTCGAAGACAGTCGGCAAAAGTTTTGCAGCAAATATAAGGCGTCTATTTTGTCTCTTGATCATTTACTTTATATCCAAAATACAACTCATAGGTTTTCTTAATTAAAGGAGTTATGTTTTTTTTGGTTCTTAAACTCAACATCTTCACAAATGCAATTGCTTGACCCATTAACACACTCGCGCAGCGTATTGATATAGTTTACTATTAAACCAGACACTTTAGAATACGAAGTTTCAAATAAGCTAAACCTTACTTACTTATGCATTTAGTGGACTTTGCTACGGTAGACGAAAAAAAACAGTTACAATATGTCCGGACAGGTCTATCTAATGACGATTATTACCATTATAAAAATAAGGTACTCGCTGTTGAAAACCAGACCCCGGCAAGTATTTTGGCTATCGGATTTGCACACGACGAGCAAAGTTAAAATCTATAAAGCTAATTTTGTTACTGATCTTTTTATGTTGTTGCCTAGTGTTATTATTATACATATATTCATCCTCTGAGAGGATGGGTAACAAGTAACCGTTTAAGCGACCGTCTAAAAAATCTGATTTTACTCAAACTACGAATTTCTCTAACCTAAAACCAGACCCTTTATCATTTCGGATGTCTAGATCAGTATCTCCTAACCATCATATGAAAAAATATTTACAAAATAAAGCAAATCATAACCTACTTAATTTTTTTAACGTTTGGGTGTCCTAGTTTGTATATTTATGTAGTTACATATTATGTAATATTATAAAAAATAACTTTTTAAAGATATAAAAACTATTTTCCCAAATCAAATATATTTTTTCTATAATATATCTAAATTTTAAAATAATAAAATTTATTATGATCGTCCTTTTATTCAGTGTCAGTGCACAAACGCTAGTGTGTACCAAAGACGGTTTTGCAGTTAGGTTATAGTGCGTCGAAGTTCACAAAATATTAGTGTTGCAAAAAATTGTCTTACAACAACAACAATTTGAATAAAAACAAGACTGAAAGAAACGAGATTAAATGCTCTTTTCTAATTCAACATGGATATTTCCTATTTCCTTTACACTAAAGTAATTCGGTAAGAAGGCTATTCCAGTTAAGTGAATGGATATAAAATTTAATATCCATCCTCGTTAGGATGTGAAACTGACCAATCACAGTCAGGTCGAAAGATTACAAAAAAACCAGACCTTCTAAATTTAACACGTTGTTTTATGACACTTAACAAAAATGAGGTTAAGAATATTCTTAAGTAATTTTGTGTAAAAATAAGAAATGACCCGAATCGACCAATATATTACAGTGCAACTTGATCCATGAATTTCCCAACGAAATCAATTTTTCTTCGATTGTTTTATAACAGGATAATATCTGATTTGCCGTTGCTACGGCTACGACGGAAATTACGTCATAGTAGCAGTTTTAAAATATCACTTTCAAATATGTCATTGTTGACAAATTATGTCTAAATTTGACATTTATCTTGACATCTTTGTACGATAAGTGTGCTTTATTGTATTTTTTTCAAAAATAGTTACATCTAGAATTTAAACTTTTAACGTGGTACGACTGATTTCAACTGTTTGGTGAGAGCGGCCGCGAAAATGGTCAGTTGTGTAGTGTGGGGTCGTTCTCAGATCAAAAAGATAAAAGAGAAGGGAGTAACTCTTCACCAGTAAGTAATTTTGTGATTTATGCTTAGAATAATAGATTAGATTATTGAATCCATAAAATCGAAGACCAGGATGATGTAAGTGCTCGCATACTTTTATCAAAGTTTAAAAATGTCAGTTTTCAAACGTTAAACATTTAAAAAATAAGATATCCCGGTCTCTAGGTGGGTTATTGAAAGACTCCTTTCTTTCAGTATTTTTATTCAAAGGTTGAACACCATACAACATATAGCATATACAGGGTGTTTCATTAAGGCTGGCCACGGGCCATATTTCGGAGACTACTGGGCTGTCTATCGTTTTGAGATTGTAGCCAGATAAGGAGCATCCTGTATTAAAAAGAAAGAGGGTTTGTGTCAAAAACTATTGGTGTACACCATGAAATTTACCCTACCTCGCAACAATTTGGTTAGGTGGATCCTTCTCCAAAGTTACCAGCTCCATGCGAAATTATATTATATATTTAAAACATTGCGTTCTCTTGAACCAAATCCTGTCCATGTTCGACGGATAAAAAAAAAATTATTCCCAATATTTTTTACAATACAATGAGCTTTAGTGATTTTTTTTAGGGTTTTCGTTGGCTAATATCTTTACCCTCGATTTTTTTCTGCATGAAAATAACTTTCTCACCCACATAGATACCACGTTTAAATTGGTGCAAACAGAGATTTAAAATCTTGCTTAGTTTTTTTGTTATTAAAAAAAACCTGCAATTTAACATGAGAAATTCTTGTGCGTTCGGATCCACATAAATCGTTCTTCAGTATTTTCTTTCGACTTTTTATTTTCAATTTGTGCTGTAGATAATTTATGAATAAAAGTTTAAAAGTCAAAAATGATGAATAATCGTCAATATTTTTTACACCCAGCACTGCGTTGTGCCTACAAAAAAACTAGCATATTATTATATCGAGCACCGGAATCAGTTAAACAGGTTTAAAATCAATTTAAGAAACAGATAACTAGGGCAGGAAAGAGCTAAAGAAGTTAAAACACAGCTTCAGAAATACCTTAAGACTCAGTTACAGAGAAGGGTCTAGAAACCCTATTGATTTAAAATTGATTTAGGAGAAATGGGATAATGGGATGATTCAACAAAACAAAATGTTAGGAATACATCTGTAATTGTAGAAATGATGTTTTAAACAAAATTATCTCTCTCAATTTTCCACAGGGTGGTTTGAAATTACAACAAAAACATTATTTTGATTTACCCCGGTTTAATATCACTTAAGCCAAAAATGTTAATTAATACAATATTAAAAATAAGCTCAATGAATGTATTAAAAAACTGGGGAAATAATCGCGAAAAGCGAATTACAAATAGAATTGTTAGACTAAAATTTTGAGGTGGCGGAAATTTGTGCCCATGAGTTTAGATTCTCTTTTGAAAAAATGTAACATTTTGTCCCAAATATAATTCTTATGGAGTTATACAGGATATCCTTGAAATGACTGTACAACGCTTCACCACAAATTCCTTCTTAACCAAAAATAAGGCGATCTAGGCAAACTTACCTATATGCAATGTTGCTTTGTTTTGCCGCTACAGGGCGCTAAAGTTTTCAAATTAATATTGTTTTTCGGAATAATTTCTAAACGCCTTTATCGACTTACCCCAATTTCGGAATTAGGAATGACTACTATTAACAGCGTTTTTTGACGTATGCGCCATCTTTTTTTAATACCTGCAAATTTAAAAATGCCGAGTGATTGGTAATTAAAAGTTCCTCTTTTTGTTACCCCTCGTATAAATGACTTTAATTATTTCTCTGACACTAGCTGACTTCACGTTGAAACTTTTTTGTCTCTTGTAAAAATTTAACCAGACATGCAGTTTCTCTACAAAAAAATTATTTACGATGCGAAACATGAAAAAAAACGAACAATTGTTATAAAAATCAAACTAGTTGGTAGTTATTTAGAATAAAAAATGTTTTCTCGTTTTGAAAAAACAACGTTACGTTACGCGATCTAGGCAAACTTTTGCCTAGATCGCCTTATTTTTGGTTAAGGAATTTGTGGTGAAGCGTTGTAGTCATTTCAAGGACACCCTGTATATGCATACTAGATTTCTTGTAGGGACATCCATTCCAAATCAAATTGTCAGGTAGAGTATTTTAAAACGAACGTTCAGAGTCCTTTCCGAACAATTGCAATGAAATTAGATAAAGTAGATAAGTGCAATTCTAGTCAACTATTAGTAAATAATACTTCTACAACTTTGTGATGTTTTAAGAATATGTTATTATATTATATATTATTCTAAAATATAAAGAGTATATTAAAATATATTTTGTGTTTTTATTTTATCATTAGCGAAATTCTTTAATGGGCGTAAATTGGAGTTACAGTAATTCTTCGTAATTATTTTTCTAAAAGGGTCAAGCAGAATTGAATATTACCTGAAAAATCATCGACTTATAAAAGAAAGTGATCAGACGGGAACTCGTATATCAACGTGATATGGCTTTTAACTATAAATATTAGGAAGTAAAGTCTGCTTTACGATAGTTTTTATATCTGTTACTAACACCAGCACCGGTCGAACGATTTAATAAAAAAAGGCAACGGCACAAGGTGTTCCCGAGCGGGCACCCGTCTAAGTACTAACCGAGCCGACGTTGCTTGACTTCAGTGGTCAAAAAGAAACTTTTCTTTCTTTCTTAAGTCTTACATTTTACGTCAACTATTACATAATAAATTATTAACAACTAGTACTAGGTTTACGTTCACACTGTGAACCACCTACGAAAGACAGTCAGTCCCGACTGGCCAGGGTTTAGTAGTATCAATGCCACATCAAAAGTATTGAACTTGTTTAAAATAGATACGCTAAATATCTTCTGTTCAAACTCAGGTTTCCCTATCAAAACATATCATGAGCCTAAAATGCCGACGCAGAAAATCATTGCTAATCTTCTTATACAAACTTATGAATGGCACAATCTGCTGTAATGCCCTGCTCTTGAAACTGTGTTTTTTTTTGGTTCCACCAAGGCGCACGAGGCAGATGCAACTTTTCTTCGAAGTAACTCATCGAACCAACTATGAACAAAATGCCTTCATTTAAAGATTACTGCGGAATTATAATAGTTATTTTCTAGATTGTGATTTATTTAGGATTAGCCTTTATTCTCTAAAAAAACTATAATGACTTATACTACTTTAATTTATTTTAATCTATTTTACCTCGATTATTCTGTTGTTTGTTTTATACAATGTATTGTTTTTTTCTGCTGTGGCTAATAATTATTGTGTCTTAGATTTAGATGTACCAATTGAAATGTTGTATTCCGTAGTATATATAAAGATAAATAAATAAAAATAAGTAACGCTTCAGCAACTGTATTTTAAGCAATTCTTAGGGAAAAAATTCGGTCCTATAAAGATTCTATTTTTAAACGTTTATTTGCGAATAATTTAACAATTTGAAAAAAAAACAATCCTGTTATTTTTTCATTTATTCTTTAATTGCTTGCAAAACAAAGCGATTCAAAACATAAATAATTTGTTAAATTTATAATAAAAAAATATTCTAAATTTTTAATTATAGGTCATATATCTAGGTGTCGCCGAAAACTTGGCATACGATTTAATGACCTTATTGACAGCCTCTAAGAAATCTTTTTCTGTTGCAACCTTCCTTCTAGCACGGATAGCAAACATACCTGCCTCAGTGCAAACCGATCTTATCTCTGCTCCAGTTGAGTTTGGACATAATCTGTAAAAAATAAAATCGTTTTAATTGGGGGGCATAAGTACAAATTAAGAAGAATGACAGATAAATTAACTAATTTCAACTTACAGTAAGTCTTAGATTCAATTTTTGGTTTAAACATAGTAGAAATTTTAAAAATAACAGGAGGCTCTGCCCGAACCTCGACAATTGTAATTTTTTTAAATAGTCGTTTTTATTTATTAAGGAGTTATTTTTAAGAATATGGTTTCCATGTCACTAAACAAGTATTATAATTTTTTGAAAACGTATGTAATGTCAAAAATTTCGCACAACATCGAAAAAATAGTAAAAGATTTTCTACCAACAAAAAGCCGCCCGAGATATGACAAGGCATATAACAGTTTTGAAGAATGGTGTACCGGGTGGTCAAGTAAGAATGACCGCCGGCCATATCTCAGAAACTAGTAATCGTACAGCATCCGGGTAAATTTTTTTATGACAAAAGTGCCCAAGAGAAAATGCTGGAAATTATTTTTAAGTTCCGCATTTTGCCGCAAGAGGGCGTAATTGAAAAGTAAATTTTAAAATTTTACATATCTCTAAAACTAAGCGATTATATATTTTTTAGAAAAAAAGTGGTACGCCACTGATATTTTTCCATGTGGATATTATTTCTGATTAGCATGGTCTCTTGCGTTTTTCTCCTCAGGCACACCGTTCTTAATTAAAATAATTAAATTAAATTAGCTTCATGCATGCCTATTAAGTGAAGGTGGTAATTTCCACAAATTTTTATAAAACAAAATTTTGCATTACCAATGTTAATAATAATAGAAGAGCTAATTTTATTTAATTATTTTAATTAAGAACGGTGTGTCTGAGGAGAAAAACGCAAGAGACCATTTTTATGCAGAATTGACCATGCTAATCAGAAATAATATCCACATGGAAAAATATCAGTGGCGTACCACTTTTTTTCTAAAAAAATATATAATCGCTTAGTTTTAAAAATTATTCTATTGACGATAACGCTGAAACGAACGGAGATATCGAGCTGCGATTTTAATATTTTTTCTAGCAAATTTCATCTACTTTTCGATTATGGTATTATAATTATACCGTATGATTTATTTTTTCGGAGTAAAATAAAAAAAATGTGTTATTATTGCACATTGCGCTCTCTAGCATATTTTTTTAGAACTATTATGGACAACTAAATACGAGTGGTAAAAGTGCATACATTTCTCTTCTAAACAGTCTTTAGTTTGCTGAAATCGAATAAGTCGTTTATAAGTTACAGCGATTTAACTGATTACACTTTCAACAGCCCCCTCTTATTAAAGTCGGTACGCCAATGAGCATAGGACCAAAATGATGCATAATTGTCCAAGCTTTTTAATGGTATTATCAAAGATATACCTTAATGTTTTCGGAGATATGTAAAATTTTAAAATTTACTTTTCAATTACGCCCTCTTGCGGCAAAATGCGGAACTTAAAAATAATTTCCAGCATTTTCTCTTGGGCACTTTTGTCATAAAAAAATGTACCCGGATGCTGTACGATTACTAGTTTCTGAGATATGGCCGGCGGTCATTCTTAGTTGACCGCCCGGTACAGAAAACAAAGTTCAAAATACTGGATCTGAATCGGCGCTACCAGCTTATTTTAGCAAAAATGCCAAGACAAAGAAGATATCAACGCTTTGGTCAGTATACTCAATGCTGAAGATCATGAACATTTCTTGTTTTTTAATTAATGTCACTATAATTCTCGCTATAATTCGTTTAAAAAATAAACAAACTTATTGTCGTTAAATTTGAGTAATGAGTGTGAGCTTATTACAGTGCGTATGTTGGTACGTTCGTATATTATTTTCAGATATCGATTTAAAATAAAATTACAAAAAAAAAATAATTTTACTTTCCACCCGGGTGGAAAATAGAAGTAAAAAAACCTCAACTTTCAAAGATAGATGAAATGTCATTATTACATGCGTGGTAGTAAATACAATTATTTATTACTAGTAACTTCGAAATGTGGCAACAAGCAATGAAACGCGTCATATTTCTTGAACCCAAAACAAGCAAAAAAATTATATGTGCGTAGATCATTTTAATGTAAGTATATATTTTTTCTTTTGTATATTATATACAAAATTAGTTTAATATGTACAGCAGGCGTTTATGACCCATGGTTGGATTTTTTTATACTAAAAAAAGAAACAGAACCATTGAGTATAGTATTTTTTTAAAGAAAATTACCTAGCTAGCAACTCAAATCTGATATCTCTCTCCACACTCATAGATCTGGCGTGAATTTTGAAAATGTGTGTCCTCCCCTCCAGATCCGGCAAGCCGAATTCCACCTTCCTGTCTAGACGTCCGGGCCTCATCAGCGCAGGATCCAGTGTGTCAGGACGATTCGTAGCCATCAGGACTTTGATGTTACCTCTCGGGTCGAAACCGTCCAGCTGATTGATCAATTCCAACATAGTTCTTTGGACCTATGTATATACAAAAAAATCAATCGAGGGTTTTTTATATGGTTTCGCGAATACACAGTATGATTTCTGGGAAGCAATTTGGCAAAAGTCAATTTTTGAAAAAACCTTTCAATTTTATTTTAAGTAAAGTCCGTACAATTACTGACCGGATGCGCGTCACAGCTTCTGACGTAATTTTAGTAGCTTACTTGTTTTTTTTTTTTTTTAATTAATAGAAAAAATTAAAACTTTTATAGATTACAGAAACATTTAAAAATATATATAAAAACAATATTTTATATTTTGTTTTAATTTTTGAAACAATTTTTCTTTACATGCGCCCCCGGCCCTCCCCCTAAGCAATCGATTCTCCAATGAAAAAATGTTTGCCCCCTGGAAAAGTTTCTCTGGACGCCCATGGTTTTTAATTTCCAACATGACTTAACGCTAAATACGTAAAAAAATGTGCCATTTCTGCAGACATTCACATTTATTTTACATTTTTTATTATTGGTCTGTTGGGTTTACCTCATTATCTCCACCGGCACCGTCATCGAACCTGGCTCCACCAATGGCATCAATTTCATCAAAGAAAATCAGACAGGCCTTCTTCGATCTTGCCATTTCGAATAACTCCCTTACCATCCTAGCCCCTAAAATTATATACAATAAAAATGAAATGAAAAAATAAAAGCACTTAAAAAAAAGTTCGGGAAGGTAAAATTTTTAGGCCCGGTTGTACAATGACAACTTAAGCATAGTTCAGCGTTGAACCAAGCTCAAACTTCATTTTGAACACCGTTAGATTGTTGTTGGTTGTTAAAATGAAGTTTGAGTTTGGTTCAACGTTAAACTAAGCTTAAGCCGTAATTGTACAACCGGATCTAAAAATCAGAAAAATATAATTATACAGGGTGTCCATGAAATGACTGTACAACGCTTCACCACAAATTCCTTAACCAAAAATAAGGCGATCTAGGCAAACTTGCCTATATGCAATGTTGCTTCGTTTTGCCGCTACAGGGTGCTAAAGTTTTCAAATTAATATTGTTTTTTCGGGATAATTTCTAAACGCCTTTATCGATTTCCACTAATTTTGGAACTAAGAATGACCACTATTAATAGCGTGTTTTGACGTATGCGCCATCTTTTTTTAATACCTGCAAATTTAAAAATGGCGTGTGATTGGTAATTAAAAGTTCCTCTTTTTGTTACCCCCCGTATAAATGACTTTAATTATTTCTCTGACACTAGCTGACTTCATGTTGAAACTTTTTTGTGTCTTGTAAAATTTTAGCCAGACATGCAGTTTCTCTACAAAAAAATTATTTACCATATCGTGTAATTCATCATGGCTGATTATTCAGAACGAGAAACATGAACATTTTTTTTTCTAAAAACTACCAACTAGGCAGTTTGATTTTTATAATAATTGTTCGAAACTTTTTCATGTTTTGCATCGTAATTTTTTTTGCAGAAAAACTGCACGTCTGGCTAAAATTTTACAAGACACAAAAAAGTTTCAACATGAAGTCAGCTAGTGTCAGAGAAATAATTAATGTCATTTATACGGGGGGTAACAAAAAGAGGAACTTTTAATTACCAATCGCACGCCATTTTTAAATTTGCAGGTATTAAAAAAGGATGGCGCATACGTCAAAACACGCTATTAATAGTGGTCATTCTTAGTTCAAAAATTGGTGGAAATCGATAAAGGCGATTAGAAATTATTCCAAAACAACAATATGAATTTGAAAACTTTAGCGCCCTGTAGCGGCAAAACGAGGCAACATTGCATATAGGTAAGTTTGCCTAGATCGCCTTATTTTTGGTTAAGGAATTTGTGGTAAAGCGTT
The DNA here is from genome assembly GCA_935413205.1 of Polydrusus cervinus. Taxonomy (NCBI): domain Eukaryota; kingdom Metazoa; phylum Arthropoda; class Insecta; order Coleoptera; family Curculionidae; genus Polydrusus; species Polydrusus cervinus. The sequence continues at coordinate 17,614,176 of OW284515.1, forward strand.
GTAGTCATTTTATGGACACCCTGTATACAGTGTGCGGCAAAAAGTTGGCAATAAATGAGAATTGATTGATATTTTACTAGTCGGTTTAAATAAATAATTTCAACTTTGCATGAGCATTGCCGATATTAAAGTTTCAATTTTTGTTACTTTTATTCCAAACTAACTATTAATAAGTAAAAAACCAACGTGTTTTATAGTTACCAAGAAAATAGGTTTTAACTTTAAATCTACCCAAAGCCCCCCCCCCAACGTATGTTAAAATAAGGCGAATCAAAATGAAATTTCTATTATAAGATCTCCCAATAATCTAATAAAATCGCTTAAAAATCTACAACACGCGTGGCAACGCTGGGTAACAATTATCTTTTCAACGATTATCAAATATTCGCAACCAAAAATACACGACATTTCTGATACTAGACTCAAAGAAATTGTTGAAGCTATTGTTAAAATAGTGATGGAAATGACAAATTTTTTAGTGTTCTGTAAAATATTATAACAAGACAATATACAGGGTGATTCCTAAGTTGATACTTCTGTTTTAGGTCTGTATAGAAGGCATTAAAATAAACAACATTTTCAAATACCTTTTTCAAAAAAATTAAAAATAGGCGAGATACAGAAGTAAAAAATCTAAGTGCGGGCCTGGTCATCAAAACGTAGCCTACTATACTTTATGTTATTTGTCTTATCTCTTATTAGTCATGCAATTTAAGGGTCGATAGTCAGTTAATTGGCAATCCGCTACGGTGTGTTTTTCTGAAGCAAGTTAATTTTAAATTGGTGAGACGTGAAAATGGTAACATTTAAAAACAAGATATGGTGCTAATTTACGGTGAGTGTCGTCAAAGTACGGCTGCTGCTTCGAGATTATACGCAGAACGCTTTCCCTTGCGGACTCATCCTACACCCAGAAGTTTCTTAATGTTATTCAACGGGCAAGTTAGGCAGGATCGTATTTGATCTATAGTGTAATAAATGAATGTAAGTACTTTATTTTTGAGTTTAAAAAAAAAGGAATTTGAAAATGTTGTTTATTTTAAAGCCTTCTATACACAGCTAAAACAGAAGTATCAACTTAGGAATCACCCTGTACAAGACAGTACCAGGTCTGTAAGGTAACTGAATTCGTGCCAGGATTTTCATTTTACAATAAAGTATTCATAGACATGTCATACAAGAGAATGGGTCTTTTCACAAATTTATAAAAATGTACTTCTGTAATTTGGTAAATTAGATATTGAAGTTACCTTCTCCTACATATTTCTGAACCAGCTCAGATCCAATAACTCTGATGAAACAAGCGTCGGTTCTATTAGCAACTGCTCGGGCACACAAGGTCTTACCAGTGCCAGGGGGGCCGAAAAGTAAAACTCCTTTTGGTGGTTCAATGCCAAGTTTAACAAATTTTTCAGGCTAAAAGCAAAACAAAATAAAACTAACTTCAAAAACACTTAAAAAGTATGAAATACAATTATTAGAGGATCGATGAAACCTTTCTATATGGATCAGATTTATGTCTGTTTTGCTGGTGTTATTAATCGTTTCGAAAACTTGACTATAAGGTAATAATAATTAGTAATTGTATAGAAATAGTATATTACATAACGAATAATGAAAGTGACACTTTTCAAACGAGGAGATATTTAGCACGAGGCGTTAGCCGAGTGCGGAAATTAGTGTTGAAAAAAAATATCAACGCTAGTGTTGAAATTAGCATACTTAGGATTATGTTCCACTTAATATCTGGTTTCATAGTTTGTCAATAGGATCCGCCTTTATTTATTCGTTTAACTTTTTAATTTTTTTCATATATAATATATCATAGGAAGAACTAATCCTGAATTGACTTCTAGATTAACTAGAATGAAAATTTTTAAATTTAATCAAGGAAAGATGCATTAAACATAAATTTTAAAAATCCACCCAATAAGAAAGATTTCAATTCAAAATATTTCTATAAATTATTTAATGTTTTTATAAAAAAAAGCCAAATACTCCTGATGGGATTTGAACCTGTGACCTTGCGATCTGTAGGCTAGAGCTCTATTCTCTACACTATCAATACCAATAAGAACTTGTTGTTTAGTACATGACACTTTTTTTCAGCGCGATTTATTTTTTGTGGTAATAGATTTTCCAATATATTATTAACATTTTTTATAATTTCAGATGGCGTATTTTCACACTCTAATTCTGAATCGCTCGACAAATACATGATTAATAAGTTAAACACTTTACAATTACTGCTTTCTAAAATGTGTTCTTTTTAATAAATAGGGGTTATCTGTCAAATTGGCACCATATGTTTAATTTAAATAGTGTGCCTTGTATTTCAACACTCTTGTTGAAATTAGTATATTACATAACAAGTGATGAAAGTGATACTTTTCAAAGGAGGAGATATTTAGCACGAGGCGTCAGCCGAGTGCGGAAATTCTCCGAGTTTTAGAATAATCACTATTTTTCCTACGACCACAAAGAATTATTAAAAAAACCTTTGATTTGTGAAAAAAATATTTCAACTCTAGAGCTGAAAAAAAATATTTCAACTCTAGAGTGGACATACAAGGCACACTATTTAATTTAAACATATGATGCCAATTTAATAGATCGAAAGGTCACAGGTTCAAATTCCATCAGGACTACTTGACTTTTTTTTATAAAAACATTAAATAAATTATAAAATTATTTTGAATTGAAATCTTTCTTCTTGAATGATTTTTTTTATTAATTCAAGGAAAGATGCATTAAAAATAAATTAAAAAAATTCACCCAACAAGGAAGATTTCAATTCAAAATAATTCTATAAATTATTTAATGTTTTCATAAAAAAAAGTAAAGTGGTCCTGATGGGATTTGAACCTGTGATCTTTCGATTCGTAGGTCATGGCTCTAGTCTCTAGGCTATAGCGACCCATAAACATTTTCTGCTTAAGTTTAATATATGACATTTTCTTCAGCGGGGCTTGTTTTAACTGGTAATAAATTTTCCAGTATATTCTTAACTTTTTTATAATTTCAGATGGCGTATTTTCACACTCTAATTCTGAAACACTCGACAAATACGTGATAAATAAACTAAACTGCTTTCTAAAATTTGTTCTTTTTAATAAATAGGTGTGGTCTGTCAAATTGGCATCATATGCCTAAATTAAATAGTGTGCCTTGTATATCCACTCTAGAGTTGAAATATCTTCTTTCAACACGCGTGTGATATTCGGCGCTTTCAAGCCAAGTTAACCGTGCCTTTTTTCTCATTTTCATAGGTGGTCGTAGGAAAATATCTTTTCAACACGCGTGTAATATACGGCGCTTTCTAGCCAACTAGATGGTCGTAGGAAAATAATTATTACACAATCCTTACAGGGTGGCCCACTCTCAACGCAGGATTTTATAGTAACTACTTATGTGTTTAATATTTTTAATAGGGGAGGCATTAGTTCTACAATCTAAAATTATTTTAAATTATACAGCGTGTCCCAAATAGTAAGGAAATATCAAACAAACTTTTTTTAAAGGAACACCCTATAGATTATTTTATTTTCCTGTTTCTCACAACATTCTCTGCTTATTTTGTACAAAATGTAATATGTTTAAATCCAATTGTTTTTGAGATATTGACGGTTAAAATATGGCATTTTCAGACTTTGACAGGCTGTAGCTGAAACGGTTCATCTTAGAGAAAAATAGTTTTCACTTCTCGTCTTAGTTTTTTATTCTCTATCTAAAAGTTACAACTTCCGTTTAAACATGTTAGACCAAAAAATACAGTTTTATTTTAAGATAGAGAATAAAAAACTAAAATAGGGAGGTACAAAAAACATTTTTCCCTAAGATGAACCGTTCCAAAGCCTGTCAAAGTCTGAAAATGCCACATTTTCAACATCAACATCGCAAAAGCCGCTTTGTTTTGAAGATATAGGACTAGATTTTCAACAAAACTAATTCTCGTTGAACGTTTGAGTTATAATTTATATGGGTCTGGCTTATTGGACCGGTTATGAATACCACAGACTTTTGAGATCCAGGGGTGGCACAAACTACCTCGGAGTAACTTTTTTCAACGCGCTACCCCGAAATATCAGGGACATGGGCGAAACAGCATTTAAGAGTGCCGTTAGGAGGTATCTACCAAGGCATGCCTTTTACTCCTGCGAGGAATACCTTGGCAGCGGCTTTGACTGCATAAGTGTATCATAGCGCCTTTAGCTGGGACCTTCCTTGACTCATCAAGAAATATAATAATTATTGACAGTAGGTGTCGGAACCGACGAAATTGTTATGCACAAAATGTATCAATTTTACACTTACATGCAAAAGTGGTGTTTCTACAACTTCTCTTAGTTTTTCAATTTGCTCTTTGCAACCTCCTACATCACTGTAAGTTACATCTGGTTTCTCTTCAACCTAAAAATTAAGATAGTCTGATTAAAATATTATATTCTGTCTATTTGAAAACCCCAGAGAAGAAGTCATACAATGTAAGAAACAACTAACCGTATTATGTTCTAAAAAAATTATTTATGTTTATGAAAAACACTGTGTTGGTATACAAAAATATCATAAGTAATCACAGCGTTGTTTATTGCTAATTCTATAGGTTCAATTTTCCAAAGTTACAAAATAAAATTACCTGCATCATGGTGACAGTAGGATCAATTTTAGGTGGTAAGGGAATATGAATCTGGTATTTATTGCGGTCCACACTAAAACAGTAAGAAAATCCGAAATTACCGATTATTTAATAACAAAATAGATATTTAATTAATTTTTTGATATGTCGGTTCTTTGATGGATAAATTGAGAACCCAGAAAGCCTTTGGTATGCCTGTAACAAAAAAATGATTGGCTAATAGGCAGGCGATTTGGGACTTTTTCATTAAACATATCACTGACTTCCCTATGACTTCTACCTTGATCTCCACAACCCATCATAATCAAAATTTCTTTGCGTTCATCTTCAACAAGGCGGATTTTGGATGTAATATCAATAGAGCAAAATCAAATTCGATTAACATTCAATGACATTTTTTGACGTATCAATCTTAAATAGCAAATTGTCGTTGTCAGTGCCGCCTTAATGATTGTGACCTAAGTTCAGAAAGTTGCTAAGTTGAGAAATACAGGGTGATTCACGTTGAGTGGCCTATTAGAAGATCTCGGAAACGAGTAAACTTATCTTTCTAAAAATTTGACAGCAGGCATAATTGGCTTTGAGCTTTTAAAACATTTTATTTTGACGTTTTTATTACTTCCGGTTATACCGGAAGTTATTGCCAACTTTGCTATTTCAAATGGAACACCCTGTATATTTTAGCATTTTTGATTACCTTATTAAAATCTAAATAACTTTTGTAAATAATAATCTATACCTATCTCTAACCGTTTTTGAGATATGAATTATAAAAGGACTTTTTTGTGTACAAATGCTCCGAGAAGAAAGTTTAGTGACTCTGAAACTAATAAAGGTAAACATTTAAAATGTTGTAAGCTTTCAAGTAATACATAGATATTTAGTTTAAATTACTTAGCTTTCGCGTTTTTTATACAGGGAGTTCTTAAAATTGTACCAATGTTTCCATTTAAATAAATTCATTAAGTCAATTTTTGCAAAAGGAACACTCTATTTTTTAGCTTACTAACTTATAGAGAATTAAATTTCCTATCTACATGCCTAATATGTTACAATCCACATTTTTAGTGGTTTTGGAATTATGAGCAATTTAAATAAAAAATCTTAAAATTTCAGTTTGTGTTAATGCGACATTATTTTTGAAATGAAGGCTTCGACTGGGATTTTTGTTTGACTTTGAGCTTTGTTACCATTTGTTATTAAGTGTCTATGTTCGTTGCTTAGCTATTTCTGATTCAAAGTCAGACGAAAGTCCCAGTCGGAGCCTCCTTTTCAAAAATAATGTCGCATTAACGCAATCAGAAATTTTAAGATTTTTTATTTAAATTGCTCATAATTCTAAAACCACTAAAAATGTGGATTGTAACTATGTAGATAGGAAATTTAATTCTCTACACGTTAGTAAGCTAAAAAATTGGGTGTTCATTTGCAAAAATTGAATGCACATTTATTCATATGGCAACATTGGCACAATTTTAAGAACTCCCTGTATAAAAAACGTGAAACCTAAGTAATTTAAACTAAAGATCTATGTATTACTTAAAAGCTTACAAAATTTTAAATGTTTACCTTTTTAGTTTCAGAGTTACTAAACTTTCTTCTCGAAGCGTTTTTACACAAAAAAAATTCTTTTATAATTCATATCTCAAAAACGGTTAGAGATAGGAATAGATTATTATTAACAAAAGTTATTTAGATTTTAATCAATTTAAGCAATATTTTTATTTTTTATTAATTTTTAAAACCAGTGGTGCAAAACTGATTTTTTATAGTTTTTACTTTTTTTCGCCTATAATACTGAACCGATTTCATTAAAATTTTAGGGGTATGTAGGCAACTACAAGATGCATCCAAATAAGTAAGAAAATATATGGCATGTAATCTAAAAAAACATATCCTTATGACGTCACACTTTTTTGGAAAACCCTGTATAAACAAAAATATTTTCCTGAAATGCGCCCTAGGATACAGGTAAAGTGCCCAAAATATCAAAATCCTAACTTAATTAATAAGTGAACTAGAGAAGACGGGAGGTGAGGCGCAGGATCCTGTAGAAAATAATCTTTCTTAAATTATTTTTGCTATTCTTACCCTACTCTCATGCCTTCTTCGATATCCGTAGGTGCTACAGAATCAGCTAAATCGACGACAAACTTGGCAAACTGTTTTACATTGATAATATATTTTGGGTCGTCGGTGTCAGCGTTGATGATTTTGGTACATCTGGCCACTTGCAGAGGTTGTTCATTTTGTAAGGTCTAAAAAACAATATTCATTAAAAATATGTATATTTTGAATACTTATACAATAAATACTATCCAGTTTGATCTTATGACATGACCTGCTTTAGAAACTAAGATTAGAATATTAAGAGCAAACAGTAGTCGATGAGTCATCATGAACAAATCGTGCCTTTCCACCGCATCGCGCAAGTTGTACCTGTGTGGGACGATGGCAATTATATCTAAAATATTATAAAAACTAATTTCACGAGAATTAAGTGACGCGGCGTCAGTGGAGATTTTGAAGATAATATTGGGGAATCGTCTGTAATTTTAATGGAAAATAAGAAATTAACATGATTAGCCTCAATATTACTATTTTTATGTTTTGCATGGCGGATGACAAAATTTGAACCTAAATACCTAATTGAAACTTTAAAAAAAAATTGAATTTTTTTTTTGACAGAAAATAAGGTATCATACGCCAAACTAGAAGTTCTTGTTTTTCATAACGTAAATATTTTATTTTATAAGCAAAAACTTCTATCAAGAATTACTTTTTTCGTATATCTTTAATTTTTGGGTCCACTTCAAATCCCCATCCGCGGACATACTCTACATATTACATACCTAAATATTGTATGCAACTTATTTGAATATGCCTATTATATTATTTTACTTTCGTCACATAAAAAACTAAATTATACTTACATAAAAAAACATTTTACCTGTTTATCTGCTGCCAAGTCCCACAAAGCTGGAGGAGCCAATCCTGTATCAGACTCTTTTATGCCAGTAAGTTCGTTTACACGTTTGATAATCGTTTGAATGTCCTCCTCAACAGTTTTTATCGTTTTTGTGTACTGACCTTGACCCTAATACAAAAAAAACTAAGTACGGACACAAAGGTTATTAACTACTAGACAATAAACACCTGATATTGATAATTTATTAGATCGTGAATAAAAAACAAAATCTTTATTTTGGATCACTTAGTGAAATCATGGTCATGCCAAGAGGTAATTATTTATTTATTTATTAATCCCACTTTTACAAAAAAAAATTATAAAATAAATAAATAAATGTTTATTAACAGACTTGCCATTTATAAATAATGTATAAATAAATAAATGAATAATGTAAGAATGAATAAAGTAACGAGTATAAGATATTTCAGAGTCCAAACAAAACAATAATTTATAATAAACAATAAAAAAAAATTAAAAGGTATTGCAAAGGAATAACAATATTCAGTCTCACATGGAGTAACATCGAAGTAGGTATACCACGGAACTCAACACCACACTCTACAGAAGAGCGGTTCGCCAATCTAAGCATTCGAGACATACAAGAATGGAATGCATAGTTAGTTCTGTGAAATGTTATATGAAATAGCGTTTCAAATCATTTATTTTCATGTTTAACATGCAAAAAGCACTTACATAGGTCAATGTGATTAATAATATTTACGACAAAGTAAGTATTCCTAAATTATTTTAAAATAAAACAACACAGTTAAAATTCAAAATTATTAAATTCCTCAAATGTATAGAAGCTTCATTAATTTCAGACCGGGAACATGTAATTCAACTCTTGAAAGCAAATACTTAAGGTTTTATTATTTAATAGGTTAAAGACAAACGTAAGGTCCCTAGGTTGACGTCTTGTCTAACTTCAAGGGTCTTCAAATTCAAATTCTACTTAAGGATGGAGTTATGTATGAGATAGTCATGGATGATATTATTTTTAAAGGTTATGTATCTAAGAAACTTATGCTGTACCTTCTCGATATTGCGAATATGATAAGCATAATAGGGGGACCACACCCAAGAGCAATACACTAAGCATGACCTGACCAAGGCACAATATAGCAGTTTAATTGAACTAATGTTCTGAAAATCCTGTGTGGTTCTCTTAACAAAGTCTAACATTTTCAAAGACTTATTAACGATACTATAACATTAATGTGAAGCAAGAAAGTTAGGAGGTATAAATAAAGGATATATCTTCGTCGAATTCAGTGCCAGAGAGTTGGAATTGGAAAATTTATGGGTCTTTAAGGCGATGAAAGCGCATTACAGGACTTTTTTTTAACATAACATGGAATTGTGGTGTACAATCTTCTACTTATTGGTAACTTTGAGTTAGTTATATCTTGGGGCAGTAGTACTGGAAGGCAGCGTTTTGTTGTAGAAAAAAAAATTATTAGAGCAATTAAAAAACTTAGTTTCATGTGTTGGCATGGTGTCTGTATGACAAACACAAAATCTTGTTGAAAAACTATTTTTATGATCCCTCCGAGCATCTCCCTTAATGAACAAATTAAGCAGTAAGTATACCTACCGTTTCTTAAATTTTGTATTTAGTTTACATTGCCCAAGACATTGGCATACATTAATTTGTTTAAACTGCATGGCCACAAAGTCAAATATGGGGAAGCTTTATTGTAAAAGTGATGGGTCATACACAATAGACTCCATTAGTTGCATCTGCCCAAGGTTCCAAGAAGGTATTACTACTAGGACAGGCGGTGAGCAGGTCAACCATCCACGTTTATGGAGTAATTACTAATTACTCAGGAATACGCGACATAATCAACTATAATGTCTTTTAAAAGGTGCTTACAAAAAAAAATGAACATAACCTATCACTTGTAAATTTTTGCTAATTGCTATTAAAAAATTAAATTTGACCATACTATACTTACATAGGTTTTTAAAAGGGCAATATCTCCTTCGTCCAAAGCTAAAAATGTACAATAATTATCAGTTTTTAATTTGAAAGACCAAAATCCAAAATACGGCAATGATATACTTAATTATAAAAAAACTTACATTTAATTTCTTTCTCTTCGGCCTCTGGCTCAGTTTTTATTTTTCTCATATCATCTCCCAAATGGTCCGGCATTTTTCAATGAAGTTGTAGAATACAAAAAAATTAAACTTTTTCTTTATTTTGAAGATTACAAGCAGATTTTTCTTTTTGACACTGACAGTTGACAGAACGAAGATAAACGTTAAACGTTAGAGCACCACAGAGGAAGGATAGGTCTAAGCCTCGCGATCCAACTTTTCTTGGGTATGTTCCATACCAAACAACCGTTTGTTTGCATTGTATTATATCCATTGAAAATTAATAAAGGAGAGAAATTGGTAGAACGTTTAATAAAAGCATTTCTCGAGAATTTTTTTGGTAGTCACATGTCACAGGTCATAAAGTGAATAGAAATAGTAAATATTTATATTTACTAGTTACTAAAAACTATAATAGCTTTGTTCGCGGTAAGGATTCTGAACCGATTCGGAACTATTCGCATGCGCAGTTCCGATACTTCGCATGTGCAGGTAAATAATTTTGTGATCCGCGCACGCCATTCTCTGAACTGCGCATGCGAATAGTTCGCGAATCGGTTCAGAATCCTTACCGCGAACGGCGTCCTGTCTGGTGACAAATCTTTTAAAAGAAAAGACAGGACAAGGAAAGCACTTAGTACACCACACTGAACAATACATTTGTCAAATTTACACTAGATTCGATAACAAACTACTTTCAGTTTAAAATAGTGATATCTAGCACCTCTGGCTATGGCGGGCCTCGTCCGTCTTACGCCAATATAAATGATGAACAAAATGTTTCTTTCTATATGTGACCATCTGTTCCACTTTAGCTGATTTTAGGTAATGCTGCTGACAATTGTCGGAGAGAGTGGGACAAAACGGCAGCGATGACCTTTTTTTTTAGAAGTCACTTTTGATAGAAGTTTTGTTACGATATATGGTGCTTTTATTTTTTTAGAAGTCACTTTTTGTAAACGGCCCGAAAAATTTTATACATCGGGCCATTATAGGCTTTGCCAAGGGAGGGGGGCTGAAGGACCATCCTCCTGAGCTCGGGTGTAAAAGTCTAATTACAATAACCTAATTTTTCGTCCCTCGCTTGGACTCTTAATCTAAATTAAAAAGGAATGATGTACTTTTGGCTTAGATTACAAAACAGTTTTTTTGTCTGAAATGAATATTTCAAAGCATTTCCAACAAAAACGTTTCAAAAATACATAATTTCTGGTAAAATCATCAATTTTGGCGTGGTGAGTGTATAAAACAAATTTACTTTATTTTTAAACATGGAAAATCGAGCTCCAAAAACCCTGGTTAGGGTCATACATACGTCTTATGTCAAAATTTTGGATTGAAACACAACATTCATATTTTTATCTCGTGGGGCGCGGAAGAAGGTACACACTCTCCAATCGGTAGGTCATGCAATGGCAATAAACCAAGGGTTGATAGCCCTCGGGGGGTGTCGCATGACTGAGGATCGTGGTTCGGAACCCACGTTAAACTGTAGGTCCCCTCGGGAATGGCCCTGGCAGCGAACGAAGAGGAAAAAAGCCTAATTCGAAAGAAGGGCAGAACGGCAATAAAACGGCAATTCATATTTTTCAAAAATGTAAAAAATGTTTTTTTTTTAATTAAAGAATTAGCTAGGAATATCAAGAAAAAAGTAAAAAAAAAAACATTCACAAAACCAAACTTAACACAACGATGGGTTAGTTAGAGGGGGTAGAAATAATAATTTAATTTTCGAAATTTGACAGTAGTTGAATGAATTTTTAACAAACTGTGGGCGTAACCTTCAAGACTTTTCGCTTTCCAAACTATGTACAAAATAATGAAATACGTGTAGTCCCGACTGTCCCTCCCTCGAGAAAAAAATGCCCTAGTTATGCCCACTGAGCGTATTTTTTGGTTACGACACCGTCAGTCTCCAACTGGAAGTTGGCATTTGACCTTGTCTTGCGATTACAAATTGAATATCTCTAAATTGCTCACCCCTCATTGATTAAAAGTTCTTTTAGCATAAAGTAAGCAACTACGATTTTTTTCTTTAAAAAATATTTATTTTGTACTTGAAACTGAACCCAAAATATACATCACATATAAAAGTAAAAAAATATCACAATGATAATGGGTGATGATTTAAAAATATATCAAAATCACTAAAACTAAACTAAATTCTACAACGCTAAGCTAAAATCGACATAACAACTTAGATTTAAATTGTTCATACATATTTTCATGATCTAGGGAAAAAAAATACGTGATTTCATTAAGTGTAATGTACAAAAAATAAATTTCACAGAAAAATTGTACACAATGAAAATTAAATGCACTTGATGATATAGTAAGGAACATTTTTACGAAGCCGCACACCAATAAGAGTAAAAATATTTTTGGTAAAATATGCAACATGATTTAAAAGTTTGGTACAAATTAAAGTCAACACTAACTACACAAAAAAATATACTTGTAAAACATTGGTAATTTATCTACAGACTCGATGTCGACTGGCATGAAAATATTAAATATGTGGGTGATTCCATGGATAAAGAAAGTATACATTTTTACGTTGTCCGTTGCAAGTGTTGTTGTTACTTGTTATGTTTCTATTTATTTTGTTTTTAAAGGTACTATATTCTTTACTTGCAAATTTTATAAAAAAACTGTTCATTTTGTGAGAAATATCGCTATATTTTTTTATAATTTCACCAAAAAATGTATTAATACCAAAAAATTAATTTTCGTATAGAATAACCCATTTTTTGTAACGTGTCAAGCCCATTAGATACCTACCGGCTTAGACATATGTAAATTATTATTGATGGTATTTACAATACGTCGAAAACGATTAAATTTGAAGGTATTATAAACTTCAAAAATAATATTTATACAAGGTAATTAATTCAAAATAATGAAGAACTCCCGGTCAAATCGAAAAAGCCTGAAACTTTCAAATATACATTTTGTGCATGCACAGTAATTTCATTCCCTAGAACGTAAAAAATTTGTATGTCAGTTAAGTTATATATCAGTGGTAATAGTAATTTATAAAACATTTCTGAGGCCTGCTCAGATAAACTGCAATGATTTAACTACATTGCTAGCAAAAAAAGGCTGTCAACAACAAATCAGATTAATTAAACATACAACAAAGCTGCAAAGGAAGTTGCATATTCGGTGTTCAATATGTGCAAACAACTATACAGTTAAAATTAGCCAAATATAATAACATAATACTACTTTGTGCTAAAACAGATAATATAATTTTTTTTCACTATTTCTTTCATACGATTTTCAGTGAAAATCGCTCGCTCTTCCAGTATGATTTTTTTTGTCATCCAATCTTTCTTTAATTTTTAGTCGGGAAATAGTTAAAAAAACACGTTTAGTGCATATAAAATTATTACTTTAATATTATTATTCCCTAAGAAATAGCTTCCATGATTTTTTTTGTCTGAGCGCTCTTCCCTACGGGTCGGGCCGTTTTTGTCAAACAATAATAAAACTGCATTCAAGCTATCTCCAGCGTTTTTGGTTTACTACTCTCGGGCACTCTAAGAGTGCTCTCCTCAAGATTTGCGTGTTCGCTAGTCAAAATCAAGTGATGTCACCCCGAGCAATACGTTCGATTTACAGATACGGTTACTAACGCTAATTCGGTTAGCGAGTGTTCTTCCTCGATCTACAAAGTTTTACAGAGTAGAGAGGCTGCGTCTGCGTAATGACTGTACTTTTTTTTAGACCGTCAACGGTGTAATTTCGTGTTTTGCTGTTTCGATATTTTTAACATAAAGTAATATTTTTGTTTATTTCAAAGAAGAATAATTGTTCTAACTTTATCTTAAATTTTAAGGTAAAAATTATTTTACCATATTCTAATTAGACTGCATCCGGGGACAACTGCATTTGGAATGATAGAAAATCTCGTGTGGATCTATGACATCACAGATCGCTTCCGGAGCACTCTCAGAGTGCTAAACCAAAAAACGCTGTTAGAGTTTGAGTCTCAAGTTGCCACTAATTGGAATGTAATAACACCGTCAAAAGTTATGTAAGCTATGCAGTGGGTTGCTTTTCAAATCTGATATAAACTTTAGGCTATTTAAAATATATACAGGATTCCGTTTTTTGATATTTTGCAGACATTATCTGTATCCTAGGGTGCGTTTTAAGATTTTTTTATTATATAGGGTGTTCCAGAAAGATAATATTTTTTTTAGATTACATGCCATAAATTTTCTTGCCTAATTGGGTGTCTTTCACGGCTACCTACATATACCAACAATTTTAATGAAATTAGTTCATCAAAAAAAAACATTTTGAAAAACTCGTGTTATGAGCTCTCAAGGGCGTTCATGGAACGTTATTCAGGGGAAGAGGGCAAAGATAAAAGGTTTCTGGTCTTTAACTGAACCTGCTTCCTCCTTTCCAAAGTGGCTTCTTAAAAAAAGTCCCCTTCTCTCGTCCTTCCCAAGTATGCAAAACAATTGATACATGGACGACCATGGGTGTATAAATTAACTAAATTTTGGAGTCCTGTATAATTTGTATACAGGGTGTGTCAGTAAGGTGTCTGTCTTAGATAGCACCTAAACTATCAAAGATAGGGAAAAAAGTCTAATACAAAAGTTAAAGGGTTTTTTAGGATGCATAATCTAAAAATATTTTCTAATCTACAGGGTGGTCCTAAAAAGTGGTACTGAATAATAAAAAAGAAAATTAAATGGGACACCCAGAATAATTTTCTAGAATATGATTTAATGGAATAAGGACTTTGCAACCCTATTAAAATTTTTGAAGTGAAATGCAACGTTGCCAAGTAATTATTTTTTTTCCGAAATTTTAATAATTTTAAGGGTATCGTTAAAAAATCATAGCAACCTGTGGATTAACCCTAGGCAAATATAATTTACATTATAAGTACTTTAAGGTACGATATATTGATCTATAATAATGTTTTTTAAATCTCTTATACAGAGCGTTCATTACAAGTTGGACAACTCGAGAGTTTTAAAAATGCTTTATTACAATTTTTTTAAATGGGACCCCCCTAATTTTTTTAGGCAAAAGAATTTACCTTTCGAAAACCTTACTTTTTTGTTATACATGTCATATATCTAAATATCATAGTTTTTGAAATATTTTAGGATTTGTCTTAAATCAGGGTAAAAAAGGAAAGTTCTAATTAAACTATTTAGTCAAGATTGCTTTGGAACAAAAAATAAATAACTTTCTTTGTCACAGCTGTCATTGCAAACTTATTTCGTCAAAATTTTGTGCTTTATTACTGTTTAAATTTTAGTTTCCTGAACTAACTCATATTTTTCTATTTCGATAAAGTTAGTTCGGGAAACTAAACTTTAAACAGTAATAGAGCACAAAATATTGGTGAAATAATTTTGCAATGACAGCTGTGACAAAAAAATTATTTATTTTTTGTTCCAAAGCAATCTTGACTAAATAGTTTAATTAGAACTCTCCTTTTTTACCCTGATTTAAGACAAATCCTAAAATATTTCGAAAACTATGATATTTAGATATATGACATGTTTAACAAAAAAGTAAGGTTTTCGAAAGATACATTCTTTTGCCTAAAAAAATTAGGGGGGTCCCATTTAAAAAAATTGAAATAAAGCATTTTTAAAACTATCGAGTTGTCCAACTTGTAATGAACGCTCTGTATAAGAGATTTAAAAAACATTATTATAGATCAATATATAGTACATTAAAGTACTTACAACGTAAATTATATTTGCCTAGGGTTAATCCACAGGTTGCTATGATTTTTTAACGATACCCTTAAAATTACTAAAATTTCGGAAAAAAATTAATTACTTGGCAACGTTGCATTTCACTTTAAAAATTTTAATAGGGTTGCAAAGTCCTTATTCCATTCAATCATATTCTACGAAATAATACCGAGTGTCCCATTTAATTTTCTTTTTTATTATTTAGTACCACGTTTTAGGACCACCCTGTAGATTAGAAAATAATTTTAGATTATGTATCCTAAAAAACCCTTTAACTTTTGTATGACACTTTTTTCCCTATCTTTGATAGTTTAGGTGCTATCTAAGACAGACACCTTATTGACACACCCTGTATATCAATCAAACTTGGTTAACGAGACTGGGGGCACTATTTTCATTTCATTCATTTTTAAAACCAGTAGGTAGTCCAAAACTAATTTTTTTTGCTGATATCAACGAGTCGATCCTAATAAAACTTTAAGAGCGTTTTCACACGGCACCATATATCGCGCGCGATAAATGGTCGCAATATTGCTTTACACCAAATTATGTGTTCTCTAATATCGCCTGTGTGTGAAAATGGCTCATTAGAAAACACATAATTTGGTGTAAAAGCAATATTGCGACCATTTATCGCGCGCGATATATGGTGCCGTGTGAAAACGCTCTAAGGGTATGTAAATATATGACATATAAAAAAAATATATCATCATGACGTCACACTTCTTCGGTTTGATCTGTGTGATCAAAAATATTTATCTGAAACGCGCGCTAGGACACAGACACAGTCTGAAAAAATATCAAAACCTCAACATACGGGAAGTGAGATTGAGGCCTCTGTATATTAAACCGCTTTCAGTAGGGAATTTTTTGTTAAATGTAATTTTAATCGGAGCTGGGACCAATCAAAAATTCAAGAAATGACTTAAAATCACAAGGCCTGACTTAAAATTAATTTTCGATTGGTTGTAATTCCAATAAAATATTGCAGATAATAGAAAATTGCATGTAAAGCGGGTCGTAGAGATAAAAAAAATAACTTGGGCAACCCACTTCAGACCTAACTTAAGTAAGGTTATAGTGGCTTTTAAAATAACAAATACATCAACACAAAAAAAAACCCAACGTGGCGTGTCAACTCAATAAAGTTATTTTTATAAAATAACAAGACAAAAAATGACGATTTTTTTATTTAAATATTAACATTGAAAAACTGATTATCTCTGAAGTTGACATGGCCACGATGGAGATAACGCAATAAGATTAGTTTTACAATTTGTCAACACGTAGGCGACAGGAAAATAATGTATTACATACTTTTTTTTTCATAAAGATTTACCATTTTTTTTAAATTAAGCACACTATACATTTAAGGTGACGGCAGTGGTGGTTTTTAAGAAGAGCTGCAGCGCTGCTTCAAATGTTTTCATTTTTTAATCTAAAACATTCTACAATATACCGGGTGACAACGAATGTTGTTACCCCCCCTATTTTCTCCGTAGTTTTATTAATACAAATTTTAAAATTTCGAGAGATTCTTAGTGTATATTTTGTTAGTTTTTGGTAAAGTCATACTTTTAAAATCACTTCCGGTTTGACCGGAAGTGGTATCAACTCTTTTATTTTAAATAGAAACCTATTATTTTTTTCGATATTTGAATTCTAAGGCAAATTTTCTTTAAAATGACATATCATACATTATCATTTGTTTTTAAAATGGCTACCAGAAAAAATTTTTAAGAAAATCCTTAGATGGCCATGGACTCGCTAATATAACATGACTTTTTGAGAGTGGGCCATGGAAGTTTTAACGTGGTCTATTTTAACCCGTTTTATGTTAAACAATAACATTCTTTGCGAAGGATGCTTCTGTCAAAAATATTTTAGATATGTCATATTTTTTTAAACAATGAGAAAGAATTACTCAATATTTTTAAATGGCAAGAAGCCATTCATTTGGGGCCAACAAATAGCTTATTAAATTATCTTTTTAAAAATGTTTCATAAGTATGGTATTATACTTAAAGGAGCAGCTAAAATTGAAAAAACATCGAGACATGTCATATTTCAAAAAAAGTTCTTCAATTTTTGTTACGAACACTTTTATTATTTCACAGAATATTTCATAGCCTACTTGTTTAACATAAAACAGATTAAAATAAACCACTTTAAAACTTCCATGGCCCACTCTCAAAAAGTCATGTTATGTTAGCGAGTCCATGGCCATCTAAGGATTTCCTTGAAAATTTTTCCTGGAAGCAATTTTAAAAACAAATGATAATGTGTGATATGTCATTTTAAAGAAAATTTGCCGTAGAATTTAAATATCGAATAAAAATAATAGGTTTCTATTTAAAATAAAAGAGTTGATGCCACTTCCGATTAAACCGGAAGTGATTTTAAAGGTGTGACTACTAAAAACTAACAAAACATACACTTAGAATTTCCTGAAATTTTAAATATTGTATTAATAAAACTACGGAAAAAATAGGGGGGGGGGGGGGGGTGTAACAACATTCGTTGTCACCCGGTATATATATCTCAATTTCGTATTTAATTATTAGGCTTCTGCACGTACGAACTCGTAGGCTATTTTAAATCGGGCACATGGTCGTTGCTGTTGAAAAGCGCCCCGTCACCCTATTATTTGCGTCGCTTTAAGCTGGTCAGTGAGAGTGTTCTCGAAACTCTTGCACTTGTTGCCGGGTAAATGTATTCTTGAACCGAGATTACTATTTTGAGAGGTTTTTCCTATATAAAAATAATTGATCCAGAAATAATTTTGTCAATTTAAGAATTCATCCCCAAATATATTTTGCTGTTGTTGATAGGTTAAAGTGCAAGAGTTTCATCAGTTTAGTACGTCACCGTACGCGAAGGCACCTAAGGAGGCAATATTGTATACAGGGTGCTACAAATTCGCGTACGTGCATGGGGATATCAAAAACGGTAAGAGATACGAAGATGGTTAGATTGAGGCAAAGTTGCGTATTTTGGAGCCTAATAATTTGGTGAAAGAAAATTCTAAATATTTCGAATGCCTTCGAAAAAACCGAAATTTTCAATTTTGGTTTTTAATTTTTTGCGCCTTAATTTTTGAATTGGGAAAAAAACAAGAAATACTTTTCCATATCAGTTTTTTATGGTCTACAATATGGAATTTTTAAATGCGACGTTTCGTTCTTTGGATACCACCATCAAGTAAATTTTTTTAAATACGGACCTGCATTTTTTATTACAGTTTTAGGGACTTATAGGCTTTAGAAACCTAATACAATTAAAACATTTTAAAAATTTTAAGGCTTCGTCATCAAATAACACATCAATATTTAAAATTATTCCTTTTTACCCATTACGGTCCTGTAAATTATTTAAAAAAGTTTGAGTCCTTTTTATAGTCTTAAGATTTTTTAGTTAGACACTTATAAATAAAATACGATAAAATTATTATTACAAGTAAAAAGAAATAGTGATGTATTAGTTTGTATTAAATTAACATGTTATTAAATGTTTTCATTTTTCTTTATGATTTCAAAACCTCTACTAAAATATCTTAAAACTATAAAGGACTCAAACTTTTTTAAATAATTTACAGGGCCGTAAGGATATAAATTGATAATTTTAAATGTATTATTTGATGACGAAACATTAAAATTTTTAAAATGTTTTAATTGTATTAGGTTTCTAAAGCCTATAAGTCCCTAAAACCGTAATAAAAAATCCAGGTCCGTGTTTAAAAAAATTGACTTTATGGTGGTATCCAAAGAACGAAACGTCGCAATTAAAAATTAAAAAGGCCATATTGTAGATCATAAAAAGCGGCTATAAAAAATGTTTCTTGTTTTGTTCCCAAGTCAAAAATAAAGGCGCAAAAAATTAAAAACCAAAATTGAAAATTTCGGTTTTTTCGAAGGCATTCAAAATATTTACAATTTTCTTTTACCAAATTATTAAGCCCCAAAATACGCAACTTTGCCTCAACTTAACCATCTTCGTATCTCTTACCGTTTTCGAGATCCCCATGCACGCACGAGAATTTGTAGCACCCTGTATGCAGCACTGCCTAGTTCTAACATTAAGAGCTGCCACTGGGTGATGGGCTGATGAGGTAATATATGGATATTTGCAGCTAATAAACTAAACACTGGCTTACTACTAATAAAAGTCGTCAAGTAGATTTTAAATCTTAAGAAATAAATAAAACAGGCTGAAACAATCTCGCCTATGTAAGTTGAGCACCAAAGATTAATTTTAATCTTGATGGGTGACAATTAATATTTAATCAGGTATATTATAAAGGAATGTGGCAAATTGTTTTTTTTTACGACAGAATCATATGAGTCAGCTGATGACTTTTGAACAATCACATCCCAAAGTTAGGTTCTGCTACGTCGGCTGCGTTAGTTTTGTTATTTAATGGTTGTGAGCTTTGTTCCTAAAGAGTGCGGTCTAGTGGCGCATTCGCCATTTCATTTAAAAAAATAAATATTTCTTTATTTCTTCCTTTTATGCAAAAATCGGCCAAATATCCAATATACCCACATTTGAAGTATAATTACCAACAATTTATAGTTAAAAAAGTCTGAATTTATAAAGTAATAAAAGCAGAAAAAGAAAAATGGACAAATTTTCTTTTTTTGCTTTTATTAATTCATTAATCAAAATTTCTTCAGTTCAAAACTTTAGCTAATTGCTATTCAAGGACGGGTATTTGGCCCCTTTTGAAAGAAGCGAAAAGAATAAGAAATATTGATCAAAATATGAAATGGCGACTGCATCACTAGACTTCACTCAAAAAGGAATAACAAACTAGCCAGCGCGCTTCCGATTGGTTGGTTGGGCAGTTTTCAACCTGTTATAAATCAATTAAAAATTTTCAAACTGTTATAAACCAATCAGAAGCGCTAAATAAACCATGTGGTATTTATTTGTGTGATCAAAAGCTCGCAGGTTCTAAAAATGAACCCACTTTCTAACGCAATTTTATTAATTTTAACTGCAAATAAGCATTCCATACGTCACCATCCTGTTAAAAATAGTTTGCACTTAATAAAAAAAAAATGGTTAGAAATTATGTAAATAAAAAAAGTATTTATTCCTAAATGAGGTAGTAGGTGTGTTAATTTATTGGGTTACATAATGTCAGAGGATAATAACTATCATATTCTGTTGTAGGGGGCGCTCCATGCCCGTACAAAGTAAATTATTTTACCTACGCAGTTCGCTAAACAAATACTTTTCTTATTTATAAAATAGAGATAGAAATGGTCAAAATATAGTATCGATATTTGTACAATGTTTTTATAGATAAAAATGTCAATGAAACATTTATACTACAACAGATAAGTTGATTACTAACAAAACATTTAAATACATTCAACAATGATTGAAAACTAAAATGGCACTAATCTGTACTATGTGTCTAAAATACCTGAGTAAAAGTAAATTTCTCAAAAAAAATCTACTCCAATGAAAACGGTGACAATTTTTCCTTCTGAAATTTTATTTACCGTCTTCGTCTTATTTAATTACTCCTCCTCCGCTGTTACTTCTTTCTTAGGTCTGCCACGTTTGCCCATAGTTTTTGGTGTTGGGTTTTGACTAGAACTTAATGGCGTTCCTTTATCGCTTTTGACTGATATATCCATATCTATATTATTAATTAATTAGTTAATTAAATGAGCCTGTCAATTGACATAAAATTTGTTTTGACAACGATTTACGATTCAAAATAGTTACATATTCTGAAAATACAGGGTGGCCCATTTGGCTGACAAAGTAATATACCGTCTTTACTATTAAAGATATCGAAAAAAAGTTTTTATAAAAGTTATGAGGTTTAAAAAAATATATGTTCTAAAATTATTTTTAAATATACAAGATGGTCCAGAAAAATAGGACAATAAAAATATATTTTTTTTCAATGGAACACCCTATATAGTTTAGCATTTTTTGTTTCCTTATAATATTATCCATATTACGCCATATTTATTTTTTTAAATTTTGCGTAAACGTTGCCAAGCAAAATGCAATATTCTTAATATTTTGGAAAAAACATTATGGTAAAAACCTGTATAAGAGTATCGAAAATTTCTTGTAATCTCTTTAAGTTTAGGGATAAAAAAACTTTTTGTGAATTTTTTTTTTACTAAGTCTGGCAAATCTTTTAAACTGATTGAAAGGACATTTTTGGCAATATACAGGGTGATTCACGTTGAGTGGCCTATTAGAAGATCTCGGAAACGAGTAAACTTATCTTTCTAAAAATTTGATAGCAGGCATAATTGGCTTTGAGCTTTTAAAACATTATCTTTTGAGGTTTTTGTTACTTCCGGTTATACCGGAAGTTAATGCCAACTTTGCTATTTCAAATGGAACACCCTGTATATTTTAGCATTGTTGATAACCTTATTAAAATCTAAATAACTTTTGTTAATATATCTATCTGTAACCGTTTTTGAGATATGAATTATAAAAGGATTTTTTATGTAAAAACGCTCCGAGAAGGAAATTTAGTAACTCTGAAACTAATAAAAGTAAACATTTAAAATTTTGTAAGCTTTCAAGTAATACATAGATCTTTAGTTTAAATTACTTGTTTCACGATTTTTATACAGGGAGTTCTTAAAATTGTGCCAATTTTTCCATTTAAATAAATGTGCATAAGTCAATTTTTGCAAATGGAATACCCTATTTTTTAGCTTACTAACGTGTAGGCAACGAACATAGGTGCTTAATAGCAAATGGTAACAAAGCTCAAAGTCAAAC
The DNA here is from genome assembly GCA_935413205.1 of Polydrusus cervinus. NCBI lineage: Eukaryota > Metazoa > Arthropoda > Insecta > Coleoptera > Curculionidae > Polydrusus > Polydrusus cervinus. The sequence continues at coordinate 17,636,392 of OW284515.1, forward strand.
GAAAATCCCAGTCAAAGTCTTCTTTTCAAAAATAATGTCGCATTAATACAAACAGAAATTTTAAGATTTTTTATTAAAATTGCTCATAATTCCAAAACGACTAAAAATGTGGATTGTAACATATAAAGCATTTAGATAGCAAATTTAATTCTCTACACGTTAGTAAGCTAAAAAATAGGGTGTTCTATTTGCAAAAATTGAATGTTTACCTTTATTAGTTTCAGAGTTATCAAACTTCATTCTCGGAGCGTTTTTACACAAAAAAATCCTTTTATAATTCATATCTCAAAAACGGTTAGAGATAGGAATACATTAATATTAACAAAAGTTACTTAGATTTTAATAAGGTTATCAAAAATGCTAAAATATACAGGGTGTTCTATTTAAAATAGCAAAGTTGGCATTAACTTCCGGTATAACCGGAAGTAACAAAAACCTCAAAAGATGTTTTAAAAGCTCAAAGCCAATTATGCCTGCTGTCAAATTTATAAGTTTACTCGTTTCCGAGATCTTCTAATAGGCCACTCAACGTGAATCACCCTGTATACCGGGTGGCCAAATAAGAATGAACGCAGCGCCAGCTATATCTCATTTATCACAGGATTTTGAAATAAAAAAATCATTACAAAGTTACCAAGAAAAAAAATATTTTTAAGTTCCTAAATTTACCGCTAGAGAGAGTTCAATCTACGACTATCAAGATTATAAGATTTTTATTAGTAATATACTAAATAAAGTTATAGCAAAAATTCGTTGCTGTATTTATTGGAAAATACGGTATAACTTTGCTTTAGTACATGTTGCTCTAACTCGTAAAATAAACTGAGAGGAGGGGAAATACTCATAATTCGGGTTTGCCTTAACCAAATTCAATAAACTTGGTCTTGTTTGAAAGGGCTTATCCTATATAGTCTATGTCAGAAAGGTGTAGAGTAATAAAAGCTCATTAGGTATTCAAAGGGACTACAGTTACCCAACGAATATTTAAGCCACTTTTATAATTTGGCATTGATTTTCGTGCCATATCTTACTGGTGTGTCCCACCAAGTGCTGCCTTAAGTAGCATCGAGATCCCTTTTCTTTTCGTCGGATCCTAGCTCTACTGATGAGTCATGATATGACGAAACGCGTCTAGAGATGGATCTGGCGAAATGAAAAGGAAAATCTTCTTTATTGATTTTATTGCAAAATTCTTTCTTTTCATCAAGTACAGGTAGTACCACCTGGATTTGGGTCAATTTATGGGTTTTGCCTATTGTTATCCATTCACAAACACTGAAAATGGTGTGACAAAGGCGTGCATTATGTACATAGTATTGGGTACACTTATTTTATCTTAAACATTCTAAAAAAAAAATACAAAAAATACATACACATTATACAGAAATTAAATTATAAAAAATCATAATATTCTTCATCATCTGAGGAACTGTCTCCTTTTGACGGTATAATTAACGGGTCGACGGTGCGATCGATCAGGTGGTCAAGATTTCACATTTTCTCCTCTTCTTTAATGACATGATGGACTGCTTTTCGCCATTTTTCTGGTGTCACTTCCTTAATGGCTTGACCAAACAGTAACTTAACATCTTTCATTTTGAATGTTGTGTCTTGCTACAAATCCTTTCACTTGAGCCCATACAAGTGCTATAGGATCTAGTTCGCAATGATATGGCGGTGTGCGCAGCACAGTTAAACTATGTTTTTCAGCTATATCTTCCACGTCATATTTTATAAAACGGTGTTTGTTTTAATATTACAAACAATACTTTTTTTTATCCTAATACCCGTTAACGTAATTCTCTAATATTTTTGGTTAGTTATCATAAATAATTTAATGCACAAAATGTATCTGCGCCTATGGCCGACACCGAAATTGAGCTGAACTGGACGGAATTTCCCATATTATTACTCTTCACCTTTCTGAAATAGACTATAGGAACCTTTAAAATGCTGTCTGACAATTTTTTGAAACATCCATCGCCGCTAGAGGTCGCTATTGGCGTAATCACTAGATTTTACATTTTTTTCCAAACATTTTAAATAGAACTACATATAAATATTTATTTAGATTAAAAACGAAGAAAACTAGTGAAACCCGCATGTCGATATTTAAGTTTAAGCTGGAGCTACAAGAAAAAATATTAAATCGGCTGCAGGGAACCGATATTTTTATAGAATGGGTATCGTTGGTTGGTTTAGGAACTGGAACACACATATGATTTAAACAGGTTCAAATAAAGTAATTTATAGTTATTGTTAGTATTTAAATTTACTATTAGGAAGAATTTAGCCAAAAAAAAACTACCTTTTTATCCTTCCAGAAAACCATATTCTATAGGCTCTGTCAGAAATTGTTGCATTTTGGAAGCAAATAATATTAATTATACCAATATACCTACTTATAATACAAGACAAGATTTTAATATACAGGGTGATTCCTAAGCTGATACTTATTTTTTAGCTGTGTATAGAAGGCATTAAAATAAACAACATTTTCAAATACCTTTTTTGAAAAAAACCCAATAATAAAGTACTTACATTCATTTATTACACTACAAATCAAGTACGGTTCTGCCCAACTTGCCCGTTGAATAACATTAGGAAAACTTCTGGGTGTAGAGAAAAAAACATCCGCACTTTTACGACACTCACAATAAATTAGCACTATAATTAGTTCATTGTTTTCAAATTTTACCATTTTCGCCAATTTATTAAAAGAAAACCACACCGCGCCGCGACTTGCCCAAATAAATAGCTGACGACCCATCCAAAACGGAGAAAAACAATATAAAGTAAAGGGCTATGTTTACCAGGCCCGCACTTAGATTTTTTACTTCTGTAACTCGGGTTTTTTAAAGTTTTTTGAAAAAAGGTATTTGAAAAAGTTATTTATTTTAATGCCTTCTATACACAGCTAAAAAAGAAGTATCAACTTAGGAATCACCCTGTATGTTTACCTATTCCTTCTTCAAGTTTTGTATAAAAAATCTGTACATTAAGATTTTTAAAAAAATTAATTTATCTTCCGGGTTATATTAGAAAAAAAAAATATCAAAATTTAAAATGTTGGAGACAATTATATTTCTTCAGCGATGGAAGAGTTGTGGACTTGCATTGTACTTATTTATTTTTGATTAATTAAAAATTAGATTTTCCTGATATGTGGTAAAATACCCAAAAATATTTTTCTAGTAACCTTTTATGTTAAAACACAATTTGGTTATGTTTATTGATAATTATTTTGGTATAAGCAATCACAATTCTACATGTTTAATTTGCTAAGGTTCCAGGGGGTTGAAACAAAAGGTAATAAAGTAAGATAACTAAAAATGATGATTAGTACAACTCATACATACCTTTTGAACTATTTCCCTTTTTATTTTCTTTAAGCTGCAATTTCCTAAGCTTCATTTGTTCGTACAGGTCTGACCTATCCAACAGCTTTTTCAACTCTAGTTCATTCGAGAAAATATAAGAATCTTCTTCATTTGACTGACGCAATGCGTGCCGTAACTCTATAAGGACATCTTCGGTTCTGGTTTTGTCATCTTGAGTGATGGTCTTAAATTTGCCGTCGGATATCACTACTTTTTCCAAAACTCTCTTAAGTTTGCCGGTGCTTATTACACTCTCGTCAATGGTGTTTTTAGTTACCAATGTGTAAATCACTACAGGTTTGGTTTGTCCTAAAATATAATTTTTTAAATTTATTTTATATAACAATATAATGATAGTAATATTTAAATAAACTGCAGGACAATTGCTTTCGAGCAAGAAAAATTTCGCCTAAATTTAACAATTAATATTTTCTGAACCAGATATGATATCGACCTACGGTTTTGAATGGTTGATAGATTCATCCCTTGGGAAACAATTGTCAATGTTGGATTTTCTTTAACTGACAGAAAATTTTATATACAGGGTGTTAAAGAAGACGATGATTTTTGCTCCAATTTTAATGGCGTGTAACGTTCACAATAATATTCTTAAATTTTATCACTCTACGTCAATTGAATCACTAGTTCATAACAAAGAAAGTAATTTGTCAAATTTTTGATATCTGCTATATTTTAAGAAATACCGATGTTTTTGGAAAACCTTGTTACAGCGGAATCAATAAAAAAAATAAAAATGAAGCCTATACAGGGTGTTACAAATTTGTGTGCGTACAAGGGGATCTCGAAAACAGTAGGAGATACGAAGATGGTTACCTCAAGGCAAAGTTGCGTATTTTGGGGCTTAATAATTTAACGAAAAAAAATTGTAAATATTCCGAACACCTTCGGAGATATCCGAAAAACCCGAAATTTTTAATTTTGGTTTTTAATTTTTGGCGCCTTCATATTTGACTTGGGGAAGAAACAAAAAACCTTCTCATAGCCGTTTTTTATATTCTATAAGATGGCGTTATTAGTTTTCAAATTGGACGTTCAGTTCTTTAGATACCAATCTCAATTAATTTTGTTTAAATAAGGACCTGGAATTTTTAAAACAGTTTTAAGAACTTATAAGTTTTGCAAATTTAATACAATTTAAAGATTTTTAAAATATTAGCGTTTTGTCGTCAAATAACACATTATTAGCATTTCAAATTATCCATTCTTTACTATTACGGCCCTGGCAATTATTTTAGAATTACTTAAATATTAAAATTACATTACAGGAAGTTATGGTGTTTAGGCTATTTATTTTTTCAATAAGATTTACCGTCACAATACTCTAGAAAGTAAGCAAGTTTTCAAGGCATGAGAAGTACTTCTATTTTTTATTAGTATTTTATTTACTCCTTTAGACCCAGATCGCAATACTGTAAAATTGAAAAAAAAATAATGCTCCCGAGTGAAAAAAATGTAACTGCAGTTAGTCTAGTTATGTTACTGTGATGCGCGTGTGTTTATTTCAATAGCAATCTAAAATGCTTTTTATAGTTTAAAAGAGCTGATAATGTTTGTTTCAGGCGAAACATGTAACAAAAATAAACAGACAGAAAAATATTTGAGGTCGAGATTTTGGGTCTCTTTTGTTATAAAATATCAAATATCAGGCCTCTTTGAGTAAAAATGGATTATTCAACTCAGAAACCTTTTGTTTTTTTAGTTTGGCTTCAAATGTTCAAGACCGTAACGAAATAAAAAAGATAATTCGAAAAATGTGTTATTAAATGACAAAACGTTAAAATTTTAAAAACTTGTATTAAATTTCTTAAACTCAGAAATCCCTAAAACTGTATTTAAAATTCCAGGTCCGTATTTAAAAAAATTGACTTGAGGTTGGTAACTAAAGAACGAAACGTCGAATTTAAAAACTTATAACGCCATCTTGTAGAAGATAAAAAACGGCTATAAATAGGTGTTTTTTATTTTTTTCTCAAGTCAAAAATGAAAGCGCAAAAAATTAAAAACTAAAATCGGAAATTTCGGTTTTTTTCGGATATCCTCGAAAATATTCGGAATAATTACAATTTTTTTTTCACCAAATTATTAAGCCCCAAAATACGCAACTTTGCCTCAATTTAACCATCTGCGTATCTCTTACCGTTTTCGAGATTCCCTTGTACGCACACGAATTTGTAGCACCCTGTATAAAGCTCAGTAAAAATCTCTTACCTATACGATGACATCGATCCTGCGCCTGAATATCCATCTGAGGATTCCAGTCCCTGTCAAAAAATATAACTGTATCCGCAGATGTCAAATTTAAACCGAGTCCTCCGGCTCTCGTCGACAGGAGAAATATAAAAACATTCGGATCATTGTTGAACTCGTTGATATTTGCCGCTCTCTCTTCAAGTGAGTATCCTCCATCGAGTCTCCTATAGACGTATTAGAAATAAGTAAAATTTTAGCTTACTGGACAATCAAGGAAAGAAAATTAGTGTTGTGTATCTGTATTTTTCATCAAAGTACGTAGGGACGCCAAAATAATGGGTTCCCTGAGGCCAGGTAGACAATGACGGCCGTTTAATCCTTATTAGGACTCTATCGGAAAGTTATACCCTGATGCAACTTCACAGACTGCAAAATCGCGTTTTCAACATTTAAAAAAAATAAATAATAATTAACGCTTGCCGCACCGGGTGGTGTATCGTGGTTGGACATCCCAAGTAAGTTTTAGACTTTCAAAATATTTGCTCCCCTGTTGACTTCAGTGCGGGGATGTAGGGAAACTTTTTTACTGTCTCTGTGGTGGGTGCACATGCGGAGTTTGTTTGGAGAACCCAATCTTAAATTATTTGAATAGGATTGCGGTTGGTTTTTCATTGGGATTCAACAGGTGATGCTCGGACACCAACATTGATTGGACGTATCAACTTGATTTTTCACTGTGAAATGTAATTTGGAAGTACTCGATTTTTTACTAGTAATTATATATAAACCCCAGCCGCGGGTCACCCACACAGAAAACAAATATTTTGTACCACAACCGGAAATTTTTTAATATTATAATGCGCTCTTTCACTATATTTGAATGTATGTTATTCAGCACAAATATCCTGTACTAGAACCTATTGTAAACATATCCCAATAAAAAAAATCTACCTAGAGTATTACGAATATTTTCTAGAAACAATTAAAAACACGGCAGAAAAGTTTAAAAACATGAGGCGAGAAGGAACGATCATATAACCTGCACAATCCTTTTATTCGCGAGTCGTGCGACCGATTATATTGTTATCTTTGTTTCGATAACTTAAATAGAAAATAACAGAATAGAAATAGAACACCAATCTCGAGAGATTAGTTAGGTCGGAGCGTGTCGGATGAAGGCTGTCCCGAGTTGCCTATTTGCGGGTTTTGTTGTGACGTCGGTACGTTCTTCCGCGTATTTTTATAAAAGAGCGTATTTTTATTTCCTGATGATTTCCAGTAATTGCCAACTCATTCCCATGGATTCATAGATGATTCCTATGGGCACCCCCAGGAATTCCAAACTGATTCTCCACTTATTCCCATTGAACATTTTCAACGACAAAAACTTTAGGTTATTATCGTCTGATTTTCTGATGATTCACAGTGATTGTCATCTGATCCCCATGGATTCCTATATGATTCCCATGGACACCGAGGAATTCCAAACTGACATTCAGTGATTCCCATTAAACATTTGCAACGACAAATTAAGTGAACAAAAAAAATCTTAAGATTATTATCGCCCCTTTCCTGATGATTGCAACCTGATTCCCATGGATTGCCAGATGATTCACACCCAGGAATTCCAAACTGATTCCCAAAGAGGCCCAGAAATTCCCAACTTATTTCCATTAAACATTATCAACGACAAATGAAGTGAACAATAAAAATCGTCAAAACCCTTAGGTTACTATCGCGTTTTTTAGATAATTCCCGTCCGCGCTGTGCTGTAAAGTAAAATTGAGGTTTAATCAAAAATAAATCGATTCCAAAATAGTCCAGATGTAAACAAAAACACTGCCAAAATAATAATGACATGCTACAGCTGCCGCAGTACTTAATAGCAACGTCATTTATCGTGATTTTTTTGTAAATTTTAAAATTAGTTGAATTTAAGCAGATTTTTAGTGAGCTGAAAAAAATTAATGATATAACCTGGCACGTGTTATTGATAAAAAAAAAACACTTATTTTAGCACAGACTTAACAGTTTAGAAGCCAAATCTATCAAATTTAATAATAGTGAAAGAGCTCATTATTAAACATCTTAATATTTCTAGCCAAAAGTAATTTAGAATTAATAGGATAAATTAAACTCTCTCGTACCTATAATTATAATTCCTCATAATCATGTACTCCTCTAATAAATCCAATCCCATAACAAACTGACTGAAAAGTATGACTTTATGTCCTAATTTCCGTAACTGAGGCAATAGCGTGTCCAGCACAAGCAGTTTGCCGCTAGATGTTACCAGCTCCTCATTAATAAGAAGTTGTTTGACCTCACTGTTCGGGTCCAAAGGAAAATGAACTAAATACGGGTGGTTCACGATTTTCCTAAACATCATCAGTGTATTTTGCATGGTCACTCGGGTGAGGGTCAAACCGAATTGCTTCAATCCATGTTTGTTTGTGCTCAAGTCGGTTTCGTCGAGCTGTAGTTCGTCGTCGAAATCTAGGTCGTCTTCATCGGGAACGGCGTAATTCTTTTTCAAGGTGCATTTCCTCTTCGGGAGCGGTTCGGTAAAGTTTAAGGTTTTTTCCTCTGGCAGTCTTCTTAAACCTATAATATGTAAAATAATTTTAACTGAAGCTGTGTTTATAATAATTTTATATATAGGGTGCTACGTGCTACAAATTCGTAGCGTGAAAACGAAACAGAAAATCCTTATTTAAATACAAATTTAAAGGTTAGCGGAAAAAACTTTAAAGAATATACTACCACCTGCAACCATTTTTTTTAAATTAAAAAACATCTCAGAAAAAAAAATAGTAAAACCATAATACAAAATTAAGAAATTATTCTTGCTTAAAATTACTGAATCAAATAACTAGGGTTGCGCAAAATAATCGATTAATCGGTTAATAATCGATTAATCGATTATTCGATTGTCGATATATTTTTAATCGATTAATCGAAAAATCATTTAATCGATTATTAATCGAAATGTTTTCGATTAATCGATTATTTTCGATTAATCGAAAATAATCGATTAATTCATATCATCAAAAATCGATTATTTTCTTCGATAATCGCACAGCTCTACAAATAACATGCCTAATACACAATTAATATCACTAATCATACAATATTTTTCAGTTGAGTCCTAAATGTTTAGGGACGTAAACGGTAATCCGAAATGTGTTATTTAATGACCAAACGTTAAAATTAAAAAAAACCTTCGACTTGTTACATATTTGTAAGGTTTAAAATTGTATTTAAAACCCGTTAAATTTGGAAACTCATATTATAACCATCTGGTAGAACATACATGGCTATAACAGTGTTGTTTCATTCCTTTCCGAAGTAAATTAAGGTGTTAAAAACTAAAAACCAAACTAATTTTTTTTGCCGATATCGCCGAAAATATTCGGAATATTTAAAATTTTCTTTTACCGAATTACTGCGCTGCAAAATACGCAACTTTATTTTAATTTAACTATCATGCATATGCTATATGTTGGTCAAAAATTGTTAATTGGCCCAATATTGACAATCTTTAGCCAATATTGGTAATTAATTGGCTACATATGGGAAACTTTTTTATTATTAACTTTACGAAAAAAGTTATTCTTCATAAAAAGTTCTGCATGGTCCAAAACTTAAAATGAAACCATCAGATGTTAAATTTTTCCAGTCGTATACGAGGTTTGTCAAAAAATATGAATTTTGCCCAAGAGTAAAGTACCTTTATTTTTGACAATATCGAAAACTGTAATTATAAAAAGTTGTTCGGTATGAAAAACCATGTTCTAATATGCAATTACGCTAAAAAATATTTTATATTTTTACAAATTTATAGGTAATTTGAGACAAAATTTGTAAAAAAATTAAATATTTTTCAGTGTAATATAACGTGTTTTAACATAGTTTTTAATGCCCAACAACTTTTCATAATTACAGTTTTCGATATCGTCAAAAATAAAGGTACTTTACTCTTCGGCAAAATTCATAATTTTTGACAAACCTCATATATGACTGAAAAAATTTAACAACTGATGGTTGCATTTTAGGTTTTGGACCATGCAGAAACTTTTTATGAAGAATAACTTTTTTTCGTAAAGTTGATAATAAAAAAGTTTCCCATATGTAGCCAACTTAAGTAGACACACTGTATGTGCCCAATATTGTGCCAATATAATTTTTTTCAAATTAAAAAAGAGGTGGAATTAGGTAACAAGGTATTTAGAATATACTTATAAGTTTAGACATCTTATTTATTACTTTTTTCGTTTGTACTGAGCATAAAGTATATTTTCTAATAATAAAATAACATGAGGTGTTTATTAAGATTTATTAATTACCCAATAATTCACTTCATTTTTACATTAAAGGTTAATCATTATTATTATGTATTATTATTACATGACCTTTCCGTGCCGCGAGAAGCTTCAATGAAAAGAGAGAATTTAACTATTGTGCCAAAAGACTTGGTAACATATTATTAGTATCTCCCTACATTATCCACAAACATTTAAATAGTGTAAAGCTAAGCAAACCAACCGAACAACGTCATTATTAAACTGAAGTCCGGTCCCGATGAGTTGGCCTGCCGCGAAGTAATCTAACAAGTAAATTTTCCCCATGGGCGTAAGGCAAATTGGGTCTGGGTTTAGGGGTACTTAACTAACTTTTAAGACAATCGTATAAAAGCAGTATTCAGTATTTCTTTAGGATACCCAAGAAGTAGCCTATTTAAATATGCGTCAATTATTCCATAACACCCTGTATACAGGGTGTCCCACCGGGAACCGAATCGATCTATATATAGAAAACTATACATAGGAAATTTTTGAAAATTTGACAGTATGCTGATGCTGATGGGGGCGACCGGGCTAAAATATTTTCATAAATTGGCAATATTTCGGAAACTAAGAATTTTTGGGATATACAACCTTATACAAACTTACCCTTATTTTTAATGCTAAATAAGAAATAATTATAAAATTTGGATGTTTCCATTTAAAAATCTAGACTTTTTTTTGCAGTTTTTTCAATTTCATTTTTAATCTTATTTTTGAAACACCCTGTATTAATAGTTATCAAAATATTATAAAAAATCTATTAAAGCAGGTCCTTTATAACAAGGAATCCCACTTAAATTAAATAAATAAGGATTCTTTATAGAAAAAATTGATAATTATTCTAAAGCTTGCAAACGTAATTTTTGACATAAAAATTCAAATATGTCAAAAACGTTTAGACATAGGTATAGGACATGGTATACAAAATCTGATTAGAATCTTGCGTAGAATGCAAAAATGTAATAAGCAAGTTGACACTTACTTCCGGTATAACCGGAAGTGCCACCATTTTGAAAATATTTTAGCCCGGTCGCCCCCATCAGCTTCAGCATACTGTCAAATTTTCAAAATTTTCCTATGTATAGTTTTCTATATATAGCCAATTTTCAAAACATTCTTTTTTGTAGTTTTTAAAATTCTTGAAATAATGCATACTTTTTTGACATTTTGTATATTATTTGACTATCCGGTACGGAATAGTCATGCGGAGATTTATAATTACCTGCCATATTTTTTTCGATAACAAAATCGTACAGCTTCATTTGCAAAGGAGACAAAGGGCAATACACCACAACCTCCTTTTTGGGCACCATATCATCCAAGACATCTTTCTTGAGCCGTCGTAACATGAAGGGAGCCAAAACATTGTGTATTTTGGACACCAAGTTGTTCGATTCCTCTTGTTCGATTATTTTATTCTCATCTTTCATGTCTTCAATTAAAAACAACTCTGTGAATGTGCTCATATTACTGAAGAAGTTAGGCAATAAGAAGTAGAGGAGAGACCATAACTCTACAATGTTATTGTGTAGAGGGGTACCGGTTAGGAGCATCCTGTTCTTGGATTTTAATTCTCGGAGTTTTCTGGCGAGCTGGCTCTCGTGGTTTTTGATTCTGTGACCTTCATCAACTATAATGTACCTAAAACATGGCGATTTTTATAAATGGTATTGCTGATCATACAACAGTACTAAGGCATTTAGTGTCCGTTAAAATATATAAACAAAAGAAGCTTAGCGGCAAGCGGACAGAGTAGTGCGTCTATCTTTTGCATTAAAGTACACAGGGACTCCAAAGGTAATGGAATCCCTGGGGCACAGGTAGACAATGACAGGCTGTTTCGTTCTTGTTAGAACTCATCAGAAAGTCATAACCCGAAGCGACCCCCAGTATAGCGAGCCTGTTCTTTCAAAGCGTTTTTAAGGACTAAAAACGCGATGAAAACCCAGTAACGCCATCATAAGGAATCAACTCAATACAAAAGATATAGCCATCTAACGTGAAAACGTTAGATGGCTATATCTTTTCCGAGATGTATGGAGAAGCGAAAAAAAGGTTTCCTATACTGGTGAAGTGGCCGTTCCGTGCTTGATTTATTTAGATTTATTTATATTTCTACGTTTTCACGTTAGATGGCTATATCTTTTGTATTGAGTTGATTCCTTATGATGGCGTTACTGGGTTTTCATCGCGTTTTAAGTTCTTAAAAACGCCTTGAAAGAACAGGCTCGCTATACTGGGGGTCGCTTACGGGTTATGACTTTCTGATGAGTTCTAACAAGAACGAAACAGCCTGTCATTGTCTACCTGTGCCCCAGGGATTCCATTACCTTTGGAGTCCCTGTGTACTTTAATGCAAAAGATAGACGCACTACTCTGTCCGCTTGCCGCTAAGCTTCTTTAGTTTATATTATTTTCAACAATCAAATTAATAACTACAACCCCAGGTTTATCAAATATTTGGAAATTTATATTACTCAAACTCTTACTTTTGCCTTTGATGAACATATAAAAAATTACGTAAATAATTAGCTGGAAGTTGTTATGCCCGAAGAGTTTCTCATAAAGTAGATAATAGTTCTTCGAAATGTTTATTTGTTTTGGAGATACGGAATTTGTTTCTGGGGAAATTGCAATCTGAATTAGAACCAAATCCTCTTATCCTACGGAATTGAAATTTTACATGGTGATTCAGTTTCGATGACAATGCATTTTTGATAAGCATGATCTGATTCTACACCCAGGATATACAGGTTGGTCGATTAGATGTGCAAAAAATGATACTTTTTTTATTAGTTCCATATTTTCAATACCGCCAAAAGTTATTGCATATCCGATAACCATTTCAGGGCACTTAGAATATCTTCTGGAGATTATCAAAAGATGACGCTAAATCAGATTGTATAGTACTATCAACAATAGAAAATGTTACTATTGGCAGGATGTAACAACATACTATGCAATCTGATTTGTCGGTGTGCTCTTGCCTCAGGGAAGAGTGTAAAATGAATCGACACCTAGCCATCCTATTCACGCCGGACAGGCAGGATGGGATCGGATATCTCGTAGGATGAAGGTGCCGTTTCACACTCCCCAGTCGGTAGATCACATTTGTGGTCGATGACCGGTTCAAGATGGCCTACGTAGTCGGCGAACCGTAAAAAAAAATCTGATTTGTATTTTTTTTTGCCATAAGGATGATAGTCTTACTTTCAAAATATTAACAAGTAGTTTGTTAAAATATGTTAAAAGTAAAACAAGGTGATGCATACATTTTTTATTATTTTTATAGATGAATATTTTTTCAAAATTTTTTTTGAGTGTATGCGCGTTCTTGTTTACCTACTGCTTAATAGACCGGGTGATTCCTAAGTTGATACTTCTTTTTAGCTGTGTATAGAACGCATTAAAATGAACATTTTCAAATACCTTTTTTAAAAAACTTAAAAATAGGCGAGATACAGAAATAAAAATCTAAGTACGGGCCTGGTCATCAAAACGTAGCCTGCTATACTTTATTTTGTTTGTCTTATCTCTTATTAGTCATGCAATTTACGGGTCGGCGGTCAGTTTGTTATTTGGCAATCCGCTGCGGTGTGTTTTTCTGAAGCAAGTTAATTTTAAATTGGTGACACGTGAAAATGGTAAAATTTGAAAACAATGAACTAGTAGATATGGTGCTAATTTACGGTGCGTGTCGTCGAAGTACGGCTGCTGCTTCGAGATTATACGCAGAACGCTTTCCCTTGCGGACTCATCCTACACCCAGAAGTTTTCTTAATATTATTCAACGAGCAAGTTAGGCAGAACCATATTTGATCCATAGTGTAATAAATGAATGTAAGTACCTTATTTTTAAATTTTTTGAAAAAAGGTATTTGAAAATGTTGTTTATTTTAATGCCTTCTATTTTACACAGCTAAAAAGAAGTATCAACTTAGGAATCACCCTGTATTTAGTACAGGTCGGCTACATAGTGTTGCGATCACAACCTTTTTATTACTACAGTGCGTAAATGATCATTTTGTAAACAATGATGAATACATCATTAGAGTCCACATTTATAAAGATCGAAGTAAGTCTTGCACGATATTTGTTGCCAGCGTAAAAAAATCCAGTCTCGAAAATTTAAAATTTTTGTAACTAAATCCCGTTGCATAAATCAGATTATTATTAAATCAAAATCGATCAATACAAACCTCCATTGAAACTGGTTCAGACCGTGAAACTCGTACAGAGGCGTCTGATAGGTCACCAAAACTACCGGATAGGTCTCTGTCCCGCCAATCTTGTATTTTCGTCGCATCAGAGTCAAATTTTTCTTCCTGTTCTCCGCCGACCCGCAGATAGCCACCACAGGAATTTTCGGGGCAAACTTTTGAAATTCACTTTGCCAGTTTGGAATGGTCGACAATGGGGCTACTATTAAGAATGGTCCCGTTACCTCTTGTTCTAGTAGCACTGATATTAGGGCTATGACTTGAATCGTTTTACCCAGCCCCATTTCGTCAGCTAGAATACCATTGGATCCATTGGCATAAAGCATGTACATCCATGTAACACCTATAAAGTAGTATTCACTAAAAAGTTGTAATATCCATGGTTCAAAATGACTTAAAACGCGTCATTTATCTCCGCCAATGAAAATTCTGTCCTAAATAAATTCATCTAGGTTAAGAAACAAAATAGACTGGCAGGTCGGAATAGACATTCGTACAATAGAGTTGTACCATATTCTAAGCTCTGCTTAGGTGCTTTAGTTATAGTTATCAGTAGTTTTTGAACGGTGTTCGCTTTATTGGATCTAAATGGCGTTAAGCCATTTTCTCTTTCAAGCCTTGAACTGTAATCTGGATGACGATTCTAGCGCGCGAATTAATTTATAGGGCAGAGATGGCGAACCAATAAGAAAATAATTTGGAAACGGCATTAATTAAGGAATTTATATGGTAAATATCTATTGTACGCCCACCATGACAAAATTGTTTATTCTTCAGAAATGCTGTTAAATTTACGTCCGTGGGGACCCGGTTTTATAGTTGCTGCGTAAAGTAATAAGTATCACTTTTTATAAAAAAAAAAATTAGACAATATATGGAATGTCAGAAATGTATCTAATTTCTAAGAAATAAGGTATTTATAAGTTAGGGCAATATGCATGCAAAGCTCTTGATCTTTCTTCTAAAACTCATTCAGGTGAAGTGTCACTTCATCAGAAAATCCCTACAAATATAAAAATATAATTTGCCTAAAGTAGTGATTGGCATGTGGCGCAATTTCTTAACATCACCCTAATCGTTTCTTATATCTTACCACTGGCGCACTATTATATTGTCTCTGACAGCGGAATAACCCAAAACGCAGTGCGGCGCTATCACTTGATAGTAGGAGGGGCGCAAACCGACGGTTGCCATAAGACAACATAAATGTTTTCGTGTTTTGTATTGTTCAGTTTTCAAATTTGACCGCTGAGACTCAGCAGAAACGTATAAAAATAAAGGCCTTTATTCAAAAACACTGAATAAATAGTATATTACAATCTGTAATGGGCGAGGTTCAGTTCGTCCTGCCTATGGTACTGCATGACGTCTGTTTAACTAACCCAATTTGTGTGTCATTAAATTGATGGTAAGTTGAGTACCCTCAGAGAGTAGAGACTGTATTATTATGAAATTTGAAAATGATATAGGTATCTTAAGAAAACTATTTATACAAAATTAATTTATTAAAAAATTTACTTTTTTGATGGAATTTGAAAATTTTAGATATAGTTTTATTGTAAATGTTTGTAGTTGTAATAAGCAAACAATATCAGCGTAAAGAATTGAGGGTGGACGTCGTGGGAAGGGGGACCCCCACCCCCCATCCATTTCACCATACACATACTTAAGTGTACTGTGGCACCCCTGCAGGCAAAAGAAATAATTACCTTCAACCTGATATGGATGAAGTGTTCCACCTTCAAAATATTTTAGATACTTTGCAATATCGCAATCCTTGGTTTCCCGTCGATTTTTCTGTTTAATTTCTTTTTTGATCTGCTCCACCTCGCCTAATGTGGGGGCAACATAATTTTTATTTTTTTCTGTAGCTGGTTGTGATTTCTGATCCATAATAGTTTTTCTATAAACTTCTGAGTAATGTTCACATACAGATAACAAGTATCTAAAATAAATTATATCATTATTATTATTATTATTATTATTATTATTATTAAAAACTGAAATTTGCACTGAGTTTAGATTAGGTTATTTCTTGCACAGTATGGCATGCCAGTAAGGACCTTTCTATGTCTATAAAAATAACTGATTTTACATAGGTACCTACTACGAAAGACACAAAACAACAATATATTTTACAAGTTTTTTGTGATGTCAGAATAAAACAGTTAAATAAATCCGGCGATTCTAAAAAATTACTCGTTCTTATACCTTTTTTGGTGTGCAGGCACAATACGTAAATCTACGTTACCTGACGTAACCAACTACTTTTAATTACTTCCGGTTTAAATTACATAATTTAATTAAATAAAAAAACGAGAAATTATATTATTTACTGTCTCAAACTGTCTTAAGGCACTACTGTAACACATTTGCAAAACCTCACCTGCCTAAAGTATTAGCTCTACCAGCTACTAAAGAAGTTCAGGATGCGCGAATAACCAAAATAGCAGATGGTAATAATGGCCCATAAGATGCTAAGTGGAGTGTATTGAAACTAAGAATATGGCACTATTACATATTGTAGATATAATTTTTTTTTTCTACTCCCACATGGAAATTTGCTGTTTCCTTTACACGAGTAAAGCGCGAGTAAAGTAGGCTATTCCAGTTAACTGTGCGGGAAAATCTCATATTCATCCTAGATAGGTAATGAAACTGATCAATCACAGTAGTCAATTACAGAGAAGCCATTGTTGTTTTTAAAAGTACTGACCAATCACAGTATATTATTTTTACTGACTTTTACGCCTTCTTTTTCAAGACACTAAATTATATAATTTATATATAAATATATGGTACAAAATGTTATTAATTTGTTCAATATAACAAAATATATACACATTTATAATAGATTTATCAATAATGCAACCTGCTGAATGTGCATAGAAAATTAATTTCATGTAGCATCATTTATCAGTTGGTATTCCGATCATTAACTAAACGCTTCAATAGTCCAGACGTTAGAGAGTTGGACTATGGAACCAATGGTCGTGAGTTCGAGCTAGGCAACCTACAAACTTTTTTTTACATTTTTGATGAAATGCCTTAAGTCAAAAAAAAACAGATGAGAGAAGACGTGTAAATGTATCCAATTAGCATCAAGGCTGTTTGGCGCCATTTTAAATAAGGGTTTAATAATAATTATTAACACAAAGTAAACAGTTCCATTCCATTGAAATACCAAAAAAAAATAGCAAATTTAAATTTTATCATAATTTTTTGTTTGACATTTCAATGTTACTGGCACATTTGCTAAAAAGCATTGCAAACATTATCAATCCAAATAGTTACCTCATCTGATTTAATGCTTCTTCCTTCCTCTCTGCTGCCTCTTTTCTTTCATTTTCCTCCTTCTTTCTTTTTCTTTCTTCTCTTATGGCATGTTTTTCCGTTTCTGTTAATAATCGCTTAAACACTCGCTTATTTGTTTTCTCGTCATCACGAGAGGGAGTTGTTGCCTCACTGCTTTCAGTTTCTATGACTGGTGGATCATTACTTATAGTAATAGAATCGTCCGAGGCGTCCATTTTTAATAATTCTGTAAAAAGAATAAATATAGGCAACTATAAAATGTTATTCCAATAGGTAAATAAGGAACCAAACTAATAAAACTATTGACTGGAGGCAGTTGCGCAGCCAGAAAATGTGTACGGTGGAGGAAGTGTAGTGCCGCAGGTAAAATATTTTCGGTGTTTCGCCCAAAATTCGTTAAAAGTTCACCCAACTACTATTAAATTCCGAAATTTAAATTATTACCTCTATCCCCCCTAACTATATAACCCATGATTGGATTAAATTTGCTTTTGTAAACATTATGTTTTCATTTTTTTCTATGTATTCCTAGCTGACTCTTTCATTTTAAAAAGAAACACATTTTTTTACCTTTGTGAAAAATATAAATGTTGTGTTTCAATCCAAGATTTTCACATAAGACGTATGTATGACTAACCAGGCCTTTTCGGGCTTCATGTTTTGAAAATTAAGTAAATATATTTTATATGCTCACCACGTCAAAATTAATGATTTTTTTTAGAAATTATGTATTTTTGGAGTGTACCTATATTGATAGAATACGAATGAGATCCGTTTTTGTTGAATAAGCTTAGATATTCCGTCTTAAAGTCTCGTTTTGTATAAAGGTTTTGGATTCATAATGAAGCATTCTCGTTTTTTTCTTATCGCACTATTTTTGTTATTGTAAATTATCACATCTTCAAAAAAAAGTTATTTTTCTGTTTTTTTTTTAATTAAAATTTGTGCTTGAGTTGTTGTCTTTCAAAATAAATAAAGGTGACTGATGGCTGTCATTTGTGTTTGTTGTAAAAATATTTTATTGCATTTGGTCCTATTTTTGTTAATTTAAATAAAATAGCTCTAAAAAGGGGAAACGGGACAAAAAGTATATATTAAAAATATACTATAAAATAATATTATTCTTTTTCTTTAAAATTGCATCACAAACCAATAACTAAGACGATATGCGTCCGAAACCTTAATCTTTATACATAACATGACTTTTAAAGAAGGAATATTTTAAAAACTAAGCGTTTCAGATAAAAACGGCTTCGCAATCTAAGCCAAAAATACATCGTTCTTTATAAAATCATTAATTTTGGCGTGGTGTATGTACGTACAGGGTGTCCCACTTATAATGGAAACAAGCTTATATTTCTGTTATTTTTCAATTGGTTTTTTTAAGTTTTGGTGTGTTTATATATGATCATAGGGCGCATTTTCGTAATGCTTAAGATTTTAGTTAACTCATTGGCGTACGGTTTTATAGGGGTTTTAAAGTAATATTTTAAAGAGTAAAGTACCTTTAGCGATTATTTTATTTCAAAACCAATAACAGAAATCGATTGGGCATCGCTTACAACTACCAAATACAAAATTTCAATAAATTTCCATAACCAGCGGCGTACGTATGACCATTTTTATTTTAATTTTTTGTTAAAAATATGTACATCCAAATAAGCGCGCTAAGGAACAAGTTAATTAGCAAAACATTTGATTGTTTAACGGCTTCATCTAAAAATATATCATACGGTAAAAGCAGTGGCGTACTGTATTTTCTGCTGTAAAATTAAATTTATAATATGAACAATTACAAAATAATCAAACGTACGCGTAAGTCCAATAAAATGCAACTGACAAAAAAATCTAATAACTTAGTTGGCCATGTAAATATAACAAAATTATTATTATATAAAAGAAAATTTAAAGCAGTTGGGTTGGCCATGTAAACAAATTATGAGTTTAGACGTCAACGAGCAAATCATTTTTATGTCTCAAGTTAAATTGTTAAAATTTTTGCTGTATCTAATTATTCAAAATAACAAATATGCGTTTGAGTTTGGCTGAAAAAGTAGAAATAGTGAGACTAGTAGGAGATAATAATCGAAATTGTAGAGAGGCCGCTCAAGAATTTAATCGAAGACACCCAAATCGTCTTTTATCACATAGTACAGTTTCTAAAGTCAATCAAATGTTTAACCAACGCGGTTCGGTAGTGCAAAAAAAAGTAAAACGCCTAAGAAATCATCCACAGGATGAAAGAATTTTAAATCATTACCGCGTAAATCCGAAATCAAGCTTAAGAAGCTTTGACATTACGCGGAAAAGTTCTGTATCAAGATGTTTAAAAAGAAATGGTATTAAACCATTTAAACCAAAATGTTTACACACGTTGCAACCAGGTGATGACGACAGAAGAATGGAGTACTGCCTTACCATGCAGGCAAAATTTTATGAAGATAATGGTATTTTTGGCAAAATTTTGTTTACTGATGAAGCAACATTTTCTACAAACGGGACCGTATCTTCTCAAAATATTCGATTTTGGATGGAGGAAAATCCACATTGGTATATTAATTGCAAAAGTCAATACTCTGCACGTATAAATGTGTGGTGTGGTATTTTGAAAGATCGTATTATTGGTCCCTTCTTTTTTAATACAACTTTAAATGGTGTGAGATTTCTGGACTTCTTGCAACATGATTTTTTTGGATGCTATTCACGGTTTGCCGCTGGAATATAGGGAGAATTTGTATATTCAGTTAGATGGCGCTCCAATTCATAATTTTGCAGCTGTAAGAGAATGGCTCAATCAAAATTTTGAAAATAAATGGATTGGTCGCAACAGTCCTTTTGTAGCTTGGCCTAATAGGTCTCCAGACTTGACCCCGCTAGATTTTTATCTATGGGGTGCTATAAAAAATAAAGTGTATAAAACTCATCCAGTGACTTTAGAAGATTTAAAGAATCGTATAAGACAAGCATGTGCAGACATTTCTCGTCAAGAAGTTCGCAAAGTTTGTTTAAGAGTTGATGAGAGATGAAAAATGCATTAGAAATAATGGTGGCTTGGTTGAAGATATTGATTTTTAGTATGTTATGAGGTATTGATTCAGAGTTGTACACTTGTCATATTGTTGTTGTTTTCAAATAATAATTTTGTTATATTTACATGGCCAACTAAGTTATTAGATTTTTTTGTCAGTTGCATTTTATTGGACTTACGCGTACGTTTGATTATTTTGTAATTGTTCATATTATAAATTTAATTTTACAGCAGAAAATACAGTACGCCACTGCTTTTACCGTATGATATATTTTTAGATGAAGCCGTTAAACAATCAAATGTTTTGCTAATTAACTTGTTCCTTAGCGCGCTTATTTGGATGTACATATTTTTAACAAAAAATTAAAATAAAAATGGTCATACGTACGCCGCTGGTTATGGAAATTTATTGAAATCTTGTATTTGGTAGTTGTAAGCGATGCCCAATCGATTTCTGTTATTGGTTTTGAAATAAAATAATCGCTAAAGGTACTTTACTCTTTAAAATATTACTTTAAAACCCCTATAAAACCGTACGCCAATGAGTTAACTAAAATCTTAAGCATTACGAAAGTGCGCCCTATGATCATATATAAACACACCAAAACTTAAAAAAATCAATTGAGAAATAACAGAAATATAAGCTTGTTTCCATTATAAGTGGGACACCCTGTATATGTGTACCAAAAGGCAAACTAATATAGTGATTTTGTGCTGTGTTTTTTTAATAAATATTGAAATTTTTTTTAAAAGTCCAAACGTGGGATAAAAAATTAGGTTGCAATTAGACTTTCCGGGCTCCTATAAACAAGGGGCTACCCCCCTGGCTGCGCCACTCTGAAGGTGATGTTTATTAGAAGTCGTTTGACTATAGGTTATGAGCTAGGCTACGTTTATGCGCGGATACTACAGAAAATCTACAACTTATATATTTTGCAGCTGCAAGTTGTTTAGAATGTTACCTATTCTTCCCTTTTTAAATTAATATGGCAAGAGTCCATTATTTTTCATCTGTCAGTTAACCTGCAGGCCTTCTATAATCTCACCAATGGGAAATAGTGCGAATACATTAATATCGCACGCTGCACGGGTTTTTACCACGGCCTTCTAGGATGTAAAAAGGAGTGAGAGAGACTATACAGGCTGCTAAAAATTCGTGTGCATAAAAGGAGATCTCAAAAACGGTAAGAGATACCAAACGAAGATGGTCAAATTAAGGCAAAGTTACGTATTTTTGGGGTTTAACAATTTGGTAAAAGAAAATTGTAAATATTCCGAATCCATTCGGAGATATCCGAAAAAAACCGAATTTTTTTTTTGCGCCTTCATTTTTAACTTGGGAAAAAAACAAAAAACACTTTTTCATAGCCGTTCTTTATGTTCTACAAGATGGCGATGTTAGTTTTCAAATTCAACGTTTCGTTCTTTAGATACCAACCTCAAGTCAATTTTTTTTAATACGGGCCTGGAATTTTAAATACAGTTTTAGGGACTACGCTTTGAAAATTTAATACAATTTAAAGATTTTTAAAATTTTACCGTTTTGTCATTAAATATCACATCATTATTATTTCAAATTATTATTTCCTTACTATTACGGCCCTGGCAATTATTTTTTGAATAACTGAAATATTAAAATTAGATTACAGGAAGTTATAGCGTTTAGGCCGTTTTATTTTAATAAGAGTTACCGTAATAATACTCTAGGAAGTAAGTAAGTTTCTAAGTCATGAGAAGTAATTCTATTTTTTATTAGTATATTATTTATTTTCTTAATATAACATCTTATGGTTTTTGCCTTAGATCTAGACCGAAATACTGTAATAAAGAAAAAAATTAATGCTCCCGAGTAAAGAAAAGGTAACTGGAGTGTTAGTCTAGTTATGTTACTGTAATGCGCTTAAGTTTGTTTAAAAAACAATTTTTTTTACTGTTTATACGGTCTGACAATGTCAGTTTCTGGTGAAACATGTAACAAAAATAAACAGACAGAAAAATATTTGAGGCCGAGACTTTTGGTCTTTTCTCTTACAAAACATCAAAATCAGGCCTTTTTGAATAAAAGTGGACGGATTTTTCAAATCAAAAATCTTTTTTTTTTGGTTTAGCTCCAACCGGGACTAAATGTTCAGGACCGTAATGACAAAAAAAATAACTTGAAAAAAAGTGTTATTAGATGACAAAACGTTAAAATTTTAAAAACTTTAAATTGTATTAAATTTGTAAAGCTTATAGAAGTCCCTAAAACTGTATTTAAAATTCCAGGTCCGTATTTAAAAATATTGACTTGAGGTTGGTATTTAAAGAACGAAAGGTTGAATTTGAAATAAACCAATAACGTCATCTTGTCGAACAAACATAAAAGACGGCTATAAAAAAGAGTTTTTTTGTTTTTTTTTTCCAAGTGGAAAATTAAAAACCAAAAAAAGAAATTTCGGATATCTCCGAAACCATTCGGAATATTTACAAATTTTTTTCATCAAGTTATTAAGTCCCGAAATACGGAACTTTGCCTCAATTTAACCATCTTCGTATCTCTTACCGTTTTCGAGATCCCCTTGTACGCACACGAATTTGTAGTACCCTGTATACAGGCCAGTTCATAAAAAAAATAACACAAATATTTGTTGGAATGGTACAACACAGGTACTGACTGATAGAAAAGTTTTGGACTTGCATTGTCTTTATTTGTTTTATATCACAACGTTTCAACTGGTAAGTATCTCCAGCCGTCTTCAGGTGAATACTGAGTACTACTAAAGGGCTAAAAGGCCTTTTTACATTAGGTGTAATTTCAAGCAAAATTGCATGAACGCATTCGCCTTGATCGCATTTTAATCAGCTGATGCAAGTTTTTCCATTTAAAACGATCATTTACTTGCACTTGCAATTACACGTAATGTAAAAAGACCTTAAGGCATCCATTTTCTTGGTAACTTTACCAGCCAGATAATTTCTTTCTTCACAAAATTTTGATGTTGACCCTATCGTATAGAGCAAGAAAAAATAAAATTTTCTACGGTTTCAGTTTTTTATTTCTTCATTATTTACTGAGAAAATAATTAAACAAAATACGCTTTCTAATAAAAACATGTGGAACAACTTACGTCACAACACAGAACTCGAACAAAGAGAAAAGTTATTAACGTGTTAAATGATAGATGCCGCTGTGACTTTTAAATGACGTTGCTAACGCCAAAGTGTAGTGGGTTTGAACTAACGCAGGCGGAAGGGGGGTAGGGGAAGCCACCATATGTTTTTATTTTTTTGAAGGTCAAAATTAATATTTTGAAATTTAAAATTTGTAGTAAATATTTTTATTAATTACGTTTTTGTTACTAATAAATACAATTTCCACTGCACGATTTGTAACAACAACGCATTTTTAATAAAAATATTTACTACAAATTTAAATTTCAAAATATTAATTTACCTTGATGACAAATATATTTGGTTTATCTTTAGTAAAACAATCAATAATACAACTTTTTTATTGCATAAAATCATTTAATTTATATAAAATAAAGTCTTGAAGGATTCCTTAACCCATACAAAAGCAGAGGCCAAGGCTTAACCCTCCTTAAAAGTGTTCTCAAACTACTACATACCACCCTCTACAAACACCGGCAGCATAAATAATCTTATTAAGAAAATAAATAACTGAGATCACACATCTTCTATGTACACAAATAAGTTTAGGGTCATAATCATATATCGAGATCCAGTACGAGTAGAGATCAATAAATCAGGTCGAGGTCTTATTACAGTGAAGGTCAGTATCGGCGAAGGGCATCATCAAGTTCAGGTCTAAATCCAGTGGCAGTTGGTTAACATCATGTTCATCAAAATTCTGAAGGATTTATCATGAAACAAGAGAACAGCGACAAAAATCTTATATTGGCAAATTATTTCTCTTACGACTAGCTATCACACATATCAAATACAAAGACAAAAAAGGGGCAAAGAAATAACAATTTAAGTAACTTTAAGATTTTATTGTTTATTTTGCTTTTACTAAAACTTTTGTATATTTAAAGTTAAAGTGACCAGAACTTATTAACTTGGTTATTTTATTCACTTAAATTCTTGTAAACCCTTAAATAGACAGTCAACTTGATAATATTAGTAGTTATATCTTATATCATGTTGCAAAGCAAAAATTAGGTAATGAACTACCTACCCGGAATATGTTCAATAACATCGAGCCTTTATTTTCAAACAACCTCGATAAGAAACTGACTTGAAGTTTTTATTAAAAAATATTATTTTGTGAAAATAGAGACGTTTTTTAAATCGCTTAATCAACAAATACATACCAAGATACTTAAATTATTTCTGACAGCAAAGTAAAAAATTGTTTTAAAATTTAGGGTCATCGACCTTTGCCGCTAGAAAATAGTTGGAACTGTTTTCAGATTTTTTTCTTAAATATATTAATATAACTTCTTACCCAGACATGCAATAAGACTTTCTTTTGCATTTTAAAATCACGATCTTGAGATGTTTGCGATAAAAACATAAATAATTTCTAAACAAAGGGCCATGTCATGAAAAATACCTTCAAAACCGAACACAAGGAAAAACATCAACGGTTGGTTTTATGATTTAAAAAATGGAGCAACGTGATTGGTCGAAAGATGACAGCAAAAGTAGTGGAAGACAAGTGACACTTGATGCGTCTTTTCCTATCCAAGTTTCATACCCCTGCGTCACAACAAATCCGACAAATGGGCAGCCCGCGCCAGCCTATAAATTCGATACGCTCCGACTTGACTGATCTCTCTGAAGTTGCTATTATTCCTCTGTGGTGATACCGATGTTTTTTGAGCATTTCTTTACCTGACCTAAGCATGTCTTTATTTACTGTACAAAATAGCAAATGACAAAAATACATTCGAGCAGTACCATAGCCTTCTTTACTTTCTAAACAAGGCTATGCCAATCGCTACCACATATATAATACTACCGGATTTTCCAGTGAAATATTTTATGTTAACTGTCCGGGAGTCGGAACGATATACACAAGTATAAATTAATTTTGGCGCGAAGATTTTACCGGCTATACTATAACCTAACTTCTAAGCATAAGAATTTTTAATCTCAAAAAACTGTCTGATCTTTTAAAGATCAGAAGCCAATAACGCATGCAAGAAAATCCCAAAAACGATTCTTGTACGAAGTGATGTAGACATAATTTTTTATAAATCAATTTTTTACAAGTTGTTTTTTATAGTGACAAATAAAAACTTACATGGTAGTAAAAGTAAAACAGACGTAGGTACTTCGATATAGCTTCCACACCGATAACGTTTACTATTATTGTTCTTGACAAAATGAGTTTTACACGAAAATAAAATACTTTACTTATAATTATAAAAATCAAGACAAACGAAAAAGTTAACAGTTCTAATCTAAATCTTTAAAGGGATCAAATGGTAAAAAACACATTGTTGCCAATTTAGACTTTGACAGCTACCTTTACTTTGATGCTTATTTTTTCTTTTAATGAAAACTTGGTAATTATAGATTAATAAAAACACATAAGGGCTGCACACTTTTTCTCATTTCAATATTCATAGTTTTAAAAACTCCCAAAATAAGAAAAGTACGATTCCCAGCATTTTAATTTTAATCTTGTTTTCGGCAACACTGCTGACAAATTGTCACAGAGAAAACTGTCAAAAATCGAAAAAACATGAGCAGCTTCGAAAACTATCGATAAATCTATAATAATTAGGGATTCCATATTTTAAAATCACATCTTTAGAAAAAGTTCAGGTTTATAAGCTATGTTTTGGATATGATGCCAAACAATTTTGTAATTTTCTTTTGGTTTTTTTCTTTAACAAAGATAATTTTTGGAAATCCACTATTTTATTATAGGTATATCGATAGGTGTATCCTCCCTTTCCGACATTTGAACTACTAACTGTCAAACGACTAGAAGGATTTGTTTGGTTTTTGAATATTGATTTTTTAAATTTTGATAAAAATTAAGGACCATTTGTACAAGATCTGCTCTGTTATATTTTATGTTAAAATATACGTTACCTATATATGGAAGTTAGAAATTGGGTAAGCAGATTTATTGAAATAACTTTAATAAAATTATTTTTCCCTTTTTATTCCTCTATGTTTGTGTTTATTCTAGTTTATTCTAAGCACAGAGTTTTTGAGCTATACTTATGGCTTCATAATTTTAAAGAGTAAGTACCTACTGGTTTGCTTGCAACAAAAAAAAATTAACTTTGCATAAAAAATAAATGAAACAAAAAAGCCTCTTAAATGTCAGAATACAAAGTAACTACTTACATTAATTAACCAGAGTCTTTTTAAAATAAATAATAATTTTATTTAAAAAACCAATAAAGTCTGCTTTTTCTTCTGCTGATGCTGTAGCAGAGTATTCTCATTACAGCGAGGAGCGGTGAGAGTTGTTAGAGGGTTATCTTTCCGTGCTGAAATGCTTTTAGGGATCTTAACATTATGACTGAACCTCCTATCAGACTAGATGTAGAGGGAACTTTTTAATAGATTATCATAGGATTTATAAATCTAGATTTTCAATTACCTAAAACGCCCCCAAACTGTTTAACAACCTTCCTATAGGGATAAGAGAGCTACTAACGAGCATTTTTTAAACTAAAATCAAGAGCTATTATTAAGTCCAGTATTTTATTCTCTTGAGGAATACTACGACTTAAATTTCACTAATGAAACTTTTGATTAGTTCGTACGTAATTATACGACCAAGTATTGCTTTCTTACATTGTTATATTTTTTATATTGTTCTGTATATAAGTTTTATAACTGAAGGTATTTACGATTTTAATTGTTATTTATACATTTATTATAGGTGAGTATCATTGACGTATGTAAACAGTTAGCTGAGATGACATGAATAAATACTTTGACTTTGATTTTGTTAGGTGGAAGAAGCTTAAATTAAAAATTATGTAGCATCACTAATTATTATTCGCTCCCCTTTTGTACTTATATGCTTGGTCCGAGGCTTGATGGTCAATGAAAATTCCCATTTTTGTTTCATGACAATAAAGCTAAGTTTGAGTTTAACATCTGTCATAGTTGCAACACACCAAAATTGATGATTTTTCAGGGACAATGTATTTTGGGGTGTAGGCCTGATGATTACGGACCTAAAAGTCGTTTTGCCAGAAACCCTTGGTTTTTGACATATAGGAATATTTCAAAAACTGCCATCTAGTTAAAGTTGCGTTTGAAACAAATATTTTCACATAAATCTGCTTGTCACATATGCATCTAATACTAAAGGAGAAAACAAATGCAAAGCCTAATGCAATAAAATATTTTTGTGTAGGATAGGCTGTGACAGTCCAAAAACAAATCACAAGCAGTCACCTAAAGCCGCGTTTTCAGAGCTACGGTTGTCGCAGGCGACACATCCCCCCTTCTTCAATGACTGTCGCGCGACAGCTTCACTCCACACGTAAACGAAGTGAAGTTGAAATAATTCAACGACAGCGATACCGTCCGAGCGACACAGTGGTGGGGGATTAGGGGTTATGACGTTAACGGACCTGATTGGTCGAGATGATGTCGCTGGCGACAGAACATAGTTCTGAGATCGCGGCTTAAGATTCTAAAATATTGATTTTTAGAATGTTTAAAGTAAAAGCCATCTTTAGAATGCTTAAAGTACATACTAAAAAAATTTTGGTAGTTGTGGAGATTTTTTTTAAACAAAATTTTCCTAAAACTTTTAAAACAATAGTAAGTAGGTAGTTTTATTCATGATAATACTAATACATACTTAATAGTGTTAACAAAAGTCAATATACAAATGTAGAAAATTAAGAGACATATACAGTGTGTCCACGTAAGTTGGCGGCATATGGGAAACTTTTTTATTAATAATTTTACGAAAAAAAGTTATTCTTCATAAAAAGTTCTGCATGGTTCAAAACCTAAAATGCAACCATCAGATGTTAAATTTTTTCAGTCGTATAAGTACGAGGTTTGTCAAAAAATATAAATTTTGCCCAAGAGTAAAGTACCATTATTTTTGACAATATCAAAAACTGTAATTATGAAAAGTTGTTCGGTATAAAAAGCTATGTTCTAATATGCAATTACACTAAAAAATATTTTTTTATTTTCATAAATTTTGTCTCAAATTAAGTAGGTAGGTACTTACCGATAAATTTGTAAAAATAAAAAAACTATTTTTCAGTGTAATTGCATATTAGAACATAGTTTTTCATACCGAACAACTTTTCATAATTACAGTGTCGATATTGTCAAAAATAAAGGTACTTTACTCTTGGGGAAAATTCATATTTTTTGACAAACCTCGTATACGATTTAAAAAATTTAACACCTGATAGTTGCATTTTAGGTTTTGGACCATGCAAGTTATCTAGCAGATTTTCAAAGTTTTTTCTCCTCTGTCGCCTACTTCATTGTACTTTACATAATTGATTTTGATCACCTAATAGCTATAATATACCATGGTTAGAACTTAAAATTATTTAGTTCAACAACATTATATACCTAAGTTAAGAATTTTTTAAGATTGTAAAATGCATTTTAAATTAATGTGTCCTTAACACAACCTTTAAATTGTTTCGGAGGAAAATTTCTATGCTTAGCATCTGTAGCGATTTGTCAGCTCATGTCTATGTACGAAATTTTAATAATAATTTGAGGGAATTTTTGCAAATATTCAGTTTGACATATACTAAATGATGTCAAGTGATTTCTTATATTCTATATTCTCCCTGTTTTAGACACCATGAATGATCAAGTAGATCAATTGGAAAACTCTGCTTTTCCAACGTTTTCTCAAGTTTTTATAAAAACGGAACCTGGGTCAAGCAGCTCTTTGTTGTCAATTGATAGTCCAGTTTTACAAAATACCTCCTCAAAACAGTTCATAATTGGAAAGGCAGTGGAAAAAAAAATTGAGGAACATTTCATTCCAAATGGTGAGTAGATACATCACGCTTCACACGAAACATCGAAACAAGAGCGCAAAAATAAAGGGACCAGACCAACATGTATTTCTACATGTATGGTCAGTCAGAAACTCGGTCAGAAAGATTGAAGTGGCAAAAGACTATTTTGTCGCAACAGATATATACAAATAATGAACCAAATCTAAAAATAATTATAACTGAGTAGAGAGATATCTATAATTTTTTTACCAATTTTTTTAACCTGATTTATTATTTTAATAATTACATTAAACCTAATTTTTAATATGTTACATCTATTCATGATCTAAAATTACATTAAGTACTGAATCGCTCGAAAGTTTCTTAAAAATAATCGATCCAACTAACTTTAATTTCGATATGGCTGCCCATGCTAACCTTCTGAAAATGCAGATATTTTTTGTAAATTAATGCAGATTTTCAGAGCAACCCCCCCCCCCCCCCTCTCTAAGCCGTAGATTAATTAAAACTTGGCGAAACTGTCCATAAGTATTTGTGGAACTTCTTTCTAAAAATTATGAATGGGGTCCCATGTTAAATATACCCACTGGCCATCAACCCTTTTTCGATTTCTAAAGTAACTTTTATCATAAAAACTTTTTGTGCTGCCGTGATTAACATATTTATTTATTTTTTTTAATGAAAGCTTCAGAAATTTACAGTTATATTTTTTTTCATCTTTTACCTGGGTTGTGTCCGCGGATGGGGTCACCAAGGGGAAAAAAATCTTTATTATTCATTTTACGACCAAAAGTCATTCTTTATAAAAAGTTCTGCTTGTTAAGAAAACGAATTCACGATAAAAAAAATGTACAGGGTGTTAATAAATTAGGAAAATATTAAAATGCTTCAGGAGAGAAGTACTATTGTGCCGATAAAAAACTGGGACAAGAGATTTACAAAAACAATGTAAGAAATACATAATATCCCCTAGACTATAAAAGGTGTCTAGAGCTAAAAAGGAAAAACATTCAAAATTTAAAAAGTAACCTAGGTTACATAATGGAATGTTTTGTATTTTTCGATACGGGGTGGTTAAATTTGAGAGACATCATATAATATGGATAAAGTAAATTTATTAGATTTTTTTAAAGTCAAATATTTTATAAATTATTATATTTACCATTACCACAAAATAATAAATAAAGCTAATACAGGTAATAAAATACATTTAATAAAAAGAAAAAAATTGCGAACACAAAGTTTGTCAAAACAACACAAAATTAATATTTGGTCATAGAACCATTTCTGTTTATTACTTTTTGGAGCCTTTGTGGCATACTTAAAACTAAGTTTCTACATAATTCGACAGTTATTTCATCCCAAGCTTGATTTATCCTATGACGTAATTCATCCCTGTTTCTAGGTTGAAAATCATGTTTATACATAGATTTGACCATGGCACCCCAAATGTTTTCTATCGGGTTCAAATCGGGACTCTTCGAAGCCCAGGGAAGAACTGCTATGTTATTTTCTTGGAGAAAATTTTGTACAATGCGCGCTGTGTGTATTGGAGCATTATCATGCTGAAATGTGTAATTTTGACCGTATACAGCGTTTACCGATGGTATCATCACTTCGTTTAGTATATTAACGTATACTGCTGCAGTTAGTCTTCCTTCGACGATTTGGCAAAGTCCTGGTCCTCTAGCGCTAATCCAGCCCCAAACATTTATGGAGAAACGCCCACTTTGGTTGGTTTTGTGGGTGTATCTCTCATAATACCGCATGCCGGAAGGCCTATACACCCGAATTCTCCCATTATTGCATGACTGAAAAGTTTTCTCGTCAGAAAATATAACTGTTTCCCATAAATTTATTTGATTAATATATTCATGTGCAAATTCTAACCTGCCCTGTTTATTTATTTCCGTTAAAAAATTTTTATTGGCAGCACAACGGCTTCGTATATCGGAATTTCGAACCCTGTCTCTAGCGGTATTTGCAGAACCTGGAAAATTCGTCTCTTCTTTTGCCTTGATTGCAGTTTCGAAAGGATGATCCCTTAGATAATTAACCAGTCTTCTATCATGATCATCAGTAGAAATTTTAGGGGGACCAGAACCTGCATTCCTAATAATAGGCCCATGTCTTGCTATTTTTTGTTTTGCCAATAGCACGGTATTCTTGCTTACTCCCAGTTCATCTGCAATATCCCTAATAGCAACACTATCTCGCAACCGACTATAAATAATTGCCTTTTGCTGGGGGGTTAATTGTGGCATATTTACAAATAATATATGATTGTATGTTTGACGAGTCAATCATAAAGTGACAATCTTTATTGACATGCAAATTTTCATGACATTTTACTGGTACCAGGCTTGATGTAAAATTATTCTTAATAGTCTAGGAGAAAATAGAAAAATTTCCTATCCCAGTTTTTTATCGGCGCGATGGTACCATTATTTATTATTTTTTACAAAAATTTTATAAAACAAAGTCGGATGTCGACTGTCGACTGTCAAACTGTCGGTAACTTGTCCGTGATTGTGATTGTATGGAAAATACCTAATTACAGGTCGCGTTTGGCGTAACCCATTACAGATTGGGACGTCGGCGTCGGCCAAAATTAACGGTAAAATATTTACATTGATCGTTTCTCTTAATTTGGTTTCTATATGATTATACTAACCCATCGCGCACTATCCTCTACATCCCTCGCCACTCGCCCCAGTATACAGGGTGTTATGGAATCACTATAATAAACGAGAAAATTGAACATTTGTTTTTGGTATCATAATACCAAGCCATAGCGTGACCATGCCCCTACTGGAGGATTTCTGAAGAAAGAGAGTGACGAGATAAGACAAGAGTGGCATGTGTTTTTTTTAAAATTTAAATTGACAATTATTAATTCAATTAATAATAATTTAAAAGGTCAATGACCCGTGAGTACCTGTTCTAAGTTATGTAAATAAGATTAAACCTACCAACTGCGCGGTTAAGCGCGTAGACTCAACTGGAAACGTAAATTTTCTTTGCCAAAAACGTTAAACACGTGGCTGGCCAGTCGTCATTCAAGTCCGGTTGCGTTATTGAGGCGCCCATCGGCGTCCGATCAACCCGGTTTTAGGGATACTTACCCAAATTTGTAGACAGCCATTTAAAAATAAAGTGTCAATTCCATAACATCCTGTATAAGTATACACACTGTAATAAAAAGTTTTATTGAATTATTTTGTAGTAATCGAAACTAGACATGCAATTAACTCAAAAGCCGTAAAACATGAACCTTACGACTTGTCTGATTATACCGATGATCAGCTGTCGATCGACCACCATGCTCTATGTGATGAAAGTGATACTGAAGACTATGTCCAAGCAATGAAACGGCAAATAATAGAAAATGAAACAACGGTGTACCGCTGTCAAGAGTGTGAAAAAGTGTTTAAGAAATATCCCGAGTTTAAGATGCATAGGACCGAGCACTCGGTTGAGAAACGAACATGCAAAATTTGTCACATTTTGTTTCAAGGAATTGTAAAGGTATTCGTTTTGCCCGTTAAATTACTTCCAATTTATTTAAAATAATTTGTAGGGAAAACATTTTTTTTACTCCCACAAGGAAATTAGCTGTTTCATTCACACTTAAGTGATGGAAAAAGTAGGCTATTCCAGTTAACTGTGCGCTAAAATTTCATATCAATCTTAGTTAAAAATTAAACTGACCAATCTCAGTGGTCAATTACAGAGAAACCAAATTTACATGTTGTAAATTCGTTTTCTGACAGTTGATTGGAGTGAGGTTAAGAATATACTTCAAAAGTATGCAAATCTGTCAGATAAAATTTGCCCTTTTTTAATTTAAATCAAAACATCCCAAAGTCTATGTGTACACAATTTTTTCCTAAAGAGTACACGAAATGGTGTGAAAATTGAAGAGATAATACCAAAATGTATTTCTACCAAATTATTGTTATTTTCTGACCGAACTAAAGATTGGCGCACAGACGCACTTTCTTATTTCAAAAATATCTTTATTTCTAGACAATTACTACAAGCTTTGTATAAAATGTTTCACCTTGGTTATTTTTTTCCATATAAATAATATATATTATTATTATTATTATAAATATTTGTGCACGGGGATATTTTCTGATATATTTTGAACGGGGATCCAACCCCAATTGATCTTAAAACTCTACTTACAGTATTGCCACTTATCTTTCCATGTGAAGTGTTGTTAGTTTGTAAATTGGCGATTATTTTGAAAAATTTGACCATAACGAACGTTAAAAATTCATATTAATGCACAAAATCTATTTATAACTGTTTAAAACGAATTCTACAGCTAGTTTGTTGTACTTTCAGACTTGTAGCTCTTACGCAAGCAGAAATAAACTCTATCAAACCTTTTTTTCTTCTGTGCATTTCAGTAAAGCAATTAATCAAATTATGAACCTATGGTTGAGAAAATAGATTGTTTGTTTTGATTAATACATATATATCGCTTTTTGTCTGTTATTCTGCAAAAAGCCGAATGTGAGAAAGATAGATATATTCAAAAGTGAGTATATATCTTAAGATGGAAAGTTCTTGTGTATAAACACCTAATTTGAAATTCAGAAAAAAGTATTTCCTCGAGCCGGATTCGAACCGACAACCTCCGTATATCCAGTACAGAGCGCTAACCAATTGCGCCATCAAGGAAGTAGGTTCACAACGGCAAATCGGGAAAAACTTTCGGCCGCCTGAAAAGCATGCATCTGGTTGCCGCAACTGTAATGTTGTTGTTTAAAAAGGGTAAAAATGATTTGTAATATCTATCACTGTGCGTATTTCAGTAAATATTTGAAATTTTCGGACGAAAGTGTTTCCCGATTTGCCGTTGTGAACCTACTTCCTTGATGGCGCAATTGGTTAGCGCTCTGTACTGGATATACGGAGGTTGTGTTTTTCTGAATTTCAAATTAGGTGTTTATACACAAGAACTTTCCATCTTAAGATATATACATACTTTATTTTCTTACGAAAAAGAACCGATAGGTATTAATCAGCCGCCTGAAAAGCATGCATCTGGTTGCCGAAACGGTAATGTTGTTGTTTAAAAAGGGTAAAAATGATTTACAATATCTATCACTGTGCGTATTTCAAAAGTGAGTTTGTATAAATATAATAACTTACCCAAATCGATAAATATGTTACAGTGTAATTTGGTCCATGGGTTTGCCATCAAAATAAATTTTTGTTCAATTGTTTTTTATTATCGTTCTCACAAGTTCATGGCCAACTTAAAAGACAAGTTATGATGCCTAATTTAAATAGTTTTTTAAAATTCTTAGCATAAAGTTCGGAAGTTAAGTCGTAGGAAAAATATACTGTACAACGCGATTGGATTGTCCATATTAATTTACTTCCTCGTACGATATGGACATCATATCCACTCTTGGTGTACAAACTACTATTAAAGTTGTAAATGTGTGTTTTTAATAATTACGACTAATAAAGTTTGTGGTTTAAGTTTTATTATTTTTAGTTAAACGAACATATGAATACTCACAAAGGAATAAAACCGTTCAAATGTGTCAAATGTAAGAAGAGTTTTGCGTCGGCAAATACCCTGAAGTGTCATATGGAGTGTCACCGAACCGAAAACATTTTCAAATGTAACAAATGTGGGAAGGGGTTCAAAACTAAAAGGTCACTGCGGGGCCACATGGACACCCATGCTAAAAAAATAAAGGATTATGTTTGTAAGGTAAGAATGTATACAATATTTAAGCTAAAACAATGGACTACGCATACTTTTTTTGACTTTAAAATGCATTTATTCCAAATAACTGTTACCAGTTTGTTAATGGACAATGAAAATATAATAATAAAATAGAAATAATATTTAAAAAAGAGGTTAATCGAATTTAAGTCATTAATAAATATTGATAAAAAATGTGAATAATTTAGTAATAATTCTTTAATTTTTAAATTGCCAATTTTACATTTTCTCTAATGCTTTTTTGGAAGATTGTTACGGAATTTTAGGTTAGGGAGGAATAAATAAAACTTTAGTTAAAAAATTAGACATATTACCGAAAAGGTTTCTAAAAATTATATTTAATAAAGATTATCTTTATCCTTTAATAAAATTATATTCTGAAACAAAAAAAAATGAATATTAGACAACTTTACATTTATAACATCTTAATATACATATTTAAAAATAAAAATCTTATACAGTTTAAAAACATAATCATAATACACGTCATAAAAACGAAATAATAGGACAAAAAAATTTCAAATATTTATGTTTTATTTAAACAATTATTTACCAACAAAAATTAAAAAATATATTTCATTAAAAATATATAAAGTCGGAATAAAAACATGGATATTGGAAACAGATAACTTAAAAAAAATTTTGGAAATGTTTTAATAAATAATATTGTTATGAATAATATATTTTTCAAAATTTTTATATCCTATATTTAAAAAAAAAACTGCGTTTATTAGTATATTACATAACAAGTGATGAAAGTGATACTTTTCAAACGAGGAGATATTTAGCACGAGGCGTCAGCCGAGTGCGGAAATTCTCCGAGTTTTAGAATAATCACTTTCACACGAGTAATGTACACTATTTTTCCTACGACCACAAAGAATTATTAAAAAACCTTTGATTTGTGACAAAAAAATACTTCAACTCTAGAGTTGAAAAAAAATATTTCAACTCTAGAGTGGAAATACAAGGCACACTATTTAATTTAAACATATGATGCCAATTTAATAGATCGAAAGGTCACAGGTTCAAATTCCATCAGGAGTACTTGACTTTTTTTATAAAAACATTAAATAAATTATAAAATTATTTTGAATTGAAATCTTCCTTCTTGAATGATTTTTTTTATTTAATCAAGGAAAGATGCATTAAAAATAAATTTAAAAAATTCACCCAACAAGGAAGATTTCAATTTAAAATAATTCTATAAATTATTTAATGTCTTCATAAAAAAAACTCAAGTGCTCCTGATGGGATTTAAACCTGTGATCTTTCGATTCGTAGGTCATGGCTCTAGTCTCTAGGCTATAGCGACCCATAAACATTTTCTGCTTAAGTTTAATATATGACATTTTCTTCAGCGGGGCTTGTTTTGACTGGTAATAAATTTTCCAGTATATTCTTAACTTTTTTATAATTTCAGATGGCGTATTTTCACACTCTAATTCTGAATCACTCGACAAATACGTGATAAATAAACTAAACTGCTTTCTAAAATTTGTTCTTTGTAATAAATAGGTGTGGTCTGTCAAATTGGCATCATATGCCTAAATTAAATAGTGTGCCTTGTATTTCCACTCTAGAGTTGAAATATTTTCTTTCAACACGCGTGTGATATTCGGCGCTTTCGAGCCAAGTTAACCGTACTTTTTTTCTCATTTTCATAGGTGGTCGTAGGAAAATATATATACATATAGTTAAACGTTTTTTTATTTGCAATTTAACTTTTATGTAATAACAAATATTTTTAAGAGACATATTTTAATATTCCTATTTATTTATAATTTAAAATACTAAGATTTGCCCCTAACGAGCACGTCTTCGGGGGATCAAAGAAGAAGTTTATTGAGGAAGATAAATAAACACATTTAATATATTATATACAGATATGCAAAGAAGAATTCGATTTCTCCACGGAATACCGCCGCCATCTTACCAAACATGGCGCCGAACCCCCCCAACCAAAATGCAGCATTTGCGATAAAGATTTCAAGTACGAATCGCAGCTTAAGGCTCATTTGAGTACGCACAAGGAATTGAAGTTTCCGTGTGAGTATTGCAATAAGATTTTTTCGTCGATGACGAAAATACGGAAACACGTCAAGAGGACTCACGTGATCAACGAGTGTGAGTTCTGCACGGAGGTGTTTTACGACAAAGCCGAGTTTGCGAGGCATAAGAAGAGCGAGCATGTCGAAGGTAAGAATAGTATGTTATTTTAAGACCGGTGTTGTAAAGAACGATTGGTTTCTCCATGATAAAATTTTTAATTTAAAATATTTAAAACTGGATTATATGGTTAATCTTTTAACTGGAATAAATTTTGTATAAAATAATCCATATACTATTTCTTGAAAAAATCCAAAAACACGTACTTTTTTTTTTATTTAACAGTTTTTTTTGGCCTTTTCGTGAATTTTACGCTTCATTCGTTTTTTCAGCTTGTTGAAAAGGGTCTAAAAAATGGCGTAGAACCCACTGTTTACTTTTAAATTTTTGTTACCTAAGTGAAGAAAAATGTAAAAAACATGATTTCCAAAATAGTTTCTTAATATTAACTATATAAAATGAAACGAATGTATTTATTATTGTATTAAATCAAATAAATATTTTCTTCTCATTTCGTCAGATTACAGATCGATCCCTAGACGCGTTTCGCCATATTATGGCTCATCAGTAAAGCTAGGATCTGATGAAAGAAAGGAATAACTTGTAACTGCTTTACGCAGTATTTTGTGGAGCACACACACACAGCTGTGTCGTTCTTAGACACTCTTGAGCACCTCTAACAAACTTATAGAAATAAGTAAAAATAAAAGAGGAAATGAACTGTAAAGACATTCGTCACAATAAGTGTCGCTAGGTAGCGCTGACCCGTAGGTATCGGTTTAGCAAAATGTGGCACGAAGCGACATCTATATTATATTAGTCACAATATTATAAAAAAAACCTTGATGTTATAACCGTTTCGTATAGTACAACTACATCTTTATTTAAAGGTTGAAGACAATGATGTTTCTTAAATTATATAAGAGTTTTTGACTTGTCTTTATTTAAGTATCTCCAGTCGTTTCCCGGTAAATACTAAATAAGTATAGTAACTACAGCTTTATGTATACTAGCTATTGCACTGAAGCTTAACTGGGGTTTCAAGATATTTTTAATATATTTAATGAGCGCTTACTAAAGTATCCTGGATTCTGGTTTATGGTGACAGCTTCCTCCAGTATGGTTTTCATGCAGGATTTTGGCTGTTGTCCACGTGATATGATTGCCATGCGTCCAGGCATGGTCAGCTGCTCCCGATTTTTCGGTCTCTCCTTTTAGCGTATTGGTTCGGTGTTCTTTGATCCGTGAAGGGGTCTTAGTGTCTCGCCAATCTAAGATTTAAAACCCAACCAGCCACAAAGACGGGAAAAACTGTGTCTACCGGTCCTCTGCGAATGTGGTCAATCTTTAGTGCAGCCATGTCAAACATGCGGCCCACTGAACAGTTTCCTGCGGCCCCGAATCAATTTTGAAAACAGGCAGGTAATGCGGCCCGCGAGCCTGTTAAATACCGGTCTGTTCACTATCGATATTGATAAAGTTCCCCCTCACTTGCAGATGGAAGTGATTGAGATTCAGTGTCAGACCCATTTAAAAAAAAAATTGATAGTGTTGGTACGTTCGAATTTTATAAGTACTTGCCTGTTCAATACCAAGAAATGAGAAAATTTACCTGCAAAATCATGTCAATGTTTGGAAGTACCTATAAGTGTGAACAATTATTTTCTTTGATGAAAGGAAACAAATCTCCCGCAAGATCGCGATTGACGAACGCACACTTGGACGCAGTTTTAAAAGTTATTTCCGTCGATAAATTCACGCCACAAATAGAAAACTTAATTAAAGACAAAAGATGTCAAATATCTGGGAAAAAATGTTAATTTTTGTTTAATGTCTTTTTTATTAAAAATTTAATAAATACACTTGTCCTATAATAATAGTGGGTACTTTTTTTCGTTAAGATTTTCAGCAGTTTGTCTTTTTTAAGATTAGGTTTTGCGGCCCACCTAGTCTATAGTCTTCATGCTTTTGGCCCACCAGTGACTTTGAGTTTGACATGGCTGCTTTAGTGGATATGCTACTAGTCATACCTAATATCGAGACCAAGAGGGGCGCCGTGGACCTCTGTGGTCATAAAAAGTATTAACTAGTGCATACACGTGGTTCGGATGTAACGCTAAGCTGTAGGTTTCGTCTCGCTGACGTCACCCAGACGATAGGGGCTACATTGGGCATGTTGGTAATCCGCCAACCCCTGCTACAACGAAAAAAGGTCCCTCGTGGAGCATTATACTTATTGAAGAGTCATTGTGGAACTTCTACGTTGTTCCGGGGACTTTATTGCCCCGCTAACCTCAAAGTTTGTTTTTAAACGGCTACTTTAGTAAAAGTATTACGGAAACATGGATTTTTTTAAATATAATTGTTACTCAGAAAAAAATTTTTACGGCTGTAGATTGTTGATAGCAGCGTGTGTTATTTTATTTGTATCGAAATGAAGATATAGTTTTACTACGGAACGGTAATAACGCCGAATTTTCTATTACAATAATATGGCGACAAAAAAGTATACATTCGTCTCCTTTTACACAGTTAAAATGTATTGTCTCAAAGTAACAACGAGTAAATCAAAGGGCTTTTTCACTATAGTCAGATCTGGTCTTAACGTGCGGGTCCAAAGGTCACTGATCATAATGCGTCAAATCAGACAACACAAAGGCTATCAAAATGTAAGATTATTTACAAATATACCGAAGGAAGGAAAAATAGTTTCATTATTTTAGCTATCGCGAAGATAGCCACATATACCTAATATTATTAGTTTTGTAAAAATTATGTACAGGGTAGTTGAAAAAGTTACAAAAAAATTATATAATCGTTAATTATATACCTACTGTACCCTTTAATTAAAAACGACAATAATAAACAGTGCAATTTATTTTACCAATTTTACTACTAAAACCTAAAAATACAATGGCATTTAGTCTGATAAACTATTTCGATAATGAAAGAAAAAGTGGAAATTCACAAATCAATATGCAGGAAACCGTAATGAAAACACTGGGAATTAGTTTAAGGACTATGCAGAATAATGTGCATGAAAAAAAAGCATAATAACACCGTTTATAATTATAGCCTAAAAACTCTCATCTTCACTTATAAAATCTGAAAAGTCCTCGTCGTCTTCGAATGGAGCAATTATCATTGGCGCTACTTCGACATCTAGTACTTGTTCTCGATCCCACCAATCCTTTATTAATATTTCTGTATGTTCCACCGATTTCTTCCAGTACTCTTGTGTAATATGATCTAACGAATCTTGCCAAACTATTTGTACTTGGTCGGATTTAAGACCATCACCTACATGCTTTTCATAATAAGACTTTGCACCAGCCCATATTAATTATATTGCGTTAAACTGGCAATGATATGGTGGCAGTCGTAGAACCTCATGACATTATTCACGCAGTATTTCATCTACCGCGTATATTTTGGGTTTTTTAAGAGACTTTGCTATTGATAGGAGTTCCGATTTAAGCATATTTGGTAAAGGATTTTGGTTGTGTTTTTCCAGCCACTCATAAATATCACTTTTCCTCCAAGATGAAGTAGGTTGTTTATTTAAAATTCTTGAATGATATGATGCATCTAATACAATTAAAGACGGAGCATCCAAATTTGGTATCAATTGAACTTTTAACCATTTTTTAAACATTTCGCAATTCATATTATCATGATAGTCAGCACTTTTTGATGTTGAAGAAAAAATTAAACTCGCACCTGCAACATATCCTGTTGCAGAACCGGCATGCAATATAATAAAACGCTTTCCCGTACCGCACCCCTTTTTCCTTTTAACACTTTTACAGACTCATCTTGCCAAGATCTTGAACCACTTCCATTCGAAAATAGCCACGTTTCGTCTAAAAATACCACTTTACTAAATTTCGATTTGTAATTTTCCGTATATTTTTTTAAAAACTGAACACGCTGATTCACTGTCTGTGGCTGCTTACATAAAAATCTTCGGTTACAGTCTTTTTTATAGCGAAAACCTAAATTTTTTAATAATTTTGATAACGCTTCAAGTCCAATTTCCAAAACACCCCGAATTTTTAATGTTTTTTGTAAAACTGGAAGAGTTACATTGGTTTTTGATTTGTATAAATCGTAAATCACATTTCGAACTCCAATTTTAATATTTTCGCTTATATCCTGTCTTTGGCTTTCTTCGTTTACACTTTTTAGTATTCTTGGGTATTATGTTATGTTTTGGTTCATGCACAATTTTCTGCACAGTCCTTAAACTAATTCCCAGTGCTTTGGCTACTGTTTCCTGAATATTGGTTGGCGAATTTCCACTTTTTCTTTCATTTTCGAAATAGTTTATCAGATTAAGTACCATTTTTTTTGATTGGGGATGCAAAAATCCAAAAAATTGTTTCATTTTGTCACAAACTGTCAATGTCACAAAACTGGCATATTTAAAATAAAACGTAGCTGGTGCTATTATAAGCTTTATTAGAATCGCTGGAAAGTAAATACATATATATATATATATATATATATATATATATATATATATATATATATCCTTTTTTTTCATGTCAAAATGGAATAAGTCTGTCTCATTTATCTTACGTATTTTATTTAGAGGGTAAAATTAAACGCAAGTAAAGAAAACAAAATCTGAGATTATGTCTTTCTTGAATCGTATGACCCGCACGACAAGACCAGATCCGACTATATAATCGAATTTATCATATTCAGTACTACATCATGAACTAGAACCTATTAAAAAATATATTTCAATAATACATTTGTTTCCAGAGTATCACAAATCTTTTTTAGAAACAATTAAAAACACGGCGCGAAAGCCTTAAAAACATATCATCCGATTAACCGCGCAATTATTTTATTTGCCCGTCGTGCGACCGATTATATTGTTATTTTTGTTTCGATAACTTAACTTGACAATGCCAGTTTAAAAACACGAAACCAGACTCGATCTCGATACCTCAGCCAGGAATAGGAGTGCGTTGTTCACAGAGCGATCGGGTGTTGCCATTGCGTAGAATTGTTGTGACGTC
The DNA here is from genome assembly GCA_935413205.1 of Polydrusus cervinus. Taxonomy (NCBI): domain Eukaryota; kingdom Metazoa; phylum Arthropoda; class Insecta; order Coleoptera; family Curculionidae; genus Polydrusus; species Polydrusus cervinus. The sequence goes on from OW284515.1 coordinate 17,678,722, forward strand.
GGTAAGTTGTTTCGTGTGTTTTTATTAGGGATGGTATTTTATTTAATTATTTTCTCAGTAAATAATGAACTTAAATCGTTGAAATTTTTTTTTGCTCTATACGATATGGTTAAAATCAAAATTTAGTGAAAAAGCCCATTTCTTTAAGGAACTATTGATCAAAAGACAAAATGTTGAATGCGTCACTATCCCTTAATCTTATTATATTATGATTTATGGTTGGTTTGGTTATATATGACACAATTAAAATTTATATCATTATTTTCTTTAAAATTTTATTATTTCGTGTTTTTTTTTGTAGATTTTTCAGGTTATTTTATAAATCTGACCCTAACTAAGAGCCCGTTTCCAGAGTGTTTCTTAAGGTATAGTGTTTTCGTAAACTACGCTGGTGGTGGTTAATATTTTTTAACATAGGTCTAAGAGTAGCACCTTGTATAATAACTGTTACTAACCAGGACTTTTAAAATAAATATAACGTTTGCATGTGCTTAAATTATATACTTTTTCAGCAAAAAACGTTCCTAAGTTCAAACAAATCCTGTCTATATGAAAAATGCATGAAAGAATAGTTTAATATCCTTTGTATTTTTTTTTAATTTTGCTGAAAAAAGAGTAAAAACTTGAAAATCCTCTAAAAAAATATAAAAATGCTCTAAAAAAAAATATGAAAATTATAAATTAATTTATAAAAATGTAAAATCCCATTTTAACTTACCCTTACTTCTTTAACTTTTGTAACTTATAACTTACTAAGACTTACTAGACTTATATCGGGTTGTAGGGGAGCGTGGGGTAATAAGAACTTGGGGTAATAGGAATGGTCAAACATTTCAGCTTTATAAAAACTCCTATAGATGGTTCTAAAAATATATAAAATAATGTATGCAACGAAAGGTATCGTCAAAATAATTCATACGGCTTTATTGTATCATTTTGTATTTTTTTTTGAAAATGTATTTTAGGTTGGTGTTTTCGGATCTTGAGATTTCAGTAGCGGCTAATATAAAAATTTGTATTTTTAAGTTGTAACGGTTTGTGCCTTTTATTATGGACATATCTCGAAGTTAAAGGTCTCAACTAAAGGGTTTTGAAAACAAACTATTACAGCTTGTTTTATTTTATTTTTTTTTAGGTGAGTTCTCATTACCCAAAAAAAACGTTTTGGGGTAATAAGAACTAGGGTACATGGGTAATAAGAACTCAATAAACATGCAAGGACATAATGTTACAAACTGACCGATATTATGCCGTATATTTTCAAAATCCTACTATATAGGAGGTATTACTAAAATTAATGACGATGAGACATGTGTTATGAAGTTTTTACATGAGGGACTCAATTTTATATTCACATGGAACTACCATGCTACTGAAGAAATTGTGCGCCAGAACTTTATTTTTTATGGGCCAATATCATTGGGAAATTACCCATTCCATATTACTGAACTGGATTTAATCCTTACTCGTTACAAAAATTTTAAGGAGATCACAAATGCTTAAAACATGTTATTTTTAGTGATAAACGTGTTATTTTTAGTTTTTTTAATAAATTAAGGATGTTCAATGAACCATTTTTTTAAATAACATGAATGCTAGTAGGAATCAACTAAAAATCCTTTGTGGGATTTAATTTTGCATATAAAACTAATGTAAAAAGTGAAATTCTTTAAAAATATTTATTTTAACATATGAAGATTTAAATGGTCACAACTTTTTTTCTTATAAACATATTTTAAATTATCAATATCTTTAAAAATTACGACATTACCTGTATTCTCTCTAACACCAGTTTCGGTTTATGGTTGCTACTTTTTGTTCAACAAATTGGTAAATTATTACTAACGAATATTACCGTATATTTTTTTAAAACTACCGCATTTCAAGTTGGTTTGTTCCACAGCAGTTATTTTTTCAGGGTAAAAAGAACAAACATGGATACGTTCTTATTACCCCAAACTGGGTAATAAGAACTTGGTAGTGGAGTAATAAGAACTCTCATTTTTTTCGTACAAAAAATAGGATTTAATATTCGTCAATTTTTCTTCTTAGCCACAAAAGGTCCACGACTAGGAATATTTAAAAAAGCGATATCATAGACGATTTTTTTATAATTTAGTTTCAAAGTCAAACCATTGATTTTTTTAACCTTATTACTCCACGCTCCCCTACAAATATTTCTAATAATAATTAACTTTGACGGTGACATGTATGACATTGGCTGTAATATTTTTCTCACAATCATAGTGCCTAGGTATAAATACTAATTTCCGGTTTAGTTGTAACACTTGTAAAACCGGTTTTACAAGTTAAGTAGTTAAGGGGATGTTTGGTTAGAAGCTTCGTAGTGCGAAAAGAGCAAGCACCAAGTGACGACATCATACGGAGTACGCAGTGCCAACCTAAACGTGGTCGAGTGCACGATTCGTTTTGAGGTTATGTTATAACTTTTTTGCAATACATTTTAATAATTTTGTTGTGGTTGCTTACTTTTCTGGGGAGAACTTGTTTCAAGAGAGCGATGAGGATGAGGTAAAGCCCGACGAAAGGATATTTATAAGTTTAAAACTATTTTATAACGACTGGTTTTGATTTAACACGATATAACAGTAGGTATTTATTTTACCCGATATTTTCTAAAAGAATCAATTGATGTGTGTCTTGAGAGGGTAAACCATCCATGATGCAATTAGCACATACAAAATGTAATTTTCTGCCAAGTGCAATGATTTTTGAGGTTAAAAGTTAATCATAACAAAACAAGAGCGCATGCGTTAATTCCACACTCTGAGCGTCAAAAATAACAGAAAATAACAAATCGAGCACGCTCGGAACGTTATGAGTGTCAACCCAAACGTGCCCTAAATTGGACGTACATTTTTAATAAAAAATAATAACTTACATGACAACCACTTTAAATTCTTGGTTGTCAAAATGAAATTTGAGCTTAGTTCTACCTTGTTATTTTTAATATGATACGATTATTTTTATTGTATTTTTTTATTTTGAATGAATTGAATGAAATATCGGCATTTAAAAAATTTATTATTTGACTTTGACAGGCTATAACTAGAAAAACGGCAATATAAACAGTAAAGTTTTATTCAACACGAAATTCTCCAATAAATATAAATAGAATCAGAATGTATTTTACGCTTTCCTGTACAAAACTTTAAATATTATTTTATTTTTTAGAGAAACCTAATATATGCAAATTCTGTCAAAAGGCCTACGACAAACAGAAAAATCTCCAAGAGCACATTAGAGTGCAACATACAGAAGATGGACTCGATAATAAATGTGAAATATGCGATAAAACGTTTATTAACAGATTTTTGTTAAATAATCATATTAAAACTCACGATAAGTGTTTTAGATGTCCAAGTTGCAATAGCCAGTTTTCGTCCAGGTAAAGTAGTTTGTAATTTATATTTGATTAATCCCAAGTTGAATTGATAGGAACATTCCGAAATATTGCACCAAATATAAAAACAAATTAATAAGTTCAATTTTGTTTTAATGACCATGGCTGAGTTTTTTAAAGTAGCTGTTTTTTATTTGTATTGGATGTTAAAAAATCATTGCACATTTACAAAAAAAAATTAAGATCTTACCAATTTTTGAATAAAATGGAAGAAATCTTTAGAACCCTAAGAAAAGAAAGTTTTAAAAATTTAGTTTTATCTCGAATACTGATAAGTTTTTTTTTTCAAAAGTTGGTAAGTACTATTGTTTGTGAATGGATTGGATTGTAAAATAGAGAAAAAATAACAAATACATACAAATATAAAAACTATAAGATAGAAAATGATATTGATACACAGAGTAAACCACGGTTCACGGATTTTAAAAATAAAGGGAATATGCAACAAAAACTGTTAAAAGTTATTTTACATTTAAATAATAGCCATCTTTAGCTTACTTTTTGGTATGTATCTGTTACAGCTACAGCACGTCAAAATTGATACTTTGTTTGGAACGATGTATTGTAGGGCGTACATTACGAAGCTGAAAGTCTTTTTTTTTTATCGTCGACGTTCGTAGACGGCATTTATAAACTGAGTTGGCGTCGGCGTCGTTCCCGTTCAAACTGCGGCTGACACTGTTAGGATAACCCAACATATTGTTTCAACTACTGTCAACTTGACGTGATACAAGTTGTAAAATACTATTGGCTTGTGTCATTACAGACGAACGCCAGCGTTGGTTCAAATCGAACAGCTGCCGGCGCCGGCGCCAACGCCAGTGAAGTTTATAAACCTCTGTATTAGAATTACATTGTTTTAATTTTTAACGCCAGCGTAAGCGCCGATGCGAACTTCGAGTATATAAATCCAGCTTTCAGTGGCGGCTCGTCAGGTGAAGTAGGTGAATCTTCACTAAAAGAAATTAAACCAGGTGAAAAGTTTTTCGACAATATTAAATATTAATGTACCAATAAAGCTACCATTTTAGCCCTTAAAAAATAATTATGTTCGAATAAATAATATTAATTTAATCCGAATGTAGCTATGCATAATAGGGCCACGGTTCACTCCGATGAACAATAATTATAAACACTCGTGCATTTTAGCGCGCCCCAGCCGACCGTGTCCGTTAACTCCAAGCAAATGAAGACCCAACCTCCAATATGGTTTTGATATTCACCGTTGCTACGGTTACGTGACGTCAGTCACGCAAACGGCATGTAACAATTTGCATTATGATGAATGGCAATTCAATTTAAAAATAGATCAGTCGTATGCACCATTGTTTTAGCATTGGTTCGCCCAACCTTAAGGTATTTATTTTGAGGCTTCGTGAAACTTACGGTTATAGATATCGGTTTTACGTGATTTACTGTGTGATTAAAATGTTTTTATTTTTCAGTTAATTCAGTACCTAGTGTACGTACCATCGCGCCGATAAAAAACTGGGACAGGAAATTTTTCTATTTTCTCCTAGACTATTAAGAATAATTTTATATCAAGCCTGGTACCAGTAAAATGTCATGAAAATTTGCATGTCAATAAAGATTGTCATTTTATGATTGACCCGTCAAACATACAATCATATATTATTTGTAAATATGCCACAATTAACCCCCCAGCAAAAGGCAATTATTTATAGTCGGTTGCGAGATAGTGTTGCTATTAGGGATATTGCAGATGAACTGGGAGTAAGCAAGAATACCGTGCTATTGGCAAAACAAAAAATAGCAAGACATGGGACTATTATTAGGAATGCAGGTTCTGGTCCCCCTAAAATTTCTACTGATGATCATGATAGAAGACTGGTTAATTATCTAAGGGATCATCCCTTCGAAACTGCAATCAAGGCAAAAGAAGAGACGAATTTTCCAGGTTCTGCAAATACCGCTAGAGACAGGGTTCGAAATTCCGATATACGAAGCCGTTGTGCTGCCAATAAAAAATTTTTAACGGAAATAAATAAACAGGGCAGGTTAGAATTTGCACATGAATATATTAATCAAATAAATTTATGGGAAACAGTTATATTTTCTGACGAGAAAACTTTTCAGTCATGCAATAATGGGAGAATTCGGGTGTATAGGCCTTCCGGCATGCGGTATGATGAGAGATACACCCACAAAACCAACCAAAGTGGGCGTTTCTCCATAAATGTTTGGGGCTGGATTAGCGCTAGAGGACCAGGACTTTGCCAAATCGTCGAAGGAAGACTAACTGCAGCAGTATACGTTAATATACTAAACGAAGTGATGATACCATCGGTAAACGCTGTATACGGTCAAAATTACACATTTCAGCATGATAATGCTCCAATACACACAGCGCGCATTGTACAAAATTTTCTCCAAGAAAATAACATAGCAGTTCTTCCCTGGGCTTCGAAGAGTCCCGATTTGAACCCGATAGAAAACATTTGGGGTGCCATGGTCAAATCTATGTATAAACATGATTTTCAACCTAGAAACAGGGATGAATTACGTCATAGGATAAATCAAGCTTGGGATGAAATAACTGTCGAATTATGTAGAAACTTAGTTTTAAGTATGCCACAAAGGCTCCAAAAAGTAATAAACAGAAATGGTTCTATGACCAAATATTAATTTTGTGTTGTTTTGACAAACTTTGTGTTCGCAATTTTTTTCTTTTTATTAAATGTATTTTATTACCTGTATTAGCTTTATTTATTATTTTGTGGTAATGGTAAATATAATAATTTATAAAATATTTGACTTTAAAAAAATCTAATAAATTTACTTTATCCATATTATATGATGTCTCTTAAATTTAACCACCCCGTATCGAAAAATACAAAACATTCCATTATGTAACCTAGGTTACTTTTTAAATTTTGAATGTTTTTCCTTTTTAGCTCTAGACACCTTTTATAGTCTAGGGGATATGTATTTCTTACATTGTTCTTGTAAATCTCTTGTCCCAGTTTTTTATCAGCACAATAGTACCTACTTAGTTGTGTGTTTTTAAAATGAACCCAATTAATGACATAGTTTGTTGGAAACTCCATTCAGTCGTTGGACAGATGAGGATAAGAGAGACGTTTTGTTACACGGGTTTTTAGTCAATGTTTGTTTAAGTATCCGCACTATACCTAGCTCTTCACCATTTTTTAAGACCGCGTGCCGCCACTGTAAGCTTTGCAGTTACATAATTTTTTATGACCAAACTAAAGCCGGATCACCCTTTATAACTTTAATGCATAGTTAATAAACATAAACTTAGTTTTAACACAATATGTAAGACACACAGGTTGTAATGATAATTAATTCTTAACCATTATAAACTGACAGTAGACATAACGTCAAAAAGTATTTACTTTGTTGTGCTGAATTTCGTACCAGTTGAAGAAATTATAAATATCTTGCTAATTTTATAATGCAAACCGTTGGGAAAATAGCATTCAAATCAAATCCAAATACTTAACAACGAACTTTTTTTTTTTTTTTTACGGTTCGCCGACTACGTAGGCCATCTTGAACCGGTCATCGACCACAATTGTGATCTACCGACTGGGGAGTGTGAAACGGCACCTTCATCCTACGAGATATCCGATCTCATCCGGCCTGTCCGGCGTGAATAGGATGGTTAGGTGTCGATTCATTTTACACTCTTCCCTGAGGCAAGAGCACGCCGTGTTCCCAAGCGGTCACCCGCCCAAGTACTAACCGCGCTCGACACCGCTTAACTTCGGTGATCTGCGGGAACCGGTGCTTTATATGTCGACAGGCCCTTGCCCTAACAACGAACTTTAATTGGCGTTAAAATAAAAATTTGGGGTTATGTTATTTTATCTGTTTTTATGTCTGACAGTTCTGATTTTGCGCGTGGTTAATAAAATTATGTTTTATGCATTGTAAATCCTTTTAAACGTTTTCATATTATCCTTTAATTTAATTAATATGCCCAGGCACTAAAGATACCATTACGCACTAAAATTATGTTTATTACAACCTGCTCACATTTTGTTGAAACACATAAGGTTTATATTACTAAAGTAACTTATTATTATTATTATTTAAACTATTTTAGGTATAACCTGCAATTGCATTCTGTCACTCATACGAACGAGAAAAGATACAAATGTACTCTATGTCCTAAAGCATATTCTTTAAAAGTCAGTCTTCAGACGCATATTTCTACTCATTCTGAAGATCGTCCATATTCGTGTTCCCAGTGTGAGAAAACATTTAAAAATAACAGGTATGCATACACATGAAAAATGGTACTTTAAATTATACGAAAGTGTATAGGGATGCCCACTTTTCGATGAATTATAGGGAAGATAATTTATGTGTGTGCTATGATAATTTTTATGGCATATTTTGATTCTAAACTTATTTAGTGTAACACGTCTAAACTGAATATTTTGCAAGATACAGGGTGTTGTGGAATTGATGCATTATATTGAAATCCGTAAATCCTAATATGACGACATTCGAGAGAAAGACATTTGTTCAATATCGCATCACTAAACGTAAACGAGAAAATTCACCATTTCTTTTTTTGGTATTAAGGCTTGACCACGCCACCACTGGAGGAGTCCTAAAGAAAAAGTGGCATGTATTTGTTATTATTTGAAATGACGATTGAAGTTAGTGATCCGTGATTACCTAAGTTAGGTTTTAAGTTAAGAAAAAAAAATTAAACTCACCTCCTCAAAAAATCCAAAGCTTTAATAAAAACAACAGCTTTAAATCCAATCTAAGATTAAAACTTGACGCTGTTTTCTACAACACAGCACAATATACAAATGTGACCAAACACAATTGTCTTTAAGCAACTCGACATTGAAAATTATTTTTTTTACTAATCGCAATATTTAAGTAGTGTAAAACTAAAAAACCGAACGCGAATGCCACTGCTTATCTGCACTGTTTGGCACGTAGACTCGATTGGAAACGTAAATTTTCTCTGCTGGAAACGTTAAAGACGGGGCCGGCCCGTCGTCCAGTGGCGTAGCCAGAAAATATGCTCGGGAGGGGGTGGGGGGGGGGGGAGCTCAGTGGGCTTAAGTAGGTCATTTTTTTTCTGGAGAGAGGGACAGCCAGGACTACATGTATTTCATGATATTGTACCTAGTGGAGAAAGCGGAAAAGCGCCGCAGACGAAACATTTTCGGGGCCACGCCCAAATTTCATTTAAAATCCACCTAAGTACTATCAAATTTCGAAAATTAAATTATTATTACCTCTCCCCCTCTGCATGGTTGAATTAAATTTGTTTTTGTACATGTTTTTTTTTACTTTTTTTTTGATATTCCTAGCTGTCTCTTTATTTATAAAAGTATTTATATTTTTGTGAAAATATGAATATTGGTGTCAATCCAAAATTTTAACATAAGATATATGTATGACTCTAACCAGCGTTTTTCGGGCTCGGTTTTTCATGATTAAAATTAAAATAAATATCGCTCACCACTTCAAAATTGATAATTTTTTCAGAAATCATGCATTTTAGGAGCGTAGATCTAAGAGCAGTTTTTGGTGCAAATGCTTAGGTTTTTAAATACTCCTTCTTAAGTGTCGTTTTGTATATTCATTATAAAGCATTCTCGTTTCTTCCCGCAGTATTTTGTTTATTATAAATTATCACACTTCTTCCATAAAAAATGTTTCAATTAAAATTTTTACTTTAATTTTGTTTTTAAATAAATACCTAATTGTTTTTTGGTTTGTTGTTGGTCTTATAGCATTGGGTTATATTTTTGCTGATTTGTATGTAATTGAAAAATACTATTCATTTTATTCGTTATCCTTTAAAATTGCATCAAAAATCAATAACTAAAACGATATACGTCTGAAAGATTAATCTCTATTTAAAACAGGACTTTTAGAAGGAAAAGTTTAAAATCTAAACGGTTCCTACAAGACCTTTATAATCTAAGCCAAGAATAAATTATTTAAAGATCCAAGCGTGAGACGAAAAATTAGGTTGCAATTACACTTTTAGGGGGGGGGGGGGACACAACTGCCGTTGTCTGTCGTCGTTCTGTTATTAAAGCGTCCATTGGCGTTCTCACAACTTTTAGGTTTTAAAGGTACTTACCCAAATTTTTAGACGGTCTTTTAAGAAAAATAAAATAAGGAGTGTTTCTTTAGAATACCCAAGCAATCGCTCATTTAAATATAATGCGTCAATTCCATAGCACCCTGTAGATCAAACAAATTTTTAAACAATATTTTCTTAAACCAAATTTTAGAAGATTATACGTGCACAAGCAGTCTCATGAAACGGAACTGAAATTTGAATGTTATACCTGTGGAAACAAGTTTAAAACTAAGAGCTACCTAAAGGCGCATATGTACAAACATTATAAAGGTAAATTTCATTAAAAAAAAGATTTCCTAATTTTTTTTTTTATTAGTTCATACAATGGTTTTTAATATAATACAGTATGTCTACTTAAGTTGGAAACTTTTTTATTATAAACTTTACGAAAAAAAGGTATTCTTCATAAAAAGTTCTGCATGATACAAAACCTAAAATGCAACCATCAAATGTTAAATTTTTTCAGTCGTATACGAGGTTTGTCAAAAAATATAAATTTTGCCCAAGAGTAAAGTACCTTAATTTTGACAATATCGAAAACTGTAATTATAAAAAGTTGTTCGGTATAAAAAACTTTGTTCTGATATGCAATTACATCCGTCTACTTAATTTTTTTTATAAATAAAGAAGATAAATGTTCGGTATCCGGAATTTGAGAAAACTTTTTAAAAATAAAAAAAAAGTAGAAGGATGTAATTGCATATTAAAATATAGTTTTACATTTCGAACAACTTTTCATAATTACAGTTTTTGATATTGTCAAAATTAAAGGTACTTTACTCTTGGGCAAAATTCATATATTTTGACAAACCTCGCATACGATTGAAAAAATTTAACATCTGATTTTAGGTTTTGGACCATGCAGAACTTTTTATGAAGAATAACTTTTTTTCGTAAAGTTAATAATAAAAAAGTTTCCCATATGTAGCCAACTAAAGTAGACACTGTATATTTTAAAAGTTTATGTAAGCCATCTCATCCCAACTAACATTAAAGTTATAAGAACTAGAATAAAATGATACTGCTGCTATAATTAGGTGGAAAATTGGTAACTGTTACACAAAATCTTAAAGTAAGGGGCAAATTACTATAAGTAAAAATATTCCCTTAACGTAAAAACTACTTGGCATCATTAAGTGCTAAAAATCATTTGGCAACTAAGCTAAATTATCTATAATACACCAAAACTATAAAATAGAGAATGTAACTCCCCTTTACCATTGACGACTTTAAAGTCGCTGTACTACAAAGAGACGCTGAATGTTTCCACAACTAAAGGAGAATGATAAAATAGCTATTTATACAACAAGTAACGAAATAAGTGTATTTTAGGCACGCGACGTGAATTGTCCTACGAGGCGAAGCCGAGTTGGACAACACGTCAAAGTGACTAAAAGACATTGTTTCGTAACGAGTTGTATACAATATTTTTTCTACTGAGGTTTTATAATAAAAAACTTAATTTATTTTACTAACATTTTATTACCTATGTTTCATGTGCCCCTTTCAAAAATTGACACTTGCCAAAAAAAATTAAATTATACCTAGTCTGTGGTTACGTTTTAATTGTAAATAATTACCTGCATTACTTTTAGGCACGTTGCTCCTGGTAACGCGCTTAAAAGTTTTTTAAGCACGCTGCGCCTAAAAGGAGGTTATTAAAAAACCATAATGACAATCAAAAAGAGGTTATTATAAAACGTCAGTAGAAAAAAATATTTTAAGTTTGCGACTCTAAGTTACATTAGTAGGGAACAGTTCGGTAATTTGTCTGCCAGTTGGAAATAAATAGACTATACGAAAAGTGGCTACTTATCAGTAACAAATTTAAAATAGACATTTTCTTATACAAATAATCATAATTATTAAATAATAATTTAATTAATCATTGTTATACAGGGTGATTCCTAAGTTGATACTTCTTTTTTTAGCTGTGTATAGAAGGCATCAAAAAAACAACATTTTCAAATACCTTTTTTCAAAAAACTCAAAAATAAGGTACTTATATTCATTTATTACACTATGGATCAAATACGGTTCTGCCTAACTTGCCCAACAACATTTTCAAATACCTTTTTTCAAAAAACTCAAAAATAAGGTACTTATATTCATTTATTACACTAGGGATCAAATACGGTTCTGCCTAACTTGCCCGTTGAATAACATTAAAAAAACTTCTGGGTGTAGGATAAGCCCGCAAGGGAAAGCGTTCTACGTATAATCTCCAAGCAAATGCCGCACTTTGACGACACTCGCTCTAAATTAGCACCATATCTACCAGTTCATTGTTTTCAAATCTTACCATTTTCACGTGTCACCAATTTCAAATGAACTTGCTTCAGAAAAACACACCGCAGCGAATTGCCAAGTAACTGACGACCGACCCGTAAAATGCATGACTAACGAGATAAAACAGGACGAAAACAACATAAAGTACAGGGCTACGTTTTGATGACCCGGCCCGCACTGAGATTTTTTACTTCTGTATCTTGGCTATTTATAAGTTTTTAGAAAAAATGTATTTGAAAATGTTGTTTATTTTAATTCCTTCTATACACAGCTGAAAAAGAAGTATCAGCTTAGGAATCACCCTGTATAGCAATAGACGAGGATAAAAATATGTGCGGGTCCAAAGGTCACTGATCATATGCGTCAAATCAGACAACACAGAGGCTATCAAAATGTTGTGAGATTATTTACAACAACAATTTTACTACTAAAACCTAAAAATACAATGGCATTTAGTCTGATAAACTATTTCGATAATGAAAGAAAAAGTGGAAATTCGCAAACCAATATGCAGGAAACCGTAATGAAAACACTGGGAATTAGTTTAAGGAATATGCAGAATAATGTGCATGAAAAAAAAGTATAATATAATACCCAAGAATACTAAAAAATGTAAACGAAAAACACTGTTTATAATTATTATAGCCTAAAAACTCTCATCGTCACTTATAAAATCTGAAAAGTCCTCGTCGTATGAGTCGTCTTCGGATGGAGCAATTATCATTGGCGCAACTTCGACATCTAGTACTTGTTCTCGATCCCACCAATCCCTTATTAATATTTCTGTATGTTCCACCGATTAAAACGCTTTCCGTACCGCACCCCTTTTTCCTTTTAACACTTTTTACAGACTCATCTTGCCAAAATTTTGAACCACTTCCATTCGAAAATATCCACGTTTCTTCTAAAAATACCACTTTTCTAAATTTCGATTTGTAATTGTTTGTATATTTTTTTAAAAACTGAACACGCTGACTCACTCTCTGTGGCTGCTCACATAAAAATCTTCGGTTACAGTCTTTTTTATAGCGAAAACCTAAATTTTTTTAATAATTTTGATAACGCTTCAAGTCCAATTTCCATAACACCCGAATTTTTAATGTTTTTTGTAAAACTGGAAGAGTTACATTGGTTTTTGATTTGTATAAATCGTAAATCACATTTCGAACTCCAATTTTAATTTTTTCGCTTACATCCTCAGTCTTTGGCTTTCTTCTTTTACACTTTTTAGTATTCTTGGGTATTATGTTATGTTTTGTTTCATGCATAATTTTTTGCACAGTCCTTAAACTAATTCCCAGTACTTTGGCTACTGTTTCCTGAATATTGGTTGGCGAATTTCCACTTTTTCTTTTATTTTCGAAATAGTTTATCAGATTAAGTACCATTTTTTTTGATTGGGGATGCAAAAACCCAGAAAATTGTTTCATTTTGTCACAAACTGTCAAAGTCACAAAACTGGCATATAAAATATAATATAAAATAAAACGTAGCTGGTGCTATTATAAGCTTTTTTAGAATCGCTGGAAAGTAAATACATATATATCCTTTTTTTTCATGTCAAAATGGAATAAGTCTGTCTCATTTATCTTACGTATTTTATTTAGAGGGTAAAATTAAACGCAAGTAAAGAAAACAAAAACTGAGAGTATGTCTTTCTTGAATCGTATGACAGGCACGATAAGACCAGATCCGACTTTAGTTCCATTTTAGTTGCAATTACTACGATGTTACTATCTGGTTACGTCCCCAACACCTTAACGGATGTTCCGGGAATGCGGTAGGCTCCTAGATGTTACGATTAAATTCCCTACTTTGGTAAACAGGTGGTAAAGAAATGGTTCCTGATAGGTTTTTGCTACCATAACAACTTCAAAGTTTTTGACGACGAAAATTGCTAGTGGGGATTGAGCTGATTTTTTTGTACTACCACCGCTTAGTTTATTAACCCCTTTTTTTAACTTTTAGTTCGACCCTTTAATTGTCCTCATTGTGAAAAACAGTTCAAACACAAGAAAACTGCCGAGAAACACATTGGAACTAAACATTCACGAATCGACCGGGGTAAACGAAAAAATACCAAGATCATCAAAGGTTCAATCAAAAATGAAGAGCAGGAAGAAATTATTTTAAATCCTGAAGATATGGATATTAGAGGAATGGAAGAAATTAATGTTAATGATGATAATATAAATGGACAACAAAACGAAAATTTATTTAATTTAGATGTACAAATTAAAATGGACATAAATGGATTTGTCGCTGATAAGCATGGTGATGGCAGAAAGGAAGAAGAATATGAAATAAAAACTAAAAATAACGAACAAAGGTCCGAATTTGTCAATATTAAAGTTGAGGTTAATGACGAGTAAGGTTTTTTAGGTTATAGAAAATAAGTTAATAGATATAAATAGATTCTGTAGTAGGCCATTAAGTTTGTGGAGTTTTTCGACTTAATACGCGGATACACCGATAATTTCAGTAGATATACTATAGGCATTCCAACTCAATAAGGGCTGTTTTCCCATGTTAATCGCCATAAGAAAAGTTAAGCTTCGTTCTGCATTTTTATATCCTCTTTAGGGCGTGGTCACTTATTCCCAGGCGACAGCTACAGAGCCTCTACTACAGGTGTCGAAGGCACACGGTGATAGAAGACTATGTCGCGGGACCCTTCACATATTTCGCGAGGTTAGCTCAGACAGGGCAGTGACCTAGAGCGCTACCCGCGACGCTCGACCATTGAGATGTAAGTTGAATAAGGATAGCGATAATTAAGAACCCGGGACTTCATTCATGTTACAGCACGCCAAGCCTCAGCTCATTAGCGATGACGTCACAAACGATTAAAAATGGGACTATTATTATTACGAATATTAAAATCCCTTTATTTATTTAACAGAAAAAAAAGTCCATGTTTTTACCAAGACTCGAACCGCCGACCTATGGATTAGAAGCCAACGCCTTAGTTCACCACACCGGCGAGTTATTGTAGAAAAATCGCTTTTAACTTGAAGGTTATCTAGGTATACGGTTGTCCCGCCTACGAGAGTCATGCATCATGACGCACCAAATTATGGAGAAATATGTTCTATTAATTTAAAAACCGCAAAGACATTATAGATACTATTTTTAATTTCATTTCAATTTATTTTCTAGGAAGGCATTTATTACGCAAAGTAATATTATATAAATAAAATAGTAGCAGATGTTTAAAAGGTTAATTATAATGAAGTATTTGCTAAACTGGAAAAAGTTTTAAGTGCATAAAGAGGATGAGACAAGCTGATGGATGATGATGATAATAAAAGCGCATAACGATTCAATTAATTAAATCATTAAAACGTAAAATAAATATTGCAATTAGTATGTAAAATTATTGGAAGCGGTACTTAAACCGCACATATTTAGATATAATTATAATGAGAAGGGCATAACACAGTAATTATTTTCAGATATATACATAAAATTAGGTCAAATAAATTAATAAAAATAACTTCCAAAATATAGATTTTTTAAAAATAGTGTGATAAAAACTTACAAAATGGAGTTTCTTATCCAGAGCAGTCAAGGGGACATCGAGCTGAAATAGGACATGTGAAACAGGATAGAAATCAAGCAGTTCCAGGTAGATTAGAGAGCATCCTGTAAATTATTATAGTTTTACTTATAGGTACTTTTTATTATTTCAAGAAAGTGCATATGGGTACTTATGAAGTTATTACATGTTAAATAATGATATTACACAAACCTTCCAAAGTGTACTAGCATTTTCAATGTCTTTAGGTATGCTCTAGATGTTCTTTGTAGTAGAGGCGGTTTCAAAAACAAGAGCATAGAATCATATAGGATTGAAAATGTACTATAATAATTCGATGATCTGAGTTCAAAAGCACCTTAAACGGAGGTTCCAGAAGAAAATCCAAGCTGGGTAAGTCATAGATTAGAATAAAAACATATAAAATACAGGGTAGAACATTAATAAAATTACAAGATTACATCCCCAGTACATTTTCAGAGCATATTATTGAAAAATAATATAATTTACTAGAAAAACAATAAAAATTTGTACAATAAACTTTAAAATAGTGGATTGTTTTACCCCTATAATTATGTAGTAATATTAAATAAAAATGGTAAAACGAGTATTGTTATTACAACAGATAATTACTAATATATGCAAAAGCCCTAGAAAAACAAAAATTAAGAGGTATTTATAGCATAAACTTTTCAGCTATTCAATTTTAACAATGAATAATATACAGAGCATCGATACAAAAAAAACACGAAGAAAATATGGTTTTAATTACAGAATTATACAGAGACATTTGTTAATATATACAAGGGCCCCATAGAATTCTATATTTAGCCCCATAGAAGGTGTACATTTTCCTCTCCTACTTTATCCAGACTGGAGACTGGCAAAACAACATTAAACGGGGGATATTTCATCCCCATAAAGTCATTTTGGTGTAGTTAAAAAATGTTAAGGACGTTCGGTTGACCCTACCTATATAATAATAACGTAAAACTAAATAAGCGTCGTCTAGAAATAATAGGAACTAAATCTTTGGCAGGACCATTATTAAGTAGGCATAGGTATTAACAGGATGCCAGATCGTGAACTGAGTCCTTAATAGCATCCCATTCGTTTTTTTAAATGGAAAACGAAATTTCAAAGCAAAAACCATATGCAGGTACACACACGGAGAATAGGGCAAGTTCTATTATATTTCTCTTCTATGCAATATTTTGTGAGATTAGACGATGAAAATTCAGAAATTTAAAAAGGGGCATCATGATCGATATTGAATTTAAAATATACAATAGCAGACAACAAAACCCCAATTTTAATAACTGAAATGCTACTACTATGTTATACAGGGTAAATCGAAAGTTTACAACAGTTACAGTACTAAACAATACATTAATGTATATTTGATTAAGCCAAAAACACAAAATGCGAGCTAAAAACGTTAATAAAAACTATTTGTTTTGGACTTACGAGAGTATTTATTAATAAAAACCAAAGTATAAGGTTTGATTTAAAATAACCATTATGCAGTGGATTTTATTACTAAAATACTCCTCAAAGTGGATCCGGGATCTTGCAGGCTGTAAGAAAGAAAATTAGCATAAAATATAAGCAACATTCATAAAAACTAGTATATTACATCCCCGTCTACCAAGTTTTATTATAATAACATACATTTTTACTAAAATATCAAATATTATAAATGTTTTAATCATATTTTTAATATTCACCATTTTGTACTGAAGCCAAAATAAAATAAACAGGTAAGATTTTGGCTACGGAAATAATTATGCTTATTTAAGTAATGTTTAAAACCGCTATAATAGGTCATCACGTCCCCATTATTCCTTCACACTTAAGAATATTTTTTAGAAAATAACCTAAAAAATATGCCAACGGGCTTAGGACCGTCTAGTAAAAAACAACTTGATATTTTTCAAAGATTGTTTTTTTCCCAGGCGTGTTTAAAAAATTGGGGACATTCGGTTGACCCTGTCTATCTATTAAATATAAAATTAAAGCGTTGACTAATCCGTATCCCTGAGGTAGATTATACTAGGCATGATCAATGGTTGGGTACACTGATACTACATACCTAATAACTAATAAATAAATAACCAATTAAAATAATGACTAGAAATTAATAGGAACTACTATCTTTAGTATACTCTAGACAGGGCCATAACAGGGTACCAGTCGTGAACTGAGTCCCCAGTCGCACCCCATTCGGTTTTTAGGGGGAACGAAGTTTCAAAGCAAACCCCAAGCCTTCTTTTAACTGCATAACTAATATGGGCTCTTTTTTAAAGTTATACAGGGTGGATTATAATATATGAGTTAATATTTTTGATCCTCTTTTTAGCTGTATAACTACTATGGATTATTTTTACCGTTATACAGGTTAGATGATATGAGTTAGTATTTTTGGCCTTCTTTTACTGTATAACCAGGATGGACTCTTTTTAGGGTTATACAGGGTGAGTTTTATGAATATGATAGTAGTTTGGCCTCTTTTTACTCATATAACATATATGGCTCTTTTAAGTTATATGACAAGCATATGTGTACATAAGATAATTAAACACTAGTGTTGGGACGTTCTATTAGTGCCCTATAGTCGTTGTGTTATCGTTGCGTAGTCGTTGTGATAGTGCTACGTTATCGTTTTGTAGTCGTTGTGTTAATGTTATCCAAGTGTATTGCAGTGTAATGTATACAGTTGAAAGATACTAATATTAAGAGTAATAATAAATAATTATAATAGCGCCTTATAACTACTAATCCATCACTGAAATATAAAATAATAATAATAATAATAATAATAAAATTATTGTAACGTTTTATAACTATTAACCCGCCGCCATAATATACAACAATAATACTACTACCAATAACTAATGTAGGCTACCTAATTCTCTTCCATTATACTATAATGCCCCCACGGCAGCGTATCGGGGGATGTTTTAAATATTTTACGCTTATCATCATAAGGGCTGAGACCGATTTTGGTCTGTCGAATTGTGTGGAGATCATGATGTTTAGACCTAATTAATTTCTGTGATATAGACTTTTCTGAAAACGTTTCCAGACACGCTACATAGTCTTCAAAGGTAATTTTATTCTTAATTACAGACTTTTTAACCCCCTTGATTTTTTTAGTAACACCCAAGTTCGCTAACGCTCGCTCTATTTCTTCACGCTCCCTACTAGCTTTCTCTAATTTTAATTTCTCCTCTGCGATTTCTTCGGGCGAGTAAAGAAGTTTGGTTGCATACATTTTCGATCTTAGACCAACAAAATGTGTCATAATGCGGCCGTTATTCTCATCCTTCATCATTCCTACAACCTTTTTGTTGACTCTCGGAATGTCATAAACATTATTTTCAGGATAGTCGGATGTATCAAAAAACGCATGACAATCTTTTTTTATTATCTCGTATATATTGTGATGTTTAATCCCGTAAATCAGGGAATCCGTGTCAGTATATAAAATTTTACAGCGATCTCCAAAAGTTTTGCGCATGTAATTGTAGTGAAAATCATAAATTGTTGTTTTTGCCAAGTCCAAAATACACATACCCGCATATATCGGCTTATTAAAAAATACCCGTGTTTTGGCCAACTCAATGATAACCATGTTTTCATTTATTATGGTGCTGCTTTTAAATTCGGGTCGTGATATGAGAGCTTCTGCACCGTATCGCCCACCCCAATTCATAACTATTTTAACGCTCGAATGTTTCCTAATGTTTTCCATGGTCTTGCCAAAAACGGCATTATTCATGAGTTTGAATAGGTTTTTTTCAAAGTCATTTTTAGCTGCTTGACGTAGACGAGTATTTAAATCGATGTATGTTTTAAGCCAGGGAGATTGTTTGAAGCTTAAAACACGATGTATTTTAGTTAGTTTAACACCCAATGCCAAGGCCTGTTTTAGGTTCCTGTAATGAACAACGTATTCTGACTTATTATGTAGTGTTACCAACAGCTTTTCATTCTTTGATCCGGGGGGCTTGGCATGTTCAGGACAAGGTGGAAGATCTGAAAACTTATCGTGGAGCTCATGAGGTATTTCTAAATCAACCTCTAGTATATAGCCATCGTTAGAGTCATCGGAGATCTCTGAAACGTTCAGCAGTGCCCTTTCATCTTCTGAGAGAAATTTAAATTCTCCCAGAGGCAATCTTTGGCTCATGCCCCAGGCATATTGATTGTTTATATCAAAATATGTGAGATAAGAATCTTCTTTAGTCGGGTCATAATCGGGTAAAAACTTGTTGTTGGCTTCGGCATATCTTTTAGAGCATTGACTTAGCCCACCCCGAATTCCTCGCTCAATAAAGTATATCATATCCAAATCAGTTAAAAGTTCTAGTTTAGCATGATTGGATTTATGCAACTGAAAAAGTAAACAAGACCATGAATACCCAGGTAGAGTGTATGACCAAGCCGGGTCTAGTCCATACGTTTTGTGTGATGTGGTTCTAAAACGTTCAAATATATCAACCAAAAGTAGAATATCGGTCTTCATATACAGCTCAGAATACTCTTGCATCGACCTACAATTAAAGCTAGTCCAAACTTTTTGAGCGTGCGCGTAGTCATCATCAGTTATAAAAGAATCATCCAAGCTGTTATAAAATTCCACCTTTGTTGGTAATTTAGGCTCAGTAAGTTTGGACCAACCGTTCATGAAATCATAAGGAAACACACCCTTTCGGCATAGCAGAGAATGCTGTTCCTCGGTTAAACCAGCAAACTCTGATCTTAGAATGGGGTATTCAGGAAGGTTCTTAGCTAATTTGTCTAATCCAGACGCTAAAAATCTAAAGCTGTCGACGAATCTAAATTGAATTAAGTTACCGGGTATATGCTTAGTGAAAGATATATATTTCTCTTTATTTACGGGTAGGATATCGATCTGCCCTTCTACCTCGGTTAAAGCTTTTATAACCATATGTCCGTCATAACAACTTAAGTTATGAAACAGGACTGGTATTACACAGGAATCTTTATAATTTAGATTGCAACTTTCGTGGGCAGCATTTCTGAACTTAGCTGTCAAGTGCGAATGATCTCTGACCTTATTTTCGTCCGTAAATGGTTTTTCGCATATATGGCAAACAGTGGCATTGTCAAATCTTTCCTTCTCGTCGGCTGTTAATTCGTTCATTGGTAAATCGCATAAAAACACTGTTTCAGCGTTCTCAGCGAAATCTTGAAGCTCTTTAACAAACCACTGCATGCAATCCGGACCAGTATGCGACTTGTAGAATGAGAGGCTGTCGTCATAATTACATTTCACGTAATATCCTGCACTATAAGGTACATGATTTTGTATATTTTGTGTATTTTTAGAAGCATCATCCTCCACAGGAACCAACAAACACTCGGTATCGGCATAAATTACAAAGGGTGCAATTTCTTTATTTTTAAAATCTTTAAATTCAACCCATTTGTTGGCTTCAGTTGGTGCTTGTGGAACAACCCCTGTGTTAAGTTTTACACAGTCCTTGGCATGTAAATTTAATTTATTTTCAGAATGAAAGTAGTGCAAACACCGATCACAAATAAACTTTTGGGCATGCGCTTTACTTAGCTGAGAGGAAAGTAAACGGGACAAGTTTTTAATCCAGACATAATGAAATTTAACTGGTGATAGGTCATCCAAGTTATTATCTGTGGCATATATATCCTGAAGAAGTAGCAAGTTGACGTGTTTAGATTGTTTATTTTTGCACAAGTAATAAGGAATAACAGTAAAGTTTTTATTAGATAATTTTTCCAACCTATAAACATTGACCGAGAGATTGTTTTGCTTCTCAAATCGAGGAATTTGCCCTACTGTCATTGGAAACAGAATTCCTTTTAAATTAAGCACGTTCTTGGGATCCGGGTATGACGATGTTCTATTAACATTTGCATGCGCAGGGTACAATGCAGATACAATACTCCACGCCCAACACATATCATCTTCGTTGCGCACATTAATACAAGCACTTTTCCTAGCTATAGACTTAGGAAGGTCGATGTGGCTTCCAGCACGCAAGGGGTTAAACTTGTTAATTGAAATCATAAGATTAACAACCCTACTTAATGCCCACCCCGAATCTTTTTCCTGGAACTCATCCAAGTCTGTTAAAAGGGGTTGTTTAATTTTTTCATCAAACCATGCATCTAAATTTGTATCTTGATAAATGGGAGCGTTAGCGGTATTTAAATATTTATTTTCTTCTACAATTTTATCGGCTTTACTAATTTGAAATTCCCCACACAATACAGCATTGACCTTTAAGGCGCAGTCCTTTTTTAGGGCATTATGAATTCTGCGTTTAAACAGGGCTGATGCGTCTTCTAAGAACGACATCGTATCAGTATGACGCATATTGGTAATAACCCCAGTTCTAACCCTTGACTGAAAGGCTGAATTGATATCGGACCATTTAACACGATGGGTAGCTGTTTCCGCCCTTCTAACCCCCGTACCACCCCCCACCTTTTTATCCTTTAAAATATGTTGAAACCCCGTAATTTGGCTCAAACAAGATGTAATATGAGATTTCTCGGAAACTGATTTAACATGTTTTAACTGCTTATTTAAATTGAAAATTGCACGAGTGCATTCTTTTAGAATCTTACCACATACTTCTACGGTTAAATTAACGTTCTCTACCTGAACCCTAATTGACTTAACGTATTCACTTGGGAATGGCATTTTTTCTCTGTAACAAAAGAAATATTGCTCAAAACACGTCTGCTCTCTATGATGTACAAAGACAGAATGAACTCTACTCTGTACGGCTCCCCTATTTATAACCTCGGTTGGGGGCGTGGTCAGGAAAATAGGGTGCGTTTAGAAAATCATGAATAATTATTCAAAGTTTAGTATGTCGTAGTCCTTTACTTACTAGTGATAATGTTTGTGTTGAACACAGAGAGACTAAAAGCAATACAGCTAAGAGACAGAGACAATACAGTTAAGTTATTTTAAAATCTGTAACAAATAAGCATAATTTTACCCCGTTACCAGGTATAAGAAAGAAAAATTGCTGCTCGATGTGGATGAGTTATATTTTTAATAGGTTCTAAGAAACACAATCAACATATTTTTATTTTAACAATGTTCAGTGTATGAGAAAAATTATTAATCTAACTATAGATATATAATACATTTTTATACACATATAATATGCGTTTGATTATTGATTAGGATTAGGACATGCATTTTTAAAATATTTCTGAGGGAACAAATTAGTACATAGACTATCAGAATGTTGAAGTTTCACAGCTATATTATGTATTAAAAGAAAATAGCTTTAGCAGAATACATAGTTTATATTTTGAAATACTAGCACACTAAATATTGACTATAATAAAGTCCTTAAACATAATAGACTCTAATTTTAATTTGAGAATCTGAAAAAATCTCTTTAATGAGTTTTTTAACAACTTGCCAATCCAAGCCGTCCAAACCACAGCCCAGACGAGGTAACCCAAGTTTTTTTACTTTATCCATCAACAGCTGTTCTTTTAACGCGTTTAAACTTTTGGTTAGGCTCTTAATAGAGGGCTTGTCCCAGGAAACACGTTTAGTTACTAGGTAATAAATAAATCGATTTTCTATACGTAAAACAGCTACTTCGCCAGTGCGCTTATTTTGTTTCCTTAAATTAGCCACGTTTTTAAATCTCTTTTTAAATTCGAGTGCTATGCCTGCGCCCATATAAAAATCTGATGCCACACAGTGCGCAAGCGCATACGTTTTGGAACAACTGAATAAATCTGCATTAACTTCAGTAAATTTCATTCTGCAACAAATTAAAAAATATCCGTTTTTATAGAGAAAGTTATATAATGCTGTTGTCCTGCAATCCCTATTATTTTAATTTCCTCAATCACACGATTTAAAAATATATTATGTTAATGTTTTAAGATTACTTACAGCTCCATAGCACCCTTACTATGTAGTTGAGTAGCTAGAAGCCGAGGGCTTAGTCGGTGTTGGATTTGTTCGGGTGTGTTCGGGTCTGTTCGGGTGTGTTCGGGTGTGTTGGGATAGTGTTGGATGTGTTGGAGGGTGGATTATAAATATATAGATAAATACTAGTTCAAAGATGTCATTAGCGACTCATACATCAAAGGAGTAAGATGGCAAGCAGAAGAATAAAACTTAAGCTCCTGGAAATGCCAAAGGGAGACGTCTTTGGTTTTAGAACAAATGGAACTAATTGGTTTCTAGGAAATGTGCCTGTTGACTTTCAGAATGACCAATTGGTGTTTGATAATGAAACATACACACTATCCGACGGTTTGTTGGATTTATTAACGAGTATGCATCCTAAAGCATATTCCCAGAAAGACTTAAAGTTGTACAAAGAATTAATATTACTTACAAATTTACATAAACGAAAGTTCAGAAAAAATGCACATATTAAATCAAGTTCTGGCTGGAAGTATACAAACATAATTTCAAAACTGTTTCCTCCTAAACGAAGCTATACCCCAAAAAGACCTAACTGTACAGTGTTGCCAAGTGATGACGAGCCAAATGCTGCAAAGTTATGTAGATTGAAAGAGAAAGAGGTCTGCGAGATACACGTAGAAGAGAACAATTCTAACAATGAAGACGAGGAAAGCGTATATAGTGAAGAAGCCCTTACTAAAACCTCTATGGAGTTTGTATACTACGATGATGTCAACGAGTTAATTGAAAGATTGAAAAAGTTAGAAGCTTCTAAGGTAGTTGGCAATGATAATAACAGAAACGAAATCTTTAGTATATTACATGAATTGGAGCGACTTGAAGTAATTGAATTTTATTAGTTTGACGCTTATAATATCATATGTATAAATGTCATGTCTATGTGGAACATTTAAATAAATTATGTAAAAATATTATGAGTTTTTGTTTTAATCGCCTTGTATATTTAAAAATAAAAATAAACCTTATTGTTTAAAAAGTTATTTTCAATAATTGTTCGCGTTCGGATAATAAATATATCTTTAAGGCTTATTGTTCAGCGCTAGTAAAATATGCTTTAACAGAAATTAATAAAGGGTCATTATAACAATAAATATTTAAATAAATAATTACTTGTAACCTGTAAGCAATACACATATTTAAGCAGGTACGTGTTTTAAAAATTACTATTCAAACAGTTTGATGCAATAATTTTAAAATAATATTTACTCCTCAATTTTAATTGTCTATTTTAAGTACCTTGTATTATATGTATTGTTAGTCATTCCATATATCATATGAATGTTATAGATAAAATAAAAAAAATTAAAATGAAATTAAACATGAGTGTGTTTGCAGAAAATTTTTTAAATAATAAAAAGCAATATTAATACTTGAATAAAACCAAAACTACTAGGCGCGCTATACGTCGCTTAATAATATCAAACCCCTAATGTGAACAAAGTTTCCCTTGAACTATTCACCTCATATCAGAAATTGTTTCTATACAACTATACGACAAATAAAGTAGTATGCTCTTAGCTTTATAAACACCCTTAAAAACGTTTTATTTTATATACTATGAAATAACTTAAAACTTGCACAGAGTTTTGAAATATAAATTTTGCTATTTAAATTTTTTAAAAAATTATTTGATTCTGAACTTTTAATTATTTCAAAAGAAACGTTGACCTTTTTAAAAACATGTCAAATTGTTTATGACCAGATTTTAAGTGATTCCCCAATTTTCCTGATAATGAACGGCTTTAAAAATAAAGTTTTAATATAAAGCTGAAGCATATTGCCAGACTAATTTCTTAAAAATCTAATAATTGTGATCAAAACTTTGTTTTGTCAGTTTAGCGATCTGTAAAAGTGTAGTAGGAGAGTTTTAAAATTAATTTTCCAAATAGGGCTATTTAGAAAATTTTACGGGTGTAACCACCCAAGTAGGGAAAGTATCGTTTTAATTGTTCTAATGTAGGGGCAATTAGAACCGTTTAAATATTTAACAATAACAATACAAAAATCCGTAGATAAGAATATAATTGCACCCCAATAATACTTTTTTAACACTTTTTAAACAACGTCACCCCTCGTACCAGCACTAAACATTTTTTTGGTTTTCCTTGTGTTAATCAATGTACCCTATCAATTTTTATAAAAACAGTATTTGCAATGAATTTTTTGAAAAATATAATAATTATTAAAACGACGTACCTAATAAATTTTGAGCTCTGTAATTAGATAAAGACAACTTCTGCAAACATACTCGCTGTTTCGAGAATTAATAAAATATATTCCTGCTTTTTCTACCTGTTCAAAAGTAATATTTAATTCAGATATAAATGTGATATTTAAATATACATTATCTGAACGGAGTCCTTGCGTTATTTTATTTATACCCTTTGGCAAACTATCATTAAAAACGTATGAAAAGCCATAAATCTGATACCAAATTTCGAACTCAATTGGGCCGGTAATGTTTTCTGAACTGTACTGAAATAGCTTTTTACAAAATCTACATTTAAACATTTTACCCAATCTGTTTACAGGCTCTAAAAAGGTGTACAGGAGGCTATAAGCATTAAAGAAAAAATGTAAAAAAATCTTACCTTATCTATTGGAAATAAACACAGAACAAGCGGAGCTTTTAAAATTTTATATCTTATATAGAAGATGCTATACCCTGTCTGAAGTGAATGTAGCGGCTAAAACCCTCGAATAGGCTCTGGTGGTGGTAGGGTGTTTTATATAAATATAGAAACAACATCTTCAAAGTCACCACTAAAAACCTATCCGTCATATTTCATTTATTATTTTTAAAAATACTAATAATGTCTACAGTAGTTGTTAGCGGGTTATCCCTGGAATTGAACAAAATGTATCCTGTGTTAGATATCCAAAATAAAGAAGGGGTGTATGGGTTGCAAACTGTGATATACCTCGAAAACAACGAGATGGTATACCTACCGAAAAGAATGGCGAAAACTGATGATGAAATCCAAAACATAATGAGCAGCCAGATCGGGCTGGTTCGTACAGGAAATCAGTTTGTATCAAAATATGGTTGCACTACCCCCCTTTTAGAACTACGAAAATACTGGTAAGTTTTAAATTTGTTTTACTGTGCATATTACTAGATTTGCTCCTTGTTTTTTTCAAATTTTAAAATTAGACTCTTTCTTCCAGATATGCTGAAATTTTTATAAAATTTTACCCTGTTTTTAAATAATATGTTATATACTTATTTAATATATTATTTAATCAATTACCTCCATATATTCGTTTAAGTGTTTTTAAAATTATATCAGTGTTTCTTAATTCTCTTTTGTATGCATTCAATTATTTCACTGCTATTGTACCCTCTAAAAGTAATTATTATATTATACCTGTATTAAATTTAAGGCGCTTTGGCGAATATGAAGGGTGTTTTATTTCCGTTAATAAGAGCCATATCAAAAATACTAACATATAATAAAGCAATTTTCGTTAAAATGTGTAATAGTAACCCTAAATATATCTCACACTAAATATAAATTTTTTAAATTCTGTTTTTCGATTTTCAACCGTGGCTGTGCATACCTTAATACCATTTTTATTCTGATATTTATGTAACTAGTTTTACCTTTAAATATTTTAATGAGCGCGTGTTTTATTAAAAGGCTTATCACAATAAACTATTTTTTTTATTTTTAAAAATAAAGACTATTTCCTTATAGTCTTTTTATCAATAAATTTGCCGGCTTCTATGATAAAATTCTAAATGTTTATATAGACTTTTAAAATTAATTACACCATGTATGCAGTTTTCCTTTTTGCAGGGTAGAAATACGTCTTCAACAAAATCGATAATTTTGCGTTCTAAAAAGGCTCTCCGTTATTGCAATCTTATCTTAAACATTAAAAATCACATACCTTCATCCATATTTTGTCACTAAACTGTAATGTAATAACTCAATTTTCTTGTGTTCAGATATATTTTATCGCTAAACTGTACTGTAATAATGCAATTTTCTTGGGCTTATATGTAAACGCATCTTCGCGTGAAAGTGAAAAGAAGGAAAGGTAAAGTGTAATGCATCTAGTCCATATTAGTTATGTAGTTAAAAAACCAAAATACTATCACACGTATATTAACCCTAAAGAACATAAAAATATTTACCCTTATATCCAAATAACCTGTATTGCATCGATGAAAAAAGAGTTCATATTAGTTATGCAGTTAAAAGAAGGCTTGGGGTTTGCTTTGAAACTTCGTTCCCCCTAAAAACCGAATGGGGTGCGACTGGGGACTCAGTTCACGACTGGTACCCTGTTATGGCCCTGTCTAGAGTATACTAAAGATAGTAGTTCCTATTAATTTCTAGTCATTATTTTAATTGGTTATTTATTTATTAGTTATTAGGTATGTAGTATCAGTGTACCCAACCATTGATCATGCCTAGTATAATCTACCTCAGGGATACGGATTAGTCAACGCTTTAATTTTATATTTAATAGATAGACAGGGTCAACCGAATGTCCCCAATTTTTTAAACACGCCTGGGAAAAAAACAATCTTTGAAAAATATCAAGTTGTTTTTTACTAGACGGTCCTAAGCCCGTTGGCATATTTTTTAGGTTATTTTCTAAAAAATATTCTTAAGTGTGAAGGAATAATGGGGACGTGATGACCTATTATAGCGGTTTTAAACATTACTTAAATAAGCATAATTATTTCCGTAGCCAAAATCTTACCTGTTTATTTTATTTTGGCTTCAGTACAAAATGGTGAATATTAAAAATATGATTAAAACATTTATAATATTTGATATTTTAGTAAAAATGTATGTTATTATAATAAAACTTGGTAGACGGGGATGTAATATACTAGTTTTTATGAATGTTGCTTATATTTTATGCTAATTTTCTTTCTTACAGCCTGCAAGATCCCGGATCCACTTTGAGGAGTATTTTAGTAATAAAATCCACTGCATAATGGTTATTTTAAATCAAACCTTATACTTTGGTTTTTATTAATAAATACTCTCGTAAGTCCAAAACAAATAGTTTTTATTAACGTTTTTAGCTCGCATTTTGTGTTTTTGGCTTAATCAAATATACATTAATGTATTGTTTAGTACTGTAACTGTTGTAAACTTTCGATTTACCCTGTATAACATAGTAGTAGCATTTCAGTTATTAAAATTGGGGTTTTGTTGTCTGCTATTGTATATTTTAAATTCAATATCGATCATGATGCCCCTTTTTAAATTTCTGAATTTTCATCGTCTAATCTCACAAAATATTGCATAGAAGAGAAATATAATAGAACTTGCCCTATTCTCCGTGTGTGTACCTGCATATGGTTTTTGCTTTGAAATTTCGTTTTCCATTTAAAAAAACGAATGGGATGCTATTAAGGACTCAGTTCACGATCTGGCATCCTGTTAATACCTATGCCTACTTAATAATGGTCCTGCCAAAGATTTAGTTCCTATTATTTCTAGACGACGCTTATTTAGTTTTACGTTATTATTATATAGGTAGGGTCAACCGAACGTCCTTAACATTTTTTAACTACACCAAAATGACTTTATGGGGATGAAATATCCCCCGTTTAATGTTGTTTTGCCAGTCTCCAGTCTGGATAAAGTAGGAGAGGAAAATGTACACCTTCTATGGGGCTAAATATAGAATTCTATGGGGCCCTTGTATATATTAACAAATGTCTCTGTATAATTCTGTAATTAAAACCATATTTTCTTCGTGTTTTTTTTGTATCGATGCTCTGTATATTATTCATTGTTAAAATTGAATAGCTGAAAAGTTTATGCTATAAATACCTCTTAATTTTTGTTTTTCTAGGGCTTTTGCATATATTAGTAATTATCTGTTGTAATAACAATACTCGTTTTACCATTTTTATTTAATATTACTACATAATTATAGGGGTAAAACAATCCACTATTTTAAAGTTTATTGTACAAATTTTTATTGTTTTTCTAGTAAATTATATTATTTTTCAATAATATGCTCTGAAAATGTACTGGGGATGTAATCTTGTAATTTTATTAATGTTCTACCCTGTATTTTATATGTTTTTATTCTAATCTATGACTTACCCAGCTTGGATTTTCTTCTGGAACCTCCGTTTAAGGTGCTTTTGAACTCAGATCATCGAATTATTATAGTACATTTTCAATCCTATATGATTCTATGCTCTTGTTTTTGAAACCGCCTCTACTACAAAGAACATCTAGAGCATACCTAAAGACATTGAAAATGCTAGTACACTTTGGAAGGTTTGTGTAATATCATTATTTAACATGTAATAACTTCATAAGTACCCATATGCACTTTCTTGAAATAATAAAAAGTACCTATAAGTAAAACTATAATAATTTACAGGATGCTCTCTAATCTACCTGGAACTGCTTGATTTCTATCCTGTTTCACATGTCCTATTTCAGCTCGATGTCCCCTTGACTGCTCTGGATAAGAAACTCCATTTTGTAAGTTTTTATCACACTATTTTTAAAAAATCTATATTTTGGAAGTTATTTTTATTAATTTATTTGACCTAATTTTATGTATATATCTGAAAATAATTACTGTGTTATGCCCTTCTCATTATAATTATATCTAAATATGTGCGGTTTAAGTACCGCTTCCAATAATTTTACATACTAATTGCAATATTTATTTTACGTTTTAATGATTTAATTAATTGAATCGTTATGCGCTTTTATTATCATCATCATCCATCAGCTTGTCTCATCCTCTTTATGCACTTAAAACTTTTTCCAGTTTAGCAAATACTTCATTATAATTAACCTTTTAAACATCTGCTACTATTTTATTTATATAATATTACTTTGCGTAATAAATGCCTTCCTAGAAAATAAATTGAAATGAAATTAAAAATAGTATCTATAATGTCTTTGCGGTTTTTAAATTAATAGAACATATTTCTCCATAATTTGGTGCGTCATGATGCATGACTCTCGTAGGCGGGACAACCGTATACCTAGATAACCTTCAAGTTAAAAGCGAATTTTTCTACAATAACTCGCCGGTGTGGTGAACTAAGGCGTTGGCTTCTAATCCATAGGTCGGCGGTTCGAGTCTTGGTAAAAACATGGACTTTTTTTTCTGTTAAATAAATAAAGGGATTTTAATATTCGTAATAATAATAGTCCCATTTTTAATCGTTTGTGACGTCATCGCTAATGAGCTGAGGCTTGGCGTGCTGTAACATGAATGAAGTCCCGGGTTCTTAATTATCGCTATCCTTATTCAACTTACATCTCAATGGTCGAGCGTCGCGGGTAGCGCTCTAGGTCACTGCCCTGTCTGAGCTAACCTCGCGAAATATGTGAAGGGTCCCGCGACATAGTCTTCTATCACCGTGTGCCTTCGACACCTGTAGTAGAGGCTCTGTAGCTGTCGCCTGGGAATAAGTGACCACGCCCTAAAGAGGATATAAAAATGCAGAACGAAGCTTAACTTCTTATGGCGATTAACATGGGAAAACAGCCCTTATTGAGTTGGAATGCCTATAGTATATCTACTAATTTCATTACTGATATTTGGCTGCTCTTTAAGGGTCATTGGCCCAACCTATACAGGGTGCTACAAATTCGCGTGCGTGCATGGGGATCTCGAAAACGGTAAGAGATACGAAGATAGTTAAATTGAGACAAAGTTGCGTATTTTGGGGCTTAATAATTTGGTAAAAGAAAATTCTAAATATTTCGAATGCCTTCGGAGATATCCGAAAAAACCGAAATTTTCAGTTTTGGTTTTTAATTTTTTGCGTCTTTATTTTTGACTTCGGAAAAAAACAAGAAACACTTTTTCATAGCCGTTTTTTATGATCTACAACATGGCCTTTTTAATTTTTAAATACGACGTTTCGTTCTTTGGATACCACTATCAAGTCAATTTTTTTAAATACGGACCTGGATTTTTTATTACGGGTTTAGGGAATTATAGGCTTTAGAATCCTAATACACTTAAAACTAAATAATAAAAAAATAATAAAAATAAAAGGGGGAAATAATTTATTTATTTCCCCCTTTTTTCTCTTTTAGTTCATCTTGCAATGTTGAGGGTCTTTCTTCTTATACAACCTTAATTTCATTTTATTCGCTGATGATGAAGGTCTTTACCTTCGAAACATGTACGACATTAGGATTTTCTAATTATTGAGATCCTTAGAATAAACTAGTGGAGCAGACTGTGTGTATTATTCCCCCACTCTAAAAATAATTGTAATGGGTAAAAAGGGATATTTTTAAATATTGATGTGTTATGTGATGACATGACAAAACCTTAAAATTTTTAAAATGTTTTAATTGTATTAAGTTTCCAAACCCTATAAGTTCCTAAAACCGTAATAAAAAATCCAGGTCCGTATTTAAAAAAATTGAGATGATGGTGGCATCCTAAGAACAAAACGTCGCATTTAAAAATTAAAAAGGCCATATTGTAGATCATAAAAAACGACTATGAAAAAGTGTTTCTTGTTTTTTCCCAAGTCAAAAATAAAGGCGCAAAAAATTAAAAACCAAACCTGAAAATTTCGGTTTTTTTCGGATATCTCCGAAGGTGTTTGAAATATTTAGAATTTTCTTTCACCAAATTAATAACGCCCAAAATACGCAAGTTTGCCTCAATTTAACCATCTTCGTATCTCTTACCGTTTTCGAGATCCCTATGCACGCACGCGATTTTGTAGCACCCTGTATAATAGTGGATAATGTATGCCCCGCCCCTTAGGTCCGCTAATAAATAAAATAACTACCAGCCAGATAATTTCTATAGAAACGATTGTCTCAACAATATTCTCTTTGGAAATTTATCTTGTTGGTAAAGTTATCACGAAAAATCGGTGTAGTTTTTTTTATCTAAATATTAGTATGTATGCCTATTGTGCTGTTGTTATAAAAAAATTTGAAAATTTGTTAAAGGGTAATTGGTGTTTGTATACAAAAAATGTTTTATCACACCTTTAAATAAATATCAACATAATAAAGAATTACAGATCTTTGAAAAAACTCGACAACCCTGCTTTGGAGCTGGTTTGGCCGCCAATGTAGAGTTGTTCGTAAATCTATAGTATTTAATGTAGCGCTTGGACGACAGAGGTCCCTAAATCATGAATTTTAAGTCACAGTGCTGCCGCACATTTTATTTCGGTAAAAATTTCAATGAATTGAAAAATTTTAGAGACATTTTGTTGAATAATTTGGATTTTATCAATTTATGCAGTTTCTGTATTTCTTGGTAACTATTTATTTATTATTTTTGTGTTTAATAATTTAAAATTTTAATTACATATCAACATCACTAGAATATCACCGCACCGCTCGTTTTAAATTGCAGTTTTTCTTGAACTGTTACTGTTGTAGCCGTTGAAGTTCTTTAACACAGGTACAAGTCACAAGTAGGTACATGGTACATTACACAAAGGACACGATATACATCAACATAAATATTAAACAATATCCAAAATTAGGATAGTCAAATTTATATCAATCTCACATTCAAATAAACAGGGTGTCCATGAAATGACTGTACAACGCTTCACCATAAATTCCTTAACCAAAACTAAGGCGATCTAGGCAAACTTACCTATATGCAATGTTGCTTGGTTTTGCCGCTACAGGGCGCTAAAGTTTTCAAATTAATATTGTTTTTTCTGAATAATTTCTAAACGCCTTTATCGATTTCCACTAATTTTGGAACTAAGAATGACCAATATTAATAGCATGTTTTGACGTATGCGCCATCTTTTTTTAATACCTGTATATTTAAAAATGGCGTGTAATTGGTAGGTAATTAAAAGTTCCTCTTTTTGTTACCCCCGGTATAAATGACTTTAATTATTTCTCTGGCACTAGCTAACTTCATGTTGAGACTTTTTTGTCTCTTGTAAAATTTTAGCCAGACATGTAGTTTCTCTACAAAAAATTATTTACGATGCAAAACATGAACAAGTTTCGGACAATTGTTATAAAAATCAAACTAGTTGGTAGTTTTTTAGAATTAATTTTTTTTTCATGTTTCTCGTTCTGCATAAGCAGCAATGATGAGTTACACGGTATGGTAAATAATTTTTTTTGCAGAGAAACTGCATGTCTGGCTAAAATTTTACAAGAGACAAAAAAGTTTCTACATGAAGTCAGCTAGTGTCAGAGAAATAATTAAAGTCATTTATTCGGGGGGTAACAAAAAGAGGAACTTCTAATTAACAATCACACGCCATTTTTAAATTTGAAGGTATTAAAAAAAGATGGCGCATACGTCAAAACACGCTATGAATAGTGGTCATTCTTAGTTCCAAAATTAGTGGAAATCGATAAAGGCGTTTAGAAATTATTCCAAAAAAACAATTTTAATTTGAAAACTTTAGCGCCCTGTAGCGGCAAAACGAAGCAATATTGCATATAGGTAAGTTTGCCTAGATCGCCTTATTTTTGGTTAAGGAATTTATGGTGAAGCGTTGTACAGTCATTTAATGGACACCCTGTATACACACAATCTAAATAAGGGCGATGTGAAGATCATTAGGACTAACAAAACTAGGCAACACTCGTCGGTACTTACTGCATTAATATAAATTATTTTGACGAGCCTCCTTGCGCCATCTATGAATTTAACTTAGCAGATTGTGTAGAACTGCTTATATGACGTTCTTTATATGTTGATATTCAAAGATCACACTATAGGTACAGTATTCCCTGTGAATGAATACCCTTACGTCATAACTTATAAGTCATTAAAATCGATGATACTCGGTCACAGAGTCTAATTTCATAAATATTATAATAGATGAGCGCAATGTCCCAATGTATGAGTTCCTAAAAGTTGTTTAAAGTTTTGAATCAAAAATTTAAGTTTAGTACAAAACCAATGTTATCCATGTTCAAAAGCACTTTTCGCAATATTTTTATCAACAAAGTATACATGAATATTTTTTTTTTAACATATTCATTTAGAGGACTTCGGCCGCCGCCGTAATTTTTTCGCGACCTTTTCCAATAAATAAATACTTATCATAAACTACTTACCGGAAACACAAGAAAACAATAATGAAAGATGCAAAAATAACTATTTCTGCAACTCTTCTTTAAAAATTTTTTTCTGTCTAGCACGTTTTATTGGCAACGACGTATTGCGCCATGGAATAATGCCCATAAGACATTGGGTTATGTTTTTTTCACCTTTATTATTATAGTAAATCACGTTCTCGCTTAATCGTTGAACAACGACGCCCGAGTAAAGAGCCACTGTAAATATTGTAATTTTCAAACTATGACAATGTAATAAAATTAAAAAAGTTATTCTAATTTTCAGAAAGAATTCTTTCAAATAACGGATCTGTAAAATTAAATTATGTCGTATAAAAATACGTTGCGTTTTAAACAATTTTGCTTCTTCAGTAACTGACAGTGGTTCTAAAGGGTGCTTTTAAATCGTGTGCGATCTCGAAAACTGAAAGATATACAAAGATGAAATAAATAATTAAGACAAATAAGCGCATGTTGGGGCGTAATAATTTGCTGAAATGAAATTCCAAAAATTCTCAGGATTCCAGGACTTGCCTGACCGCTAGACCTGAAACCTGCTGACTTCGTTCTGTACTTTCCAGCTTTTGTAACGGAAATAACTGTTATTGAAGGTACGTCAAATGCGATTTTATCTCCGGTTTAAAAAAAAATAATCACATTGTAACAGGCGTGTCAAGTTGCTATTTTTAAATTATATTTGTATATGCATGGGCGCCCTGAGAGGGTGGGGGGCAAGGGTGTAGATATACACGGCAGCTTTCTTGCGATGTCGTTGTTTTTGATAAGAGAAGTTTCAGAAACGGCTGTGACGCTTTTTTAGAAGTCACTTTGGATTAAATTCCACCCTGAAATGTACTTTTTGGGCGCTCATGTTTATAAGTCTAGTGTTTGATCTCATTATTTAAGATTGTATAGTTGGCATGTAACTTGCTGTGAGAATAGAATTTATAATAATCCGATGTTTTATTGAAGTAGAATACTAAAAAGGTATAAGTCCGCCATCGGCAAAAAGATGCACCACGCCCATAGCATTTGAGAATATGCCTATAGAACAAGTTATGATAAAACTTAGCGTTTTGTCATTTGACAACCATAGACGGAGTCTGTCAGCTGATACTGGTTCCTTCAAAAAGTTTCAAATTAGGTAGTAGGCCGTAACAAGCTCACACGTCAGGTCGCGTGTCACATTATTTTCTTTCGATTTTGACGTTTTTTAATGTGCCTTTTGTGTATTTTAAATATTTTACTTTTGGAATAAAGCACAGAATTGAAGATTTTACTATTAAAAACATGCATTTTAACAGTAGTAGAAGTTTTGTATCCTGCCACTACTATTATTTCTCGCGACTTTTGTTTACGGTTAAAGCGCACCCTAGCGGATACTTCGGTACGATCCATTCCGAATCTGCGAATTGCAGACTGTTCTGGGGAAGCGCAAAAAGTTCTCTCGTTCTCTATACCAGGTCTCAAATGCAAACTCCCACTAGGTTCCTCACTATTTGATGAATAAAACCACGTGAAAGTATCAGCGATCTTTTATGCTAGAATAATACGCTATTGTAAGAAAAAATACACAAAGTCTCGGCCTTATTGAGCCCAAGCCGTTGTGTCTTTTCTTACAAATTTACTATCAGGGGTTCCACTATATTCATCTTCCAGGGCGATGTCGATTTAAATTTATCGCCGAATGCACTATGTTCATAGAAATCCTCACTTCTAAGCGAAATTTTAAGCGCCACCTGTGTTGATTTCTATCGGCAACACCATAGGTGTCCAGTTCAAGCCGCTTATGTGAGTGCAATAAAGATATATGTAAAGTGAACCGATCCCTTACTTCTTTAACCTCTAGCCAACGAATAAAATTTATTTATGAATCGTAAAAACCTCTTCTGCAAAAGTTTAAGAACGATAATAATGTTGTCTATTAATATTTTTAATCAAATAAAGTAATTTCGCCTGTTAACTATCATTTATTTTTAGGGGTCCTAAAAAAATTGTTAAATACCCTTTTTTAATTTTCTCTAGTTCAGACCTATTGTTGGATCAAATCACAATGTGTGTGTCAAACTACCTAAAAAGCAATTTGTAAAAGGTAGAAAATGGCCTTACAAAAACAGTATTTTTGAAAAAGATAAGTTGTGAAAAATAAAATCGAAGTTGACTTAAAAACTTTATTGTATCTCAAACATTTTAAAACCCCCTTAAAATAGTATCACATACATTTATATACAGGGTGTCCATGTTTTGCCGCTACAGGGCGCTAAAGTTTTCAAATTCATATTGTTTTTTCTAAATAATTTCTAAACGCCTTTATCGATTTCCACTAATTTTGGAATTAGGAATGACCACTATCAATAGCGTGTTTTGACGTATTGCCATCTTTTTTTAAAACCTGCAAATTTAAAAATGGCGCGTGATTAGTAATTAAAAGTTTGCCTTTTTGTTACCCCCCGCATAAATAACTTTAATTATTTCTTCGACACTAGCTGACTTCATTTTGAAACTTTTTTGTCTCTTGTAAAATTTTAGCCAGACATGCAGTTTCTCTGCAAAAAAGTTATTTACGATGCAAAACATGAAAAAGTTTCGAACAATTGTTATAAAAATCAAACTAGTTGGTAGTTATTTAGAATTAAATTTTTTTTCCTGTTTCTCGTTCTGAATAAACAGCAATGATTAATTACACGGTATGGTAAATAGCGTTTTATCTACGTCTACATTTCCTGTAGACATTAAAGTGTCTAGATTAAATTATTAAGTTCATTATATAATTCATTAGTGAATACAATGTTATGTCTATTGCACCCCAATATACTATGTTCCAGATCACCGATATCCCCACATTCCTAATTTCATTATTCTGTAGGCCTATTTTTTTATATTTAGGATAAAGGGCATGATAACTTCTTATTCGCGAAATTGATCTTATGAAGTTTCTGTTAAAGTCGGTTTGAAACCAAGGTTTTTATAAAATAATATAATAATCCTAAAATAAAAACACTAATTTTTCTTACTTTCTTTTATTTGTATGGATAATTTACGTTACAAAAGTAAAAATGTAAATACATAAAAAAAATAACTAAAACATAAATGAATTCTACTATATTTAAAGCTATTTTTTATAAGTACTTATGTAGAATTATTTCTTCGATACGTGCTTTATTTAAAAAACTTTTAAATACAATAGAATACCTATAGAATACAATCATGGTCTGTACAATAAAGTACTTAGATTTTATAAAAATCTACTAAGATTCGTTGTATCTACCTTACATAATTATAAACTAGAATAATTTGCTCTAAGCTCAAGTATGTTTTTGCGTTATCACAGAACAAAAGTGATATTTCGTTGATAATAATGGTTAATTTGATCGTTTGTTGGTAAAATAACAGAAGCACTTGTTTGTGTTAAAATAAATTTAAAAATATAACATGTACCTATATTTACAAACTGGATAATCCTCTTTATTATGTACTCGAATTTAAAAAATAAGAAAAATCGATCAAAATAGGTACTAAACCTAAAATTAAAAACAATATAGTGCTCCTATTTTGTTCTTAAAAATATAACTTATATTAAATTACTGATTCTAATTACTATAATAAAAAGTCTTACTTAAAAGTACTAAATAGAATGTACAATGTCTTAAAAATAACATCTTAAAATATATAAGTCCAATAAATAAATATACACATTTCCTTAGAAGAAAACTATCAGTGGTTACCTATTAAAATTAGTATAGTTTTGCCAGAACTAACTGCCACACAGGAATATTCAGGTGGCAAGTTGCCATACATCATAACCCTTTGATTTTTGTTATTTACTGAAACCATTTTCAGAGATAAATGTATCAGAAAGCTAACTGGTGAATGTAAATGCGCCAGTAGTACTAGAACAATATAGCTCCATCGGTTCTGCTACCACAGGTCTAGTGTTTATGTTTTTTTTTGTATACTAGTGCCTGTGTTGGGTGTTTTATGTGGTTCAGTTGGATCTGGCAAGTCTATACACATCGACATAATTTTTTTTAGTTTGGAGCATCATTGAAACAGTGTTATTTTTATGTTAAAATTTATTTATTTACATTTACTAAATTTGGAATTTGGTCTTATGGTATGTTTTATAAAACAAAAATTGAAAGCGAAGACTAGTCTTTGCTACATCTACATCACGATACACAAAACAAAACATAATATCTCTTTTTATTTTATGTACCAGTGATACATCGAAAAGTTAAAGTAATTCGTACTGGAGTAAAAAAAGACAGCATTAAAATAAGTTTAAAAATAAAATTAATCAAAATTGAAATAATTATGTATTTACATGCACTGGTTATGAATATAGTTTATTTTTCTTTTAAAACTAGAATAAAATTTTGTTTAGCACCAAAATATTGCGTTTGCATTTTAATTAACTGCACCTGCACGTCTTAACAGTATATTTTATCGCCATGGAACTGAAATAGATAGAATTACTTCATTTTTTCGTTGCAAAATTATTTACGTCGAAGTGTTAAGTGAATGACTGGTCTAATTTAATAAAGAGTAGAATAATATAAAAAAATACGGTAAAAAAATTCGAGAAAATTTAACATATCGAGCTTTTAAGACAATCCGAAAGACCATTAATGTTTCTAAAAAATACAATATATTTTTTATAATGTTTGGCTTACAATGATTTTTTTATTTCAATGGAAAAATATGTGTGGATATTAATAAGCCCCACAACCTAAACAAGCTACGAATAAATAAAAATTTTGCTATTTTATTCGTATCTTAAAACTTTACGTGAATAATGTCAACAATTGAAATATTAAAAAGTTGGCCTTATTTTAGTTCCAAGTCAACAAAAATGTTATTTTCCAAAAAAGAAATATTACAAAATAAACACGGTCTTGTTTTTCCTTCTTTTACTAGGTTTGTATAAATCGTATCTCGGTATCTTCCTATTTTCTACTCAATAGTTGTACGGTCCATAAGCCGATCCTGTCGTATAGTACGGTCCTGCGTACTGCTGGGGCGGTACTGGGTATCCGGCGTAGGCGTACTGTTGTTTTTGTGGGTATACTGTTAAAATAAAAGAAACGGTGAGTTAGTTGGGTGATATATGCGATACAAATTATTTTTAATCATATTTTTAGGAGATATAATATATGAAAGTGGAACTACATATCATGTAGTTCCTCTTTCGATATTCTTTTGTTTTTTATTTAAGTTGTAAAAATCATCCGCTTTTATATGTAAAGATTAAAAAACGTCGTGAAATTGATTGCGATTTTCAAGAAAAAAAAATTATAATCGTGAATGTTTCTTGCATATTAACACTCATCGTCAAAGTTACGTGTATCGACAAACCAAGGGCGTCGATAATTTTTTCTTTGGGGGGGGGGGGGGGGGGGGGGGGGGTGGTAACAAATTAACAAGATACATTTTCAAAACAAGGTAACAAAACTTATAATATTTAAATATTTAAAGTAAATAAACATAATTCTTGTATTCTTTCTAAAGTAACCTTTTTTAAATAAGCTTTGAACTAGAAAATAATATATATTTTTACATGAGGATAAAATGTATATTTTTATATATAAGGAAAAGTGATATAGCACATAAATCTTGGGGGGGGGGGATAATTACCCCCATTACCCCCCCCCCCCCCCCCCCCCCCCCATATCGACGCCCTTGCGACAAACTACATAATCTATCGACAGTAATCAACCATTTCCCCTCTCGGATTTTAATAAACTATTATTATTAATTTTTGTTACAGTCACCATTAAATATAATGTATAATATGCAATATATATTTAAATGTATGTACAAATACATTTTTCTTTTTGTAGTGTAAACATTAATATAAGCTAAGCTCAGCAGAAAAAGGTTAGAGTTAAAAACTAATGAGTATCTAATGATAATAGCGGAGAGGCGACCATTAAAAAACTAGGATTATTTGTGAAAGGATAGGATAAAACTAACACAGTACACTGATCTAGAGAAGCATTAGGTTTTTTTTTACCTGGAACCTTTAATTTTTTAATGGTTAATTTATTTCTATCAAATCGTCTTTACATGTTACACATTTGTAATGTTGACTAGTCCACATAAAAGAAACTATATATACCTAATACAGATTCTTCAAAAACATTTAAACCATACCTATAATTGTTAAATGTTTAATTGGTCAAGATACATTGAACGGTATTCAAATTTTTTTAATTAAAATGTATGTATCATGTGTTTTTAGTAAATGACTGATAATAAAAATACAATGGGCCATATTCTGGCAAAAGAAAACTTAATTAGTTCAAAATAAAGTAAAATTTTTGCCAGGTAAATGTATATTTTCCGTGAAAAGTTTTGGCTAGTAACGTTTTCACCTTGTTGTTTTTTGATCAATATGGCTTTACTTTCTTGTTTCAGCCAAATTCCTTGAATAACAATTACCTGTTGTCAAGTAACAAAGTTTAGATTTATAAAGTATATTGGATTTATAAGTATGAAAGCAGAAAATAAATCTTAACTAATTTCACAATTTAGTAGTTTGCTTTTATTATTTAGTCAATCAAAATTTTTTAAACTTAACATTTTAGTTAATTACTACGCAAAGAAGAAATGCAATTTTGATTAAAAAAATGAAATGGGAAGTGGTTACCAGTGGTTGTATTTAGACATAATCTTTTTGGGCAATTCATCTAAATTTATTGACGGCTTACCCCAGTAGAGACTCTAGAGACTCTCAGTCTCCAACCAATAAAAATTAGCTTTCAAGTATTTAATTTAGTGAAAAAACGATACGATGTTTTACACTATTTTTGTAGTTATATAGTGTATATATATAGGCAACGGAGGAAAACATTATACAGGGTACATAACAAATATGTTTTTTTTGTTTAAGCTAAAATATCGGGAATTACGAACAAATGTAGGTACCTATATAAAAGAGACTAAACTTAGACTTGTAACGGCTTCTCATGTACATATAAACCTTCTTTGCCTATGACATTTTTGAATATTTTTACTATTACTATGCGCCGAAAAATATCACTTTGTAAAACCTCATTGAAAAATACTTTTTCAGGCGAATAACAATAGATGCATCATTTCCAATACAATTTTTTGCCAATTCCACAAAAGTATTAAAGAATTATTCGATTACACAACTGACAGATGCGCAATCAGGCTGGAAGAATGATTTTTACTAAAATGAATTAAAAATTACATTCTAGTTATAATTTATAAAGGAATTAGTCAAGCAAATTAAATTTGACCTGAAATGTCTGAACAAAAAATTCATCGTGAAAAATCTGTGGAATAGCTAGTTTCCTGGATGTAGAATAAATCATAGCCTAGGCGGGAATGGGTTCATCCACGATAATTTTTGGTAAAGTAAGCCACCACCTCGAATTAAAGCTATTTAATTTTTTAACAAAAGTAAAAAGATGCGTGTCGTAGTTTAAAATATTGTGTATGTACAAGAAAGTGTGCATCATATGTGCTTAGATTGTGAACTATTTTTAAATTATTTATGTATTGTTAAAAAATTAGATATGACTAGGTCAGCCACTAGAAAAATCAAAAACTAAATTATTACAGGTCGATTGAGGACTACCTATTCACGCATAATAGATTACGATGGGCAAAGCGGACATATATTTTTTTGACATTAGAATGTATCGTGTATGGCATAAAAGCTAATTTTCGCATTTAAAATGTCTATGTAATTTTAAAAGTTTATTTAGCATCCTTGTACTTGTATTCTTAAAATTTTGTATTGTGGGGAAGAGGACTGTAATAAAAACACTTTCTACGCTTTACTTATTCCCATATGTTGCTATATGTCGATGAGAAGAAAATATAAATTAATTAACACATAGTATCGTACATGTATATTAGGTATACAACCCACTTTTACAGTAGGCACTGTTGCCCGATCAAACAGTTTGTAGTTATACAGTAGTGTAATCAATTGGTTATTTTTAATGATCATAATTTGGTATTTTGTCAGGAATTTTAGTAAACAAATCTGACATCTCAGCGATAGAATAATTTTGTACGGCGTTTTCCAGGCGAGGTGCACATTTAATTTTTAATGCATAAGTAAACTATGATATACTTCCAATTAGTTTTTGTTGCTTTTAAAATAAGAATAAATATGTTTAAAGGTTGGAGACAATGACGTTTCTTGAACGGTAGTAGAGTTTTGGACTTGCATTGTCTTTATTTGTTTAGAATCACTACGTTTCAACTGGTAAGTATCTCCAGTCGTCTTCAGGTGAATACTGAATAAGTACGGTAATTACAGCTCTATTTATACTAGGCAGGTGCTGTGACGCATGACTAGTGTGTGACTCCGCCCACTAGTCATGCGTCACAGCACCTGCCTAGTATAAATAGAGCTGTAATTACCGTACTTATTCAGTATTCACCTGAAGACGACATGGAGATACTTACCAGTTGAAACGTAGTGATTCTAAACAAATAAAGACAATGCAAGTCCAAAACTCTACTACCGTTCAAGAATAAATATGTTATTTAACAGGTTTTTGTAAAATGTGAACTATGCCAGATTCAGATAGTTTATTACACTTTATACATTCAACCTAAGTACTTAGTATTTAGGAATTGTTTAAGAAGTGAATGACTGCTGGTTTTGTTGACTGGATTTTTGTTTTTTAGTTTAGTTTGTGCTAAAGTTGTGTCGTTCTTTTTTAGACCTTGAAAAATTTAAAATAAAACCGAAACGTTGATAATAAGTAAAGCGTAGAAAGTGTTTTTAATAAAGTCATCTTTCCACAATACAACATTTTAAGAATGTCTATGTAATATTCTGTTTATAAAATTCACTAAAGAGATATTTAAAATATTTTCTACTATGAAATGTTCAACT
The DNA here is from genome assembly GCA_935413205.1 of Polydrusus cervinus. Lineage (NCBI taxonomy): Eukaryota > Metazoa > Arthropoda > Insecta > Coleoptera > Curculionidae > Polydrusus > Polydrusus cervinus. The sequence goes on from OW284515.1 coordinate 17,721,983, forward strand.
TTTGGCTAAGCCAGTTATAGTTTGCATGGTTGTCTTTATGTGCTACGTAAAATAGTTGTATTTTACAAAGTTTATTTTGTGAATGAATATTCTACCATAATAATTTCGTGGAGAATGATTCATTGACTGACCCCTCGAGGTACAAGTTGATTCATATAGCCGTTTCCATAGAATATGAATATCATGCTGGGTAAAATAGAAGGAAGAATTTATTAGGGTATTTTTATGTCCTAATAATTTAACCAATTTTAAGATTTTTTTAAAATGCTTACTAGAAAATCAGTCGCTAGTTTTGAACTTTCGGATGTAACTAATGTAATATTTTTTTAAGAAAACTCGATTCTGTATGACTGTAACCTGTGCGTACAAGTATGTGCTTAGCGGAAAAGTCCATAGTAATTAAGTTTTAAAATGATATTCTCACAGTTCGATTTACATTAGTGCAATGTATTTTAGTTATATCGTAGATTATACCGCTTTAATTAACGCAATGTAAATTATATAACCGGATGGATATGCTTATTCGAGGAATATTTTTTGAAGTACTTAATACTTGTTTATTATCGGTTTTGTCCATATTATCTTAAATTAAGTAATTAAATTAATTATCGCTTGTCAGGATCATCTAAAATGCCTTCAATGATATAAGAGTTTTGGACTTACTTTGTCATTATTTGTTTTTAAATCGCAACGTTTTAACTGGTTTGTATCGTCTTCTTTGTTTTGGAAAACATTTTTTTAGCCACGGCGTACCGAGTTAGTGAAAAGTAGAGGAATGTGACGTCAAAAAATTACATTTTTTAACTAGCAAGGTTACATGTATCGAGCCCTAGAAAAAAAATAGTCCACTTATCAGTTCGCTTGTCTTATAACAATTAAATATAACTTAAGATAATAATTATTGCATCCAAGCTCATTTTTTTGATCCGGCATGATATTCGAAATCTACGACAAAAACTCTGTAGGAATCAACTTTTAGAGTAGAACCCCTTTCATTAGGGACACTATTATTCACGCTCATACTAAGACACTGTTGAGTAAGATACACAACTTACTTATTCTTAAACGTGTCGCTTTAAATCCGTATTAAGTTTAAAAATCGTCTAATTTTATAGTAAGAGGTTGAAAATTTTAAGGGTACCAGTAAGACAACTAAGTTTCGTATAATTAAAGGAGACCAATACCACTGAAATCCATTAATGCTTGGTTTAATTTCAGCACACAGAAAACTCTAATGTCAAAATGAATAAATCCTATTGAAGTACCACATTGAAAAGGTGAAAAAAATATCGGTTAAAATTTGTTTTCCCGGTATACTCCTCAACTATACGATTTGAAATTTCTGGCAACTGCCCTATTCTGATGAGTCCCAAAGAAGAGTTACCAGGCATTATATATTGCATGTTAACAGCCTCCTCTCGTTCCCTCTCGCCTCGCAAGCACATGGCCGCTCCGGAAAACAGGGTGGCGGCCACGAGCGACCACCCGACTCCCGCCCAGGCTAACATGTACCCCCAGTCGTAGAAAATACGCGTGTGGTCACGCAACACCTGCAAACAAAGGGGTTAGGATTAGGATACCGAACTCAGTACTTTTAACATTCCAGTCGAATTCAAGTGGCGGTTAACGGAGGCCATCAATGTAAACATCCATTGATGTGGGCTAAGGTTCTTCAGCCCCTGGATCTATAAGCATCAAACCCGATCCTCTAATACAATATAACCTGTGGTACGGATTCCAGTTTATATTCAGTCGTTTGTACCTACTGACTACTACTGTTGAAACATACAAAAGACTAGTACATGAACATATAACTAGCATATTAATGGTTCTCTTAAACTTAAAGTCATTAATAATTATCTGTAGACCATACAGAATATTAAGAAATCTGAGCCCTCCATAGGGCACTCCATTTGGTAAGCAAATTTGAGCGAATAATAAAGTTTCTGATCATCTGTAAAGGTTTTTTAGATACATAAGAGCTTGCTATGCTCAGGATGGAGTTCCAGACTTCTAGAGGCCTGAGCTTATAATAATACTTTTAAAAAAACAGGTAAACTCTGTTAGAGCGTATTACGCGACATTCTGTTGAGTAAGAGTTCCAAATTTAAGAATGCAGAAAGCATAAGGGCCTCATAATTAAAATCAAAACATGACACTACTGGTTAAGAAGGTACATTCTATTTGTTGGTTTTGATAAATACTCTACGAGGAAGACGAAGAAGTACATCCATGGAGTTTGGAAGCACTGAGAAGACTAAGGCATCAAGTCTTTGGATTGACCGGCTGCGGCTGCCGAAGAGAGCAGGTTATTATCCTTGTCTGGACTGTCACCGTGACCTTCATAACGTTATCGTTGGTCGCCATCGCTTGATTTTTTTTTGGCCTCAGCTCTTAAGGGATGGTGAAAAGTTGTGTCGAGCCGTAGAATGACGAGAAAAATAACCATGTGGGATGAGCGAGGCAGCCACTTTGAACTAAGTTTTTTTTACAATTATAGTTACCCTGTAAAGGTCATGTTCTATGTGAAAAAACTCGTATTATGCAAATGTGGCTGTGCAACAGAAACAACCTCAATATGGCCAGGTCTTATATACATTAATTTACAATACGAAACCTTTATGGGGTATCTAATATATACAGGATTGCTTAGATACCACCCAATCAAGATAACAAGTAAATTAATCCCAAGGGTTGCTGTAGCTTGAGTTGCTGAATTTTCCAAGACAGAAAATATTAAGAAGATAGCTGGTTTTTTGATAATACGACAGTAACTGTAACCCATGAAGAGAATACTGTTAACGGAAACCTAAGTTATGTTAAGCCATTTTTGAAATCTAATGAAATCTCATCATTCTTTTCACAATAATTATCAGAAAAATTTATTTTTATTTCTACATAAGTATTGAGTTCGGTACCAATTGTAATTTTTGATTAAAGAGTTAGCATGGTATAATAATGATTAGTGTTAGAATATCCAGGAGTTATAAGCATTGATTTGCAGTTGACAAAAACGTTGTATCCTTTTTCCTAACCTGGTACGATATACTGGACATTATCCAACTGCTCTCTATCTTTCTCGGTTTGAAGGCAGCAAGATCCAAAGAAAAATAGTAAGGAGCCACCTAGACAGGAGAATACTCCCAACCAACCTAAAGCGAAGCCCCAGTCGTAGTAGATCGTCGTATTGTCTTGAAGAAGCTGTACAAATTGGTAAAAATATTAGATTATAAAGAAATAGTATCAAACAATTAAAAATGTAAATGGATTTTGACATCCTAAAGTGGTGTCATTGTTGGGAACTAATGTAGGGATTTATTATTTTTTAATTAATTCCAAAATATTTTCTATTAGCGCTTGTAAATTTTTAAAACTTTACCTGTTTTGTTAATGTCTTTTTCTATTGGTTGATAAAAAAAAATATTTATTTACTTTGTTCTGTTCTTTAGTAGAATGTATTTTGCACATATAACAGATATTTTTAGAGTAAATATTTTCAACTGGCACCGATAGTAAAAAATAACCTAACCACAAAACGCCCGATGCGATCGTTACAGGACTGCATTAAGCTTTCGCATTTGAATAAACACATTTCCACTTATATTGTAGTTTTATTTTGTGCTATAATAGAACACAGTACCTATGTTGTACAAAATAAAGCTATAATATGATCGGAAACTGTGTTTATTTAAAGGCGAAAACTGAACTCGGTCCTGTACCGATCGCATCGAGCGTTTTGTGGTTTGGTTATGGTTTACTATCGGTGCCAGTTGACAATAAATACACTCTAGTTTGTATTTATTAATAACAAAAATAAATACAAATAAATATTACTTCAACCGGTAAGATGTTAATGAACTATATATAATTTTACGACTAAATTAAATATATTCCTTGTTCTAGCTGCCTAAAGAAAAAGCTTTTAAATAATTTATAAACCTGAATTTTCTTTTCCGATTTTATAAAGTTCACTCTGAACTTTTGTTTTTGGTCCACGACAAACATTGACAAGCAAATTGATTTTTACTAAAATATCTAATCAGGGTTTGTATTTCTTTGTTGCTAATATAGAGTTCTTAACAGTTATTTTGGCTGCAGGTTTTTTTAAATACGTCTTGTCCAGCTAATTCTATTCTCACTGGGCATACTTTATCTCCATTATTTTTGTACACTCGTCATATCTATTTATTGGTAAGGTAGATAACTTACAGTACTCCATTGTTGATAGAATTCTTCTCCCACCACTTTCTCTTTTTCGTAATATTCAACTCCATGCCAGAGTCCCATGGCACCAGCACTAAGCAAACCTAAAATATAAAGACATACAATTATATTGTGAAAAAAAATAAAGTAATATCTACAAATTTTGTCTTTCAAATTTCAGAAAATAAAATTGATATCGTATTCCAATACAAATCGTCATATTATAACAACATAATATGGTACACTATTAGAAGAACATGGAAGTAACTATATTTTAAATTTACTTTAACAAATCTAGTTAGTGTGGTATAGTCGAATATTGTGTGTATGTTTTTGTACCGAAGCGCACAGTCCTCTTGTTGTAGTTGGAGGATGACTGACTTTTGTTACTTCTTTTGCGTGGACTTTCGAAACAACAGTGTTGGCAATGTTGCTAATTCTGCTACAGTTAAAATTGTATAACTGTGCATTTCATTAAATTATCTACATGAAGTATCGTATTGCATCCTTAGCGATAGCCCTTATTGTAAAAAGTAGCGAAAGGATATTGTTATAGCAACAAAAATAATTTAACAAAAGCTATATTTTATGCTTTTGTTATTTCCCAAAATAAAAGCTATATAGTCCTGAAAACAATATGTATGACTGCGTCACGACTAGGTAATCAGGCGGTATTATTAAATCAAATAGTTTCGATATTGGACGGCTTTTTGTTGTGGGAAGAGTAACATTTCTAGAAAATTCACGTCATGAAGGCGGAAATTTCAAGTGTACAGGGTGTGTCGTTAAGGTGTCTGGTTTCGATAGCACCTAAACTATTAAAGATGAGAGAGAGAAAAGTGTCATACAAAAGTTAAAGGGTTTACTATGATGCAGAAAGTATGTTACAATATACAGGGTGATCCTAAAAAGTGATACTGAATAGTAAAAAAGAAAATTAAATGGACACCCATTATAATTTTCCAGAACATGACTCAACAGAACAAGGGCTTTGCAACCGAAATTAAATATTAAAAAAATCATAGCAACCTGTGAATAAACCCTAGGCAAATATAATTTAGCTCTACTGATTATCTGTTATATCGATTTATGCTAAAGTTTTTTAAAATATGTTGTTCATTATATAATTTTACAAAGTTTGTGGACTTACAAATTCTCTATTGTAGTAGAGGGCGACAGAAAATCTTCTGTCGCGCTCTACTAACAAGCCGATAATATCTATCATTTAATTATTTTACTCAAAAGTGTCGGCGATAAACAGACATGTAACTAAGTTCCTCTCTGTCTATATGATTAGGGGAACATGGGGTAGAATGGGGTCCCTAAGCTTTGAGCCCAAATAAAAGCCAGGTTATACTCTTAGAATTTTTGGTTTTGCAATAAATCTGTTTATTGGTACCTTTTAAAGTTGTGGTTGCAATAGTATGGAAAAAAATCTTAACACACTATAATTATTTTCATTTTTGGAAAAAATTATATCTTCCCAGTTCTGTCCCAAGCATGGGGAAGAATGGGGTATACATAAGTAATGAACCTAAATGTGTAGAACCAAGTAAATAATTACCTGTACGGTAAAAAATGTACCTAAAATAGTATATTTGCTGGCATAGTGGGGTGGAACGGGGTACCCCGTTCCAACCCGCACACTGATACCCCATTCTACCCCGAATGCCATTTGTTTTTGCGATATACAAATAATTTTAAGAAACACCAATAATTTCTGCAATTTACACACATGACGTATACAAGAAACCCTTTACTTACTACCAAAATAATATAGGTAAAAAAACTTAGGATAATGTACTTACGATGCTTTAAAATTATTGAAATATTATAACTATTAACATACATCTGACCGAGCCAACGATCTATCGTAGACTGAATAGCTAAATGTTGTATCGAATACTTGCACCAAGTAGTGGCGGCAGCGTTACTAACCACATAATATTTGATAATACAGGCTAAACATAAATATTGGCGCCAATAAGGGCCATACCCCGTTCTACCCCGCTACCCCGTTCTACCCTATATTCCCCTAAGTCAAAATTCGCTCTTTTTTGTAATTCCTTGTGCCACACATTTCTTGTGCCACCGTTTGACGAGTAAGTAATCTTAGACCTTGGAGCATAGATAGAGCATATTAAACAATTGAATAATATCAAAAGCATGCCTAAGTTATCAATTCGGATTTAATTATTTCTAAATTTTGATTTCCTGAAAGTGAGATATATCGGAAATGGTTACTACTCGTTTTAAAATTTCTGATAGAATTGGCTGCTAGGAGGAGTTTGTTTAGATACATAACTCTATATACTTATTTTTAAATAAATCCCAGTTAAGTTCTAACACTATCATTTACCGATTCATCTCAACAATATTTTATACCTATTGTCTGTTTGAAAGTTGAAGATAGCGATGTTTCTTGAATAAAAGAGAGTTTTGAACTTATGGACTTGGACCTGTCTATATTGGTTTAAAGTCACTCTTTAACTAATATTAAGTATCTCCAGTGGAAATAAATATAGACAATGCCAGTCAATAACGTCTCTATTATTCAATATTTTATATCACTCATCAATTGAAGGTATAGTTTCCCTAACTAACTTGTGAAATTAGAGATTAAGAAAACTTTATATAATAATTCTAACTAGGTACTAATGAATAGCAAAAATGTTTCAAAATACCCCAATTTTAGATAGGTCTGGTGCATATTGTCGACTAAGTCTGGATTTTTCAAAGATATGCCGCAATAAACAGTAAAAATAGTTCCCAAGTAGTATTAATTAGGGGAAAGAGGGATAAGATGACGAATCGGGTAAAACACCGAATTGGAAAATTCCGATTATTGTAATTAGATAGCGCCACTTGGTTGATTAGCGAGTGTAGTATGCTTCGTAAGTTGCCTATGTATTAACATCAAAATCTGACTTACTTTGTTGACGATATTTCGCCATTTGTGTTTAATGGTTATGTCATTATAATATTAGTGTAAGACGAAATAAGCTTTATAGCGTTTGTGTTGAATCTTATTTTCAATCGGTAAGTATTTTCTTCAATGTTATGGTATTGTTTATCTATAACCCATTAAGTTTTCGTGAAATAATATCTCTTTGTTGGTTAATACAAAACTCGATTCAAAATTTCCTGGTCGGCTAAGATAACGAATTCGCTAAGTGGGCAAGATGGTGAATTCGTCATCTTACCCGACCAAAGGATGTGCGGCATTATCTAATGTGGCTTACGATAAGGTAGCCATAAAAATACCATACAATCTTTCAGAGCAACTGGATAAATCCCACTTAATTCTCAAATTTTTACTTCGAACCCTCAATGACCACAGACAAGCCATACGAGCCTTCCACGAATGTCGACAAAAATTTAGATCATGATGTACCGGGACTACCAGATGTCACTAATGCTCTTTCAGCAAATATTGTCACTGCAGTAGGAGGAACATCTCAAAATACTTCCTCTACTAATGTCTTAGATATTTCACTACCAGGGCCGTCTAATGTAGAATTATTGAATTGTCTATACCTCACTTGCCTATTGCTGCTTATAAAGAAAAGAGATAGAGGAAGAAGCTACCTACTATGCATATAACGGGTACCCTGTAAATAAATAAAGGAATTTGGAATGTATTTCTACATTTCGTCTTCGATATCGCCACTAGAAAAAATGAAATAGGTAATTACATTTTTTGAAAAAAAAAATGATACAGTTTATCTAGAATTTTATAAGGAACACAAAATGGCAAAATAAATAGGGGTTGCCATTTAAAATTTTAGGGGTAGGTGCCCTGGGGGTTAGGGGGTTGAAAGTAACACGACAACAAATGTCTTAAAAAATGTCCCCCTCGATATATCAATTGACGTGTTTCGCCAAATTTTCATACAATCCTTGGTAGAGGCAATATTAAATGCTGTTCGTTTTTAAATTGTCACCCTATATGTAGGTAAGTATATACATCTATTATGGTTAGGTACTAACACAAAAAAAAAATCAGAAACCCAAATTTAAATTTCTTTTACAACTAAATCCAATTGCATAAAGTAGACTTTATGCAAAACTATTTTGACTTATTGTCATAAATATTCAAGCTCCAGGAACCGAAACGCTACACTGATAACACAATAACTAGAACATGACTTTAAAACAAACGACTTTCTATATAAAAAAGAACAATTGTAAAGAAGTTTTAATTGATACCGCTAATTCATTTTTAGTTGTATAATTATTTGATGTTTATCACCCGGTTTACGGCTCAGATAGACAAAAACCTGTTAATTAATCTGGGTAATTATTTATTTGCTATTGGGAAATGATAATTGCAAACGGAAATTATTTAAAACATTGCAACAATTTATTTTAGTTTAGTAAAATTTAATGGAGTTAACCGATTTTTACTTAGTCAGCATTGGATTAACATTGATCTTTAATGTAGGTATTAGGTTTGTTCTGGTTTGTTTCTGTTTACTTTGTTTTGTTTTTCTGTTGTGGCTTGTGATTGAGTGGATCCGATCGCTGTAAAATATACCATGTTAAATTGCGGTTATTTTTGACCCGAATTAGAAAAAAAAAACTAAGCAACCCAAAGTAACATTTTTTAGTAATTCTCCTACTTGCGACTAATGTTTGATAGAATTTACCGTTGTTCTGCCCCCAAAAATGGTTGACCAAAAGGGCCTACACTACCCGACGTTGTATAAACGACGTATTTACGTTAATATATTTTAGTTTAGCACCACAAATTTAAATCAGTGGTGGCTCGTGACTGTCGATACAGGTGGGGTCAAAAATCTTTAATGAGAATACATGGTGTTACAAATTCGATGCATTAACATTGCTTGCGGTAACTGTAATAGATAGAGATTTGGTTAAATGGTGGCAAAGTTCCATAATTATGTTAAAAAATTCCGTTGACTTCCGGAGTATCCGTAGTTCTAACAAAAAAGTCTTTTCTCTTTCATTTTATTCTTATTTATCTTAAAACTGATACACCTAAACCAGGAATATTATCCACTCACGGATTTACCTAAACCTAACCTACAAGATTTAGAAACAGCTGCCACCTGGTATCTGGTAGAAGAAACAAAGCCGAAAGCATAACTATATACACTAATAGTGCCGTAACCCGATTAGGACTTTTCACTCTCGATAAAATAAAGCATTCATTCATATGAATGGATCTGGCCTGGCCAAACAAGGTCTATTTCCTTACGCGCCAGTAAGAGAGAGCGATATATTCATTGGTGTTATTATCTCTCTCGTACGCGTTTAACATCGGGCCAAATACAGAGTTGGACCAGTGTGGCGGCAGGGAATTTTCGCGGCGTCGCGTCGCCCACACATTAGAGAGTTTTTACATAGTTAGGCGTTATCAGATATCAACGTCTTAAATTTTAAATTATTCACATTTACAAAAAGAATGAAGCTTAGGGAGACAAAGTAATATAATAATTATGAGTGTGAAATAAAAAGCTTGATGTACAGGTAGGGCCATGGCACTGTGGCCCTACTGTACGAGCCGCCATTGATTTAGGTACTCGCTTAAAACGTCTCCCGAAAAGACCTTTGGCGACGTTAAAATTGCATAGATTAGTAAACGTCATTCACTTCAATATTACCAAACGTCGGCTGTTGCGACGGAGATAAATTCAACGTACAAGAACGTTGTTCAACGTTGCAGAGGACAATTAAATCACTTTTCATTGGAGGCTAATACATTACGCCATTCTGTTCCCAAGAGTGAGAAACAGGCTCTATTTCATTTAACTGCATTATACCGGGTATCCCATTATGGATGGCCACCGGCCGTATCTCGGAAACTACTAGGCATAGAAACTTAGGGAAAAACAATTCGTTATTAATGTGGCTAAGAGAAAATCCTGGAAATAATTTTTAAGTTCCCATTAATTCCCACATTAAGGTATACCTTTGGTAACATCATTAGAAAGCTTAGACAATTCTGCATCATTTTGGATTAATCCTCATGGGCATACCGACCTTGATAAGAGTGGGGGAAGCTGTTGAAAGTGTAGTCATTTAATTTGCTGTAACTTCTAAACGACTTATCCGATTTTAGTAAACTGAAGCTTGTTTGGAAAAGAAACGTAAGTACTTTTAATTTTCGTATCCATTGGTACATGATAGTTCCTAATAAAAAGCTAGAGAGCGTAATTTGTGATAGTAACAGTTTTTTTAAATTTTAACCCGAAAACTCAAATCATACGGTATAACTATGACATCATAATCGGAAAGTAGATTAATTTTTCAAAAAAAAAAACGTAACAACTGCAGTCCGGTATCTTTGTTTGCTTCGGAGTTATTTATAAATTTGCACCATTGTCTCCGGCATCTTTCTTTCCACAGTTTTTCTTCGCTTTTAGGGATAACTGATAATGTAACCTACCGGCCACGAAATTATTGCTGCCTCTTTGCCATGACTATCAGGTAAGATGAGCGACTTCAATTTGTTCTTGAGGCCATAATTTTTTCGCAGCAAAGCCTCAGTCAAACTGTTTGTTAATGTACCTTTCTCAGCTCGCAAATATGTTTATAAAATAATTGCTAAGTTTAACATTAAAGAAAACAACTAATTTATTTTCAGCATTGTTGATCGCCATTTTACGTAATAAAATAAACATGACAAAGAAAAAGTGCGTACTAGTAGGTACGCTACAAGAAAATGTCCTATTACGGCTATTGTTTTTTTTACTACTGGCAATTATTTTAAAATCCAATATAGGGTAAGGTTGCCTATATCGTACCACTTTTTGGTTTTAATTTTTTTTCTTATAAACTGATCAATGAAATGTATATTTTTTGGTTTAAAACAATAGATCGGTCTATTAAACACCTAACTGCAATTTTTAAAATATTATTTTTTATTTAATTTATAAAAAACGCACGTTTTTGTAAGGAATAGCAAATGGTACGATTTAAGAAACTGGTTTCCTAAATCGTACTAGTGGGTTCCTAAATCGTACCACAGTGTTCTCTTGGGGTATATTAAATAAAAATGAGTACAGTTTATTGTAAAGACAACAAATTACACAAAATTATTGTTTACATTAAGTATTTTACAAAAAAAAAACATTAAAAAAATCTACCTTTGAAAATAATTTTAAATGTACCTAGAAACAAAAGTCGTACATGTAGTCCTTATTAAGACGTGTCACGTTGGAACACTATTCATGTGTGTGTGTGGTACGATTTAGGAAACTGTCAATCAAAATAATAAATAATACAATTCTAACCCCAATATAGATCTAAAATTAAATTCAATTTTTGCAAAATTACAAGAACTTCCCAGGCAATGCTACTAAAAAAAAATATCTGTATAAATACTATTTACCAATGAGATATAGCCTTGCAAAAAATCAACAAAATTAACATGAAAATAGCCGAATTCTTTTAACTTGCTTTTCCCGCTTAGCGAAACACAACCGGTGCAAAACGATTATACTATGCAACTGTCACTAGTTAGACACTACAACAACGTCCGATAGATGTCGTATAAATTATCAACATAAATAGGAAGACAAAAATCACTTTGGTCTCTTTGAGAAAATGGACGATTTTTTCGAGTATAAATTATCGTTTAATATGAAAACTTGTAGTGGTACGATTTAGGCAACGTACGATTTTGGCGACTTTACCCTAAATGAATCAAATTAAACCATGTATTACTTTCGTTTAATTCTGAAAGTCAAACAAAAATGTATTAATTTGTGTGATTTAAAAGGAATTTTAATGAACGAATTAATTTGTAAAATACATCAACCAAGGATAGCGGTTAATTAGTTTCTACGTCTATAGATTAACCAGGTATTTTAATAATTTTTGCAATGCGTTAATGGAATTGTCAAAATGCGTCTGATTATAATAATTATGAAGTTTATTATCATTTTGATATAATATCTTATACCGGGTGATTCACGACGACCTTGCATTAGAACTTTTGAGGAAACTACTGAAAATATTTTTTTGAAAATTTGTAGGTTTAAGTTTATCGATATGCTCTCTTAAACTAAAATATTAACATGTTTTTGTCACTTCCGGTTATACCGGAAGTAGCTTCAACTTTCATTTTTAAAATACAACATAACATTTTTTATTATATTTTTGGTTTTTGCATTAAATTTTAATAACATTTTATGGAAAACGTTTTTACCTAAGTCTACTCATTTCTGAGATATCTGCATATTTTGTAATTATCTCGTAAATGCATAGCGATGAAATTATCCGTATATATTTTTTACCCTAGCTCCTGGACTTAAATTTTTTTGTTTGTGTATAGTTAAAGAATCAACAAGTTTGTGTAAAATTGTATATCTCAAAAATTTTTAGTTTTTGAAATATTGCCAATTTAGTATTTTTATATGGCGATCTTGCAGCATTAAAGCTGTCACTTGCCATTTGACAATAATAAATAACCATGCCGGGACGCTTAAATTGTACAGAGTCATAGCCAACTAGGAGTAACTGAACTTAAAATCCGGTATAACTGAAAGTACCATCATTATGAAAATATTTTAGCCCGGTCGCCCCCATCAGCATCAGCATACTGTCAAATTTCAAAATTTTCTTGTATATAGTTTTCTATATATAGATCGATTCGGTCCCCGGTGGGAAACCCTGATTAGAAATAAGGCTGCAGGGGGTCCACTGGAACCAGAAATTTTTTTAAAATGGTCTATGAAAAAAAGTTTGGGAACCTCTGAATCTAAACCATTCCTCTGTATTAATTTATCATAGTAATATTTTCAGCTTTGGATAATATAAAATCTTATTTTCCAAAGAACTAAAACATTATTTTTGTATTGTTGCCAGCCTGCACGAGGAGCTTCCGTTCATTTTTACGCCCGTATAATAAAACTGCGTTGGCCGACCGGTTGTATTTAAACATTACTTTCACGTTCTTTGCATCGCATCGCTTGGATTCCTAATAAAGAAATCAACCTTAAAGGCTGCCAACGGTCACTGAACTAAAATATTCATTTTCCTAGATAGTTTGTGCCATTTATATAAGTATTTAAACTCGGGAATATCTTGGCCCCCGGATTAAATATTTCTAAGAAGATAGGGCATTAGCAGAGAGAAAACATGGCATAGCAAAAGTTTTCTTAAAGGTTGGAGACAACGGAGTTTCTTGAATGATAGAAGAGTTTCGGACTTGCATTGTCTTTATTTATTTATTTAGTACAAACTCTACAGATTTACATCCAGTTACAGAGTATCTAGGAATGCCATTCTAGATTGTAGGAGTAAAACCCAGTCACAGATTAATTAAAGTTAATGTTAAAAGCAGTTTACATCCTTCTAAAGGTAATCAAAGCTGTTGGTAGTTTTCGGGGGAACGAGTGCTTTCTCGTTTATCATGTAGAATAGTCGATTCAATTATTCCGTGCCCAAAAAGGGAATTTACGCGGACAGTAGTGCTTGCTCAAACTTCTTATAGTACACTCGATTCTGAATTTATTCCGCTCATCTCTGCACTTGTCGACCCGAATTATAATTCCAACCGACGTCGCACGCACATACAATAAATTGCCTAATAATATAAAAACACTACAAGTAATAAAAAATTTTAAACAACCATAAAAAAAACAGTTAATGGAAAACCCTCTCTATTGCCACGAACAATATTTTAACTTATTTTAGTTTTATGTATGCAGTTTGTTCTCTGACGAATTGGTGAAAGAGCATGATAGACATGTGATTTCAGTGTATTGTTTTTGTTTTCTTTTACCATAATTAAGCTTATATTAGTAATTTATTTTTACGATACCTGACGCGTACTATAATAATATTCTTTGTAAACCTATTGTAATAAGGAATGAATAAATAAATAATTAATAATTATTGCAGAATACAGTTAAAATTTAAATATTATAAACTTAAAAGGATTTCAAAACTAAATAGTGCTTGAATTAAAAAAAAAAAGAATAAATAAGATCAACAAGAAAATTTAAAAGTAACTAAAAGTTATTTAAAAAGAAACGTAATGCTTTTAATGTTTTAAGTATGAAGCATGAGGTTTATTTAGCGCACAAACTTTTAATAGGCATATAAACTACCAAACAGACGCGTTAAGTCGATTCCCTTTAAATTATTTTAAAGATAAGTAATGTTCGACATTCCGAATTATTTGTTTTTACGGTTCCCATAGGCTTTACTGTTTCAAAGCCTTTAGCTGCCTCAGGAGGTGTTGTTTCGCAGTGCCCTCTACTTATCTACGCCCTTGCGGTACCATCGATGATAAGTCACGGCGATATTTTCGAAAACTTTTACTTCAATAATAATATTATACTTACATGCTAAAAGCATTAAGATGGCTGTCGCAGTAATATTTCCAGGAGACCTTCTCCAGCAACCAGTGACCCCAGTGCAAAAAGCAGAAAAGACGGCGAAGAAAGAAATGATAAAGAGTGCAATCATCGATCTTCCCATATCTAAAAGAAAAAAAATGTTATTTATCTTAAAATGAAAAAGTTGATATTATTAATTTTTTTCGGTAAAAGACGCCATCGAAACAAAAACAAATGCTCATTATTACAAAATGGTGAAACCACAAGTAAATCTAAACAATATCTTTGTCGCTATGGTCACGTATTTGTGCTCATTATAAAACTAATAAAATAATGATGACTTTCTTTCGTCAATAGTTTTTTAGCATAGGCTAAAGTAAGAACAATATAACGATGGTAGGTAATAAAAAAATATACAAAATTACACATGTACATGGATGACTGAGTTTATTTTATAAATTAGTTCCTGGTTTCAGGGTGCATTACCGCTGTTGGTTATAATAAATACCAGAAATATTGAATTAATTTTGGTAAATTATTGTCGTGCTATTAAAGTAAGAAAATATAAATATTCTAAAAATAGTTCCAGGCATTTGAATGTCGCAAAATATCGTTAGTATAATATTTAACTAAATAAGTATAATTTGTTATCAGTGAATTTTATGGTTCCCATGTGGCCGTTTTTTTTGTTGTAAATAACAGATTGTAATGTATTTTAATATTTTTAACTGGAGTAAGTCTGGAGCTATTCGGTGGCCGAGAAGGAGAAACACGCTATTTACCGCTTCAAGTTATGAATTTTAAAATGACTGTTACAGCACATTTTCATATTTTATAATCAAAATATTAAAGCTCTCAAAATTTAAGAATACTAAGAAAGCTCAATAACATCGACACCTAAAAGCAGGAATAGCTAATATGTCATTAACTCAATGCTATACTTATTGACTACTGACTCATTTATAAAATTGTTGTTATTGTTTAGTCAATAATATTAAAAAAAAAACAATTTAAAAGATAATACTTACGTAGTCTTGTCCAGGCATCATCTGTAAAATCTTTGGTTTCATTGTTTTCGTCGGGAATGTAATAGTTTACATTGGTACAGTAAGTCTCGACGGGGCTCAGGTACAGTTTAACTAAAAACAAAACATTTTAACTTTTAGTATTGAAAATACTTCTATATAGACAAGCGTATATGGGACCCATGTCAGAGAAAACCAAGCGACATAATAGTTTTGTTTGCAATACGGATTTTAAATCGATTCGGAACTATTTCCATGCGAATAGTCCAGAATCGGTTCAGAATCCTTATCGCGAACAAAGCTATTATTTTATGTTATTTAGAGCTATAATACTTTTAGGAGAATCCCACAAATATCTATTTATGTACCAAGGGCGTTAAGTAGACTATAATGCCCGAATAATTTTTACCTGAAGGGCATTATAGCTTAGTAATGCTTGTGATGTATACACCACTTTATTTGTCATTAATTTTAAAATTATGTTAATTATTTAACAATAATATTTGATGGATAACCCTAGAAGCATAACCTAATTTAAAAATGTTGACGCTACGCTATTATTAGGCAATCCAACGATGTGTCAAAATGGTGGCTGGATGGCAAATACTGCTTTCTAATTGGTAGACGTGATCACAAAAATAATATTTTTTCCTTCAGTATTATAATAATAAATTAAATACCATCATAATCAGTAAATAAATAAACATAGGTACATACTTCATTTATTCTATTGCCACAGTCTCGAGTTACAAAACAACAATTAAATTGACTATGAAAAAGTACCTACAAATACCTAACCAACCAATTACATAGATAAATGCGGATTCTTCTTCAAACCATTGACCATTAAAGGTTTTATCTTCACTTTTTGTACAGTAATTTGTTTTTTAGGAATATTTCGCAAGACAAAGCTATAATTTAAAAACTATGCCGAAATATCTCTATAATTGGAATTTCTGTAATTGACAATCATTATAGACGGTAATTCGTAGATATATATTTTTTAGTATTACTGTGTGAGGAAAAATTTTTATATATTTTATGTTGAAAAATTCCCATCGGATAATAATGTTTAATCTAGTATTATGAGATTATAAGCAATCACTATAGTTAAACGTTTGTACTTTGCGCGCTTATATTTCTAGATACATAGGCTCTCCTTCATAATAGTGACCTATAAGTATGATATCTTTTATTTAAAACCTCACTTGGATATAATTAAAAAATTCATTTAAAGGGTGATTTATGGTGAGCTTTATAAATGTTTGTAGTTAATACTTTTTGAGTAAGAAGATACCCCCTGAAGGGCAACTGTTCTGAGCTGAGACTACCAACTAAATAAAAAATAGTTATTTACGATATAAGTGTTGTAAAGATTCATATTACAACACGAGATGTTAAAGTTGTCAAACGAAGCGTCAGCCGAGTTTAATAAAACATCGAGTGTAGTAATATGAATTTACAACCAGAATATTGTACAAAATTTTATCGACTTTCATCTATGAATAAAAATATTTGGCAAAAGGCATTTTTAAAAATAAAAATGCACCTGCTATTAAATTTACTAATCAAGTTTTTTATGTTACCTTTCGCATAGTTACTGTTTCGCATGGTTACTGTTGAAACTTTGTCAAACAAATTCAAAAATATAAAAATGTTTTTCAAAATGAGTGATTCTGATGGAAGTTTACCCTCTGATATAGAAGCAGCGGCAAACGAAGCGATCTCAAGTTTAGTTCCGACAAAATCCAAGGCGCGGTATGAGTTGGGGTATCAGAAGTTTGAGGATTGGTGCAAAGCTAACCAAATAAAGGAGGTGTCTGAGAAAATCCTTTTGGGTTATTTTTCCGTAAAGCAACGCTCCCAGAAACCATCTACACTATGGACTCACTACTCAATGTTGAGAACTATGATTTCAGTCAAGAAAAATAAAAATATCTTTTAACTAATAATTGGTAATTAATTTTATAATTGTTGATATTAAATCATTCTTCTAAAAAGTGTGGTTTTATTTAACAGCAAAATTTTAATTAAGCCGTTCTTTTTTTCATTACAGCACTAGTGCTGTAAGGGCATCTATTACAGCACTAGTGCTGTAATAGATGCCCTTACAAAACGATTTACACAACTGTAAAATTCATATTACTAAATAAAAGTAGATACAAGTATATAATATTTGAGCTGGGCTACATTTTTGGTGAAACGAAATCTCCATTATATGGAAAATAAAACAGTGGTTACTTGTTATGTTTTACAATTTTTTAATGAAAAAGCTACTAGTAGCTTTTTCATTAAAAAATTGTAGCCATAACTTTACACATGTACCCCAAGTGTCATCTTTCTAACCATTATAGTTTAGGAAACAGGGTTGTTATGAAGTTTGTATTTTTTTTTAAAGTTGTTTGATTTGGCAAGCCTTACTATACATCCTAAATCTGTTAAATAAATATATTTTTTTTAAATCATTTGTTTACCTACAGTGTAGGTACTAATTATTATTTTATTTATTTATTATTATTTATTTATTTATTTGTTTCTACATATAACAAATTATAAAGTATAACAAAATCCAAAAGTGTACACTATGGACTAAAAGTCTGTGTGTGCACACAAAACTAGGAAATACTTAATACTTATATATTATAATTCTGGTACATATATACATAGTTATTATTCATATAGTAAGCCTTTTTACAATTTATAAGAATCCAATAACATTTTTAATTACTTCAGTATTATTCATAATCCATTTGTTAATGTCTTTTTTAACCAGATGAAATTTTTTTCTTTTAATTTGCTCTGGTAGCAGATTCAAGATCTTCGGAGCTACATATGAGATGGACCTTTGTGTAGCATCAAAGTGTACGACAGGCAAAGTTAAGTCACGATTAACATTTGCTCTTGTCAAGATATTATGACTGATATGATTATGAAAAATATTTCTACTGAGAGAAAATCTAATTATATTTTTTATATATAATTGCGTAATCGTGAAGACACCAGACTGTCGAAATAAGAGCTCCGAAGAAAAGTACCTAGACTTGAACAAAATTAATTTTAAGATGTATTTTTGAGCAATAGTTATATTACTTAAATTATTTTTATGAGCAGATCCCCAACATACTATTCCGTAAGCAAGACAAGATTCAGCCAATGATTTATAGATATTGATTATAACTTCTCTGTTTAAAATGTTACGCAATTCATAAAACTTGTAGACAAGTTTCTTTAATTTATTTTTTACATATTCCGTATGAACAGACCACTTTAAAAACTGATCAAAAAAAACACCCAGATATTTCGTACTTTCTACTGACTTAATTATACCCTTACAGGAACATTCGTCTAAGAAGTCACAACCATTATTGTGAATTGTAATTTCTTTTTTATTAGGCAGCCCAATCTTATTCATTGAAAAACACATAAAATTTGTCTTGTTCACATTAAGAGTTAGAAAATTATAATCCATCCATATTTTTACATAGGTAGCAGCTCTTTCTGCACTTTTAAAAACTTCATTCCATGATGGCCCCTTAATCAGAAGAACTGTATCGTCAGCAAAACAGACTGTTTTCACATTAGGTATTGCATTCGCTAGACTGTTTATATATATAGAGAATAGTATTGGTCCAAGAACAGTACCTTGAGGAACACCATAATCAACCCTTCTAGAAGAGCTACAAATTGTATTTAGTTTAACTTTTTGTGTTCTATTACTTAAATATGATTTAAACAGCTGTAGAACTTTACCCCTTATCCCAATTAATTCCAATTTGTTTAATAAGATGTGATGTTCGACAGTATCAAAGGCCTTAGACAGGTCCAGGAAAATAGCCAGAGGCTTGCAGTTATTATTAAAACAATTCATAATATAATTAGTGACCTCATGCAGGGCAGAATCAGTACCCATTCCCTCTCTAAACCCATACTGTGAATCGGACAAAAGTCCATTAGAATTCAGAAAATGACATAGTCTCTTTTTTATACATTTCTCTATAATTTTACAGATGGGACCAGTGAGGGCAATAGGCCTATAGTTATTAATATCAGTCTTTTCTCCTCCTTTATGCAATGGTAGGATTACAGCTTTTTTAAAGATATTAGGAAAAATACCAGTTTCAAAAATCCGATTCACAATATAAACCAGAGGCTTGACCAAATATTTAAACATAGATTTTACTAACGAATTAGACAAACTATAATCATCTAAGGAAAAAGAACTCTTTAAAGAGTTAATTATTCCAACAAGTTCTTCATCGTTAATAGGATACAAAAACATTGAGCCAGAGAACTGTGTTTCATTTAACAAAATACCCGGCACATTAGTCGGCTTACTAATTTTACTAGCTAATCTTGCCCCTATAGAATTAAAAAAATCACAAAGTTCATCAGCAATAGATTGCTGATCACTCACCTCATGGTTGTTGCTATTCACCAGTGCAGATATACTCGTTTTTGTCTGGATATCATTAGTCGCTTGTTTAATTATATTCCAACACTTTCTGGGATCATTATTAACAGCAATTAATTTATGTCTAAAGTAAGTTGATTTGGTTTGTTTTATTATTTTACTTAAATGGTCACGATACTTTTTATAATTCACCAAAGCGACATTATCATCAGGATTAGTAACACAAATTTTATGTAATCGATCTCTATTTCGTATTGAAATAAGTAAACCAGGAGTAATCCACGGTTTAAGAAGTACCTTTTTGTTTGATATAGGCTTTATAGTAGTTGAGGCATTAATATGATTAAATGCTTAATTAAATGATTAAATAATTAATATGATTAATATGATTAAATAATAACAAATAGAGCAGACTTTACTACAAATTGTAAATATATTAAACAAACAATAAAATATAAACAAACAAAAATCATTTATCGTTATCACGTTAAAATTTAAAAAGACAATAAATTTTTAAAAATTAGTGCACCTACCAGGGTTATTCTTAATATTAACTTTTTGTATAATTATTTTTATATTTATATACATATTATATCAAAAAAATATTATTGTTTGTTTAACAATAAGACAAAAAAATAGTGTTAAAATTTAAAAAAATGTTGTGTAATTTTTTAAAGATATTTTTTCCAACCCTCTTATTACGTGTGTTCCCGAGTGACAGACTGATCGACGGACATTAATTGTACAGGGTCATCTAACCAGGACTGAATAGGGTTAAGTTTTCCTGTATTTTTATTAAAACCAATATAGCCATCTTGTTTATGTTTGACCGTAGAATCTAAAATGATCATTTAAAAAGCGACTTAGCTTAAAATAAAGTGTACTGTAAAGTTGTGGTTTTTTCAATTGAATATTTTTTAATTTTTATGAAAGGTTTTATGAGGGATAACATTTTTAATGCCAACCGTCAACAATGCCACAATGTGACTAAGCAAAATTTTCAACGTTAAATTTGGCGATAGTGACAAAAAGTATTAAAAAAAAACACACACGCAACGACATACACTTAACAACTTCATAGGGGCAAGGGGTAGGGAAACAGAAGAAGGCCGGAGGCGTCCACCCCTCTTTACTAAAGACCATGTTCTACAGGGGGTCCCACCGGGAACCGAATCGATCTATATATAGAACAATATACATAGGAAAATTTTGAAAATTTGACAGTATGCTGATGCTGATGGGGGCGACCGGGATAAAATATTTTCATAATGGTGGCACTTCCGGTTATACCGGAAGTAAGTGTCAACTTGCTTATTTAAAATAGGACACCCTATATATTATTACATTTTTGCATTCTACGCAAGATTCTAGGCAGATTTTTTATACCATGTCCTATACCTATGTCTAAACGTTTTTGACATATTTGAATTTTTATGTCAAAAATGACGTTTGCAAGCCTTAGAATAATTATCAATTTTTTCTATAAAGGAGCCTTATTTATTTAATTTAGGTGGGAATCCTTGTTATAAAGGACCTGCTTTAATAGATTTTTTATAATATTTTGATAACTATTAATACAGGGTGTTTAAAAAATAAGATTAAAAATTAAAATGAAAAAACTGTCAAAAGTCCAGATTTTCAAATGGAAACACCCAAATTTTATAATTATTTCTTTTATAGCAATAAAAATAAGGGTAAGTTTGTATAAGGTTGTATATCCCAAAAATTCTTAGTTTTCGAAATATTGTCAATTTAATATTTTTATATGGGGATTTTGCTGCAGATTTTAAGTTCAGTTACTCTTGGTTGGCTATGGCGGCGTTGAAACACAATCAAATGCTAAAAAAATCTATGACGCTGTCACTTAACATTATTAATAATCATTCCCGGGCGCTTAAATTATACAAACGAAGATTATTTAAACTTATTTATTATTTATGGAGAATGTAATAAAGTTATATCATGTCACATTTGCCATTCGATATCCGCAAAAACAGAAGCCATCACAATGTGCTTATTAATAATGTTTAAATGGTAAGTGACAGCTTTATAGATTTTTTAGCATTTGATTGTTTTTCAACGCCGCCATAGCCAACTAAGAGTAACTGAACTTAAAATCTGCAGCAAAATCCCCATATAAAAATATTAAATTGACAATATTTCGAAAACTAAGAATTTTTGGGATATACAACCTTATACAAACTTGCCCTTATTTTTAATGCTAAATAAGAAATAATTATAAAATTTGGGTGTTTCCATTTGAGAATCTCGACAGTTTTTTTATTTTCATTTTTATTCTTATTTTTGAAACACCCTGTATTAATAGTTATCAAAATATTATAAAAAATCTATTAAAGCAGGTCCTTTATAACAAGGAATCCCACTTAAATTAAAAAAATATTATATTCTAAGGCTTACAAACGTCATTTTTGACATAAAAATTCAAATATGTCAAAAACGTTTAGACATAGGTATAGGACATGGTATACAAAATCTGCCTAGAATCTTGCGTAGAATGCAAAAATGTAATAATATATATGGTGTCCTATTTAAAATAAGCAAGTTGACACTTACTTCTGGTATAACCGGAAGTGCCACCATTATGAAAATATTTTAGCCCGTTCGCCCTTATCAGCATCAGCATACTGTCAAATTTTCAAAATTTTCCTATGTATAGTTTTTTATATATAGATCGATTCGGTTCCCGGTGGAACACCCTGGATAATAAGAGGATGATGATGACGCTTATTTTGAGGGCCAACAGATATAATTTTTTCCAACGGTAGGTTTTTGTTTGATTATTAGGTAACAATCAAACAAAATAGAAAAATATATTTTATACCATGCAAGACGAAAATAGAATGGACATTTTTTTATCATTCGCTGGTATTGCATATTGACAGTGCAATATAGGTTACTTAGAAATCTGTTTTCCCACGTCTAAATAACAATAAGTATTTAGTAAACGTTTATTTTTCCGACATAGACCAACAAAGTAATACTATCTCTTGCGCTCTTTAATTGCCTAATAAAACGATTTATTTTTATCGCCTATTTTAGTAACATTTAGTTTTTTCAAAAAGCCATAAAATAACTGTTGTATTTTTAGCGATGGGAAAATTTCCATTGTCTCATTACCAAACTGATCTATTGTATGTTAAAATAAGTTGTGTAAAAATAAATACCTTTTTGGTGTATTAATGAATAATTAATGCCCGCCATGACTTTTTTCATGTCCATTGTTTTTGCAATTTGTATTGATCAATATTACTTGTACCGAATGTTGCATTTAATAAGCCACTATTTCTCAAGGCATCTTTAAATGATTTTCGAAAAGCACTATCAAATACAGGGTGCTACAAATTCGTGTGCATACAAGGGGATCTCAAAAATGGTAAAGGATACGAAGATGGTTAAATTCAGGCAAACTTGTGTATTTTGGGGCTTAATAATTTGGTAAAATATAATTTTAAATATTCTGAATGCGTTTTTTGAAATTTCCATTTCTGGTTTTTAATTTTTTGCGTTTACATTTTTAACTAGGAAAAAAAATAAAAAACAGTTTCTCATACCTAGTTATGATGTTAGATGGCGTTATTAGTTCTGATTTAAAAAACCCGTATATTTTTACTCAAAGAGGCCTAATATTTAATATTTAGTAAGAGAAAAGATCAAAAGTCACGGCCTCATATATCTAGGTCTGTATATTTTTGTTACATGTTTTGCCTCAAACTAGCATCATCAGATCTTCTAAACAGTAAAAAAAATTTTAAACTGTTTTTAAATTAAACATAAGCGCATCAGAGTGACATAACTAGACTAACACTCCAGTTACGTTTTCTTCACTCGGGAGCAATATTTTTTTTTCTGTTTTACAGTATTTCGTTCTAGGTCTAAGGCGAAAACCATAGAACTTAAGATATACGTTATATTAATAAAATGAATTAAATACTAAAAAAAAAATAGAATTACTTCTCATGCCTTAAAAACTTGCTTACTTCCTAGCTTATTGAAAAAATACCATAACTTCCTGTTATGTAATTTTAATATTTAAGTAATCATAAAAGTAATTGCCAGGGCCGTAATAGTAAAGAAAGGTTAATAATGCTTGAGATGTGTTATTTGATGACAAAACGTTAAATTTTTAAAAACCATTAAATTTTATTAAATTTTTAAAGCTTAGAGGTTCTTTAAACTCTTAAAAAAATTCCAGGTCCGTGCTTAAAAAAAATTATTTGAAGTTGGTATCTAAAGAACGAAACTTCCAATTTGAAAACTAAAAAGCCATCTTGTAGAACATAAAGAACGGCTATGAGAAAGTGTTTTTTGGTTTTTCCTAAGTAGAAAATAAAGGCGCAAAAAATAAAAAAACAAAACACAAAATGTCGGTTTTTGGGCTATCTCCGGAATATTTACAATTTTCTTTCGTTTAAGCCCCAAAATACGCAACTTAGCCTCAATTTAAACATCTTCGTATCTCTTACCGTTTTCGAGATCCGCTTGTATGCACATGAATTTGTAGCACCCTGTATAGGGTATTATGGAATTCACACATTATATTTAAATCCATAAATCCTGATTACAATCGAGAGAGAAATATTTTTAAATGCCGAATCACTATAATAAACGAAAAAATTGACCATTTTTTTTTGATATTATGGCTTGACCACACGGCCACTGATGGAGTTCTAAAAAATGAGTGACAAGGTAAGAGTGATATGTGTTTGTGTTTATTTGAAGTCTGTAACCGGTGACTACTTATTCCGTTAAGGAATAAAAATTAAAACTACCTAATCCCAATACTGGCACTACCATAATAAAAACAATGGCTGTAAACAAAATTATGACAGGAATATTTGTTTTTAAATAGCAGCAGATTATCTCCAGATAATCTGATGCTATTTAAAAAGGTGAAGACTATGAAGAAAGCATTATTGTTTAAGGTAATAAATAATGCTTTTTTCATAGTCTTCACCTTAGGGATATATACCTATACGTTATGAAAACTTACGTGTAGGTGGCCTCTCCTTAGGGAAGCACGTCCTAAACAGTCCCTTCGTTCTCGTGTAGTAGTAATACTTCGAACTCACAGAGTCTAAGAGTGTTTGGCTTTGTACGTCTGAATTCCGGCCTAAAAAGTTCTGAAACAATAAAATAAAAAATGTTGTAATTTAAAACGTTCCATAATAAAAATATTAACTTTATATTGTTGGTTATATGCAGGATGGAATTTTTAATTGGAATAGATTCAGTATAAGAAAGTCTCCATATTTGCTGAAACAATACAGAACTACGACAGCGTTTATGTTTAGTTTAGAATCCTTTGTCGGGTCTTCATGAAATTTATCACTCTTTTGGGGGTAGAAACCGCCCCCTAACTTTTTCTTTTGAATGTAAAAGTATGTATTGCCCGTTGGAAAGGAAATAAAAAAGAGAATTTATACCCATAATTTACCTTGCAAAATTTTGTGTGATTCGGTTGATTCGGTTTCGTAGAGCAAAAATACTTCCTACTATAAAGTAACGGTTAATCAGCACAAAATACTACAACAGATTCACTTCTTCTAAACCGAAAACAAAGTGACGACCATTGGAATGTGGTATCAAGTAAATAAACAACCATATCAATAACATGTTTTCTTTTTTTTTTTAAACAGTCTGCGCTGGGAAAACCTTAATTGTAGTATCAATTGTGGCTAAAATAGCTAGTTTTTTTTCTGGCTTTCTAGATTACCGAAATTCTAAAGTTAATAGTGAGTCGCATTCCTTTTTTATGCCCTCTCCAATAAGCTCTTGCCAATACATACCATCACAATACATACTTTTACATTTGAAAAAAAAGTTGGAGGCGGTTTCTTCCCCAAGAAGATATAGATATATTTCATGAAGGCACGAAAAAAGTAAGTCAAATTTTATTTTGTTCTGAATTTTTTCAGCAAAAACTCTACCATGTATATTCTTTAATGTTAATTCTGTTAAGGTTGTATATATGAGAAAAATTAACTCAATTATATTTTTGGCTTCCGCTTTATCTGCATTTTTCCAGATCCGCATACAGTGAGGTCGATTAAGTGTGCAACAAATACATTTTTTATTAGTTGCCAAAACCGAAATTTAAATACCGACAAAAGTTAGTGCATGTCTGATAACTAAAATAGGTATACTTAAAATGGCTTTAAGAGCACACAGGGTAGGTCAAAAGTAAAAAAAAAACCGTTCAAGAGTAAAGTATCCTATATCGAAAGGTAAAGGAAAGCGTTATTTAAACTCTTAAAAATGACTTGGTATTTGGTACTAAATTTTATTTGTTCTCGTGTTTACGTTACCAAAAATAACTATTTTTAGTTAGGAAAACAAAAAAGATTTTTTTCTTGGTTATATTTACCAAAAAATGATGCCATTAGAACAAAGAAAATATCTTGTTTTCATATTAGTTGGCAGAAATAAAATATTTTGTTTAGCTGAATTTTACTCTGTATATATCTTATTTAAATGTTACATCAAGGTTCCTACAAACTTGTATTTATCAATTAAGCTTGTTGTAATAACACATTATGAATTTGTAGTCCTTATCATTTTGTTAATTTTGATTAAGATACATTCTTAGTTACCAGAACAAACTTTTCTTTTCAAGTAATATTATTCTTCATATTTGTAACTAACGGCATCAACAGAGACTTGACGCCCTTGCCCTGTGGGTGACAAGTGACATCATTCTAGCCAGAACTGTCAGGAGGTTATGTTTAGGTTAGGGTGCTTTTGCGGTTCCGTGTCCATTTTTTCGTGTTTTTAAGGCAATAATTGGACATTTTCATGGCCGTGCCCGTGTGGAAAATGGATGTGACAATACTTGGTGTAATTTATTTGTGTTTATTGTCTTTCTTGTGTACGTTCTTATTGGCAGAAGGAAGTTAAATCATAAGTAAGTAAACATTTTATTTTTTTATCATTGCAGTTGTACATTAAAAAGGTTAAATGAGATTTTTATAAAGCATGGCAAGGTGACCCGATGAGAAATAACTTAAAAATATTTTTTTTATTTGTTTTTGTTCTATGTTCCATTTCTATAAAAGAACATCATATTGATGACTTTTTAATCTGACCAAGTACAACAAATTTCATATAGCTGTATATTTTAAATAGAAATTCCAGGGGATATTTTTGTTTTTTAATAATCGCAGTGGCAGATAAGCACATTTAAATAAGGACAATTCAGTTCTATAAGCAATTGAACAACCCAAAAGGTTGAGTAAAATAAGTTAAAAATCTAGTGTTTCTGTTTTGTATTGCATAAGTTATGTATTATAAAGAACATGAGAGAACAAGGACATTGGAAATAATTTTTTTTAAAGAAACCATAATATCCCTGATAATTTATTCCAATTAGTTTACGCATACCTAATAGAGTAGTAATACCAAGGCATTTTTTATTTAAATGGGATCTAGGAAGGAATATTTTTCGTTACTAAGTATAAATTACATAAGACATTTTTTTTAGAAATGAAACAGACTCTTTTTAAAGTTATTTCTAAGAAATCAACTTGCTAATTTTGCCATGCGTTATAAGCAGTTTATTCAAACTTTCTAATGTGCAACTGTAATGAAAAAAATATAAAATTTTTACTTATTTATGATTCAACTTCTTTCTTACAATTGGAAAGTACAGAAAAAAGATAATAAACACAATGTTGTGACTACATACGTAATTCTTACTATATGAAAATTTCAAGTTTGGCCCAAATAAATGATTGCTTTGGCATTATTTGTAGATTGCATCATTAACAAAAACAATATTGCCTTGAAAAAAAATTTTCAATTTTCCATATTTACACATTAGTTGTGACAACTAATTTTAAAAGCCGGAGTACCATATAAATTTAGGTATCCGTATATAAAATTTCGTTGTGACAACTAAAATTTGTAGGTTGGTCTGGTTAATATTATTAATTAGTTCAACGTTCAATAACGACAATTTTTTTTGATTGTACCAATTAATTTTTGGGTTAAGTCCGATTTCACGAAAATAAATAGTTGTCAGAACCAAATTTTAGTAATCCATACCATGTTATTTTTAAGAATGTAGAAAAATCGTTTAGAATTAAAAAATATGTCAAGGTACAAGTCATAGTCTTCTACTAAAAAAAGGGTAGTAGTATCTATTATAACAAAGTATTTATTTGTTAATGTATCACAGCAACACCTAATTCATGTCACACATAATAATTTTCCCAGCTAGTTACACCTTATAACTGTTCTTAACGGTAACATTTTTTTTTCGGTAAGTAATTGGTACATTTAAGTCTCCTAAGCGCAAGCATTTCAACTTTATTAAGGCATTAGTAAGGTCAAGCATAAGAATGGAATGTGCAGCCGACCTTGACAAGTACGTTGAATCAACCTCGGTCTATAAATTTGATGCTATTCCTGCTAAACGATTTTTTTTTTGGATTATTGTTCTAGTTTAAAGGTCTCACACCACCACCGGTTTTTGTCCGTTCGCACCTTGCATCTATGTATATACTAAAGCTGTCGAATTTATTCTTACACTCTTAAAAATAACATGGTATGGATTACTAAAATTTGGGTTTGATAACTATTTATTTTCGTGAAATCGAACTCAATCCAAAAATTAGTTTGTACAACCAAAAAAAATTGTCGTTATTGAACTGTTGAACTAATTAACAACATTAACCAACCCAACCTACAAATTTTAGTTGTCACAACAAAATTTTATATACGAAAAACTAAATTTATATGGTACTCCCGCTTTTAAAATTAGTTGTCACAACTAATGTGTAAATATGTAAAATTGAAAATTTTTTTTCAAGGAAATATTGTTTTTGTTAATGATGCAATCTACAAATATTGCCAAAGCAATCATTTATTTGGGACAAACTTTTCATAGAGTAACAATTACGTATGTAGTCACATAACATTGTGTTTATTATCTTTCTTCTGTACTTTCTAATTGTAAGAAAGAAGTTGAATCATAAATAAGTAAAAATTTTATATTTTTGTCATTGCAGTTGCAGATTAGAAAGTTTGAATGAACTGCTTATAACGCATGGCAAAATTAGCAAGTTGATTTGATAGAAATAACTTTAAAAAAAGTCTGTTTCATTTCTAAAAAAAATGTCAAATGTAATTTATACTTAGTAACGAAAAATAGTCCTTCCTATAATAGGTCCCCATTTAAATAAAAAAAATGCCTTGGTATTACTACTCTATTAGGTATGCGTAAACTAATTGGAATAAATTATCAGGGATATTATGGTTTCTTTCAAATAAAATGATTTCCAATGTCCTTGTTCTCTCATGTTCTTTATAATACATACTTATGCAGTGCAAAACAGAAACACTAGATTTTTAACTTATTTTACTCAACCTTTTGGGTTGTTCAATTGCTTATAGAACTGAATTGTCCCTATTTAAATTTTCTTATCTGCAACTGCGATTATTAAAAAACAAAAAATATCCCCTGGACTTTCTATTTAAAATATACAGGTATATGAAATTTGTTGTACTTGGTCAGATTAAAAAGTCATTAATATGACTTTTTTTTTATAGAAATGGAACATAGAACAAAAACAAAGCTACAATACAAAAATATTTTTAAGTTATTTCTCATTGGGTCACCTTGCCATGCTTCATAAAAATCTCATTTAAACTTTCTAATGTACAACTGCAATGATAAAAAATAAAATGTTTACTTACTTATGATTTAACTTCCTTCTGCCAATACGAACGTACACAAGAAAGACAATAAACACAAATAAATTACACCAAATATTGTCACATACATTTTCCACACAGGCACGGCCATGAAAATGGCCAATTATTGCCTTAACAACACGAAAAAATGGACACGTAACCGCAAAGGCACCCTAACATAAACATAACCTCCTGACAGTCCTGGCTAGAATGATGTCACATGTCACTCACCGGGCAAGGGCGCCAAGTCTCTGTTGATGCCGTTAGTTATAAATATTAAGAATGATATTACTTGAAAAGAAAAGTTAGTTCTGGTAACTAAGAATGTATCTTAATCAAAATTAACAAAATGATAAGGACTACAAATTCATAATGTGTTATTACAACAAGCTTAATTGATAAATACAAGTTTGTAGGAACCTTGATGTAACATTTAAATAAGATATATACAGAGTAAAATTCAGCTAAACAAAATATTTTATTTCTGCCAACTAATATAAAAACAAGAATTTTCTTTGTTCTGATAGCATCATTTTTTGGTAAATATAACCAAGAAACATTTTTTTTTGTTTTCCTAACTAAAAATAGTTATTTTTGGTAACGTAAACACGAGAACAAATACAAATTATTACCAAATACCAAGTCATTTTTAAGAGTGTAGTTTTTGTGTATTAAAGTATTTTCTTTTTCGTTCATTCGACTTTTGTATTATTGATGAAGGCCAAGATATAAATCATTCAAAAATAGTTGCAAGCATTCGGCTGTCGCCAATAGACAAATTTAATAATACAATTTATTTTCACTCAAATTTTTAAACAACTAAAAAAATAATATAGCAAATAATAAAATTAAAAGAAATAAAAATAACACTTAAGATTCATTAAAATTCTATTTATGTCCTATGCCAAAGGGTGCCAAAATATTTCCGGCACGCACGCGTCGATAACCCTTGCGGAGGCGCTGGCCTACCCCGCCCTGTAATAAAAAGTTAAATCTGCGTTTCTTAGGGATACCTAGTCTATTCCAATATATTAAAAATATATTTAGACAAAATATTGACATCGGTTAATTTGAAAGCCTCTAAATCAAACAGTTTTGTCCGGTTTGTGAAATTTTATTGACAAAAAATGCCGTTCCTCCAAAAACTAATTTGGTATATACTTCTATAATTTGTTTAAATATTAATATGGCACCATTTGTTTAACCCAAATATCTGCATAACATCATGCACTAGACTGTTTATGGACTGTCACACAAATAAATAAATGAAAGTTGCAGGTTTATAGGTGTACAGGAAGTCATGGAAAGTTGACAACGGCAAGCGACAACTACCCAAACGTTGATTTTATTTTTAGAACTTCATATTTTTCAAGAAAAGGCTTTCGTAAGGGCGTCGACTACATTTTTACGTACCAAATTTTAACGCTGTTGTGCTCTAACAGCTCATACACTGCACCGCAAAATTAACCGGATGGAAAAAAATTTGCTTCAATTCAATCTTAAATAACTATTAAGTGTTTTGATTAAATTCGGTAATTTTTTGACACGTTGCAGATGCAGTCGTCCTTAACATGTTCTGATATCGCTTTTACGAACAGTGAAAATGGATATGTTCACATACAGGGTAGCCAAAAAAATTGCATTTTACGCTTAATTTCTAAACACCCTGTGGAAAAATTAAAGAACTGATTGAAATTTAAAAATTAACATGGGCAATAGTAGTAAGATTAAAATCGAGTATTTCCTCCACGAGCCTGAATAACAGCTCTCATCCTTTCAGGCATAGATTGAAATAAAATAGCAACAGCGTCTTGGGGTATCTGCTGCCACTCGTTTGTCAGTGCCTGTGCTAGCGCCTCCAAAGTTTGAAACTCGCCATAGTTTTGCCTAACTTTCCTTCCCAGTGTATTCCACATGTGCTCAATAGGGTTCAGATCCGGACTTCTTGAGGGCCAGTCCAATACCTCAACGCCAACATTGTTCAAATACTGCCTCGTTATTCGTGCTCTGTGTGGTGGAGCATTATCTTGCATTAATTTAAAATGTTCTCCTATAAAATGCGAATATGGTATCACATGTTCTTCTAAGCACTGTCTGATATATTTATTAGCGTTAATACCCCCCTGAAGTGTAATGAGGTCTGTACGGCCTCCAAAGATATGCCGCCCCATACCATCACTCCTCCGCCACCAAATTGCACTCTAGGAGAGATACAACATTGAAAGTATCGTTCTCCAGGCCTCCTCCACACTCTTTGACGTCCGTCAGGTGAATATCGCGTAAAACGAGACTCGTCTGTAAATAGAATGTTTGCCAGTTGTTTATGTTCCAATCTGCATGCGCTCGAGCAAATTCAAGGCGCTGCCTTCGATGACCTGCGTCTAATAGAGGTCCTGTGGCAGGTACATGAAATGTTAGATTCTGTTGTCTTAACCTTCTAAGTACAGTGTCAGATGACACCAAGTTACCATGAACATCTGCCAATCTTACAGCTAAAACCGGAGCAGAGGCTGTTCGCTCTCGAAGAGCCTGAAGACAAAGAAATCGATCTTCAACTGCATTTGTGACTCTTGGTATTCCCTGCCCGGGTCTTCTCGAGTAAGAACCAACCACATCTTTGGATCGCATCGGATATGGTACTGCGTGCATGGTCAAGCCTTTCTGCGATATACAGAATCGGACGACCATCATCCTGTAAAGCGACGGCTTGTGCCACTTCTTCTGGTCTCATATTTAATTTAAATTAATACACTTTTACGTTACCATTTACGGAACAGCTTCAAAACACAAAACAACCAACAACTTACTTAAAAAAAAAACAACAATTTACTTGAATACGCTTGAAGTCCAGCAATTAATAAATCTGTACATTTGTTGATAAAAATCTTCTTGACAAGCCATGGTACCATGGAAACGAGATTCAGAGAGACAAAAAAAAGACAAAGGCAACTACAAATTTTATAATTTTTTGTTGCTAATAAAGGATTATTGCATTATTTTCTTTAAACCTGTGTTTTTACTTTAATAATTTAGATATCGGTATGAATCACAGAACAAGTTGTTCAGAAAAGATGGGACTTAAAAATGTCGTACAAAAAAACATCAATCAGTTCTTCAATTTTTCCACAGGGTGTTTAGAAATTAAGCGTAAAATGCAATTTTTTTGGCTACCCTGTATGTGAACATATCTATTTTCACTGTTCATAAAAACGATATCAGAACATGATAAAGACGACTGCATCTGCAACGTGTCAAAAAATTATCGAATTTAATCAAAACACTTAAAAGTTATTTAAGATTGAATTGAAGCGAATTTTTTTCCATCCGGTTAATTTTGCGGTGCAGTGTATTATAAATATTTTCGAAATGTAACTATTTGCGCTCAAAATAATAACCAAAAATTCTTAAACACGCGATGTCGCTGTTTCTGTAGTTGCTTACGGGTATTGACTATCAATCCTAATAAGGGCGTAACGGTCGTCATTGTGTCCTGTGTCCAAGGGAACGCATTATTTTGGCGTCTCTGTGTACTATGTGATATGTTCACAAATTTTAATAGAAACTATTATAAAGATTACAAATTATTATTATATTAATGTATACTACCAAAAATAATATCCGTCACAAAATTATATATAATAATTTTATTGTAAGCGGTATTATTCTGGATTACGGTCCTGTATACCTACTACTAGAAATTATAACACATATTTCTTATACCGGGTCCGCCAACGTGGCGGGGATGGAAGATTAAATCATTATCGAGAAGCTTATCAAAAATACTAAACCAGCATAAGGTATCGACTTAAAAGCGGCATATTTTAAAAATATTTTACATTATACAGGGTGGCTCAAAAAAGTGTGGCGGACTAAATTTTTTTAAATGGAACACCCTATATATTATATTATTTTCTAATTCCCTATACAATTCCACGTATATTTTGTATAAAATGTCATATGTCTAAATTCAATTGTTTTTGAGTAATTGACGTTTAAAATATGGCATTTTTTGACTTTGACAGGCTGTAACATTGGAACGGTTTATCTTAGAGAAAAATGGTTTTCACCTCCCATCTTAGTTTTTCATTCTCTATCCAAGGAAACCGTTAAAACTGTTTTTTTGGTTTAACATGGTAAATCGGAGGTTGGTTTCCTAGGATAGAGAATGAAAAACTAAGATAGGGAGGTGAAAACCATTTTTCTCTAAGATGAACCGTTCCAATGTTACAGCCTGTCAAAGTCAAAAAATGCCATATTTTAAACGTCAATTACTCAAAAACAATTGAATTTAGACATATGACATTTTATACAAAATATACGTGGAATTGTATAGGGAATTAGAAAATAATATAATATATAGGGTGTTCCATTTAAAAAAATGCAAGTTTAGTCCGCCACACTTTTTTGAGCCACCCTGTATAATGTAAAATATTTTTAAAATATGCCGCTTTTAAGGCGATACCTTATGCTGGTTTAGTATTTTTGATAAGCTCCTCGATAATGATTTAATCTTCCTTCCCCGCCACGTTGGCGGACCCGGTATGGTTTATTATAAATTTTCATCCGTGTTCTTCCCAGGAATTCCTTCTCAGATCAAAAGTGACTTCCCTACTTCCCCAAAATTTCTGTTAAGATTAAAGGCGACTTAAAAACAAAACCTAAGTCCTGAAAATGTATCCTTTGATCAAAGTGACATATACAAAAAATCGTCGCTTTTCTTTTAAATTCTTTAAATGTCCAAACCCATCAAATCTGGCAATACTGCTACAGTGGAAATCGAACCACTAAAAATAAAACAAAGGGCCGAGTCGGCCAGTGCAACGAGGGCCTAAAAGCCCGTGGTACATTGCTAAAATAAATCATAAGACCGACTGACTAACGACATGCGCTATTTCTATCAACATCTAATTAGAAAGGGGTCAATCTGTTAGATTCAGGCCTTTTAAGGATTTTTAGAATACGTTTAGACGACTCGGTGCTTTCTGTGGAATTTATTACAAAGTAATATTGGAATTATTTGGAAGGTGTTTAACTGCATGGACACCATTTTTCATTAAAATTGTGTGATTGTTGTGTGGACTTGACCTGCTCTGCCTATCCTCAAAATCCACCACTGGTGTTTATCTCAAAAAAAGTTAATGTTTATGATTTCGAATATATTGTTCAGAATAATAAGAGAAGATTTGCAAGGAATGTAGTACTTACCTATAAAGAATAACAACTAGAAATCCTTGATTTTAGTTGAATGATGACATTCCATTGTATAAATAAATCGACCCCGTCATCATCGATGAATATATTAATGTTCAAGAGTTAATTAGGGTTTTTTAGCTTGCAGTTGATCTCAAAATGCGCGTGTTTGTAAAATGAAATATCAATTATGATTTTTAACCAGATAACTTTATATTTACATCAAGTTTCTTAATAAGATTTACATTTACAAGAATTTAATATTTGTGTTTTTAAATTTATAATAAATATCATATTTTGCCAGAAACTACAAACAACCCGCCACCATTATGGAGGCGTATGATTAAACGAATACCAGCAAGTGTACGTCGGTGACGATGACGGCTTCTTTATAGTTCTCAAAACGTCATTGTCACCAAATTTCTGCACTCTATAAGAATAATAGCGAAAATACACTCGGCGAGATAAAAATATGACCTTTGTTGTCACGCCATTGGTCGCAATATGGATCACCTGATATTTTCAAAATATAACCTCTAATAACAATAACTTATACCTAACGGTTCCTTTTTGTATTGTATCTAGATACTAAAAAATTTTAAAAAAACACTGCGTTGTTACATATATGAATAATGTTTCGCGATAGAAAACGACGTTTCGACAGTTGAAAGCCACAGATGACATTCACAGCTGATTTTAGTTCCGCCGAAAAGTTACTAGATTTAGTGTGGACCGTAACAAGTTCACATGTCAGTTCGCGTCCTATTATTTTCGTTGTTTTTTGGTGTTTTTCAGTATTTTTGTGGCTGTTTTTTATATAGTGTGTGTTTAAAAACATTTGAGATATTTTTAGACTTTTATTAACCATATATACCATGTTTTACGTATTCTATCTAGCTAGTGCAGTATTACCGGCATTTATTACATTCTTAATATTCACGAGCAAAGGAGAGTAGTGTGTCGATAAGTTAAATTTTTTAAAAGCTTTGTCGATTATATTTATGTTACTAGTAGGTACATTACTTTATTGTAAGTAATTTCTATCACAATATCTAGGTAGTATTCAGTGGATACCTAATAGGTTCTTGACTTTTGTTTCAATTTGGATAACATCTCCAAAAGTTTCTTGACAACTTTAGTTAAAAACGATGATTTAAATAGAAAAATTTGTAAAGTCTTCTTGGATAAATTAAAATGGGAGATAAGGAACTTAATATTTAAATATTTTTTTAGTTTGTTAATGGAACACAAAAAAATAGTCCGGTCCTGTCTTTTTAGCCAACCTCTAAACGTAAAATAGACCAGACGTCAACAGAACTTTTTTTCATATATTTTTATTTAAAATCATCCCTCAAAATTTGTCTTGGTTATTTCCGTCTTATAAACGAACAAGGTGCTCACTCGGGCGCAAAGTAAGTTTTTGATGACGCCTAATAACTCTTTTGTTAGATTAGGTTAATTTAAATTATTACGGTTAAATATGTTTAATATTAAAATGCTTTCACCACCATTAGGTCTTTTCCATTATAATAAATTTCGTATTTTCAGCGTAAGAATGGGAAAATCGTTTTGCTATATTAAAAACAAATTTTAATTGTTGTTTATTTATATTAGACAATGCTAATGGAAATTTAAAACAAATACATTAATGGTAAAGCATTAAAGTGAAAGAGATACAAAATGGTATTGGGTAATTAAGGTTTCTAGAATACAAAGTGTTATCTAGTTTAATGATGATGTTGATCTTTCGACGTTTTTTTTTGTTTTCATAAAAAGATTTAATACTTTGTTGGTACTAATATAAATATGTTGATGGGAATTGGTAATATTTTTCCATATATTGAATAAATATACTTCTTGTTTAATTCTATTTTTAAAAACCTGGTTGCAGGGTAATTAATAAATTATTTATGGGCAAGGGCCTGTCGACATCTTAAGCACCGGTTCCCGCAGATCACCGAAGTTAAGCGGTGTCGAGCGCGGTTAGTACTTGGGCGGGTGACCGCTTGGGAACACGGCGTGCTCTTGCCTCAGGGAAGAGTGTAAAATGAATCGACACCTAGCCATCCTATTCACGCCGGACAGATGAGATCGGATATCTCGTAGGATGAAGGTGCCGTTTCACACTCCCCAGTCGGTAGATCACATTTGTGGTCGATGACCGGTTCAAGATGGCCTACGTAGTCGGCGAACCGTAAAAAAAAAAAAAAAATATTTATACACTAGAACTTATTTGCTTGCTTGCTTTTTCGGATTTTTTCCTCTTCGTTCGCTGCCAGGGCCATTCCCGAGGGGACCTACAGCTTAACGTGGGTTCCGAACCACGATTCTCGATCATGCGACACCTCCCAAGGGCTATCAACCCTTGGTTAAATGCCATTGCATGACCTACCGATTGGGGGGTGTGTATCTTCTTCCGCACTACACGAGATGTCCGATCCCATCCGGCCTGGTTACCGGCGTGAATGGGGTGGGTTGGGACATGATACCTTTTACACGCTTCCCTGCATTTTTAAATCCACTGAATTTCGGACATACTTTTTTTATTGTACGTATGCTACTATAACTAACTATAGATAACGGTATGACAGTTCAGTGGTAGAGCTGCCGTATTCGGCCGCAGGTGATCCGGGTTCGATCCCCGGACTGGTGTACGCTAAATAAAGAAAGTATATCCAAGATTTTAGAGATAAGAATGCAGTATAATACTGGGTTGACTTCCGAATACGACCGATTAAGGGAGGATAATTCTGCTTTTGGGGAATAAGTAAATAAATATGCGTAGTTCGAATCCCACTGACATTGCCCAGACGTTAAACCAAAGGGATACTATAAGCCAATTGGCTGCAGCACATTGGCAATGTGTCAACCCTCCTTCAACCAATCAAATACAGATAATTCGGGAAATTTAATGGAAAAGGACCTGAAAATGAAATTTAAAAAGTAATTCTAAATTTCAGAAGAAAAAAATAAACCTAAAACTAACCAGCCACTTTGACTGTAACATATGTGACAATGGCAGACATGATGTGCTCACAATCAAAGTTACCTGATCCGTATATTAAAAATTAAAGTAACTAGGCCGCTTTGATTGTGAGAAATGTATTTCAGCCAATGTCATGTATGTCACTGTTAAAAAGTTGCTGGTTAGTTAATTACTATTAAAAATCCATGTGCAAGCCGACATAAGACGTAATTTAAATAGAACAAAATGACTTGTATTATTCTGAAACGCTTTAAACTTTACAGTAACTTTTAAAATAGAAAATAAACAACAATTTTCACCAATTTCCAACATTCACAAAAATGGCAGACTCAAAAGATGTCATTTAAGTGGGGTTAAATATTTAGCAGTATTAAAGATGCGTAATTTATTGGGCCGAAGGGTTAGACTGCCCCACTTAACCTACGACACTGTAGGAAATGCATATCCAGACATGTACTAGGAGGCTTTTATTCTAAAATCAATAGGTATGTCTAGATGGGTTTATGATCTGTCGATAACATAAATTTAAGCTAAGGTTAACTTGATAAATATCACAAAGCTTTTTGTCTGTTAATCGCGAAGAAAGTTTTGAAATATTCTGCCACACCTGTTGGCTTCACTGTTCGCGGACAGAATTTAACCTAAATTACCCAGATAAAATAATTTAACAAAAAATATTGTTTAAAATCAAAATGTTCTCCAATTTCGGTATAAGTACAAACAGGGGCGAACATATGGGGGGGGGGGGCTTTATTTTACTATAAATACATTCTAACATTGGAACTATAAAAATTTAAATAATATTTCATTCAAATTACTGACAAATACATACATTTGAGCTAGTTACATCATACCTATTTATTATCAAAAATTGAGGAAATCGTTCATGTTTCTCAAAGAGACCGAATATAGATTTAAAAAGGTAAGAAAGACACAATATCTTGGTCTCAGAAAGTTATATTTAAAGGTATTTAACGGTAACACGTGTTTTACCCTTTTGGCCATCATCAGACCTAAAACAAAAGACGAAACTAACAGATACATAAATAATTATTATTACTATTTACCTTCAAATTGAAATTAAAACGTACAACAGTCACGACATATTAAAATAGTAAACAAAAATACACAAAATATCAGACAGAAGGCAGATGTTGGATTAACAAATTTTGTGAAACGAATGCGACGGGATAAAACTATGTTTAACTGTCCAAGGTCCGTTAGATCAATCTTAAGGGGGATTTCTACTGTGATGGTCCTATTTTTATCGTTTCTGTACGATTTTTTTCTGCGGATAATAAGACAAATGCCAGAAAAACAAGTTTGCAATTCTTTTTATTAAAGATAATATGTACCAAAAAAAATTTTTCAACCCCCAAAAAATGAAAAACTTGAGGGTGCAACAGAGTGCTGAAATTACCCCCTCAAAAAAAACGTAACTTGCTGGCGGAATTCAAATAAATTTTTCTATTCATGACAAAAATAAAATTGACCCAGATTCTTCAATTGTAAGCATGTAGGTATAGCCCCCACTGTTAAAATGGCGCGAGATTTAAAATTTTTTTTGAAAATGTACCATTTTTTTTGTATTTTAAGGGCCGTAACATTTTCTGTAATATCGCAAAATACTTGATTCTAGAGGGGGTTATAAACACTTGTATTCTAAGCATTTTAAGACCAAAATCATTAAACTCTGACAAGTTGAACAAACCAAAGTACTTTCCGCCAGCGCGAAAAACAGGGTTTCGAGAAAAACAACTTTAAAGTTTCAACGGTGGCTCACAACAAAATAGTCTCATTGTCACTTAGTCTGCGATGCCTTGCCCGTAGATTACACCCTCCTCTTCCTCGAAAAACGATAAACA
Source organism: Polydrusus cervinus (assembly GCA_935413205.1). Classification (NCBI taxonomy): domain Eukaryota; kingdom Metazoa; phylum Arthropoda; class Insecta; order Coleoptera; family Curculionidae; genus Polydrusus; species Polydrusus cervinus. The sequence goes on from OW284515.1 coordinate 17,761,687, forward strand.
AGCTGATTCTGCCTCTTTGCGAGCCTGGCCTGACGATCCTGATTGGTCGAGATGATATCGCTGGCGACAGAAAGTAGCTCTGAGAACGCGGCTTAACTCAAAAGCGGCTAGTGGTGAGAACTGACCGGCAATCATAAAATTGGATGTAACTTCTTTTTGGAATAGATTTGGTAAAACCGTTTACACACGGTTATTCTAGAGGCTATAGAGAGTCAAAAAACGTCGGAAAAAAAATTTCGATTTTTTGAAAACCATCACAGTAGAAATCCCCCTTAACGTAACTGTATAGGTACCAGCCAGATAAATTCATCGGTCAATCGGACATAGATAATAAAAACTGAACATATTCGTGTTGCTACTGCTAGTAGGTAAATATCACAAGGGATAAAGTGACAATAAAAATAACGCCTCAGGCAAAATGCTTTAATGCAATTACCGATGAGAATGTTTTAGGCACTTTCGGTAATCCATGGGGGAGTCACTTCAACCCCCTCCGTAAATCCGGCCTTGCAGATAATACGGTTCCCCTCTCTCTTCTCTTGATTGGTTAAAACAAGCACAAATATAAACGGATATTAATCGTTTTGTTGACACTATGGTTGAAAATTAGAATTTATTCGGTTTAAAATTTAATTTTATAAATGTTGTTTCTTTAAATTAAATAATTTCGTGCCTCGGTGGTGCTGTGGTTAACGCGTTAGTCATATTAAATTCAAGGACGATATTTGTGGGTTGAATAAATTATTCATAATTTTCAAACACATGTTCGAATAATTTATAATTTTTTTATTATAGGTTTTGTGAAAAAAAAGGGTCCTTCTCGACGGATAAGGGTCCTATTCTTTCATTAATTCTTCCATAAGAATTATTTAAAAAAAGCGCTTTTAAGGATACTATACTTTTTCCCTTCCTTTTCCTTTAGTTTTTTTGCAATCGTTTTAAGAATTGCATTCTCTATTCTCTTGTATCAACAGTAGCACTAAAAAATGATATAGGCATACATTTGCAACAACTTATTATTGTTATAATATTGTATATTATTCTTTTAAGTATGATTAACATTGTTTCAACTATGGTAAAAATAAGCCCTTACGTTAAAATCGGGGAATAAGAGCTGGTGACTTAAAAAAGGGCATCAAGTCCTTTTGAGGTTTTACATTCTATGGTTTGAAGCCGTTACAAACGAGGGCTTGTAGCTAAAATTCCTTTATGTTCTACTATGTCACATTGACATACGTAATTTACTACTTTATTAGACAGAAAAAAAAACGGATTTTAAAAAAGCTAAATATTTTCTTCTTTCTTAAAACTAACCGTTTTATTAAAAAATTCTAATTTACGGCTTGAATTGTAGTAAATAACCTGCGATAAAATATAAAACGATGAATGTTACTCTTTATTGGCTTCGCTCGCTTAACTCCTCTAATAACATTATGTTAACAAAAATATCGATAATTAAAAAGCTTTGTTAACCTCAATTTATTTTCCCTAAATCTACGTCGTGGCCAATACCTACCGCGGTCCGACATTTCTATAAACTAAACTAAACTAACTACTATTAGTAATAGAAGGTAAAAATAAGAACACAAAGTCTTCCTCCACTGATATATTATAGAAATATTTAGTCAAATTCTCTACATGTTTCGAATGCAGAAGCATTCATCTTCAGGAGAAAAATTAAAGAAGAAAGGGTCAGCAGATATCACCCTAACTGAGCAACATAAATATAGGTTCGGTATAAAATGAATGAAGAAATCAATACACTTTGCATTGTGAATAAGAAAAGTATAAGGGTTGAGACTTAAGGTACTGTGAAAACTTTAAAGGTGGAGTGAAAGATTCAACATCTTTGTGTGGAAGAACTGTCGAGAAATCAGAATGAAGTAACAAGCTATTAGCTAGTCATTAGAGAACATATTTTTTGGAGAAGTAAATAAAAGTGTGAGGAAGAAGACCATTAAAAATTCATAGGGAATTTAATTTAATTTAAACCATAATTGTTGGAGGTAAACCTGAAAAAGAGAAAGATGTCTTTTTAGGATACATCAAGTGGCCAAATATAGAAAAATCTTACCTCAAAGGTTTACGAATAAACGTAATTGAACTGGAAAAATAAGCATATTATTTTATGAAATTCTAACATTTTTGCCTTATGGAAGAAAAAATGTTTTTTCTCTAATCAGCTCGACCGCTACCGCGTGCTTTTCCAAAAAGACAGATGATTAGGTGAAGTTGGTGACAGTTCATTGAAAAATAAGAGGGGCGTATGGAGACCACAGAAGAAAACCTAGAATAGTTGTGGTATTAAACTGAATAAGCGGAAAGCTACAACAGAGAACAATTTGTTTTATAGGGTTGTCACAAAGTAAAAAGTGGAATTAAAAGAATTTTCTACAGAATTTGTCACAGAGCAAAGTGTGGGATTACCGGAATTTTTAAAAAATATTAATGGCTCAGTCAAGGTTTACAAAAGACATCTGGTGGCATAACCTAAAACAAGAGGCAGAATGTAGGGGCCTAAACTTGTCTTAAGAAATGAAAAGGTACTTTAAAAAGGTGGTGATGAAATGAACCACAACAATATAATATACACAACAATGTTCAAACTTATAAGTAAAATAGGGGAAAAAACCATAAAACACTGCGGGGTTAAAGTCCAGATTGGTAAAGAGAAAATATAGAACACTTGGAAAATTCTTATTAGTAAGCACTGTACGAAAATATAGGAAAAAACGAATCATACCAGAATATATAGTTATAAATTAGGTGAAAACACCTTTAAATAGAATTGAATCTTGTCATGTGGAGACATGAGAAGAAGTGAAAACCAGATAATTGAAATCTTGAATTTTGGGAAACAAACTTACTTTAATAAAAGGTGTAACAAAAGGGTAACTACTCAAAATCAAGAGAGTTAAAAAAATGAGAGCAGCTATGTTGAATTTGATCATTTAAACAGTCTATATTAATGTTATTTATAATTTTGTTAATTTCCAAAATTTCAAGAAGATCTAGTCTATTGCTCTTGTTACATAAATGAAGGTATTTAGTATTGGAGTCTGGATTGAAAGAGTGGTTCTCCATACATATGTGTCTGGAAAAGTTCGATTTAATTTTTGACGGAGAAAGATTTTGATTTCTGGCCTTCACAATTTCTTTACAATGTTCACCCACTCTGACCGAGAACTTACGGCCCGTTTGACCGACATAGGTAGCTGAACAGCCCTGCGTAGAACAAGAAACACTATAGACACCAGATTTAGTAATGTTCATATCGCGATAGAAAACGGCGTTTCGACAGTTGAAAGCCACAGATGACATTCACAGCTGATTCTAGTTCCGCCGAAAAGTTACTAGATTTAGTGTGGACCGTAACAAGTTCACATGTCAGTTCGCGTCCTATTATTTTCGTTGTTTTTTGGTGTTTTTTAGTATTTTTGTGGCTGTTTTTTATATAGTGTGTTTTAAAACATTTGAGATATTTTTAGACTTTTATTAACCATATTATATCCCATGTTTTACGTATTCTACCTAGCAGGTGCAGTATTACCGGCATTTATTACATTCTTTAATATTCACGAGCAAAGGAGAGTAGTGTGTGTCGATAAGTTAAATTTTTTAAAAGCTTTGTCGATAATATTTATGTTACTAGTACATTACTTTATTGTAAGTAATTCCTATCACAATATCTAGGTAGTATTCAGTGGATACCTAATAGGTTCTTGACTTTTGTTCCAATTTGGATAACATCTCCAAAAGTTTCTTGACAACTTTAGTTAAAAACGATGATTTAAATAGAAAAATTTGTAAAGTCTTCTTTGATAATTAAAATGGGAGATAAGGAACTTAATATTTAAATATTTTTTTAGTTTCTTTATGGAACATAAAAATAGTCCGGTCCTGTCTTTTTAGCCAACCTCTAAACGTAAAATAGACCAGACGTCAACAGGGTGCCATAAATGACAAGTGACTTGACGTTTTCTTAAAAAAATTTGACTTTTTTTTTTTTTTTTACCTTCATTATTGCCACGCACTTATCTAGTCAATGGGACCGCCAATATTATCCTCTGTGTATCCAATATGGTTGGTTTTTAAATTTTCTTTAACTCTGAGGAATAGTTAGTTGGAGCTCTGATAAAGGTTTAAAATATAACCGAAACATTTGCAAAGACAAATTGTTTTCTTTCGCAATTTGGTCCCAAACCCCAACATTTTTAACAACAGTTATAATATACCAAATTATTTGACGGCTTTAAATCTGCCCTACCCACTTTCAAGTCAAAGTTAAATAATATTTATTATAATTCCTAGTAGCATAATCCAGGATATCCGTTGACAATGACATTATTATAGTTCAAGTAGATAGATAATAGTAGTTTGTACAACAAGAGTGGATATGATGTCCATATCGCACGCCTACGGCGTCGTGCTCAAACTTCCGAGGGAGTTTTTTCAAAAAACCCAAAAATAAAGTACTTACATTCACATAGTATCTTCTTGTACTCCTTCGATAATTACCTGAGAAGGTCGAAACACGTGTCAGGAAACTGATTAAATTGTTGAAACATAACAAGTAGTTATTTTTTATTTTCCACACAATACTTACATTCATTTATTACACTACAAATCAAATACAATTCTGCCTAACTTGCCCGTTGAATAATATTAAGAAAACTTCTGGGTGTAGAGAAGAAAAATCCGCACTTTTACGACACTTACAATAAATTAGCACCATAATTAGTTCATTGTTTTTAAATTTTACCATTTTCACCAATTAACTTGCTTCAGAAAAACACATCGCGCCGCGAATTGACGAAATAAATAACTGACGACCGATCCGTAAAATGCATGACTCAATACAAAAAACGAAGAAAACAATATAAAGTAAAGGGGTACGTTTTGAATACCAGGCCCGCACTTAGATTTTTTACTTCTGTAACTCGGCTATTTTTACTACATTATTATTAAATACATTTAGCTTTATTAAAAATCTTTTAACTTAAATAAAAATTATAATAAATTAAGTATACTTAAAAAGTCTAAGGAAATATTGCTTTATTATTAAGCTACGGTGTAGTTATACCAAATAATTTGGTAAGCAATAAATTGTTAATCTTTGTACATAATAAAAGTTTTAGAGCTCTAAATTTATTACAAAAAAATAATATTTTTAAATAATTGTATAATATCTATTATAAATAATAACAATATAAATCTACGATAGATAATGATAAACTCGGCATGTCTATTAATGTAAGATGTTTATAGAGTAGAAAGGGATGTGCGGAGGACATGTGCTTAAAGATGGAGATTATCGATGCCTGACACGTCACAATTGCTTTAACAATTTCTTAACCTAAGGCTCTTTCTTTGGCTTATAAAGTTTATAAAACTTATAAGTCATAAATCAGTCTTAAAAGGTTATTATTTTCTTAATTAAATTTATAATATGCATATTTAGAAATTATTTAAACGATATTCTAGAGTTCTATAAAATGTTTTGACCGGATGCATTATTGTTAATAGCATAGTAACCATTTAATATTAAGTTTACTGCTTTTTTTTGTTAGCCTTTCTTATTAAATGGAAAATGTAACATTAATAGTAATTTTCTTGTGTATAAAATGGCAATTTTCATATGAAGCTGTAAGGTGGGTACAAATTGCTATTTTCAAGTTATGGTCGTGTGCAAAAAACTGGCGTCGACAGTCGTAGATAATAACTTTGTAAAATACTTATATAAATTTAGAATTCAATTACAAATTGTAATAAACAATGAAGCGATTTTTTCAAAATTTTGTTTTTATTAAAAATTTTATTTTTTATTTTTTCAATATTTTCCACCATAGGCTTCTTAAAAATCGGGTTATAAAAAAAGTTATTTTTTGAAATTTCTATAACTTTTTCAAATTATCTGTAGTGTAATATGATCCATATTTTGTGTACAAATAACTACGCCATTTGATTTTTGAAAATATTTTTAAAAAGAGCCCGTGAGGCATAAATACAACCGATGCGATGCCCAATTCCCAATTCTTTACATATTTCTAGGTTTTTTCAACGGTACCCATATAGCTTGTAAAGTGAAACGACAAAATAAAGAGGTCAAGACAAAATATTAAAAGCTTCAAAATGTTAGGAATAGTTTCCTAATTCTAATATTTAACCACAAGACAAATTATTTGTGCATATCAACTTAGAATGCGCCGACCTTGTTAGTTTAAAACATGGTATGTACTGTCACAGTTTTAGATTTTATTGAAGGTACGGATTTCAAAATTTTTTTGTTTATTGAGAAACCCGGCAATAATAATTGTTTTACGTTTCATTTCCTAACAGAAATTTACCTCAAGGGCATGGAATAATATTAAATTAAAACTAACGTTTAAAAAAAAATTATGGGTTCAACAACTATATATTTAACCCATATATTTTAAATCATTTTTGGCACATCGTAGCTAAAAAGGTCCGTATTTTTTAGAACTATAACGGGTGACTAAGAGATCACTCTTACAGGAGTCATGCTAATAAAAATACAGTTTTTAAGGTACTTGTTAAATTTTAGCCACTTTTGGTTTAGTCGGAAGTACTTTGGATTTTCAAACGAGACACCTTATATATTTTTTGATTTTTGGAATCCATTTTAGCGTATAACTATTTTTATTAATTTTTGTGTCAATTTAACATTTTTAAACCTAATTTAATTTTTTCTTTCAGAGTACCACGACCCATCTTAAACTGTTCCAGTAGCTAAGGCTGGTCTCACACTAACACGGCTCTGCTACGGGAAGTAAGTATATGCTATTTGTTATTACAAATTTTATTAGGTCAGTTCCATAACACCTTGTATATTTGGCGCACAAAGATTTTAAATAATAATTAACTAACTGGCCCGACAACTTTTATTGTGATCAATGACTTTTCTAAAAGTTGATCATACAGTCCTTCCCCCCCCCCCCCTTTATTGATATTAGAAGGTAGTCAAGGGTAGGATTTAGTAGGTAAGATTGAGTAGGTTTCAGTCTAGTGTGGCAAAATCTCGAAGGATGGCAACATTTTAAACTATATTCGGTTATTTCATTGCAATTGTAATTTAGTATACCAAGGGCGGCAATGTTAATTGAGCCTGTGGGCGGCAAAATGGTAAATCCAGTCCTGCAAATAGTACTTGTGCTTTATTAGGTACCAAAATACTCTACACAAATATGGTGTAGTGCGGTAACATCAAAAACTTACGGTTGCTCTACAGCCATTATAAAAAATGTTCTTTTGACAATTTCTATTGATTAAAATTTTCTTTACAAATAAAAAATTATTTGAAAAAAAATATCATAATATTGACTGAAATTACGGTGCAGCGTCACGAAATTTAATTCAGGACGTGAAATCCTTTTTTTAATGATTTCATTTTTGTTTCGGATTCTAGTGCAGAAGTGACAGTCAAATGATGACGTACAAGACCATTTTAAGAATAAAATATTAATGTTATTTTAATTATTTATATGAATTGTTTGCTATTTAACTTTGGAATGTGTGCTCAGTATTAGAAAGTATATTTTTCGCAGTAAGCGGCAGACAATAATTCTAGATTTTTTTTGGGAGTTAATGAGATGCATGCAGTGACCCACTAATATTATGGTTCAAGCTTATTGAAGTAATAATAATTTTAAGCTTTAAAGATAAAAGTTCATTAACAAATAAAATGAAATTTTATATTTTTTACAAAATAACACCAATAAGACCCACATAAAATGGAATATAACAAAAACCTAGAGCTAGAAACAAACATACGAGAGAAAATTAAACCGTTGCCTATTTTTTAGCAGTCATGCTTATTATCAACTACTTTATACGCATCTTTCATCTAAAGATATCAGATGTCAAGTAGATCCAAAGGTTGACAAAGTTTCTAAATGTTCCCTTAACTTTATTTAACAAAAAAGTATATTAAAACAAGTTTTATAAGACAAATTTTAGAGCACGCGTTGGTTTAGGACACGAGCCGCGTAGCGGGGAGTGTCCTAATTAGAAAAGTGCTCTAAAATTTGTCTTATGGAACGAATATTTTATAATACTTTTTCTATTTGGGTCATTTTTAAGGAAATTCAAATAAAAATGAAGTTAATAGTTTCCAGTCAAATTTTTTTTTTTGAGGTTGGCAATACTAACAGAAACAGAAAGTTGGTGTGGTCACAGAAGAGAAAAGGGATTAGTATGGTGCACAGAACACGGACTTTTAGTATGGCGTGGCATGAATTTCAAAACGGTATTCTGTTGTTACCAACAGGAAGAAAATAAAAAATGCGTGTTTAAAATGAATAAAATAATTGCTTATGCAACCCAATGGAAACCCATAATGAAGACTTTATGGTTCCCAAATAGAAATTAGTATATTAAAACATAATTTTTATAAGCCAAATTTTAGAGCACGTGTTGGTTTAGGACACGAGCCGCGTAGCGGGGAGTGTCCTAATTAGACGAGTGCTCTAAAATGTGTCTTATGGAACGAATATTTTATAATACTTTTCTATTTGGGTCATTTTTAAGGAAATTCAAATAAAAATGTAGTTAATAGTTTCCAGTCAAAATTTTTATTTTTTTTGAGGATGGCAACACTAACAGAAACAGAAAGTTGGTGTGGTCACAGAAGAGAAAATGGATTCGTATGGTGCACAAAACACGGACTTTTAGCATGGTGTGCCATGAATTTCAAAACGGTATTGTGTTGTTACCAACAGGAAGAAAATAAAAAATGCATGTTTAAAATGAATAAAATAACTGCTTAAGCAACCCAATGGAAACCCATAATAAAGAGTTTATGGTTCCCAAATGGAAAATAGTATATTAAAACATAATTTTTATAAGACAAATTTTAGAGCACGCGTTGGTTTAGGACACGAGCCGCGTAGCGGGAAGTGTCCTAATTAGACGAGTGCTCTAAAATGTGTCTTATAGAACGAATATTTTATAATACTTTTCTATTTGGGTCATTTTTAAGGAAATTCAAATAAAAATGTAGTTAATAGTTTCCAGTCAAAATTTTTATTTTTTTTGAGGATGGCAACACTAACAGAAACAGAAAGTTGGTGTGGTCACAGAAGAGAAAATGGATTCGTATGGTGCACAAAACACGGACTTTTAGCATGGTGTGCCATGAATTTCAAAACGGTATTGTATTGTTACCAACAGGAAGAAAATAAAAAATGCGTGTTTAAAATGAATAAAATAATTGCAACCCAATGGAAACCCATAATGAATACTGTATGGTTCCCAAATAGAAAAATATGTTTATTTGAGAAATTGCAGGTTAACAATTACGTAGGAAATAAATATGTTTGGATGGATTAATGAAATGATTATTATTGCATAGATCATCTGAAATTCATAATCCTGTACAAGTACCTACGTCTCGTGACATGGCATCTACTTGCTACACTCTCCATATAATACAGATACAATTTTCCATCAGAAATAAAATTTAACGGTAAAACTACAAAGAAGAATTTTACATGATTATCAACTTTTTTAAACTTGAAGCAGTTTGTTGTTAAAATATTCGACGGACAACTGGGACATCTCATCTGTTTACCTACTTAGGTGCAATATTGTTGGTTTATGAAAATTTTATTAAGTTGACACCATTGATAACGGGTTCTTATGAAGTAAGTCCACTTTTAATGCACTATGTGTACTCAACCATCAGTATTTAAAGTGGGCGTTGTTTCTGATGCAGAAATATTTTTATAATTTTGTATAAGAACTTTTTAAATTTTATTATAAAACGCTATGAACATAAATAAAAGAGAATGCCTTTAATTAAATGGTTTAAAATAATTCTATTTATCTAAACTGCTGGACAATTGCTTTCGAGCAAGAAAAATATCCCCTAAATTTAACAGTTACAATTTTCTGAACCAGTTATGATATTGACCTACGGTTTTCAATGGTTGATAGATTCATCCCTTGAGAAACCATTTTCAATGTTATTTTCTTAACTGTCAGAAAATTGTATATACAGGGTGTTAAAGAAGACGATGATTTTTGCTACAATTCTAATGGCGTGTAACTTTCACAAACAATACCATTTTTAAATTTTATCATTCTATATCATTTGAATCACTGGTTCATAGCAAAGAAAGTAATTTGTCAAATTTTTGAAATCTGCTATATTTTAAGAAATACCGATTTTTTTTGGAAAACCTTGCTTTATTTCAACTTATTGGTAGCTAGATTTCACTGTGCATTGTATCATGCAAACTTTGCGAGTGATTATTATACCTTATGAAAAGCTTGATTATGTTCAGTGACAATAGTTGTACCTAAATGTTGTGATGTACAGTGGCGTACTTATAAACACCTATATGTCTACGGTTTACGAATATCTCACAATATTTCACGATTGTTTTATATTGGAAAGTACTCGCCCCTAGATAAGGTAAATTTTTTATTATTTTTTGGTTTTTCATATCGCACTACAGGTATATTATACAGTGTTTACAAAATTCTAACAAAGATAATTTTTTAATTTAATATTTTTGGAAAAAACTTATTTATTAATTTCTAACTTTCTAACACTATTCCTAATATTAAATTTACATTGAAAAGGATTCTTAACATTAAGTACCGCTAGTTTGATTTTGATAGGATTAATACCTTGTAGGCTCTCCTCGGATGGACGGGCTTTGGTTTGACGGTAGCTAGTGATATTTAATATCAAAGTCTCTTTCAATGTAAGTTTAATTTTAGGAATAGTGTTAGAAAGTTAAAAATTAATAAATAAATTTTTTCCAAGAATATTAAATTAAGAAAATTATCTTTATTAAAATTTTGTAAACACTGTATAATATACCTGTAGTGCGATATGAAAAACTAAAAAATTAGAAAAATGTACAAAATATCAAATATCAGGTCTCTTTGAGTAAAAATGGACGAGTTCTTCGAAGTTTATATGTACGCCACTGTATATCATAACATTTAGGTACAACTATTGTTACTGAACATAATCAAGCTTTTCATAAGGTATAATAATCACTGGCAAAGTTTGTACGATAGAATGCACAGTGAGATCTAGCTACCAATAAGTTTAAATAAAGCAAGGTTTTCCAAAAAAATTGGTATTTCTTAAAATACAGGGTGTTCCAAGTTAAGTGCGCACTATTGCTAACTCTTTTATTATTATAGATACAAAGTCGGTTAAATTAGCAAAGTAGTAACATTTTTTCTGCTGATTAAGATAGTAAAAACAAAAAAACAATTGAATACAGCATTTCCGATTAAACGAGAAAAAAGTATTTTTTTTAAACGGAACACCCTGTATATTTTTGACACAAATGTTTGCAAATCGTCTACAGAATAAAAAAGTTTATATGCAGTATTGGCCTAAAACTAAGAATAATCTAATTATTGCCATATTTACTTTTTAGACAAGGTGGCTGTGCAAGAAACAAATTTTCTCTAGAACAACAATGCATGTTTTTACGATTAAACATACCCCTGTTTGAAAAATTGGCTTCATCGCTCCAAAAAATGTGCCTTAAAAAGTTAGGATTTTGCCTGCACATTTTAACAAACAATTGACAGAAATGTAGTCTCCTTTCAGAGTCCCCAGGTAATAATGTTTACACTGGTCGGTACTTATGGGGTACAACGTTATATTTTTTTAAAACTCTCCATATTGTAACTGAGCTTAAACCACTGTCCCTTGACAAATCTCTGGTTGAATTAATTTTGTATGCTTCAAAATATGCCAACACATTTACTTCTACTTGTTCATCACTTATTATAAACTGGCGTTTAGTTCTAGCCTTTGCAAAGACTCCTTCGTTACTTCTAAATTTTCTATACAGCTTTAAAAAATACCTTCTGTTTGGATGATCACGTTCAGGATACATTTGGGAATATAGTTTCTGTACCCGGAAACTATTTTTTCTGCATACAAAATACGCTTCTAACATATCGCATTTTTCTAAATGTGTAAACACCATTTTGTAATATTTTTACCAAAAAATCTAAAATTACAGACAAGTTCAATCACTTACAATAACATAAATGCTTACTTTTGTTGACAGCAGAATAATCTACTGACACACCGAATAAGGCTTTTGTTTCAAAAATGCACAGCCACCTTGTCTAAAAAGTAAATATGGCAATAATTAGATTATTCTTAGTTTTAGGCCAATATTGCATATGAACTTTTTTATTCTGTAGACGATTTGCAAACATTTGTGTCAAAAATATACAGGGTGTTCCGTTTAAAAAAAATGCATTTTTCTCGTTTAATCGGAAATGCTGTATTCAATTGTTTTTTTGTTTTTACTATCTTAATCAGCAGAAAAAATGTTACTACTTTGCTAATTTAACCGACTTTGTATCTATAATAATAAAAGAGTTAGCAATAGTGCGCACTTAACTTGGAACACCCTGTATAGTAGATATCAAAAATTTGACAAATTTCTTTCTTTGCTATGAATCAGTGATTCAATTGACGTAGAGTGATAAAATTTAAAAATATTATTGTGAAAGTTACACGCCATTAAAATTATAGCAAAAATCATCGTCTTCTTTAACACCCTGTATGTAAAATTTTCTGACAGTTATAGAAAATACAACATTAACAATTGTTTCCCAAGGGATGAATCTATCAACCATTCAAAACCGTAGGTCGATATCATATCTGGTTCAGAAAATATTAACTGTTAAATTTAGGCGACACTTTTCTTGCTTGATAACAATTGTCCAGCAGTTTAGATAAATAGTTATAATTGTGTTTATAAGATCTGTAGGACAATTAGGGGGGAGACGCAAATGTACATTTTGAAGAATTATTATTCTCCTTATAAGGCGAAGATTAAAAAAAATATGGCAAACAAGACACCTGTAAGTAACACCTGTTGCTAAATAAACCACTGAAGACAATAGAAGGTTATAACCATGTAGGTGTTCTAATTAAAAATATTTAGTTTAAAATTAAAGGGCTTATTGTTAAATTAAAAAAAAAATTTAGACTTGATGTTGTATCTTGTTAGGAAAATTTTTACACAAAAAGAAATCGAATTATGTGTTTGTTAGCCACGTTTCTTTTTGTCTTTTAAATTTCTGTTTGCTTATGGTTAAAATGCATAAAATTTTATATTTTTCTAATAAGTTAAACAAACAATAAAAATTTGCAATGCACTATATTAGATAGTTTTGACATTTAAACTGTTAAAAAGGGACTATGCCGCGGTCGTAGCTCAATGGTTGAGTTACTGGAATTCGACCGTGGGGGTCCGAATTCAAACCTCACAGAGGGCATGCGCCTAATAAAAAAAGCAGGCTCTAATGGATAAAAAATGTAATATGCTACTAGCTATTCCTAATATTCAGACCGAGAAAGGCGTCGTGGGTCTTCACGGAAGTAAAATGGATAAATTAGTGGTTCGGATACCACGCTAAGCTCTAGGTCCGGTCCAGCTGAGACTACCCAGACAATAGGCCTATAAGAGGACCTTAGTATACTTTACCAACTCTTTTTACAACGAAAAAAAAGGTGCTGTAATAGTAGCTGGTTATCAATAACACTGTGACTAAGTCATACCATTTATTTTTTTCAGCTCATTAAAAAATTCGATCAAATTTAAAATCGCAATACTGGCGCGCCGACTCGATAATGTCAATTCGATAAAAATGTATAGTGAGCATCCGAATGAGAATCGTTGCTGATCTTATCACTTGACATGTCAGTGTTTTTGTTTACATCCGAATTATTGTGGAATTTTGATATATTTTTGTTTAAAATAACTGTTATTTTTATTTATTTATTTACTCATAGGTTTCAAAAGACTGGTCAGTCATAAAACGGCTGACAAGCTGTGACTTTCATCTTGAAAAGGATATGAATATAAAATATACTGGAACAACACTTTACAACACAATGCTTAGTTTTCTTGGGAGAGATACTTTCATATAATATAAATTTAAATTTTTTAAATTAATTATTAAAAATATCAACAAACCACAGTAAGATCGCCAAATAACGTTTTTTTCAACTGTGATTAGATTGCTCGTCTGTCAATAATTTCAGTGTCGTCACAGTAAAAGGTATTATGTTAGCTAAATAATATATATTTTGTTTTTATAATTTTTTAAATTTATTTTAAGACAATATAAATAACACTTAGGAAATAACAGTATATCGCTTTTAACTATATGGATATGCCAATTATTAAGCATTTATATTCAGTACCTAATGTATGAAATATTGATAATATTCCAGAATTTTTTGACATCTTGTACATATAATATCGTTAATAACAAAATGTTTATTAGTATATAAGTTTTAAAGTGTGGTGTATATCTTATTATTTTTTTTTTACCTATACCAGGGTGGTGTCTTGATTGTTTAGTGCCTAAGTTTTTGACCTGCTGGTCCCGATGATGGTTTGTTAACCGAAACGCGTAGGCAGTAATTGTTGTTTTTATATTATAGAAGGTAAAGGACAAATTTGCATTCTTATTTAGTTTATAATATCGTTTATATAACGTATTTAGCTGAACTGAACTCATAAACTGAAATAAAACAATACTCAACAACAAAATATAAAGTATTTTGTTGACTAAATATATGTTAATAATATGCTTGTTATAATTTAAATAAAACACACTAAAATTTAAATTAATATAGTATTTTTTACAATTAAACTAATTTTTATGTTAATAATATTAAAATAAATGTACATATTTGTTACTTCCTTATTTACCACATAATTTTTACAGTCTTGTTTAGTCGAAATAAACACCAAGACACATACAAACAAACAGTTAAAGAAGCAAGAGTTCATTAAAAACATAAAATTAAATTAAATTTACAAAATGACAGTCATAAAATGTAGAGTTGTAACAAATACTGTAAGAATGGCGTGTCAGTATCTTAATAGTTATGGACCAAGGGACTAAAGTATGTCTTTAATCCCGAAGGCAATCTTTGATATTCTTTAGTACAATTGTTTATTATACGCTGTTACCAAAGTCAACGTGGTTTCGATTGATAAAAATATTAAATTACTCTCAACAAAACAATCATTTATTTTTTAAAAATACAACTTGTCAAAACGTGATACTTTGAAATTTATTTGGAATATGAAGCTGTCAAAGTCTTCATGTTATAATGAGTGAATTCTCGGCGCCATATTGATTAAAAACTACCCGGAGTGTCGTTTTCAGTTGAATGTTGATATGATTCGGTGATTTGTGTAACATAACAAAATTTAATTGTCTGTTGGAACTGTCAAAAAATTTTCAAATTAACCACACATTTTAGTGTTTTTACAAAAAAAACAAATGAGTAAGTACAAAAGTAATATACATTTTTAGGTATTCCGTATGAATGAGTCACAAGTCACACATTTTTCTTTCTGTTTAACCGAAAGTACTGAAATATTTGACATTCAAAACACAAATTTCTCCACTAATTTTAATAGCACTCTTCTTTTTAAATCTAATTTTTAAAATTATATTACTTTTCTAAATATATTTTATTCATGCTTTCCTATGTCTAAACTTATTAGTTTTTTTTTAAGATACAAGCAATTAAAAGTTTAGTTACATTATCCAATAAGCAACAATTTATGTTAGTTTATTTATAGTTGCATCTAAGGTAGCTATGGGCAATAATAATGTAGTAAACAGATCTGCGGTGATCCATAGCTACCTTTGATGAAACTATGAATAAATTAATATCAAGTGTTGCTTGTTGGCATAAAGTAAAGCATAAATAAAAAATATTTGGAAAAGTAAGTTTCTTTGAAAATTAGATTTAAAAGGAAGAGTGAATTATTGGAGAAAGATGTGTTTAAATATTGAGTCTTGCAGCACTTTCGGTTGAACCAGACGTGACAAGCTGGGTAGTAATTTCGTTGTCACACGGTATATCTATATCATATAAACATAGATAATGCTTATTTTAATCAAAACTGAATAAAATTTTCACAATATTTCAGATGTAAACAAAAACACTAAAAAAATAAGAAATGTAAGTTCTTTGTAGAACTGAGATGACAAATAATGACTACGAACCCACAAACATTACAGATCATAATAGGAAATTTTATATGCATTACACTGTGTTTTGTAAAATTTAAAGTTACTATAACCCAAGTACAATGCAGAATTTCGATCGCTGTATATTTTTACACTAACAAAATGGTAATAAAAAAGTAATAGACATCATATTTTTATTTTGGAACAATGTTCACACAAAAATGAAACTAAGTCATTTATAACTAAAATAGAAAAATTGCACTCTTATAAACTGGTTAATGTGTTTTGGCAGTAGGTTTGTTACATTCAATAAGTTAAGCTTAATTATGTATTCTTGTTTTTTCTTTATTTTTTTTTTCTTATTGAAATTATCTACGCAGATAGATGGACACCTTGCTTAAATACCTTTGCTAACTTTTGGTAAACTTCTATTTTTTCTCCTCCAAGTAGAAGTTGGTTGAACTTTGATATTTTGCGCGCTATATTCTGTCTCATCAATAAGGATCTAACAATGTGACTAAAGAAAGCAAGGTGGTGTTAATATTCGAATAGCTAGAGGCGTATGCCTACAGAAGGATGTAGCCTGCGGCGATATCTAGTGTCCATGTGGGATACTTCCAAACCTTACAAAACCGTTCAACAAAAAAATATGAGCTGCGTTTTTTTCTTGCTGGGGTTGGCGGAAGGGCCAGCACTCTTAGGCCTACGAGACCCATTGTATCCCCTATTATCTCGGTAATGTCAGCCTGGGACCTACAGCTTGGCGTGGGATCCGAACCACGTGTATGCAGTAGTTATCCTTTTTACGCCACCAGCGTATGCCCTCTCCGAAACGCGTTACTTTAGACTAGCACTAGACCATATATAATATTTGAACACCCGGTATTGAATAACGGAAAATTAAATTCCTAACTAGACACCTGCGGGCGATCGATATTAATTTACTATAAAGTAATTATTTAGTAATATTATCTATTCAACAATAGGTAAAAATAAACCAGTTATATTATATTTCCTGGTAAGTATCAATACTTTCATAGATAAAACTTATACGACATAATAGCAAGACCAAACCCATAATACATATGCAACCGATATAAAAAATCATTAGTTAAGAAAATCTTTAAACCTGTTCGAATGTTGTAATAATTATAATTATTTCTTCTAAAAACACATACGGAAATAGGAGTTTGTGTTACCAATTAGTGCCATTAATGGGCAAACATTTCAGCCTCACGTAAACAACATAATATAAAATAGTAACTTGGAGGAAGTAAATCGAGCACAACGTCGCCGTAGGCAGATTTTTATTTGTTTGAAATATAATCTTAACCTCACTTTTACTAAGTGTCATCAAACGAAGCGTAAACTCTACCATATAAAATGTGCTTCTGTCATCTTTCTTATGTAATAATGATCTGATCATCCCAACAAGATTGGATATGAAATTATGTCCATTCAGTTAAAACTGTTATAGCCCATTTATTTAGTCACTCAACAAGAGTCGATATGCTGTCCATATCTCACGAGGAAGTAAATTGAACACGACGCCGTAGACGGAGTGCTCAAAGTCCATGGACAATCTACTCGAGTGAGTTGTATAGTACCTATATTTTTTCTACGACTCAACTTCCGAACATCATACTAAATTGTTTTAAAAAATTACTAAACTCATGCAATATAGCTTGTCTTTTTAGTTGAATGAATACTGATTCATCTGAAGACGACTGGAGATGCTTACCAGTTGAAACGTAGTGATTCTAAACAAATAAAGACAATGCAAGTCCAAAACTCTACTGCCGTTCAAGAAACGTCATTGTCTCCAACCTTTAAACAGACACGAAACGACAAATATTCATGCCGGAGTAGAAATATAAATATATAAAATATTTAAAATGAATTTACGAAAAGAAATTGTAGTTTAATAATATTTCAAACAGTGTAATTAAATTAGAGAACACCTTTTTTTAAGCCTTGAAAATCTAAAATAATAAATTAGTCCAAAAATAATAATAAAATTAACAATGTGTCCGGCCTAAAATTTGATTCTCGGCTGGCGATTTTTTGCTTGGCTAGTACTCAGGCTTATGATAGAGTCAGATCCGGATACTTTGAATGATTTAATTCGTGAATTCTATTATTCATAGTACTATTGATGATACTGTACTTCAAAGTAACATGAAACAACTTCTCACAACCTCAGCTTCTTCTACAGATGTCAAATACGTTTTTTCCTCTTTTGGACTTGTTCATTCTGATATACGAAACGGGATAAGTGTGGAAAACATAAAAAAACTAACATTTTTGTACTATTTTGTTGCAACTGCTACGTTTGACGATTAATTTCTTTTCTTAAGTATTATTTAGAAGAATTTAAATATTTAGTTAATAATTAGGTTTAGTTTAGAGTATTATTAAATTAACAAGAATATTTGCAATTTTATTTACGATTTTTTTTATTTTGTAAATTTCATCATATTAGAAAAAGAGAATTAATTTAAAAAAAACTGTATTAATTTAAAAGATCTGAATTTTTTGATTTTTTTTTATAAAAGTCGTGACTTATTCCGACCATGATACAAGATGATTATATTATTGTTAATATGAATTACCTTTTCTAATGTTCGCCAACTGTTAAAGAGAGATATTAAAAACCCAACGGGCAACTGAACCAATAATAAATAATAAATGCTTCAAAAACTAAGCCGCTAATAATCCATTATTAACTGTATCAAATTTCTTTTTGCCGCGTTCAATGATCCAAAAAGAAGAATACAGAAAATAATAAGCAAAACTGAAACAAATTTCACTTTAACTTTTACTAGACAATTATTGTTGTTATTTATTTTCATATAAAGGTTACTTTTTATTTAAATAAGTGTACATTTTTGTTAATAACTAAGGTTTGTCAAGGCTGTAGAAATCGCAGCTACTAGGCCATTTTTACCGAATTAAAAGGGTATTCATTAACCTAATTAAACCGAAAAATAATTCTAAAATCGTCCAAATGTCAGAAATGGTAGAATTATAACGTGGAAGGATTCAATTTAATTGTAATCAATCTGGTCATAACTTGTTATGTTATGTTACATTATGTACTAAGTTATGACCAGGTGTAGGGAACAAACTTTGAAGTTCAACCCGATAATAAAGAGGGGCTAGATGATTTAATTACAAATCATCTTAATGGGCGATATTAATGAATTGAAGTTTCATAGGAGGTGGTATGAATAAAACAAACGTTTGAAAAGTTAAAACTTAAAATGATGCTTTTATTTCCGCATTAAAAGCAAGCATTCGCTTGAAACTTGTTCAAATCGACATAGGATAAATACTAATTTATAATTAAAAATACATAGCAACAATCTACATTCATTAGTGATCAAATACTAAATGTTACAGTTCTTCAGCGGTACACAACCTTTATTTATTATCGCGTATGTTGTCGACGACACGAAAACATTATCGGAATCACTCTTTTTGCAGAAATATATTACATATCGAAATTTTTGAACGCACAACAGTAAGAAACAATTTTCCATTGATACCTCCTAATGGAGCGGTTTACATCTTTATGTGCCTTTGCACGGAGAAAAAACTTCTTAGGAATAGAGCTGTACTCCTCCTTATTGATAGTAAGAGACTTTATCTTAGTCTATCATACCTTACATCGGGATGGTAAGTGTAAAATTTGCACAATTTTCGAACACCGTCAAACTTCAAAGGCGGTTGTTCAAAGGTAGCATCTAGTGGGTTGCACTGTTTGTGTAGTTCCAACAAAAGGGTGGATCGGCTTCAACGATCGAGAAACACGTGTACCACATTGAGTACTAAATACATGCCATATTTTGGCGAGAGTAGCGTTTGGTAATAGTCACCAAAAGGACTTTAAAAACGGAGAAACTTTTCGTTGTCAACTAATGTCAACAAAACATAAAACGTCAACTTTTCATCAAAACATTTTTTGATTGTTATAATAACTGGTGCGCGCGCAGTGCCTCCCAAAACATTTCACGACTTCTATACAGGGGTGTAAATTAAAGGGGGTTAAGGAAGTTCCCCAACACCAGGTAAATTACTTTTAACTCAAACTTTGCTGTCAATCTGACATTAGAAAATGACTATTTTCTTCGATTTAATGTCCATTTGCCCAATTTTATAAAGTCGACTTATACCGAGGTCCAGTTTAAATCGAAGAAATGTCAAGAATGGTTATGGGATTTCGAGTTAAAATAATTTATCTGATCATAACTTGTTATAATATAACATAACAAGTTATGACCAGGTTGATTAATAAAACGAACATTTTTAACATTTCTGGCAAGTAAGAATTATTATTCTTCTGTTTAAATCTAGCTGCAATCGACTTTAACGTTGGGCCTAAAGGGTTTTTAATTTAGACCAGCCAAATTTTTAGATATTATAGTCTCTCAGTTGTGTTTTTACATGTTATTGTTTTAACATGTCATTGATGATTTTGTGTTAATTTGATCTTCTTGCAATTAAATCGTTTTTCAGAAAAATAATTTTACCGGGATGTTGTTGCGAATATAGTTTTCGTTCTATTAAAAACACACTACGTATTAAATAATTTCTTTCTTTATAAATTTTAGAAAAACAAAATATATATATATAAAACTTGACTTATTTTGACCTTTGTCATTTTAAACCCAGAACTGTCAATTTAGTACAGTTTTAAATTTAGAACTCCTTTAGTGAATAGGGCTAATTAAATCATATCAGATTTAAGCCGGGCTAATCACCATTTATAACTTTAATGTATAGTTCATAAACATAAATTTAGTTTTAAACACAATACGTACGACACACATGCAGTTTATAATACTTTATTCTAAATCATTATAAACTGACAGTCGAGCTGACAGTAGACATTGTTGTGCTAAATTTCTTACCAGTTGAGGAAATTGTGAATACCTTGCTAATTTTATAATGAAAACCGTTGCGAAAATAGCATTAAAATACAGTCAGACAGCTCTTATTTTGTACGTAAATATATTGTTGGAACTTGCGCTACCCCAGTACCTACCTGATCAAAATTAAAGCTGGTTTTTCGTCTATTTTTCCAGTAATCACCGCGCATGAAATATGATAATTTAGCAACAAACAACAACTTTACTCAAGCGAAAGCAAAATAAAATTCCTCATGGCAGTTATAGATTACTGGAACTGACCAAAACAAGTAAATTAAAGATCAAGTTATTTTACCAAGGGTAAACACCAGCCCCAACAGGTTGCCTTGTTGACGAATCCTTGCTACGCAATAGCAAGAAAGAGCAAAACGCTGCCGCTGTATAGAGTTATAATATTTCTGTATTATAAAATTTGCATAGTTTGTAGATGTAAAATACTGATATATGTAAACATAGCAGAATAAAAAAGATATTTTGGAACTAAAACTCAAAACTTTAAAGTTAAGCATCTTCCAAGGTCACGTATTAGCCAATAAAGTTATGTCTTATAAACTGTGAATCCTTATAAACGGGTTCATATTATCCTTTAATTTAAACACACTTGTCTCATCTTTTACCTTGACTCCCCAAACATCCGCTGCCGACGCACATCTTCGCAGGCAGCATGAAGTATTGCGCCTCAACAATGACCTGGAAGAAATTTTGGCTTGGGGTGACAGTAACCAAGTCGAATTTAATGCTAAGAAAACACAGGCAGCAGTCTTCTCCAAAAAGGTTAACATTGCAGAACCGGATATAGTCATGGCAGGACACGCAATTCCCCTGGCACCGTCTATTAATTTGCTGGGGGTCAATCTGGGAGGTAATATGTCTTGGCATGATCACGTTGCCGCAATTGCCAGGGCAGCTGCACAGAAACTTGGTGTATTTTTCCGCACCAAAAGGTTGTACACACCTCATCAACTTTTGACACTCTACAAAGCCCAGATTCGACCATCATTAGAATATTGCTCTCATGTCTGGAGCTCTGCACCCAAGCACACCCTTCGGCTACTGGATTCCATTCAAAGGAGAGCCGTTCGTCTGATCGGCGACCCCGAGCTGACCAAGACCCTCGATAGCCTGAAGCATCGAAGACAGGTTGGTGATTTGGCTCTCTTTTACAGATATTTCCATGGCAGGTGTTCGACTGACATTGCCCACTTGATTCCACCTAGAGCAATGCAAAACAGAAATACACGGCGAACCGCTGCCGCTCATCCATATATTGTTCAGCTTAGTACTCCTCGAACTTCATTGTTCAAGAATTCTTTCATCTGGAGAACGTCATCTTTGTGGAATGATCTTCCTGAGGTCGTGTTTCCCAATGAATACAATCTTCAACGTTTCAAGACCAACGTTAATCGCTTTTTTCGCACTCGCACCGCTCCCAGAGCGCCTTAAAGGATTTTTCCTACAGTGCAGGTGTTTTATCATAAAAAAAAAAAAAAAAAAATACAGTAAAACTACCGTTACTCACTAAAATTATGTTTATATATTCACTTAAAAGGGTTTTAATGTTATTAAGTTTCTAAATAAAAAATTCTGGGAATGAATGAATAAATTCCAAAAATTTTAATAAATATTGGGTTACTGATTATTTGATTGTCATACATAATATTATTAGGTGAACATTTAAAAGTTATTATGTTGGCTTTAGTGATGAAAATAAAGTAGGTTAGAATTACACAACTCATAAATTTTTACTAAATTCTCATTAATTATTTTAATTAATTCGAGACAATATTTATCATGCCATAATATTGTAGCAGCAGCACATTTGGCAAATTTATTATTTAT
This sequence comes from Polydrusus cervinus, assembly GCA_935413205.1. Lineage (NCBI taxonomy): Eukaryota > Metazoa > Arthropoda > Insecta > Coleoptera > Curculionidae > Polydrusus > Polydrusus cervinus. The sequence goes on from OW284515.1 coordinate 17,784,474, forward strand.
AAAAATTGACACAAGATCATTTATATAGATTAGAAATAGTTAAGCAATGTCACCTCCACAAATATAGCATTCTGGTTTATATTTCCGTCTTTCATGAAAGACCCGAGCAAAATATACAATATATAATGATATTCCTGTACGAAGAATTTCAAAAGTGGACTACAAAAAAACCTTAACCAATTTGCTTTAATGGACATTCTATTGGCCTCTAGACCCTATTTTCCGCTCCTCATTGGCTTAATCAGTGAGAAATTAATCATCATGCAAAAATCAACCAATGGACAGTATTTCCGATCGCTTGAAGTTGACGCGCCGATACGGCTTCGCTCCATTCCTATCTATACAGGGTGTCCCACCGGGAACCGAATCGATTTATATATAGAAAACTATACATAGGAATATTTTGAAAATTTGACAGTATGCTGATGCTGATGGGGGCGACCAGGCAAAAATATTTTCATAACGGTGACACTTCCGGTTATACCGGAAGTAAGTGTCAACTTGCTTATTTTAAATAGAACACCCTATATATTACTACATTTTTGCATTCTACGCAAGATTTTGAATACCATGTCTTATACCTATGTCTAAACGTTTCTAACATATTTGAATTTTTATGTCAAAAATGACGTTCGCAAGCCTTAGAATAATTATCAATTTTTTCTATAAAGAAGCCTTATTTATTTAATTTAAGTGGGATTCCTTGTTATAAAGGACTTGCTTTAATAGATTTTTTATAATATTTTGATAACTATTAATACAGGGTGTTTAAAAAATAAGATTAAAAATGAAATTGAAAAAACTGCAAAAAGTCTAGATTTTCAAATTAAAACACGCAAATTTTATAATTATTTCTTATTTAGCATTAAAAATAAGGGTAAGTTTGTATAAGATTGTATATCCCAAAAATTCTTAGTTTTCGAAATATTGCCAATTTAATATTTTTATATGGGGATTTTGCTGCAGATTTTAAGTTCAGTTACTCTTAGTTGACTATGACAGCGTTGAAAAACAATCAAATGCTAAAAAATCTATATAGCTGTCACTTACCATTTAAACATTATTAATAAGCACATTGTGATGGCTTCTGTTTTTGAGGATATCGAATGGCCAATAATGTGACATGATATAACTTTATCACATTCTCCATAAATAATAAATAAGTTTAAATAATCTTCGTTTGTATAATTTAAGCGCCCGGGAATGATTATTAATAATGTTAAGTGACAGAGTCATAGATGTTTTTAGCATTTGATTGTTTTTCAACGCCGCCATAGCCAACTAAGAGTAACTGAACTTAAAATCTGCATCAAAATCCCCATATAAAAATATTAAATTGGCAATATTTCGAAAACTAACAATTTTTGGGATATACAATCTTATACAAACTTACCCTTATTTTTAATGCTAAATAAGAAATAATTATAAAATTTGGGTGTTTCCATTTGAAAATCTGGACTTTATGCAGTTTTTTCAGTTTCATTTTTAATCTTATTTTTTAAACACCCTGTATTAATAGTTATCAAAATATTATAAAAAATCTATTAAAGCAGGTCCTTTATAATAAGGAATCCCACTTAAATTAAATAAATAAGGCTTCTTTATAGAAAAAATTGATAATTATTCAAAGGTTTAGACATAGGTATAAGACATGGTATACAAAATCTTGCGTAGAATGCAAAAATGTAATAATATATAGGGTGTCCCATTTAAAATAAGCAAGTTGACTCTTACTTCTGGTATAACCGGAAGTGCCACCATTATGAAAATATGTTAGCCCAGTCGCTCCCATCAGCATCAGCATACTGTCAAATTTTCAAAATTTTCCTATGTATAGTTTTCTATATATAGATCGATTCGGTTCCCGGTGAGACACCCTGTATATCATGTTAAAAAGGGATAGTACCGAATAAATTTAGTAATATTAGAAAACTATATTTACATACAGCAAAAATTTTACATGGACGCGTGCTAATAAATTATGCTTTAAAAAACTTATACTTTAATATACCTACTATTTTGCATGCCATATGATTTTGAATAAATTTACTGTTTATATACTTATTTTCTTAAGATTTTCGATTAAATCTATAAAATTATCATATGCTTGCATAAAAAAAGTACTTATAAATACCTAACTACCATGTAGTATACATATTATCTACACTCGTATTAGTATACCTACTAGTGCCAATTTTGCATATTATCATATTATAAAATATGACATCTAAACTCGCTCTGCGCCTTATAAACCGGTAACGCAAGGATTTGCAACAGAAACGAATGCAAAATTACAATCGAATGCCTCATAAATATTAATGAAGTTGTTAATAGATCTCAGAAATTAAAGGGTGTAACCTAGTAGTTACAGAGTTATGCGACTATTGCGTAATTATAACTCATACGTGGTTGTAAATAAGAAGGTATCTACAGGGCGGCTTTTTAGGGCTGAACCTCTCAATTAATCCAGAGGTTCTGAATTCGATTCTCAGCGGAGGCATAAAACTTTTTCAATTTTAATCTTGTCTGCACGCCCGCAAACATTTTTCATTTTAGAAATTATTTACAGACACCAATATACACCTACATTTTAAATTCTGCACTTATTTCAATCACACTTTAAAGCTCTATTAAAGTGACATTCACCAATTGTTGTATTGTAAGTAATATTGTCATTTCCTTATCAACACTGTTTTTTTTTGGTGGTGTAGGGTCTCCATAACAAAATAATTACATTATTATTGGTATTTATCTAGTAAAAAATAATTTTAGTCATTTTAAGATTGATATCGTTCAATACTGTCAATAATATTAATGGTGTAAGGTCGCCGTTAAACTTAAAGGGATTACATTTTCTGGGTTTTAAAACCGTTTTTATGTTATAACTTTTTTGCAATGACTTTTAATAATTTTATTGTCATTTACTTTGCTGGGGAGTATTTGTTTTAAAAGAGCGATATGGATGATGAAAATCCCGATGAAAGGTTATTGAAAACTGTTTTATAATGACTGATTTTAATTTACCAGGATATAATAGTAGGCATTTATGTTACCAGATATTCTTTGAAATAGAATAAATAAAGTCTTCTCCTTGGTTCAGAACCAATTTATGTGTGTCTTGCGAGGGTAAACCATCCATGATTGCAATTAGCAACTATAAAATGTAAGTTTCTGCATAGTGCAGTGATTGTTGAGGTTAGCAATCAATCATAACAAAACAAGAACGCGTGCGTCAATTTCACACTCATCGTGAACGCAATAAAACTCAGAGGAAGTATCTTCTTCTTCTTTGTCAGCATTATCTGGTCCACTCCTGGACATAGACCTCTCCGAGTCTTTTTCATTCTTGTCGATTCTGAGCTAGTTGTTCCCAGTTTCTACCAACGACCTTTCTGATATCATCCAGCTAACGCTTCTGCAGTCTTCCTCTACTTCTTTTTGTTTCTCTGGGGCGCCAATGAATCAATTTGTTGGTCCATCTACTGTCATCCTATCTTGTAACATGTCCTGCCCACCTCTATTTCATCTTGACCATGTAGCGGATACGTCGGTTACCTTTGTTCGTCTTCTTATTTCTCTTTCTTCATTCATGGAAACTCCAAGCATTGCCCGGTCCATTGTCCTTTGTGTTGTTTTTAATCTGTTTGCACTGCCTTTTGTGATTGTCATTGTTTCGAGGCCATATGTTGCTACCGGCAAAATGCACATATCATAAACTTTGCGTTTTAAATGTATTGGAATGTCTGGATTGTATTTTAGTTTTTCAAATGCAGCCCAGGTTAGTTTCACTCTTTGCGTTATTTTCGACTTTTGATTCTTTTCCTAGTCTAATGAGGTGTCCTAGGTATACGTAGTCGTCAACGTTTTCAATGTTGTCGTTAGATTATGATAATTGAATGTGACTCGGTGACATAATCTTGGTTTTATTGATGTTCATTTTTAGCCCTATTTTTCTTGATGTTATGTTTAATTGTTGCATCACTTCCTTTAACTCATCTAGATTTCCGGAGATGAAAACAATATCATCCGCGAAGTGGAGGAAGTATAGCTTGCTTCAAATGTTCAGGTCTAAGGAACAGAGAGAATAATCCCAAATGCAGAAGAGTAGACTCGGAGCATCAAAAATAACAGCGAAAATACGAATACGTTCAGAACGTTCCGAGTGTCAACTCAAACGTGCCCATAATGCATGAATTTTATAACACACGGCAAATATATTTGTTGATTTTCTTAGAATTGTTGGTCAGAAAAGGCTGTTTCCATCAATTTGATTAGTTTTTGTACTACTTAGATATTAATAGATTTAATTAACTTGCGTTCGCCGTTCAATTAATAACATTCGCAACTAAAATAGAGAAATAATATTTACAGCATTATTTATTATAATTTATTACAGCCTTTTTGTGCTCATTATTGCTTTCCTTGAATACTTTCTAATTAATTATTATAGATATTTCCTTATAGCTTCAAATATTAATGAATTCTAAAATATTAATTTATTATATTGGCATCAAGTAGAACAGGTTGTGTATTTAAAGAATTCTAATAATTTTTATATAACTAAATGCGAACCGAATAGTTTTGCGGCTGAAGTGGTGCAACTACGGGGTGTATCAAGGTGAGTTGCCTACATATTACATATTTTTGAAAGATCAGGTAATATATATAATATTTTAAATAGACCAGAAGACTTACTTTTATATCTTTTGCAGGGAATGCGTTTTTTATCTACATACCGATACAGTGACCAGAGCAGAATTCTCGCTCCATATGGAAAACTTTTATATTTTTAACGCTACTCGTAAAATTCCACTTCTTTGATACTATGAAGACTGTTGATACAGTAGACCGTTTCCCTTCACTCATCGACTTCTAGCCCTACTGATGAGTCATGATATGATGAAACGCGTCTAGGGATGAAGTCCGATGAAGGAAGGGAAACAAAACTCTTTTTACTTTTATATTATTGATTTTACAGAAAACTTTATTTTTTATAAAAGTTTCTGCGTCCGCTTAAAAGTGAGGCCTAGTGACGCATTCGCCATTTCGTTTTCGATCAATATTTTATTACCTTTTGCTTTTAAACAAAAATCGGCCCAATACCCTTATTTAAAACATAATAACCTACAATTTAAAGTTAAACATATTTCAATTTATAAAATAATAAAAGCAGAAAGATAAAAAAATTCCCAAAAATAAACGAATTTGGCATAATGGACTCTTTCACCCGAGCTTTCACCATAATCAAAATTATCATATTCAGCAATAACATCCTAAACTAAAGAGTACTTTACTCTTGAACAACCTTAAAAAAATTGAATCTCCCCCTTATGCACTACAGTTTTTTTTCCATTTTATTGAGCGCTTCTGTAATTTACGGAGAAGCGGAAACTTTTATCAAGTATTTCTGTGATTTTTGTTTACCTACTCATTTTAAAGTGGCTGCAATAAGAAACAGATTATCAATTATGTGGCCAATAAAAGAATGAAATTCTAATTTATTTTCCCGCCATTTTATACAGGGTGTCCAAGTCCATGAAATGACTGTACAAGCCTTCACCACAAATTTCTTAACCAAAAATAAGGCGATCTAGGCAAACTTACCTATATGCAATGTTGCTTCGTTTTGCCGCTACAGGGCGCTAGAGTTTTCAAATTAATATCGTTTTTTCAGAATAATTTCTAAACGCCCTTATCGATTTCCATTAATTTTGGAACTAAGAATGACCACTATTAATAGCGTGTTTTGACGTATGTGCCATCTTTTTTCAATACCTGCAAATTTAAAAATGACGTGTGATTGATAAATTAAAGTTCCTCTTTTTGTTACCCCCCCCCCCCCCTATAAATGACTTAAATTACTTCTCTGACACTAGCTGAGTTCACGTTGAAATATTTTTGTCTCTTGTAAAACTTTAGCCAGACATGCAGTTTCTCTGCAAAAAAATTATTTACGATGCAAAACATGAAAAAGTTTCGAACAATTGTTATAAAAATCAAACTAGTTGGTAGTTATTTGAATTAAAATTTTTTGCATGTTTCTCGTTCTAAATAAACAGCAATGATGAATTACACGGTATGGTAAATAACTTTTTTGCAGATAAACTGCATGTCTGGCTAAAATTTTACAAGAGACAAAAAAGTTTCAACGTGAACTCAGCTAGTGTCAGAGAAATAATTTAAGTCATTTATACAGGGGGTAACAAAAAGAGGAACTTTTAATTACCAATCACACGCCATTTTTAAATTTGCAGGTATTAAAAAAAGATGGCGCATACGTCAAAACACGCTATTAATAGTGGTTATTCTTAGTTCCAAAATTAGTGGAAATCGATAAAGGCGTTTAGAAATTATTCCGAAAAAAACGATATTAATTTGAAAACTTTAGCGCCCTGTAGCGGCAAAACGAAGCAACATTGCATATAGGTAAGTTTGCCTAGATCGCCTTATTTTTGGTTAAGGAATTTGTAGTGAAGCGTTGTACAGTCATTTCATGGACACCCTGTATATTATCGGGTATCTGTGATATTATCTAATAAAAACATCACATACGCATCTGCCGAGTAAAGCAATAACAACTGTAACAGTACAGACTATTAAAAATCATTTTTATTGTATGGTTACGCATTTACCTTATGTTCCTATTGGTTTAACATCTAGCGGTATTTTCTACTTAGTCGTTTATGCATATCCTATTCTTATACTTACTGCCATAATATTTATATAATACCTTAATAATGTTATCGCAACGACCAAACCTAAGTATACGTACTTTTACTCCTAGTTGGTTACCACAAAAAAAATAGGTTCTTAGTGCGTTTTAAATATGGTTAATTAGGTCTCATTAATAATACAAACACGTAATAAAATTATATATCACACACTAATTTTCCGGGTGGCCTAATAGTGCGACAAATTAAAAAAATTCTACCCGTATCACTATAGCTTTCTTACACGAGGAATCATTTTTACACCAAGCGGTAAGGTGTGATATAGCGGGGTGCTATAACGCTGACAAAAAGGGGCATCCGCAAAATACTTTACCAGTTTCGCGATTTCATATCCTTATGTGAACTCAGATACTGACTGATGCTGTGGTAAATCAAAAAAAATGTACATAGAAACATCAAATACTGAAATAATGTTGTAAATAGAATTGAAGACAAGTAAAAAAACCTTCGTGGCACACCCACAGTGCGCTTATCTTTAAGACGTAATAGATAAAAGATACCAAGTCAACCAGAGAAAGTGTATATAATCCCTAAAGCCCTTCGAACATTAAGCGATTAAAAAGAAATACAGCACAAACTTATATTGTCAGTGTCTTATTAGTTGTAGTTGATGTTGATACAACTAATTGAAGATTTCAGTTTCTGGTTTGTTTACTTTTAGTAGCTTAATGTGCAAAAGGCTTAAGGGTTGCTACCAACAACTCCTAAAATACAGGAGTTATTGTTGCTACACTTTTGAATAAGCTCTGGACCGGGTAAACTGTGGCAACGATTAAAAATGTAACTGGTGACTAAAAAGCTACCGGCTATTGAACCAATCGAACAACAGCAACAACACCCTTTGAGGTTAAAGAACTAAAACAATTTACTTATATAGAAAGGTCGGCACTAAAAAGACAACGTAAGAATAATTGAAACGTAAATAGTTATTTTTCCTACGAGCGTGCGCAAAGTAGTACTTTGCGCACGCATTTTTGTGTGCAAAGTTACACTTTTCCGCACTAGTGCGGATAAGACTTTTATCCGCACTGGGTGCGGAAAAGTAAAACTATTCAAAAATCTCCTTGGTAGGGAATATTTATATTTATTTTAGTAGCTGTAAACTATTTTATGGCAATGTGAGAAGCCGTTGCAAGAGTATTCTCTTTTATCTTTTAATCGTAATTCCCGATATTTGTATTTCAGCTTAAAACGAAAAAAATTTAGTTTCCTATTATTTTTTTTATTGTTATGTAATTTTTTAATTTTCTATTATTTTTTTTTGTTATGTAATTTTTAGTTGTAAGTATATTATAGTTCTTTCTTTAAAGTCGAATTAAAAATTATTAAATAAATTATCATATTTTTATTTTTGTTGTTATCTGATATGAAGCTCGTAGGAAAAATGTTGTTCCTAACAAGTGCGCAAAGTGCTTTTCCGCACGCAAGAACTTATCCGAACTCCGCTTCGCGTCGTTCGTCCAACTGTACTTGCGTGCGGAAAAGTATCACTTTGCGCACTTGTTAGGAAAATAACTATATTATACAAGGGAAAAAAGCATTAGATTTTAGCTCGAGGTTGTGTTGTCTCCCGACGCGAAGCGGAGGGAGACAAAAAAGCGAGAGCTAAAATCTAATATTTTTCCCGTGTATAATACACTATTTTTTTCTGTGACGGGAAAAACGACGATATTATTACAATATATTAAAGTCAGAAAAGTATCGATGTGAAATTTGACTTTTTAAACTATGGTCAAATCACTTTAACTTGAGAAAGATGACACAAAAAACAATTGAAGAAAAATTAATTCCATTGGGTGAATCCATGGCAAAATTAAACGGTAACATATTTGTCGAATTAGCCGTTTTCCTTTTACTCACAGAAGAAAAAAGGGTTTGTTCCTTTTACTTATAGAAAATTTTAAATGCCATTAAAGACATCAGGTTTATATCTATCTTTTTCAAATTTGACATTTTGCATAATACGAGACAAAAATGACTATAGTTATTGTAAAAAACGAACAATGTGTTGTTTTGTACCGAAGCCATTGTGATCTCTTGGTTTTCAGAAATGTTTTCTTGGTTGCCTACTTTCGCTAACAAAAAAGCCCAGTTTCTCAACAAAATAGCTTTAAATTCATTTAAAAAATACTTTTTGGGAATAATTATTAACTTTTGAGTATTCGTGATGGTAAAGTTTTTTAAAATTAATTACATTCTTTTCCAATTTACAGTAATAACATGGCACCGTTGTAACCGTTAGAAGTGGCAATACTGTAGGACATTTTTCTGACAAGCCGATATGACATTACCTCAAAAGTCAAAAATATTATTTTGTCTTCTTTGTGTGTTTTGTTCTGGTTTTATGGACTTGTCTTAATTTTCTAACATTTAAGGACTATTTACCAGTTTAATTTCTATTTCTGTTGCATATAATAAAAGTTTTAAGGTCGATTGGGGCCCTGTTGAATATATCAGAAAATAATGTAAATAAGTGTGTTGGAAAAGGATTTACTTACAACAAAGGTAAGTACAGATTTTCATTTTGTTAGATTTACATTATTTTTATGCTTTAAATGTTGTAGAAATTCTGCAGAAACAAGTTGAAGACTGGAGATTTTTTAAATAAAGGGAACAGTTAAACATAAAAACCAGTTTAGAGGTAGGTATTTACATGTGTTAAGTGATAAGTCTCATATCTTCAACTCTGGCACCATTTTGATCGCTCTTTCAGGAAAAAAATTAATAAAAAACTGGTGTATGCATGCATAGGATCTCTGAAATTATTTTTTTTTATCATATTTTTGGGGGTTGATATGGCCAGAGCTAATAAGCACTGATTTGAGAGCTGTAATGAAAAAATTGTATTGTATAATGTATAAGAATAAATAAATAAATATTGTTTCAATATGATGTGCTCTATGCAAATATTTCAAGTTATGGACTCAATATTAATTTACTAACTGTTTTACACTACACAACTTTTTTTGATATCAGCTTAAAAACACATTAATTAATATAATTTTCTGCATAATGGGTATATACTTTACATTAAGATCGAACCACAAACACGAAGAAATAATAATTTTTATCTGAAAACCCCCATTTGAAGTGTTATTGTGCTCAATATAACCTTTTAGAGTTTATCATGTCAGTACATGTATGTCTGTTATGTCCTGGTATATGTTTGTCAGCAACTGCACTACTTACGAATTTAATTTTTTTTTATTTTATAGAAAAGATTCCATGATGGTTACATTCAAGATGACATGTAAAAACTTTAAAATATAGTGTTTCAGATCACGGACAACACATCTTATAGGAAAATTTGTGTAAGTTATTTATTTACACCAGGAAATCTATGGAAACCCCTCGGGAAAACCTAAGACAAATTAACTTAAAGCTGACACCTGTGCTTTTCAATAGCTTTGGGAGTCCCATATGAGATAGTAATAGTCCCTATATTTCCTTCCTACCCAACATCAAAAATACTTGCACATGTTCTAATTTTAATTTTTTATCAGCTTTTTAATTAGAATTGCATGTTGCAGTGATAATGTTACAAGAGTTTTTTATTTTTATTTTTATTATTAGTTAGCAGGCTCTTAGATGTTTTCTTGACATATATTTGTATCTGACAATTTTTTTTTCTGTTTTAGGAAAACAACTTACAGTTAAAATGATTTATTGATAAAACCGAGGATAAAACGATATAATTCCAAAAAAATCAATATCATTGCATGTCAATACAATGACATGGTGAAAATAATGGGGAGACTAATGTCAGGTTGCATAAAGAATTTTCATAATAAATAACTAACCAGCCACTTTGACGGTGGCATACATGATATTGGCAGAAATACTTTTTTCACAATCACATAGATCTGGTTGGCACGTTTGATTGTGAGTAAATTATGCCTACCAATGCCATTTATGTCAGAGTCAAAGTTACTGGTTAGTTAATTGTTGTTAAAAATCTTTGTGCAACCAAATATATAAGTTTTAAATACACTAATTTGATTTTCAAAACCCATATATCTTCATCAAAATTCAATCGATTCCATTTTCACTTCAATGGGTAGGCTGTCTTTTGGACCACTTAGTACAATGTGTGTTACTTCACTTTATGTCTTTTTTATACAGCGTGATCGTTAATAGTCATAGTCAAAAAAAAAAATTTGAAAATTGTTTATTAAAAAAAAAATAATTTCCAAAAATCGTTATTATTTTTTTAGAACCATTTATGAAAAGGAAAGACCTATCGTCGTGACAAAAAAAGGCATTTATGGACTAATAAATTACTAATTTGGGAAGCACAAGGAAGCATGTTTATAGAATATGTTGTGTCGACATTCAGAGACGAGCCGCCTTAAGGCGAACGTCTAGGAGTAGGGATACAATTTCCTACTAAAACGATAGTACAGTGCGCACAAGCCCTCTGTCTATTACTCCATTTTAACTTAGTACGTCGAATCTGTGATATTATGTAGTGTGAATAAATTTATATACCGAATAAACTGTATCTACTTTCAACAATAAACCACCGGTCACATCTAAGACATAACAGAATATATAATGACTTAAACACAGGACTAAGGTTCTTGAAGAAGAATAAAACAGAAGGCTTCCTATTAGATAAGGACCCTCTGGTACTTAAGTTCAAAAGTCATAATTATTGTGAAAGTTCGAGTAATATTTATTTATAAAGATTTTAGTAGAGTCATCGAACAAATATATTTTTTTAAATAATACTTAGTTATATACAATTGCAATTCAAGCAAACTTAATTTTAATCCTGATTTCTTCATATATAACAAATATAGGGTGTATTTAACATAAGAAATGTACTGTAAACCTAAAACTGAAATATATTTGATTTGTATACATAGATTAATTATTATTTAATTGTCTAAATAAACTTACCTATTTTGAAAAATGAGAAAAAGTATAATGTAAGAATAAAGTATTGTTTCAGTTTGATTTCTATCAATAAAGAATTTTCATTTTTTAAAAATAACTATGCTAGAGAGACTGCTAAGTGTAAATAAAAACATAGTTTTAATCATGTTTTAATATATTAGTACACAAACACATTGGATTGTAAGTATTGACGTTCATACATTTATTAGTTGACTATACTTATAAAGATTATTTTATTTTTCCCATATTTGTTAACCATGCTCCCTAGGAATACTTTTTTCTCAAAAGTATTAAGCCGTAATGCTTATACGTATCTAGATATTTTAAAATAAACCATAGAGTATAAAATATGACTAACCTTATTAATTCCTGTAAAATAGAAAATGGTCTAAAAAAACTCACAAATTATTATTATTTAGCAATAGTAAGAGGTAGAACCGATGAGACTATTCTGTTATCACATGTAAATATCACAGTGTGTAAAGGACGAATGAGCTGTTCCATTGTTTAATGTCTCTGTCAAGTCTATTCTTAAATTGGTTTATTGGGGTTGCATTGACTGTGTCTTCACTTAGTCGATTCCAGTTGTACACTACACAGTTCGAGAGAAAGTTTCTTTGTAGAAGTTTGGCACATCTTTCCTTTGATAACTTCTTATTAATCCACTATATTTTTGTTAATTCAAGCAACACATAAATACATACTTATGTTAGGGTAAGTGCATTCGATGCATTTTTCTGATATTCTTGAATAAAATATTGTTTTTAACAAACTTAGTTGGGTTTAAACATAACATGGCTGTGAAATTAAAATGCAGTAATCTTTCTCTTATAAAACTGTCCAATTAAGTTGTGTAGTAGAAACAGCTTTTCTTTGGAGTATTACATAGGTATATAAAGGTTTTAATTCTGCTTTCATCATAACATAGAGGTGTCCAATTTATATTAATTCTCGCACTAAAATCACTTCTTCAATGAAATTTAGGTATATATTAGTTTTCATTCTTCTGCTCTCGCCATAAAGGGTAGGTTTCCAGTCTCTTTATCAGCTTATTAAAAACCAAAACATTATTTTGCCACTCAAAGCAAAGAAGCTTTATTTATCCATAACTGGAACATCGCCAACATTTAGGTATTTTCAACTTAAATTTAATAAACTGACCGGTCAAAGGGCATAGATAACTAAACACATAATCCACAAATGTTTTTAACTATTATTTTCACTCAAATGTACGAATACCACCGAAGAAAGGTTTTAATTACAGCAAAATAAAAAATAAACAAATCTGACAGAATTGTCACTTTTTGAAATGTACCCTAACCTCACTTCTCTAAAGTGTCAAGTAAAATTTAACGCGTGTTTAATGGGTTTCTGTCATCTTTCTCAAGTTAAAGTGATATGACCATAGTAGGTAGGCTGTTTTACTTATAGCGACAATTGGATCTGCGTTTCTAAGGAAACCTTTAAAATAATCAAATATCTGTCAATTTAATTCCGTGATTTAATATAAAAAGTAAGAAGTTTAGTGGTTATTTAGTAGTTATTTTAAATAATATAAAGTTTAAAATGTCTGATTCTAAGTTTTCTCTGACTCCACCGGAATTAGTAGAAGCAGCGAAAGTAGCGTCACAAAAATTATTGCCAGCTAAATCGCGCAAAATTTACGAAAACGCGTTTTCAAGATTTATGGAATGGAAGATGGAAAAGGCATGCAGTTCTTTGTCGGAGACGGTGTTATTGACCTATTTTTCGGAACTGACACAACAACAAAAGCCATCAACAGTGTGGTCGAATGATTCAATGATTAAAAGTATGTTACAATCCAATAATAATGTAGACATTTCAAAATATTTCAACCTAATTGCATTTCTAAAACAAAATGGGAAAGGTTACACGCCCAAGAAAGCTGTGATTTTTACGAGTACAAATATTAGTGATTTTTTAAATAATGCTCCCGATGAAGTTTATTTAATGGCCAAGGTTGTTGTTTTACTTGCGATTGCAGGAGCTTGTCGAATATGCGAAATCAGCCAGGTAACATTAAATGATATTGAAGATTTGGGAACGTTATTAATTGTGAAAATTAAGCAAACAAAGAATGATGTCAACAGGAGATTTGTAGTTACTGAAAAATATATTAAATTTTACCGAATGTACATAGCCCTTCGTCCAACAGCAGCAAAGGATCGCCGCCTATTTTATGCATATCACAATGGAAAATGTATCAATCAAGTTGTGGGTAAAAATCAGTTTTATAAGGTACCCCAAACAGTAGCTAATTTTCTTCAACTTGAAAATGTTACCTTATACACGGGTTATTGATTTCAAAGATCGTCTGCTACACTTTTGGTTGAATCTGGGGGAGACTTGTTGACACTCAAGAAACATGGCGGTTGGAAGTCATCAACGGTCGCTGAAGGGTATGTTGATGAATCGGTAGCACACAGGACAGAAATAGCTAATAAAGTGTTTAGAACCTGTGGTAGTGCTGAAAGAACATGGCAGAAAATATATTCATATTTATATATATATTCATTCAATTCGACTATACCGAATAGTAAAATGAACAGGTCATGTATGCAATGCACATTTAATAATTGTACTTTTTAATTTAAAGAAAATGTAACTTTTTGTATAATAAAATATTCTAAAATTAAATATCTACCTTTACTTATGTGTGTATATTATATCCGGGAAAAAAGTGATTACTTTTTTCCCGGGGAAAAAAGGAAATCACATCACTTTTTTCCCGGGGAAAAAAGTAATTTCACAAAAAGTGACATTTTATTACCTGTCAACAGAGATAAAATGTCAAACTTTTTTCCCGTCACAGAAAAAACCATATTTTTTTTTCAATTGATGATTTTTCTCACAAAAACCGAATAAGTCCAAATTTACGGCTTTTGAGAATATGATGACTCTATAATTTATACACATTCTGAGAAGATCAGGTTTTACAAAATCCAAACATATTATAGATATTTAATGGGTAAGGGGAACTTGCATAAAAACTAAATTTGAAAAATAATACTCTTAAGCGTAAGCTAATATCATCAAAAGACCCACAGTTCGCAAATAAATGTTTTTCTAAATTTTCTGTAATAAATAGAAGCGATTAAAGTTTACGGATGTAACGTGAAATCGTAATATAATATTATGTGGGAGATCGGGCTATACATATTACGTGACGTTATAATCTTTAATTATTTATAAACCATTAAGGAGCGATTTTTAAGATGAATCTGTGGCTATATCTAGTGTCAAAGTTGGACAGTATATAAATGGCCTATTACTTTGGCGATATTGAAGAAATGTAATAGAACTTTGTAGTCTTCAGATATAACAGTTATATACTTTTAAAAATGAAATATAAATTACTTTTAAACAATGTCATCGAATACTATTGTAGGTAATATGTATAACATGTTTGATAGGCTGGTTTCAATGATTTCTGCTGATTTCAATAGTGAATAAAAAATCATTATTCACTGATTTCAATGATGGATACCAATTTCCCAAAGGGATTTAGCAATTCTAGGTACAAATAATTCATGGACAAAGTCTAGTACCCGCATATAATGGTTGTTATTCAATTGGATGAAGTATATGAAACTCGCCTACGGCTCGTATCATAAATTTTATTTTATCATTAAATATATTTTGCCTAGTTGACATTGTACAATTTTTAATTATACCTATAATTAACAGTTTTATTAGTAGACAACATTAACAGTATTTTTCTGTAGATGGTTGTTAGTAAATGATAAAGTTAAAATATTATAGTTTTATTAAAAAACTTTATTTTCGTTCTTTTGTGGACGCCTATGGTTTAACCAGTATATATGAAATATAACGCTTTTTATTCCAAAAATCCCCCTTTGGTCTTGTGCATTCTCTCGCTCACTGTACAATAGGAACAATCTGTTCTTCGTAGACTGAATATGTTTTTCTTCTTATTATCTTTTTTACGATTGTCCAGACGATGATGTTGAAAATCATTGCTTTTTTTTCCTTTTGTCGGTCTGATGTACGGCTAACAATGGCCTAGACGGTAATATCCTGGTAATCGCTAACTCCTGAAATAACATTTTCGGTACATAGAAAGAATGGCGTTGAATATGAAACTAACATTTGTGTAACTTCGGAGAATTTCGCGTTTGAAAAATCGATTAGAGGGATTTCGAAAATTGTCATAAACTGCCTATTATTATCTTTTATATATTATAGGTATCATAAAGAATTATGACTGCAAACGAATATTAACAAAGGCATAACAAAATGTTACCTGGGTGTACACAAAGTCAATAATTGTAAGTATTGTCTTGAAAAGCGCACCTTGGATTACCTACCTATACCTGACATCTTATTATTTCCATTACTTTCTTGGTCACGTAATTTGTGATTGAAACTTCCTATCTTTTGTGTCGTGTATTACTACCTACATTTTATTTTACTATTATCTTTTCTTGGTTTGGAATGCTTTGAAATAAGTCCTGTTTTTTAAAAAATTATTTTGGCTTTTTTGAAAGCTTAAGCTATGAATGAAATAAATAAATGTATAGTAAGCCTTACGAATCAGTGGCTACGGGACGCCTAAAGGGACAATGCGGTAAAAAAGTCAATTTTACCTGTGAGGGTATAGGAGTAATTTCGTTTTTACGATGGATAGGTTGGTACGAAATATAACTTCACTTAAAGTCTGCTAAAGGAACGGCTAAAAATTAAATAAAATATAGTGATCTGTACCCCTGAAACTTGATTGTGGCTGTTCGGGTGTTGTTCTTGAGGCAAAGAAAAATGATGACCACTGTTTATTTGGCAAGATTACAAGCACTGTTTATTTTCGATAAAAAAAATTGAGATGCAAGCTTAACACTCGTTGATTTCCAATATTTATAATACATCTTAATTAAAGAAAATAATAACCTGACACTACAATAGCACTCGATAATATCTCATTAACCAAGAGACTAGTATTACTAAAATTAGGTAATATTCCTCAGGATGATGTAATAAGGTCGACACGTTAATTAATATATAATTTGATCTTCTAAGGTTTATTATTAATCAATATCCAACCCTGGTCATTAAACACAAATAAAATAAAAAATAATATCGGCATCAGTCAATCTCACAAGTTAATTACCTTGCTGAAAAGAAGAAACGAAGTATACAAGCCAAACAAGGCTAAGATACTATAACAGGGGACCAGGTTGACAAATTTTTAATGAATTCTTCAGACACCCAGTTTTTAATGATAAGGGTTGGTGATGTTATTAAATATTTGATAAGTATTTTAATTAGTACTCAATATACTGGGTGTGTCAGTAAGGTGTCTGTCTAAGATAGCACCTAAACTATCAAAGATAGGGAAAAAAGTGTAATACAAAAGTTAAAGGGTTTTTTAGTATACATAATCTACAAATATTTTCTAATCTACAGGGTGGTTTTAAAAAGTGGTACTGAATAATAAAAAAGAAAATTAAATGGGACACCCAGTATAATTTTCTAGAATATGATTCAATGAAATAAGGACTTTGCAATCCTATTAAAGATTTTGAAGTGAAATGTAACGTTGCCAAGTAATCATTTTTTTTTCGAAATTTTAGTAACAGTTCTTCCACACAAAGATGTTAAATCTTTCACTCCACCTTTAAAGTTTTCACAGTACCTTAAGTCTCAACCCATATACTTTTCTTATTCACAATGCAATGTGTATTGATTTCTTCATTCATTTTATACCGAACCTATATTTATGTTGCTCAGTTAGGGTGATATCTGCTGGCCCTTTCTTCTTTAATTTTTCTCCTGAAGATGAATGCTTCTGCATTCGAAACATGTAGAGAAGTTGAATAAATATTTCTATAATATATCAGTGGAGGAAGACTTTGTGTTCTTATTTTTACCTTCTATATTCCCACTCCACTTTAAGTATGGACTACTTCTTCAAGTTGAAATATACTTTAAGTTGTAAGTACTTTAAGGTACAATATATTGATTTATAATAATGTTTTTTAAATCTCTTATACAGAGCGTTCATTACAAGTTGGACAACTCAATAGTTTTAAAAATGCTTTATTTCAATTTTTTTAAATGGGACCCCCCTAATTTTTTTACGTGGTACGAGTTGATTTGAGCAGCTGTTTTTGGGATATCTGGATTTAAAAAATTCACTTCGTGTATGGCCAGGTCTAAATTATTGTAATAAATTAAACACATTTGAAGCGCAGGCGGTAAATTAAAATAACGTCACTAAAAACTGAGTTGTGTATACAAAGTGAATTTTTTAAATCCAATTATCTCAAAAACAGCTGCTCAAATCAACTCGTACCACGTATACCTTTATTAAGTAATAGACATTGGAGAATCCGAATTTTTATTTAAAAGTTAAATACAGGGTGGCTCAAAAAAGTTATTTGGTTTTAAATGCGTGCAAGGTACCGCAGGTCGCGCCCTCTAAACTTTACAACAAAAATGAGAGCAGATTCTAATTTTTCACCCCGCAAAACCCCCCCAAGCCGAATATTATGACCAATTATCAAAAAAATGATTTATAAAAAATGAAAACCAAATTGAACTTTTGACACTCTGTATCTCCGAAATCATCGGACTAAGGTAAGTTGGGTTAGATCGTCATATTTACGCCTCAGGAACTTGTGGTAGCTTTTTTTCCGCACCTTTTAGAGACACCCTGTATTTTAGAAATTTTGAACTAGATATCCTTAATCTAGGACACCCTGTATATAAATTACCCTTCAATTACTAAACTATTATAATATTCAGTACACTTCTATCCTATACTTATAAAATATAAGTAATATCGCTAGACGTTAGTAGCAATTACATCAACATTGAAACGAAAAACTAGATGTGTAATTTTTGAGGTCAAATTTAATAATACCTAGGAAACCTTTAATTTGGTTTAAATGTTATTTTTAATAATTATGGATGGATCTAAATTTATTATTCTTTAATTAATTTATAGGTACAATAACAAATTGCATTTGTTAATTTCTTGTGTAGGTACATGGAGGAGCCCGACAATGGCATCGCTTTTGGTTATTTTCCACTCGCGTCTTGCATTTATACCGTTTATTCAAAAATCACACTACAACTATCGAACTTATTTTAATATGTATTTGTTCATTAAAAAAACCTGATTCAATTTTTGGACATTGACTTTTGTGATATAAAATAAATATCAAGAATAGTTGCAGCCCTTTGCAAATACGAATAGTAAAATTTAATTAAACAAGTGTAAATTTGGTATTACTGGATCGCTAAAGGTTTAAACGTTGTTTGTTATGTGCCAGATAACACAAAAATGTGGTACCCTCACCCCAATTTTTTCCAAAATTCTAAAAATAAAGATTTAAAAATTTGAGAAATTTAGAAGTGTCTAAATTTCCTTCTTTCGGCCAAACTTAATCTTAAAAACCAAACGGGAAGTGAGTTCACAAATTTAAAATCGAAAATTCGATCAGGTCGTCATAGTTACTAAACTATATCGGCGCTTGGTGTTCCGAGTTTAAAGCCGATATTTCGAATTTAAAGGCGAAATTTTGAGTTAAAAGTCGAAATTTCGAGTTCAAAGTCGAAATTTCGAGTGTAAGGTTAAAATTTCATCATGCATAATTACGCTTTCGTAGTAATTAATGCAAAAGTGGAATGATTTTAAATATACGTTTTTAATTGTATTAGGTATGGGCCATTATTGTCAGGAGGAAAACTTTTCACCAGTCAAATTGAAAAAAAGTAGAAACATACCAAAGTTACTGTTGTTTTTGTAGTTGTGATATACTAACCTACCTTATAGAACTAGTGGCTGAGCTTGTATCATGCATCAGTTATTATTTTAATTTTTATACTTTCTTTACACTGAAGACAGCGTTTCCGCTATTTCCTTTTATACTCTTGCTACTTTATAGGGTCTGTTTATTCTTCCTACGTTGTTTTTCATATTTAAGAGGACTACGTAAACCTTTGAAACGAGATTTCTTTTCAAGGGTTCAATCGTTTAAAAAAAAAAATGTTGTATGTGCAAGTTTTTAAAAATTAAACAAAGACTATTGGAAAGTAATTTCGGTTTGTCATTTAGCAACACTATATTGACTTTCCATTATTAGGTAATTAATTATATTCAACTTTAATTAAAATTATTTAAAAAAAAAATGACGGCCTTCTTTTAAAATGAGAGTTCAATTTGTGCCGAGATGGCTGTACCGAACAAAATGTCCATTTAACAAAATCCGAAAGCCGCTTCGTGTTGATTCGGTTTTCCCATAATAAAATAATACATATACTTAATAAAATAATGAACAAGTGACTTGTTCGTTATTTTTTTCCACTTATAACATGGTTTTGTAAATCAAAAAATGTTTATGTTGTGTTTTTATATTGTCTTTTTACAATTTTAATCAATTTAAAATATTAAGTGGACGTAGGGCCGTTCGGCCTATATTATTATGAGGATGTCATCATGTAATCTTGACGAATAGCACCGAGGATGGCGAAAGCCGAAAGCGCTCTGCTATGATATCAATAAAGATATTTTTTACACGTAATACAAAATCACTTTTCTATACCTACTAAATGTGTACACAGCCATTGCTAATTTTCTATAGATTTTTTTAGCATTTGATTGTTTTTCAACGCCACCATAGCCAACTAAGAGTAACTGAACTTAAAATCTGCAGCAAAATCCCCATATAAAAATATTAAATTGGCAATATTTCGAAAACTAAGAATTTTTGGGATATACAACCTTATACAAACTTACCCTTATTTTTTATGCAAAATAAGAAATAGTTATGAAGTTTGGGTGTTTCCATTTGAAAATCTGGCGTTTTGACAGTTTATTCATTTTCATTTTAATCTTATTTTTTAAACACCCTGTATTAATAGTTTTCAAAATATTATAAAAAAATCTATTAAAGCAGGTCCTTTATAACAAGGAATCCCACCTATAAATAAGGCTTCTTTATTGAAAAAATTGATAATTATTCTAAGGCTTGCAAACGTCATTTTTGACATAAAAATTCAAATATGTCAAAAACGTTTAGATATTGGTATAGGACATGGTATACAAAATTCTGCCTAGAGTCTTCCCATTTAAAATAAGCAAGTTGACACTTACTTCCGGTATAACCGGAAATGTCACCATTATGAAAATATTTTAGCGCGGTCGCCCCCATCAGTATCAACATACTTTCAAATTTTCCTATGTATAGTTTTCTATATATAGATCGATTCGGTTCCCGGTGGGTCACCCTGTATGTATAAATAGTATAAAAGTAACTGGGAAATAAATATACAGTAGTGGTATTGCTTCTTTGTGGTTAATTTAAAAAATAAATATCTCGTACTTCACCTTTTGTTATAAAAAATTGTTTTCAATGAGATTTAATGTCTATGTTTAAAATAATATTACAATATTTCATAAGAATACCAATTAAATGTATTTAACTTTTTCATTCACACCAAATAATTTGAAGATTACCCAAATTGATTACCTAATTCGATTGTTGCTAAAAGTACGCATTACGTTATTCGTGGGTGTATAATTAGAGACGTGATTAATGATTTTAAATGTTTTTTTGCCAATTAGAGATGATTCTTTTAAGGAAACAAAACAACATAACAGAATATTCACAGATAAAACTTACTATTAGGTCCTTATATTATTATACAGAGTGACCCAATATTGGTCGAAAGTAGAACAACTCTCTCAATATCTAAAGGGTGATTTTTTAAGAGTGTCTGAACTTTAAATTTAAATTAAACAACAACCATATTAGATATCTCTAAACTATTTATTTTATGTGAAATAACACTTAATGGCATTAATGTTTGAAAATAACTTCAGTCAAATGTCCGCCGCGGCTTCTTCTAACAAAGCGCATTCTGTCAATCCAATTTCCGACCACTTTTTCAAGCTATTCGGGACTTATGCCTGCAATTGTCCGCGTTATGTTGTGTTCTAATGCGTCAATATTTGCCGGTTTATTGGCATAGACCAATGATTTAACGTAACCCCACAGAAAATAATCTAATGGCGTTAAATCACACGACCTTGGGGGCCAGTTGACAGGTCCATTCCTCGAAATAATTTTCTCACCGAATTCTTCCCTCAATAAATCCAGGATTGCATTGGCTGTATGACATGTGGCTCCGTCCTGTTGAAACCACATCTCGTCCAAATCAATACCATTCAAATTTGGAATTAAATATTCATTAATCATCGCTCTGTAACGATCCCCATTAACTGTCACGCGGTTTCCAGCTTCATTTTTAAAAAAATACGGCCCAATAATGCCACCGGCGTATAATCCACACCATACCGTGCATTTCTCTGGATGCAACGGCAATTGTTGAATCATTTTGGGATTATTTGCACTCCAAATGCGGCAATTCTGTTTATTGACGTAACCGTTTAACCAAAAATGAGCTTCGTCGCTGAACAAAATTTTGCGGTAAAATTGTGGATCAAGTTGCAATTGACTAAGAGACCATTCAGCGAACGTGCGACGCAAACGATGATCTTGCGGCTTAAGTTCTTGGGTAAGCTGAATCTTGTAAGGCACCAGACCAAGATCTTTAGTCAAAATTGTCCACGTAGTCGAATAACAAAGCCCAACTTCTTGTGAACGTCTACGAATTGACAAATTTGGGTCTTCATCAACACTGGCAGCTACAGCGTCAATAATTTCTTGGGAACGCACAGATTTTTGTCTGGTTTTTGGTTTAATATCGAGTAATGTAAATTGAGTTAGAAATTTGTCTATAACTCGGCGAATACCTCGTTCGGTTGGGCGATTATGAGCACCATAGAATTCACGAAGGGCTCGATAAGTTTGGCGCACAGAACACTGGTTTTGATAATAAATTTGGACAATTTGCAAGCGTTGCTCTGGTGTCATTCTTTCCATAATGATTTGCCAGACTATACTGAATAATTCTGACACTACAAGCGCGAAAAGTGACAGTTCATTTCACAGCCTTCTCGGATAAAAGTTCGGACACTCTTAAAAAATCACCCTTTATAAGCTGAAGTTAATAATATGTTCCAATTTGGAGAAATTTACTGACAGCAGAGGGAACAATTGGTTTATTTTATAAAAGGTGATAAACTCTTGAAATATAAAAGGGTTTTTAATTGTTCTCTAAAAATTTCATTTCTAATATTTTCTCTAAAAAACGAAATTTATACTGTGATATAAAACGGTGTTATTAATATTAAGTTTTAAGTAGTCCAATCTTGGTGTGGTAACAAATGTTAACGTATAAAAAGTCTGTACCACAAAACTATTTTTATTAATTAACTTAGAGTACAGTAGTAGGACATGTTTCGACCTTAGCGAAGGTCATCATCAGCTATATTATTAATAACTGTTTATGGTCACTCGCTACGGTCGTTATCCAATTTTCCTTCTTACAAAATAAAGTGATATTTTATCGCGCGCACAATATTTAATCTACAAACACTACCAGACAACTAAAATAAACCAAAAAAAAATGAATACAGAAGAAGAGCCTACAGTGAGGCTACAGAATCTGGCGAAAGAAAGGAATGTGCACGCAATATCAAGGATGGAGCCTGCGGCGCCATCAGTGTCGAAGTTGAGCACCTATTCTACCAGATTCAAAATAAAAGGGAGAAAAGTTCAAAATCAAGTGACTTGTCTGAGTAGTCTCCGGAATTTACCAGAGAAATAATGGCCGACTGGCATTAGACGCAGGTCTACTTTTACATCAGACGAAAATTTTGTTATTGATAATAACTGAAAGAATTTAAAAAGGTTAAAATATTTTATTGATTTGTAACGCAAACATAAATGTTTGTGGAAAATAAAATACGCAGTGGTGCGATTTGAAAGGCGTTTTGTCCAAAATGCAATGAAAACAGGTACATATCTGGAATATTTTGAAGATAAGTCTAAGGTCTTACTACTTAATAATGCCTTATAAAAATTATATTAGAATATAGATGGTAGCAAATATTTTATTCTTCTCACTTTTTTGAAGCGATGATCAATAACCTGAAAAGTATGATTGTTACGAGATACCAAATTAAGCTGTTTCTGAGAAATTCATCAGACGATGATGAAAGTAGCCACTATATTGGGTATGTTGGTGCTTGTTGCAGAGAGACAAGAGCTGTCTGTGTCTATTAACAATCGATGACATCAAGGATTTAAATATTACATTAGTGGTTAACATTCCAGATACAAAAACTAATATTTCTAAGTTTCACTTAGTTGTGCTATTTTATTTGAATTTCTACTCAAAATACTGAGCTCCTCGGCCAGCAGATGTTGAACATCTTTGAAT
This sequence comes from Polydrusus cervinus, assembly GCA_935413205.1. NCBI lineage: Eukaryota > Metazoa > Arthropoda > Insecta > Coleoptera > Curculionidae > Polydrusus > Polydrusus cervinus. The sequence goes on from OW284515.1 coordinate 17,808,434, forward strand.
TTTTATCATATAATGCGCTAGAAATCCAGTTGGTATCAATATTTTCGGGAAAATGCCTGCTGTTATAGCAGAATTCCCTAAGCTCCCAGATGTGGAGCATTACACTGGTCACTGTTTCCGTTGATCTTTGGCCATTTTACTGGCTGATTCTTGTGCGAACCTGAGAACTATCACACGACACGATGAATGGAAGTCCTCAACAGTGGCAGAAAGACTTACTGGAAAATAAGAAAGTAACTGCCAAAAGCTCTCTTACAACGCTGTCGTTCAGTACCATTGTTTTCATTTCCTCTATAAGCATACAAAATGACAACAAAACCCTGATCAGTGTGACTGAAAAAAGACTTCATATTTCTGATTGCTCAAATTGTATAATAATAGTTATTTACGATATAAGTGTTGTAAAGATTCATATATGTTAAAGTTGTCAAACGAGGCATCACCCGAGTTTAATAAAACATCGAGTGTAGTAATATGAATTTACAACAATAATATTGTACAAAATTTTATCTACTTTCATCTATGAATAAAAATATTTGGCAAAGGGCATTTTTAAAAATAAAAATGCACCTGCAATTAAGTTTACTAATCAAGTTTTTTATGTTACCTTTCGCATAGTTACTGTTTCGCATGGTTACTGTCGAAACTTTGTCAAACAAATTCAAAAATATAAAAAGCGTTTTTCAAAATGAGCGATTCTGATGGAAGTTTACCCTCTGATATACATAGAAGCAGCGGCAAACGAAGCGATCTCAAGTTTAGTTCCGACAAAATACAAGGCGCGGTATGAGTTGGAGTTTCAGAAGTTTAAAGATTGGTGCAAAGCTAACAAAATAAAGGAGGTATCTGAGAAAATCCTTTTGGGTTATTTTTCCGTAAAGCAACGCTCCCAGAAACCATCTACACTATGGACTCACTACTCACTACTCAATGTTGAGAACTATAATTTCAGTCAAGAAAAATGAAGATATATTTTAATTAATAATTGGTAAATAATTTTATAAGTGCTGCCTTAAGTAGCTTCGAGATCCCTTTTCTTTTCGTCGGATCCTAGCTCTACTGATGAGTCATGATATGACGAAACGCGTCTAGAGATGGATCTGGCAAAATGAAAAGGAAAATCTTCTTCTTTAATTATATAATTGTTAATAATAAATAATTCTTCTAAAAGTGTGGTTTTATTTAACAGCAAAATTTTAATAAAACCGTCTTTTTTCCATTACAGCACTAGTGCTGTAATAGATGCCCTCACAAAACGATTTACAGAACTGTTAAATTCATATGACTAAATGAAAGTAGATAAATATTAATATTGAATTAAATATAAATATAAATAAATATAATGCAAAAAAATAACTTAAAAAATGTTACAAAATATTACAAATGAATGTTAGTTCCTAATTAAAGAGTAAAATTTACGGAAATGCAAAAAAACTATTAAATAAAAATAAGGGAGTACCAGTGTCCGAAGATCTTCTCAATAAATGGATGGATTTTTTAATACCGAATTTTTACCAGTTACCCTACTCGTATAGCAAATCGCAAAAAAACATAAGATTGACAACTATTCCGACATTGCTCGTAGGTAGTAATTGTTTATTCCAGTCAAACACAAGTATTACAGGACAAAGTTAAAACACTGAATGGTAATTATAGTTGACCACTTTCTAACTGTAAATCTGTGCACACATTGCTTTTAACGAAGGAATTTGTAATTTCGTAAAAGTGTCACTTAAAGAGTGTAAATTAAATTTAACAAGCAGTTTCTCTCTTAAAATATCTTTTGCAAAATCTTATTTGGTATAATATTAATTATTGTTTTCCCTTTTTTAATTATTATAATAAAAGTTATAGCGACGAGATGTGTAAACTAAAAAAATCGCCTATAATTGTCGTTTGTCATTCTTTTGAATTAATTAGGCTTTTTTTCTCTTCGTTCGGTGCCAGGGCCATTCCCGAGGGGACCTACAGCTTAACGTAGGTTCCGAACCACGATCCTCGGTCATGCGACACCCCCCAAGGGCTATCAACCCTTTTTCTTGCCATTGCATAACCTACCGATTGGGGAGTGTGTATCTTCTTCCGCACCCCACAAGATGTCCGATCTCATCCGGCCTGGTTACCGGTGTGAATAGGGTGGGTTGGGAGATGATACCTTTTACACTCTGACACGTGATTGGCGGAAGGTATTTTCCAAAAATAACAAAAATCAGATTAAATAAAGCCAAACTTGTTCTAAGTACATACATATTTTTTCAAATCAGCAACAAAGCTCAAATAAAACTCACAGTCAGAGCCTATTTATAAAAACCACTTAACACAAAAGAGAGATTTTAAGATTTTTTAATATTGCCCATTACTAAAAAACGTTTAAAAATATGGATAATGACTTATTAGACGTTTAGATATGCAATTTGATTTTCTATACGTTAGCAAGATAAAGCACAAAGTGTTTCATTTGCGAAAATTGAATTATGCATGTTTATCTAAATGGCCAGATGAGCATAATTTAAAAAAAACCTATATGAAAAACGTTAAATCTAAGTTATGGAATTTAGAGTTCTATGTTTTAGTTAAAATTTTAAATATTTTAGCTTTACATTTCTATTAGTTTCAAAATTACCAAACTTTCTTCTCGGTAAGATCTTTAATCACCCTGTATACAAACTTAGCCGATGCCGATGCTTTTGAAATAAGAATGGTACAGCTCGTGCAATATAGCTTGAGCTCTGACTTTTGGGTGCGCAGTAAACAGGTGGGAGGAGCTAGCCGAGAGCTCATTATTCTGATGATCTTTGAAGCGCACACTTCTGTACAGTCTGTCAGAAAAGTAGGACGTTCATTGGAAAAAAAGTTATTACTATATTTATTTCTAATAATGCCTTTTAAAAGTAAAGTCTTAAACCGAGTATTGAGCGGTCAAAGCCGTGAACTAGTTTATAATTTAATAAAATTTATGCAACAAGAGGCAGATACAGGAAGACCAGAAATTGATATCAGGAAGGTTCACAAACGTGTTTCAGCCGCTACAAAGATTAGTCTAAGCGCAATTAAACGAATTAAGCAAGAAGCCAAAAATATCGATTCCGGAGCAGTTAAATCTTTTTCCACGCCAAACAAAAAGCGTGAAAACAGAAAAAGCAAAATAGTCTTGGACGTTGCTTTTCAAGGTGTTTTACGCAGAACAATTCACAATTTTCATAAAACAGAAAAGCAAGTGCCAACTCTAGCGAGAATTCATAAAAAATTGTTGGTTGGTTGATTTTTGCATAACAGGGCCCAATTAGCAAACACGATTAGCAGTCACTACGGCTTTATCAATCAAATCCCACTTTTATTTTCTGCGCGGACTGTACTTTACTAAAATTCGGTATTAGGTATCTCTGTCGTACACTGACTCTCCTTTTCTTTCTTCTGCGCATCTCAGGGCTCATGCTACATTGCATGACCTGTACAGGGGAAAATAGGTTAGATTCACAGATACCAAATTTTGAAATATAGCTGAAATTAGGTTTCAAAAGTAGCCTTTGACCGTTTTTGATTCGGAGCCAATTGGACAACGTTGAACTCTGATCGTTTTTACGCTGAATGTAGTTTTAAATTAAATTAATTGCAGGGACTGTGGTTATTTTTACCCAATAATAACGTCAAAAATCTGATCAATGATCTCTTTTCCCTCGTACTATTCATATGCTAACCATGTATTAGGTTACTAACTTTATCGCTTATCGAACTTCCTTCCCTAAATCAATTTTTGTTGTTGTCATTTCTTGGCCTTCCATCGAATTATAGTTTTTTCCTCTTCGTTCGCTACCAGGGCCATTCCCGAGGGAACCCACAGCTTAACGTGGGTTCTGAACCACGATCCTAGGTCATGCGATGCCTCCCAAGGGCTATCAACCCTTGGTTTCTTGTCATTGCATGACCTACCGATTGGGGAGTGTGTACCTTCTTCCGCACCCCACGAGATGTCCGATCTCATCCGGCCTGGTTACCGGCGTGAATGGGGTGGGTTGGGAGATGATACCTTTTACACTCTTCCCTGCATTATTAAATCCACTAAATTTCGGACATACTTTTTTTATTGTACTATTGTGCCGATAAAAAACTGGGACAAGAGATTTACAAAAACAATGTAAGAAATACATAATATCCCCTAGACTATAAAAGGTGTCTAGAGCTAAAAAGGAAAAACATTCAAAATTTAAAAAGTAACCTAGGTTACATAATGGAATGTTTTGTATTTTTCGATACGGGGTGGTTAAATTTGAGAGACATCATATAATATGGATAAAGTAAATTTATTAGATTTTTTTAAAGTCAAATATTTTATAAATTATTATATTTACCATTACCACAAAATAATAAATAAAGCTAATACAGGTAATAAAATACATTTAATAAAAAGAAAAAAATTGCGAACACAAAGTTTGTCAAAACAACACAAAATTAATATTTGGTCATAGAACCATTTCTGTTTATTACTTTTTGGAGCCTTTGTGGCATACTTAAAACTAAGTTTCTACATAATTCGACAGTTATTTCATCCCAAGCTTGATTTATCCTATGACGTAATTCATCCCTGTTTCTAGGTTGAAAATCATGTTTATACATAGATTTGACCATGGCACCCCAAATGTTTTCTATCGGGTTCAAATCGGGACTCTTCGAAGCCCAGGGAAGAACTGCTATGTTATTTTCTTGGAGAAAATTTTGTACAATGCGCGCTGTGTGTATTGGAGCATTATCATGCTGAAATGTGTAATTTTGACCGTATACAGCGTTTACCGATGGTATCATCACTTCGTTTAGTATATTAACGTATACTGCTGCAGTTAGTCTTCCTTCGACGATTTGGCAAAGTCCTGGTCCTCTAGCGCTAATCCAGCCCCAAACATTTATGGAGAAACGCCCACTTTGGTTGGTTTTGTGGGTGTATCTCTCATCATACCGCATGCCGGAAGGCCTATACACCCGAATTCTCCCATTATTGCATGACTGAAAAGTTTTCTCGTCAGAAAATATAACTGTTTCCCATAAATTTATTTGATTAATATATTCATGTGCAAATTCTAACCTGCCCTGTTTATTTATTTCCGTTAAAAAATATTTATTGGCAGCACAACGGCTTCGTATATCGGAATTTCGAACCCTGTCTCTAGCGGTATTTGCAGAACCTGGAAAATTCGTCTCTTCTTTTGCCTTGATTGCAGTTTCGAAGGGATGATCCCTTAGATAATTAACCAGTCTTCTATCATGATCATCAGTAGAAATTTTAGGGGGACCAGAACCTGCATTCCTAATAATAGTCCCATGTCTTGCTATTTTTTGTTTTGCCAATAGCACGGTATTCTTGCTTACTCCCAGTTCATCTGCAATATCCCTAATAGCAACACTATCTCGCAACCGACTATAAATAATTGCCTTTTGCTGGGGGGTTAATTGTGGCATATTTACAAATAATATATGATTGTATGTTTGACGAGTCAATCATAAAGTGACAATCTTTATTGACATGCAAATTTTCATGACATTTTACCGGTACCAGGCTTGATGTAAAATTATTCTTAATAGTCTAGGAGAAAATAGAAAAATTTCCTGTCCCAGTTTTTTATCGGCGCGATGGTACGTATGCCGACTCCGAGAATCGAACCCGGGTCGCCATGGTCGAATGCCAGTATTTTTAGATTTTTTAAACCCTCGCAGAAGGTCTGACAGAACCCTATAGTTAAATATATAACTTTTTTGCATAACATGGAAATTCACCAGGCCTTGCCCATAAAAAGACAAACTATCTCTATTTTTCTGACAGTTTTAAGGGCTCTGGAGATTAGGCAGATCAACATCAGATAACCAGACATAATTTTTTTTAACATTCATACTTAAAGACCTCAGCATTAAGCTACGCCAAATAAGTAGCGTACCCATTTTCTATCTCTAAAAGTTTAATTATTTTAGCACAATAAGATGATAATCTATAAATTAATGAGTTTGGTTTTGCATTATAACCTAGTAAATAACGAACAAGTATTTCTATACTAGAAGAAAGCTGAAGAAAATGTTTTCTCATCTTTGTAAACCTCAAAAGTAGGTATTGTCTATATGCAATATCATTAAGTAGGTATGTAAAAAAATCCCGTCTTATATTAAACATGTTTTAAACCAATTTATAATATTTATTTAGATTTAGACTCTTGTTTTTGGGAACTGCATAATGTACGAAAAACTAAAATTTTCTCCTGTCATTAAATTATTATCATTAATACATTAATTAGCCTGCATTTTGCATACGTAATTATAATTTCTTAAGTTCTTAAAATGACAATGCAAGCAAATATGCGAAAGCTCAACCTCCTAAAATAGGTGTGTTTAACAGGTGGTAATACCTAAAAATGTATCTCTAGTTTCATTTTTAAAAAAATTAACAACTTACCTGTATATTAGTCCTTTTAACTTCAATATACAGCCAATTATCCGTAGCAAAAGCTATAGCTAGCAACGCTACAGCTATGATGCTAGTTATAGTAGCTAAACTTAAAGTTACAGCAGAACAAGGCATATCGGAAAACGTACGGAAAATCTTTTAAAAAACACTTAAAACACACGAAAACCACTAAAAAGTACTCGATATACTGTCGACACACTTTAGGAATTATCCGCAGGTCATTTTTAGCGCAAAAAAGTCGAAATTATGGTAAATTCAGGTCGAACGAAGTCAAAATCTCGGAATTCAAGGAACTACTTTGGTCGTCACTAAAAGTAGTACTTTGGTAGCCTGAAGAACGAAGGAACTGGTTTTACCTGCGTGTAAGAAAGTTGAAATAGCTGTTGTTTCATACCACAATGCGTCGACGGTTGTCTACTCTCGGTGATTGTAGTGGTACCGATGCAGGGTACTTGATTCTATGGTATAATCCATTCGGTCAGTTATACATCGGGTTGAACAAAAATTTTTATTTATAATTAACTCACCAGCAACTTTGACTGAGACATAAATAACATGGGCAGAAATAATTTTCTTACAATCATACTGCTTACCTTAAGTTTTAATTTACTAATCAGGCACCTTTGATTGTGAGTACATAATGCCTGTTAATGTAATTTTTATGTTATAGTCAAACTTGCGGGTTAGTTAATTCTGATTAAAAATCTTTGTGCAGCCCAACATATATCTACTAACGATGAAATATTCTTTTATTCAGTTTCTAATATTTAACAGGAAATGAGCTTTTTTATAGTATTGCTGTTATAGATTCTCATATTTTAAAGGCTATCACCTATTTAAGCCGAGAAATTTAACACCTTCATAAAATTCTAAGAATTAATTATGGGCTTGATTTTTAAAAACTGCTTAAGGATTTTTTCCGTCGACCGTGTATTTACATCCGATATTAACGTTCCCAAAATCATTCATTAATGACCCCTATTAATGCATGATTTTCTGTAAATGCACGATTTCCCAAAATCATTCATTAATGACCCCTATTATTGCATGATTTTGGTAATTAAAATTAAAAGCAGCCATGCAAACAAACCAACAAAATAATAAGCTCTACTGATAAGTCATGATATGACGAAACGCGTCTAGGGATGGATCTGACGAAATAAAGAGAAATTCTTCTTCTGTATTCTTGTTTTCGGTTAATAAACCGATGCGAGTTAGCGCTGCCTAGCGGGACTCCTGTAATTGTGACGAATGTCTTTACAGGAGATTTCCTCTTAACATTTTTACTTATTTGTATAAGTTTGTTAGAGGTGCTGGTATGCTCAAGAGTGTCTAATAACGATACAGATGGCGCTCCGTGCCACATATTACTGGTGTGTCCCACCACTGTGCTGCCATAAGCAGCTTTGAGTTCTCTTTGCTTCGTCGGATCCTAGCTCTACTGATGAGTCATGATATGACGAAACGCGTCTAGGGATGGATCTGACGAAATAAAGAGAAATTCTTCTTCTGTATTCCAAAATAATAAAACGTCAATCCAAAACGTCGTCCGCTGTCATTAGTATTTGTAGAATTGTGAAATCTGGATTGTAAAATAAAAGTTGTTAACTGTTTTTCTTCACTTTAGTAAAAAATACGGTCGACGAAAAAACATTGTAACCAACTCTTACATTAAAATGCGATTAATGATCTCGAACATTAACGCGTTCGCTACGCTCACGCGTTAAAATATTTCGATCATTAATCGCCATTATTAATGTACTTGTTGGTTAAATTACTATTAACAGTCTGCAACAATGGAAGGGGTTAACCCAAGGACGGGTTGACATGGATAGGGGTAAGCCCCCCCCTCCCCAACCGATGAGTGCCCAAAAGTGACAAAAATCTTCTATATTTTCCCTGATTGCATTAGTAATATTTGCCTGCAATTTTCCTTGTTGTCTAGATGAGCAATACGAATATGTTTAATTTTTTTTATGTCTGATTTACGCATGTTTCTGTTATCATGTATAGTATTGTCAAAAACTTAATTTTACAGTAATTATATTGTACACAAAATATATTTTATATCATAGTATAATTCAAAAATATAATAGAAAAGCTAAAAAGCTCAGGGTGTTTCATTAAGGTCGACGAGCGGCCATATCTCGGAAACTACTGGGAATAGAAATTCAGGAAAAGAAAATTGATAATCAAAGTGGCCATGAGGAAATCCTGGAAATGATTTTTAAGTTCCGCATTTTGCCGCAAGAGGGCGTAATTGGAAAGTAAATTTTAAAATTTTATATATCTCCGAAAATTCCACATTAAGGTATATCTTGAATACCATTAAAAATTTGGACAATTATGCATCATTTTGGTCTTATGCTCATTGGTGTACCGACTTTATTAAGAGGGGGAGAAGCTGTTGAAAGTATAATCATTTAAATCGCTGTAACTTATAAACGGTGTGCCTAAGGAGAAAAACACAGGATACCATTTTTATGCAGAATTGATCAGGCTAATCAGAAATAATATCCACATGGAAAGATATCAGTGGCGTACCACTTTTTTTCTAAAAAATATATAATCTCTTTTTCATTTAAAGTTTAAAAAAATATTCTATTGGCGATAACGCTGAAACGAACGGAGATATCGAGATGCGTTTTAATATTTTTTCTAGCAAATTTTATCTACTTTTCGATTATGGTATCATAATTATACCGCATGATTTATTTTTTCGAAGTAAAATCAAAAAATGTGATATTATTGCAAATTGCGCCCTCTAGCATTTTTTTTGAGAACTATTATGGACAACTAAATACGATTGGTGAAAGTACATACATTTCTCTTCCTAACAGTCTTTCGTTTACTAAAATCGGATACGTCGTTCATAAGTTACAGCGATTAAAATGATAACACTTTCAATAGTTCCCCCCCCCCCCTCTTATTAAAGTCGGTACGCCAATGAGCATAAGACCAAAATGATGTATAATTGTCCAAACTTTTTAATGATGTTATCAAAGATATACCTTAATGTGGAATATTCGGAGATATGTAAAATTTTAAAATTTACTTTTCAATTACGCCCTCTTGCGGCAAAATGCGGACCTTAAAAATTATTTCCAGGATTTTCTCAAGGCTACTTTAGTTATCAATTTTTTTTTTCCTGAATTTCTATGCCCAGTAGTTTCCGAGATATGGCCGCTCGTCGACTTTAATGAAATTTCTGGCTTAACTTGCCAACTTACTTAAAAGCTTGTGATGCTTGAGTGAGTTGGCCATTTTATACTGTATTGTAAGGAATTAAAGAAAATGATGCGAAGGGGGTAAGATTGGATAAACTAAAGCTAAAAACATTTTTTTGAATGATGGAATTTTGGAATTTGAATTATCTTTATTTGTTTTTTAAATCACGTTTTAGCTGTAGTAGTATCGAGATACTACTACAGCTGAAACGTTGTCGTCGTTTTCAGGTGGCTAGATTTTTCTGTTAAAAATTGTGAGTTGTATGACATTTTCAGGGTTATTGAGGTCAGAAAAACCAACTTTGACCAATATATTTTTAAAAAAGTTAAAGAGTACGGAAGGAATTAAATATGATTTTACCCAAAAATATTTATTTGTATTTATGTCAATGGGTAAAATATAGAGAAACCGACTTGATGTGGCAATTATTGTCAAGAAATAGTGTAAAGTGGGAGTAAATTTAAGAAAATATATATTTATGAGCATGCACAAAATTATAATATACAATTTTTTACAGTGTTATAGTCAGTTTTATATTAAATAATAAAATAAATAATAATAAATTTTTGTCCACCTTTCATTAAAACAAAAAATTTGGTAAACATTCTTGCATTCTTACCTACCTAAATATCATCATTAAAATGAGAAAGATGTTTAAGAAGTTATTCCTGTGTGTTTTAAATTAATAATTTTTTCAAAAGACCCCGAAGAGAAACGCCATTTCCTAAAGCATTAAAATCCGCAGCAGTAAAATATATTTATATTGGAAAATTCGTATTTTTTATGTATTATTTATAAGGTTTTATTCTATATTTAACAGTGAGTAGATTTAGTGGTTAAAACCTGTTATTTTAAGCGAATGAACTATATAATTGTTATCTTATACCACAATGTATTGAAGGTTGTATATGTGTATTCTTGTATTGATGCATACCAATGATGGTACTTTCAGCACTGGGTTCTCGATTCTAATAGTAAGTAGTATAATCATAATGAGACAGGCCGCGCCATCTAGCTGCAACTAAAACAAGGGTACGAAAGATGATTTTAAGTATTGGAATATGACTGGCAGTATCTGATTGATATGTCACTAGATGGTTCTTATTAACAGTAGTGGAGTAAGAAATATATACCTAATATCTAATATTACTAAAATTTTATGAATATTTTAAGGAACGATTCACACATTCGCCTCTTCATCAAAACAAATAAAACCAGGAGGACATTGTTTCGACGATACCTATTAAATATTAATATACCAATACCATTTTAGCCCTTAAAAAATAATTATGTTCGAATGTATATAGCTATGCATAATAGGGCCACGGTTAACTCCGATGGATAATAATTATAAACACTCATGCATTTTGACGCGCCCCAGCCGACCGTGTCCGTGAGCTACAAGCAGCAAGTGAAGACCCAACGCCTAACATACAGTCAAGTGGCTTTGATTTTCACCGTTGCTATGGTTACGTGACATCAGCATGTAACAATTTGCATTAAGATGAAGGGCAATTTAAAAATAGATCAGTCGTATGCCCTATTGTTTTAGCACTGGTTCGCCTAATCTTAAGGTATTTATTTTGAGGCTTCGCTAAACTTACGGTTATAGATATCGTTTTTCAGTTAATTCAATAGTGTAAAATTAGTCAATGTTTGTTTAAGTACCCGCACTATACCTAGCTCGATCTTCACCATTTTTTAAGACCGCTAGCCGCCACTGTATTAAGATTGTAGCGGGATGTTTCTCTGAAATTTGGCCCACAGGAACAAAGTAGAGTGGTTGTCTGATGTCTGATTCTTCGAGAAACAAACAACTAAGAAAATTCTCCCAAATGAAATTAACCTATATGACTCAAACAAAATTAGCAGTTTAATATTCAATGACTGAGTTCAACATCACAATAAAATTAGCTAGGTGGATCTCAACAGTATTTCTAAATTATTTACCAATGTTATTAGCTCCATGCAAAATTATATCTATTCACTGTACAACGCTTCACCACAAATTTCTTAACCAAAAATAAGGCGATCTAGGCAAACTTACCTATATGCAATGTTGCTTCGTTTTGCCGCTACGGGGCGCTAAAGTTTTCAAATTAATATCGTTTTTTCGGAATAATTTCTAAACGCCTTTATCGATTTCCCCTAATTTTGGAACTAAGAATGACCACTATTAATAGCGTGTTTTGACGTAAGCGCCATCTTTTTTTATTACCTGCAAATTTAAAAATTGCGTGACACCCTATATATTAAAAACATTGCATTCTCTTGAACTGAATCCTGTCCATGTTTATGGACGGATTTTAAAAAACTTATTAAATTTTAACTACAGATATTAGAAAATGTGAGAAAGGTATTTAAAAAAATAGCTCCCAATAATTTTTACAATGTAACGAACTTTTGTAATATTTTTTCCGATTTCATTGGCTTATATTTTTTTTTCGATTTTTTTTCCTGCATGCAAATAATTTTCTCACACCCACCTTTCCACTGGTGAAAACAGAAACTTAAAATTCAGTGCCAAGTATAATTCTTTCTACTGAATTGAACATCCTGTTTCAGGCATCAGCCACTGTCGAGATCTTAGCGCCTGAAAAATTAGCGGGATTTAGTTGGTTTGCAAAATGTCCCCAATACCACCTACCTAATAATACCAGGGATAAATTCAGTTGTTTCACTGGAGAAAACAATTGAATATATTAACCCAAATGGCTACTATACTGCCGTCATAGTGAAATATGCAGTAAAGTAAGAAATCAAGTTTTGGAGAAAAACGGCCATATAATATTTTTGTTATTTTGTTTTAATAGATTTATAAAATATAGGGTCTAACACTAACTCTATATTTTTCTTCAGTTTAATTGGTATTAAGTATTTCTATAAAATAATATTAACAAAAATGCGTTTCTTTCTAGTATAACATGACATATTATCACATATTTGCTAAGCAAGAACGCAGTATTCCTCTGTACTGCGTTATTAACAAGTATTCTTTGATGTGCCGCCACTATGGCAAATGGGATTCAAAGCTAGTTTTACCTTATTTTTTTCATAATACTGCATGATTTTCGAAAAAATCCAAGTTAAAATACTAAAACTTGATATACTTATAATACAAAAAAAATTGTGTTTAAAATATAAAATATTGTTACTAATAAAAAAGTTACCACAAATTAGATATTGTGTGTAATTCTAATGTAAAAAAATTATAAAAGTGCTTACTTTTTTAAAAATGGCCTTATGTAAATATATGTTGTTAAATCGGATAAACATTTAAGGCCCTAATGGTATACTTGTAAATAGTTTTGTATTTTCTTCAGGTATTTTTTCATAAAAGTAACTTAGCGAAACTACATGTTTTAGTAGGTATAAAATTTATTAAATAATATAATACTTTTTTTATTTATCAAATGATTCGTTCAAGTCATTGGATTAAGAATTGTCTTCTAAATTAAACCAAAATAGTTTTGTTCCTTCCTTCACTAGGAAACAAGGTATTTTAATAATTGTTTTCTTCTTTAATTTATTTACTTGCACTGGACATCTCTAGGGCTTTTGATCGTGTTTGGCACGATGGGCTTCTAAGTAAATTGCGATCCTACAGTATGCCTAATGGATTTTGTTTATGGTTAACCAGCTTCCTTAAGAACCGTTCTCTGCAAGTGGCGATTGACGGGTTTCTCTCAGACACCTTCACCATCAATGCCTGTGTTCCTCAAGGGTCCATATTGTCGCCTACCCTCTTTTTACTGTATATTAACGACCTTCTAGTGAAAACCCAAAATCCAATTTATAGCTTTGCTGATGACAGCACACTTGTCTCATCTTTTACCTTGACTCCCCAAACATCCGCTGCCGACGCACATCTTCGCAGGCAGCATGAAGTATTGCGCCTCAACAATGACCTGGAAGAAATTTTGGCTTGGGGTGACAGTAACCAAGTCGAATTTAATGCTAAGAAAACCCAGGCAGCAGTCTTCTCCAAAAAGGTTAACATTGCAGAACCGGAAATAGTCATGGCAGGACACGTAATTCCCCTGGCACCGTCTATTAATTTGCTGGGGGTCAATCTGGGAGGTAATATATCTTGGCATGATCACGTTGCCGCAATTGCCAGGGCAGCTGCACAGAAACTTGGTGTACTTTTCCGCACCAAAAGGTTGTACACACCTCATCAACTTTTGACACTCTACAAAGCCCAGATTCGACCATCATTAGAATATTGCTCTGATGTCTGGAGCTCTGCACCCAAGCACACCCTTCGGCTACTGGATTCCATTCAAAGGAGAGCCGTTCATCTGATCGGCGACCCCGAGCTGACCAAGACCCTCGATAGCCTGGAGCATCGAAGACAGGTTGGTGATTTGGCTCTCTTTTACAGATATTTCCATGGCAGGTGTTCGACTGACATTGCCCACTTGATTCCACCTAGAGCAATGCAAAACAGAAATACACGGCGAACCGCTGCCGCTCATTCATATGTTGTTCAGCTTAGTACTCCTCGAACTTCATTGTTCAAGAATTCTTTCATCTGGAGAACGTCATCCTTGTGGAATGATCTTCCTGAGGTCGTGTTTCCCAATGAATACAATCTTCAACGTTTCAAGACCAACGTTAATCGCTTTTTTCGCACACGCACCGCTCCCAGAGCGCCTTAAAGGATTTTTCCTACAGTGCAGATGTTTTATCATAAAAAAAAAAACTCCCCTAGCAATTTGGCCATAAACACAATAGTAAATCAGCTTTCGAAAAAAGAAAATTAAATTGAAATACTACCTAGTGTATTATGTTTTTGGGCCTGATATTATTTAAAAAATAACAAAAAATCATATTAATTTCTATAAAATAAAGTGTAAATGAAAATCACTAAAGGTGAATAATCAAATTTACCCATTGTAGTGACGCCCTTGTCTAAAATTGTGAGCAACCAATATCTTCGCATATTACTCTTTGCTGATATACAATTATTTTATACATGGTGACCAAAAACAAAGCAGTGGGCAATTAGGTCCAATATTTAAAAAAGCCCGGACACGGGAACACAAATATTGAGATAAACTAACAATCAAATGACGTTATTTAAATAAAAGCCAGTAAGTATTATATTACTGCGTTCTTCATTATGAACATGACACAACTGCATTTTTGGTTAGCAAACAATGACGTTTTTATATAAAAGAAATAATATTTTATGCAGTAACCATAGAGTTACTGCGTTTTTTAATATGATTAACTAGGTACTACACTTTTGGTAGTAATTGATGACGTATCAATACGCTTTTAGGATACTAAGAATTTTATTTTTTTATTTTTAAAGAAAAATATTGGATTTTTGAAAATGAGACCATGCTAGGAATATAAAAAACAATCCAAAGAATCACATTCAGGCAAAATCTGAAAATCGATAAAAATAGACTTTACTGCGTTTTTAACTATAACGGCAGTATAGTTGTCAAAAGTGCTTTGCTTAAACGTTTACGATAGAGAAGACTCGCGGTTTAAAGTATTGGATATTAGATAAATCGGCAAGAGAGATCTTTGTTCGGATTCGCACAGTTTTTATCCTATTTTAAAACTTTTAGTCCAGACCTGAACTATCAACTAATGTAAAAAATTTAACTAATTAACTAATTACTTAATATTGTTTTTTTTTCTTGGCAAAAGTAGTTTGACGTAATACGTCTCTTTTAATAACGAAATTGAAAATATCAATCGCCTAATCCATTCATCATCATTCAGTTCAGTGACGTGCTATTTCTAAAGTTTCTTGCTTTCTCAAGAAATTATAGATTATTAAAGTATTTCATTAATATAAAAGAAGTTTATTGGGTAAGTGACAAAATATAAAATATGACTATTTATTTAATACTTGTTTTACTAAAACTGCTTCATGATCAGTTATTTGAAAATATACTCTGCAACATTTGAAAATATCATTTTAAAACAATTTTAAATTAAAACTATTATGTGTTGTATTATTGTCACAATACATACAAATTATTATGTTAATTAGTATGTATTTAGGTTTTTCCCGATAAACATACTATAATAGTTTCCTTCTAACTTAGAAACAAAATTGTTATTTACAGAATGGGTTCTTGCACTATTTTCATAATTGATATTTTTGAAAATAAAATGGTTAATTCGGTGCTATATTAGGAGTTTATCATTAATAAGACTAATTTCTGCAGCTCATTGAAAACGTGCACAAATTTGACCAAATTTAAAATCAGAAAACAGGCGCGATAACTTGATGACTTCGACTTGATAAAAATTGACAATGAGCATCGTTATCGATCTTGTCACTTATGATGTCTGTGTTTTTTTTTACATCCGAATTATTGTAAAATTTTGAGAATCTTTATTTAAAATAACTGTTTTTGGTTTACTTATTGCTCATAGAGCTAGGTTTTACAAAAGATTGGTCCTCAAACTTTCGAACATTGTTTTAGTCTGACAAAGTGGCGATTCTCATCTTGAAAATGATATGAACGTTTTATTTAAAACACTGACACTGGTATTTGAGCAGCACTTTACAACACCATGCTAAGTTTTCTTGGTAGACATATTTTAATATAATATGAATTAAATTTTTTTTATTAATTTTAAGAAATACCAAAAAATAACTTAGGTTAGGCTTTTTTCAACTGTCATTGCATTCGATTTGTCTTCTGTCAATAATTTCGGTATTGCCATTTATGAAATGTGTTAGATATGCTAGTTAAAGAATATATTTTGTTCTTAGAAATTTTATTAACTTATTTTAATAAACTTTGGAGGTGATTTTTTATTTTTCCACATAAGTTTGTTTTCGACAATAATTATTTCTATTGGATTACTTTTCAGGTGTTGTCATATAAGTGTTATAATATTACAACACACTGAACACATTGTCGAGCGGTCAATTTCATGACGTATATTCAATTAAGTCCACCAATTGTATTTTAATTAAATCTATTTATTGTCTTAGTGATGGATTAAAACTATTAAAAAGTACATACACAGAAAATTTTATTTTTTATTCCTTTCTACACTACAACCAAAATTAAAATTTGGTGAAAAAAACTGACCTTTAAAATAGGATGTTGATGAGCTCCTTGGGTCTACTAAGTTCCACAGAACTCACAAACTCTTGTCCTAGAGTTTTCAGTGATTGTAGTATTAATCATGAATAATATAACCAGACCGCGGTTGTGTCTCAGAGGTAGAGCTACTGGCATTCGACCGCGGCGACCCGGGTTCGATTCCCGGAGTGGGCATACGTACAATAAAAAAAAAGTATGTCCGAAATTTAGTGGATTTAAGAATGCAGGGAAAAGTGTAAAAGGTATCATCTCCCAACCCACCCCATTCACACCGGTAACCAGGCCGGATGAGATCGGACATCTTGTGGGGTGCGGAAGAAGATACACACTCCCCAATCGGTAGGTCATGCAATGGCAAGAAAAAGGGTTGATATCCCTTGGGGGGTGTCGCATGACTGAGGATCGTGGTTCGGAACCCACGTTAAACTGTAGGTCCCCTCGGGAATGGCCCTGGCAGCGAACGAAGAGGAAAAAAGCCTAATTCGAAAGAAGGGCAGAACGGCAAATAATATAACCGGTACAGGAGAGGTTTCAAAGGTTGAGGGGTGTATTTAAGTCAATAAACTACATAATAACATAACATACACAATACAATAAAATAATTACCTTACCGCATTTAGTATAAAAAACCATTTTCCATAGTTGTGGAGCCCTAGATGGTTTCAAAGTCTTTGACAGAGTTTCATCGTGAGCCCAACCAGAAAAACAATATGGCTGATATAAAAAGTAACAAGAAGTCTTTTATGAATTTAAAACTGTATTTCCGAGAATATTGCGACTATACTGGAATTCATGGATTAAAATATATTGGAGAAAAGAGATCATTGGGTGAAAAGTAAGATTTAAAAAAAAACTTATTTATAATTTAAAAAAATTTCGCATATCTTCAAGGTAAAACCTGTATTTTTTTTATTAAATATTTTTTCATCGTTTTCAAAATAAGAACATTCTGAATGTTTTAACAAAAATAATCGAGTCGCACGAAGATTTTAATCAATAATAAATTAACCAGACAATTTTGACTGTGACATCAATGACATTGACAGAAATATTTTTTTCCAATCAAACTGGCCTGATTAGTTTATTTCTTGATTTACTAACCAGGCAACTTTAATTGTGAGTAAATAATTTTTGTTAATGGCATTAATTTCACAATGAAAGTGTCTGGTGAGTTTTTTTAGTGTTTGTATTTTTAGTAGGTAATAGCTCTGAGTAAGAAATATATATTTTATTTTATTATTTATATTTGGTAGCCAATAAAATGGCTCTATTTTAACTCGTTATCGTTGTAACGAAAAATTTACCGAAAGTTTTTCTACTCTTAAAATAAGTTATTTTTTAAAACAATATGAAATATTCATATTAATTTTTTTTAAATATTGCGCTTCATCAGAATTATATTTCATCTTGACAATATGGCGCAGGTTAATTATATTTTCCATACTTGCCGAAAAAATAGCTATCTTTTCCTGTCACTATATGAGATACTTAAAACTTATTTTTTAGGATAATTTGGACCTTGATATTTTGCTTAAGTCTATTCACCTGCATCACTGTTGTGTACGAGGTATTTAAAAAGTGGCAGAAAAGTCCAATCATCGTAAACTTTGCAAGTGAGCAAAAGAACATTTTTGACATTACTTTTCCTGCCGTCACCATTTGTCCCGAGACGAAAGTCCTCAGTGACTATTTTAATTATTCATACAGCATTCGAATGTACATGAATGATACTATACCAGAAGATCAGTAAGTAAAAAATCTGAACGATTGAACGTCTAACCGTAATATATTATAGTATTATATCAATTTATATATTATTCATAAAAAAACATGGTAACCCAGAGGGGGGGGGGGGGGGGTCAAGTAATCGCTCCGATAGTATAAGTCCAAAATTACTATGAGTGATTCATCGCTATCAACGCAGCGGGGTTGTACGAAGTTAGAGGAAACAATTCCAGTATCTACAGGGTGTCCCACCGGGAGCCGAATCGATCTATATATAGAAAACTATAAATAGGAAAATTTTGAAAATTTTACAGTATGTTGATGCTGATGGGGGCGACTGGGCTAAAATATTTTTATAATGGTGGCACTTCCGGTTATACCGGAAGTAAGTGTCAACTTGCTTATTTTAAATGGGACACCCTATATATTATTATATTTTTACATTCTACGCAAGATAATAGGCAGATTTTGTATACCATGTCCTATACCTATTTCTAAACGTTTTTGACATATTTGAATTTTTATGTCAAATATGACGTTTGCAAGCCTTAAGGCCTTTTTATATTGGGTGCAATTGCAAGAAAAATGGACTGGAAGTATGCGCTTTGACGACGTTTAGAATAATTATCAATTTTTTCTATAAAGAAGCCTTATTTATTTAATTTAAGTGGGATTCCTTGTTATAAAGGACCTGCTTTAATAGATTTTTTATAATATTTTGGTAACTATTAATAAAGAGTGTTTAAAAATAAGATTAATAATGAAATAACTGCAAAAAGTCTAGAGTTTCAAATAGAAACACCCAAATTTTATAATTATTTCTTATTTAGCATTAAAAATAAGGGTAAGTTTGTGTAAGGTTGTAAATCTCAAAAATTTTTAGTTTTCGAAATATTGCCAATTTAGTATTTTTATATGGCGATCCTGCAACAGATTTTAAGTTCAGTTGCTCCTAGTTGGCTATGACAGCATTGAAGCTGTCACTAAGTCATAGCCAACTAGGCAGCAATCAAATGTGTCATAAAAACAACTATTGCGCGCGAAATACAAACAAAATTTTTTGTACAACTGTTTGTTGTTAACCTTTTTTTGTCGTGTTTAGAAAAAAAATCTAAAATCATAATTCATAGCTTTTAAGGTATTATTTCTTACACCTGTTCCCATTAATATGAAAACCTGAAATAGTTTAAATTTTATTGATTGTCAAATCTATCGTTTTTCGTGTCAAAAGTTTATAGTTGTTTGCTCAAGTTTGGTAGCATTTAAATGTCTGAAAGTGATAGTGAGACACCTCACGAAATTACGGATGCGGCAGAAATCGTTATATCAAATCTTTTGCCCGCGAAATCAAGAATCAAATATGAGAAAGTGTACACTCAGTTTCGCGAATGGTGCAACATAAAGAAAGTAAAAACCGTATCAGAAAATGTTTTGCTCTGTTATTTGGAGGAAAAATCGAAAATATTAAAGCCACCTACACTATGGAGTACCTATTCGATGCTTAAAAGTACGCTAAACATAAAGAAAAATATGGATCTGCAGCGGTTTACTAAATTGGTTCCATTGTTAAAGAGCAAATCCTTTGGATATAGAGGAAAGAAGTCTAAAGTATTAACAAAGGAGGATGTAGCAAGATTATAATTGTTAATTTAATACACTTTAATAATATATTTTTTTTTTAAATGTTTTGGAAATTAATTTTTGCATTTTTATACGAAAACATCAATCAGCTGAGCTTGCCGTGAAAAAATATCATTTTTTTACAGTTATACAAAAATATGCTTTTTTGCCTTACAAATAATATAATTCTGTCACTCCCTGTCATCAGTTTCGCCTTTAAAGTGACAGGGAAATTTCCAGTATATTTTGGCCGCCGAAAGTTCAAAAGCATGAATATTACCGGACATTTTCTTCGTTACCATGGTAATGATTCAAAATTAAAATATAACTCGTGCCTATCAAATTGGAAATTAAAAAAAAATGTAATTTGCAGCCGAGTTTTTAAAATAAAAGCTTTCACGAGCCCACAGGGCGAGGGATATTTTCTGGCAATATGCATTTATGCTTCTATTAAAAAATTGGATTTAAACAAAATTTTCAAAAATTTCCGGGTGTCTTTTATGCACTTGTTATATTAGTACTAAATATTTTTGATCAATATCTTCAGAGTTATCGATAGTATTATATGGAACTTATTTTTTGCAAAAGTACATACATAAAGCTACAATTACTAGTGTTGGGTAGCATAAAGCATTTAAAAATATTAACTAACCTGACAAGTTTGATTGTGACATCAATGACAGTGGCAGACACACACAATCAAAATTTCCTGGGCAAAAAAATCATGATTTAAATCAATGCCATAAATATGCGAATTAAAGTGCCTGGTTAGTTAATTATTGTTAAAATATTTGTGCAACACAAAATTAAAATAACAGGCATAAATCTGATACATTGATAAGTTCAATTAATATTTTGTTTTAGGTTAAAGAAATTACAGTATATGTCACTTCTGTGCAATGTAAACTGGTCCTTTTTTAATCTTCAAAGGCTCAACACTGTTGACGAAGGGTTTTATCATTTTTTGAAAAATGTAAGTTCATGTCATGTACGTTTATTATGAACTAATGGTGCAGACAAATAGGATACATTGTTCTTCAGCATTTCTACTTTTCTATAGTTTGTCAATCAATGGCTTAACTGATTCGAAAGTAGTTTGGAGATTTTAAAAGACTATTCTTCATAATATGAATACGGTGGTTTGGGTATAGAGGGTATTAAAAACACTGGAATTATGAACATATTTCAAAAAATACTGATTATTGAATTTTTTGAAAATGGACACACTCATATTGGCAAAAAGGCACTCTCGAAAGAACGAAAATCGTAATTATAAAGGATAAATTTGAAAAAATAATATCTTTAATCATAAAAGAAAAATTTAATAATACAGGGTGTTAGAAATTCGATGTTCATCATTGGTTTCTTATAAACGGGAAGAGGTTAAATTGGGGCAAAGTTGCACAATTTATAGCCGCCCAATTGCCATGAAGCTAGGGAAATTCGGTGTACTTCCGAAGATTTGTAAAAAATCGAAAATTACCATTTTGGTTTTTAATTTTTTCTGACTTTATTTAAAGAGGTAATGTAAAATACATTGCACACTTTCATTGACACTTTTAATTTTTTATAAAGCAGTGCTTTTAGATTTTGACTCCGACGTTTTGTCTTTAAGATGCTACAGTCAGGTTTGTTTTTTAAATATGGTTTATTGCATTTATATAAACTTGTCATCTGATGTTATCTAAAGAAAATTACTGTTATTAAATGTCAACATTTCTACCCCATAATAACATTTCAGCATTATTTTTTTTTGTTATTACAGACCCAAGGCATCTTTGATAATGTATAACAGATAGAGAACGATTTTTCTTTTTCTAAAAACCCTCACCACGAAGGTTGTTGCTTTCGAGTTTTCACATTCCATAGCAAAATATGACACTTTAACCAAAAGGGTGAATCCTCTTATCGACTTTACCAAATTCGAAAGCTTTTAAAAAATGAACTGCAACGTCTTTCTCGATGATGTTAAAAGGAGAAAAATCGTTCTCTCTCTGTTACACATTTTCAAGGATGGCTTTTTTTTTGATCTGCAATAATCAAAGTGATGAAAGTGATACTGTTCAAACGAGGAAATATTTTCCGAGATTTAAAATAATTACTTTCACACAAGTAATGTACACTATTTTTCCTACGACCACAAATAATTATTGAAAAAACCTTTGATTTGTGAAAAAAATATTTCAGCACTAGTGTTGAAAAATACATATCAACACTAGTGTTGAAATTAGCATACTTAGAATTATGTTCCACTTAATATCTGGTTTCATAGCTTGTCAATAGGCTTTTCCTTTATTTGTAGTTTAACTTTTTCTTTTTTTTCATATTTTATATTATCATATGAAGAACTAATCCTGGATTGACTTCTAGATTAACCAGAATGAAAAATTTTAAATTTAATCAAGGAAAGATGCATTAAAGATAAATTTAATAATCCACCCAATAAGGAAGATTTCAATTCAAAATACCTAATTCTATAAATTATTTAATATTTTTATAAAAAAAGTCAAATACTCCTGACGGGATTTAAACATGTGACCTTTTGATCTGTAGACTAGAGCTCTATTCTCTTCGCTATGGATATCAATAAAGATTTGTTGTTTAATATATGACACTTTCTTCAGCGCGCTTTGTTTTCTCTGGTAATAGATTTTTCAGTATATTATTAACATTATTTTTAATTCCAGATGGCGTATTTTCACACTCTAATTCTGAATTACTCAAAAAATAAATAATAAATAAGTTAAACACTTTACAATTACCGCTTTCTAAAATTTGTTCTTTTTAATAAATAGGGGTTGTCTGTCAAATTGGCACCACATGTTTAAATTAAATAGTGTGCCTTGTATTTCCACTCTAGAGTTGACATATTTTTTTTCAACACGCGTGTGATATTCGGCGCTTTCGAACCAAGTTAACCGTGCTTTATTTTCTCATTTTCATAGTTGGTCGCAGGAAAAAAAAAACAAACCTGACGAAGGCATCTGAAAGACAGAACGTCAGACACGAAATCTAAGAATACTGATTTATAGGATGTAAAAAGTAGCAATAAAAATGTGAAATTTATTTTACAATATCTCTTTAAATAAAGCCATAAGGAATTAAAAACCAAACCGACGATTTTCGGGTTTTTACGAATATCTTCGAAAGTACTTGGAATTCTTTATGATAGTCAGCTAGAAATTGCACAACTTTGCCCCAATTTAATCTTTGCAGTATCTATTACCAATTATGAGATCCCAATCGTGAACATCGAATTCGTAACACCCTATATATAGGGGTTGAAGGATTTATCTGTAAAAATAATAGATTTATGTACAAAAATTAAATTAATCAGTATTTCTTTGAAAATTGGAGAGGTGAGAAAACACCTTTAAAATCAGGTTATAATGATAAATAGACAGTTATCAAATTTTTATTCGTAAGCATTCAAAAACTAGAATTTAGAATGATGGCTTTTACCAAAAGAGAAAAAAAATTAATTTAAATGTTTCCAAATCAGTGAAGAAAGGACAGGCAAAATTGAGTGGTCTGCCAGATCCCCAGACCTCACTCTTTGGATTTTTATTCAAGGGGTGAATTAAAGTCTTGTATTAGAAATGAAAAACTTGAAATTTGATTTTTGAAAAAATATTACAGGGTTCGGAGAATGACTTGGCTATTGCCACAGAGAAGCTATTTATTCTGTGCCTAGCTAACAATCAGAAAAAAAATTAACATCAAATTGGTGCAATTTTTAATTATATTCCATTTACAGTGTGTTCTGTAAAATTACTTAACATTTGCTTTTTTGTGTCAATTTAAAGAATACATTCTTTAAACTCTATACAGAGTTATTTAAATGTACTTTTTTTATTTTTATTTATTTATTTAATCTTTATTTCAAAATTACATTGACAAATACAAAGAAGATAACAAAGTAAAAAAAAATGTCGACAAACGTCGATATAATATGGTTGGTAACATTATGTTAAGAGGAAAAGTTTTAATAAACTATGTTCTTCGACAGCTTCGTTTGGAAAATACAGGGTGTCCAAATTTAATAACGTATTAGCGATGAAGGCGGATCCCATTACATAAAAACTGTTACTGGTCAGTTTCATACCCTAACAAGAATGATAATATGAAATTATATACGTTCAGTGAACTAATATAGCCCAATTATTTATTTAGTAGATTGTAAAGAAACATAAAATATAGGGGAGAGTCAGGTATTGGTGCGCACCTAAGCCAAAATTGTAATATTTCCGAAATGACAAAAGATTGGACTTCTAGGTTCGCTATCAAGATTCTTTAACGATTTGGCTGTAATATTCTGTAATTAATTTTAAATAAAAATGCACATTGTGACTTTAAAATTTCAAAAAGTGACACTGCGCACAATTACCCGACGTATGCGGCTAATAGTGCGCATGGATAGGATAATCGTGCGCATTGAAAAGGGAAACGAATAAAATAATTTATTGAAGCTAAGATTATACTTATTTATTCTTATAGTCTGAATCATGATTTCTGGATTTCATTGTGCCTTTGTTGTTTTATGTTGGTATTTCGGCATCTGCAAAAATGCAAAATATTATAATCTAAGTTATTTAAGACTGTAATTATGGGTTCTTTTGAGGTTATGCCGAAACTCTGAAGTGCTGACTTTTTTGGACCTCGGATTTGGATTTAGCGACCCTAAAAACATATAGTAAACGTGGCCTGACCCCTTTTTGTGTGGCTGCGTTATTTAAATGCATTCTTAACAATGCCAAATGCATGGCGGCTAATCGTGCGCACTGCGCCCGATTAACCAAAAGTGGCAGATTCGGTTTTAAATTCTTTAAAACAATATAAAACATTTTTTGCCTAAATTATATGTGTCAAGAGTACTCATTAAGCAATGTATTAACGCACACGACTATCAAAAAATGGAGAAATGGAAATACTTACGGCTTATTTTTTTCGAAGCATCTACTAGTACACGGCATACGTAAACAACGAAGCGACCATTTTGGATAAGTAAAGTAAAGCGATCCATCTAACTCATATGTCATAGTACACAGGCTTGGCAAAGGATGGCGCCTGAATATGGATTTCGAATTATATACGCCGGTTATGGAAATAAAGACATGCGCATGATTAGCCGCCGCGTACGATTAGCCGACTCTCCCCTACATGTGGTTGTTAAAAAAACTTATTTTTAATATTAAATTATTTAAATGATGATTTATTCTAGGGCGCACCATCCTTTCTAACTCGATGTTCCTGGATGGGGCAAGATTATCCATGCGATCAAATATTTCAGCCTTTGATTACTGACGAAGGATTGTGCGTTACTTTTAATATGTTAAGCAAAAAGGAAATGTATACGAGTGAAGTGTAAGGAATTTTTCATAAATAGTAATAATGGTGCTAAATTTATTTGCAAGTTTCACATTCGACGCTCATCATGGGGATTTAATGCCTTCTATACACAGCTAAAACAAAAGAATCAACTTAGGTATCACCCTGTATAAAAGGCTGATCCGTTTCTCCATCACACCCGTCTATATTAATGGTGTAATAAATTTATTTATTTTATCACCATAATCAGTTCCATATGACACTTATTTTAATATGGAAACTAATACCTACCATACCAGTGTTTTTAGGAACAACATGTATGACCCACCCAGTGCTTATAAGGACCAAACCGCCCCGTATTGGTCAGCGGACTATGGATACACAGCTGAAGCTGGAATTGATACATATCCAAGAAGGGCTCTTTTATCTGGATCGACCAATGCACTTGAAGTAAATTTTGCCATTAACAATACTGATCTGGATTATGGGTGTACACATTTCCAGGGCTACAAGGTAATTTGCTCCTTTACTATTCTTATATTTGATAGTTTTGGCATTAAAATTGTTCAATCGGTTTATATTCAATAAAACTATTGCTGGGTCATACAATGAATTTTTTACAGCTCATTGAAAATATGCACAATTTCCACTAATTTTAAAAATGCAAAACTGGCGCGATTACTTGATGACGTCGGTCCGATAAAAATATACAGTGAGCATCGTTCCCGATCTTTCACTTGTTCCTAGAAGTATAATAATTTATTTAAAGACATAGATAGATAGATAACATATTGGAAATATTACAAATATTACAAAAAACGCATTAAAAAAATCAACACCCTGTAGCAAAAAATTTAAGCCGCTTGGGACATAAAATGTTTATATGAACTTTTCTACATAAAATGACTTGAGAAATCGCATCCTAAAATATTAGCACTTCATTAAGGAACACCCGTCACATTAAAAATTATAAACGCGTCAAATTTTAAGAATACCTATATATTTTCAGTTATTCGTACACTAAAGAATTCTCGCAGTACTATGTTAAAAAAAAATGTCGCCTTATTTTATTTTGTCTAAAACAGCTCATTACCACGCATTTCCTATGTTTAAGGTGGTGCTTCACAGTCCTCATAGATTTCCCACCGTTCACAGCCACTATTTCCGAATTCCACTGAAAAAATCAGTCAGTGCTGCCATCATGCCGGGTATGTTGACCACGTCAGAAGACGTTCAGCAATACAGCGTGAAGAAACGGAAATGTTATTACCAAACGGACCGACAACTAAAATATTTTTCTAAATATTCACAGTTAAACTGCAGAACCGAATGTCAGTTGAATTTAACTTTGAGTAATTGCGGATGTGTGGAATTTTTTATGCCAAGTAAGTTAAAATGGGTTATTCTGAACTCAGTGGCGCCGAAACATTTAAAGCGGACATAGCCCCCGCTGTGCTCGGCTTTCTTCCCTCCCTTAATAATGGTTGGTGACTTATCGCTTTCATATCAAGAACAGTGGGTTGCACGGAGTCAGTTGGAAAAATCCATAAAAATAAGTATCCTGCACTATTGGAGTTTTAAAAATACACTAGAATTGTTTCCTCTAACTTCGTCCAACCTGCTGCACTCTACAGGGTGTCCCAACGGGAACCGAATCGATCTATATATAGAAAACTATACATAGGAAAATTTTGAAAATTTGAGAGTATGCTGATGCTGATGGGGGCGACCGGGCTAAAATATTTTCATAATAGTGGCACTTCCGGTTATACCGGAAGTAAGTGTCAACTTGCTTATTTTAAATGGGATACCCTATATATTATTACATTTTTGCATTCTACGCAAGATTCTAGGCAGATTTTGTATACTATATCCTATACCTATGTCTAAACGTTTTTGACATATTTGAAGTTTAATGTCAAAAATGACGTTTGCAAGCCTTAGAATAATTATCAATTTTTTCTATAAAGAAGCCTTATCTATTTAATTTAAGTGGAATTCCTTGTTATAAAGGACCTGCTTTAATAGATTTTTTATAATATTTTGATAACCATTAATACAGGGTGTTTAAAAAATAATATTAAAAATGAAATTGAAAAAACTGCAAAAAGTCTAGATTTTCAAATGGAAACACCCAACTTTTATAATTATTTCTTATTTAGCATTAAAAATAAGGGTAAGTTTGTGTAAGGTTGCATATCCCAAAATTTTTTAGTTTTCGAAATATTGCCAATTTAGTATTTTTATATGGCGATCTTGCAGCAGATTTTAAGTTCAGATGCTCCTAGTTGGCTATGACGGCATTGAAGCTGTCACTTGCCATTTGACAATAATAAATAACTATGCCGGGACGCTTAAATTGTACAGAGTCATAGCCAACTAGGAGTAACTGAACTTAAAATCCGCTGCAAGATCGCCATATAAAAATACTAAATTGGCAATATTTCGAAAACTAAAAATTTTTGAGATATACAACCTTACACAAACTTACCCTTATTTTTAATGCTAAATAAGAAATAATTATAAAATTTGGGTGTTTCCATTTAAAAATCTAGACGGTTTGCAGTTTTTTCAATTTCATTTTTAATCTTATTTTTTAAACACCCTGTATTAATAGTTATCAAAATATTATAAAAAATCTATTAAAGCAGGTCCTTTATAACAAGGAATCCCACTTAAATTAAATAAATAAGGCTTCTTTATAGAAAAAATTGATAAGTATTCTAAGGCTTGCAAACGTCATTTTTGACATAAAAATTTAAATATGTCAAAAACGTTTAGACATAGGTATAGGACATGGTATATAAAATCTGCCTAGAATCTTGCGTAGAATGCAAAAATGTAATAATATATAGGGTGTCTTATTTAAACTAAGCAAGTTGACACTTACTTCCGGTAACACCGGAAGTGCCACCATTATCAAAATATTTTAGCCCGGTCGCCCCTATCAGCATCAGCATACTGTCAAATTTTCAAAATTTTCCTATATATAGTTTTCTATATATAGATCGATTCGGTTCCCGGTGGGACACCCTGTATATAAAAGCCATAAATTAATGACAGTAGTTTTGAACTTGTATAGTACTTTTTAACATCAATAACTGTTTGGGTTAGTAGTGATATGATATTTCTCTATTATACGCTTTTGTTTTACAAACTAGGTAGGTACTTCTTTTTTCAGGAAATAATACCATGTCAATATGCGGCATTGGAAAACACGAGTGTGTGAAAAATGTATCAGGTAATTTTTGTAGTCGGAACATTTTTCTGATATTTCAACAGCCGTTTATTCTGTTTCAGCTAAACAAGCATTTCTACTTTTGAAAAGACATTTAGACCAGAACACTCTTGACAATAAACAGCACGAAATTTTTCAAAAGCATTTTAAAGAAAACATTAGTAAAACAGCGGCTAGGCATTTTTGTAACTGTCCTGATATGTGTAATAATATTGATTATAATGTGGAAATCACCGAGAGCGATTATGATTGGCCAAGAAAAATGGCCGCCTTGGGAGTTGACGTTGTTGCTGAAGATGCAGAAGGGTAAAAATTACGTTTTTAAAACACTACCATCTTTTTAAACTTGAAGTATCGCCCCACCTGACTCATACACTATTATAGGTACGATGTTATTACACGCAAAACTTTTTTATAGCCGTCATTTATTTTCTACAAGATGGCGTTCTTAATTTTCATATTCAACTTTTCGTTCTTTAAATACCAACCTCAAGTCAATTTTCTTAAATACGGACCTGGAATTTTGAATACAATTTTAGGGACTTCAAAGCTTTATAAATTTAATACAATTTAAAGTTTTTAAAATTTTAACGTTTTGTCATCTAATAACACATTTTTTCAAGTTATCTTTTTATATCATTACGGTCCTGAACATTTAGAGCTAAACCAAAAAAAAATATTCTGATTTGAAAAATCCATTCATTCATTTTGATATATTGTAAGAGAAATGACCAAAAGTCTCGGACTCAAATATTTTGTTCTGTTTATTTTTGTTACTTATATATGCTTCACCAGCATTATCAGATCGTATAAACAGTAAAAAAAATTGAAAATGTTTTTGAAACAAAATTAAGCGCATTACAGTAACATAACAAAACTAACACTCCAGTTACCTTTTCTTTACTCGGAAGCATTTATTATTTTCTGTATTACAGTATTTTGGTCTAGGTCTATAGCAAAAACCACAGGACTGAAGATGTTATATTCATAAAATAAATAATATAATACTAATAGGTTAGGTTAGGTTAGGTAAGAGTGGCAGACCCTTGGTTCTGACCAAACGGTCTCACGTAGTCCTGATTAGGTCCGTTGTGATACCACACGTGTTCCGTAGAACCCACCTTCATCAGATCACTGATGGTTTATGCGACGTAACCGCGGAAGGATTTTAACAACTCATTCAAACCAGCCACTACTGTTCAGAAATCTGCTCAGCCGTCCAAGTTGTAAGTTGTTTAGTTCCTCCAGGCTATCGAAAGATGATTCACCCAGAGTAGTGAACCTCCTTCTTGCGAGGCCAGGGCATTCACACAGAAAATGTTGAATACTTTCTTCCTCTTCCTCATCTCTGCAGCTTCTGCAGAAGTCGTTAGTGGGTATTTGCATACGTTCGGCATGTCTACCGAAGAGGCAATGTCCGGTAACAACCGCAGTAATATTTCTCACGTCTTTTCGACTGTGTCTCAATAGCTCTGCGGTTCTCTTTTTATCGAATGTGGGCCACAGTTGCCTGGATGTACTACAGGTTGTCAACCCTGTCCATCTGTTCTGTGCAAGCTGCTTGGCCGTGTAGTCAATCTCCTCTTTGACCAATCCCAGTGGTTTGTTCACTGTATTGTCTGCTAGATCAGCTGGCATGCCTGCGCCCTCTCTTGCGAGCGCATCGGCAGCCTCGTTGCCATCTATTTTGGAGTGTCCAGGAACCCAGCACAGAATAACCCGATGTTGGTTGCCAAGTGTGCATAGATTGTTGCGGCATCGCTTTACGAGCTTTGATTTGACGCTGCTGGAACAGATTGCCTTAATCGCCGCCTGACTATCACTGAAGATGGTGATTGACGAGGCTACTCCCAAGCCAAGGTGTTCCTGCAGGATATTGACCGCCTTCTCTACTGCCAGTACTTCCGCTTGAAAAATACTACAATAGTTGGGGAGTCTATACGATTTCTGTATTTGTAAACTTTCGGAAAAGACCCCGGCTCCCACACCGACGTCCATCTTTGAACCGTCTGTGAAGATTGCGTGATCTGTTTTCGTTATATTCTGATTGCCTTCCCACTCTTCCCTACTCGGAATGAGTATAGAATACCTTCTATCGAAGCATGTTATTGGGACAGAGTAATCAGTCGGGTCTCGTAGATTATTCCCCGGGTGAATCTTTAGTATACTGCTGTGCCCGTAGTTAGTTTCCTTCCAGAATTTCGACTCTTTTAGTCGCAGGGCACTTTTTGCAGCTATACTTTTTCCATAGATATCCAAGGGGGGTATATATAACATGACCTCTAGCGCCGCTGTCGGGGTTGACTTAAGGGCTCCGGTTATTCCTAAACAAGCTGCCCTTTGTATCTTTGTTATTGACTTAGTGTGCACTGCTTTTTCCAAAGCGGTCCACCAAACCAGGACCCCGTATATTAATATAGGTCTTATAATAGCTGTATAGATCCAGTGTACTATGTGGGGTTTTAGTCCCCATTTTTTTCCAATTGCTTTTTTGCAGGCATATAATGCTACCGACGCTTTTTTAACTCGTTCTTGCAAGTTTATGCCCCAGTTTAGCTTGGAGTCAAGTACCAATCCTAAATACTTTGCTTTTTCCTTAAGCACTAAAGCATTATTGTCGAGTACTGGGAGTCTGAAGTTCTCGATCACCCTTCTGCGTGTGAATAGAACTACCTCCGTTTTTTCGGGGTTGATTTTTAACCCGCATTTCATGGCCCACTGTTGTAGTATTCGTAGCGCCATTCCTGTTAGGTCGCTGATTGTGTTTACAAATTTACCTGACACTAGTATAACTATATCGTCAGCGTATGCAATCACTTTTATTCCAGCCTTCTCCAACGCTATGAGAACTTTATTTAAAACTCTCAGCCAGAGTGTTGGTGACAGAACCCCGCCTTGCGGAGTTCCTCTTCCAGCAAATCTGACCATCTCGCTACTTCCCAAACTGGAGCAGATTTGACGGCCTTTCAACATCCTCCTAATCCAACGGCAGATGTAGTTATCGACCCCTGTTTCTATTAGAGCGTCGCACACTGCCTCGGTCGTGACGTTATTAAAGGCTCCTTCAATATCCAAGAAGGTACCTAGGGTGTACTCTTTATTGTTAAGGGATTTCTCAATAGTGCCTACTACTTCGTGTAGCGCCGTTTCCACTGATTTCCCTTTGGTATAAGCGTGTTGAGACGAGCTTAATTCTCGCTCTCTCACCGAGTTCTTGATATGCAGATCCAGTAACCTCTCCAATGTTTTGACAAGGAACGAAGACAGGCTTATTGGTCTGAAGTCTTTGACGGTTACATGACTGCTCTTACCAGCCTTAGGGATGAAGACTATTTTTATCTTATTCCAGTCAGCCGGCATGTAAGTAAAATGCAAGCTGCTTCTGTATATCACCAAGAGCCAAGGGATCAGGATTCTCTTCCCTCTTTGTAGCATGGCGGGCATTATCCCGTCTAATCCTGGTGATTTGTAAGGTTCAAATGAGTCAATCGCCCATTCTAGCTTATCGTAAGTGACTACTGATTTGATGCTATTCAAATCCGGAACGTCTCCTTGATCGATAAGGGGCTCTATGGCCGATGTATTACCAGGAAAGTGGGAATCCATCAGCAGTTCAAGGGTTTCCCCACTACTCTCTGTGTATGTCCCATCATCTTTTTTTAGAAAAGAGGGAGCACTAGGCTCCTTTGATAGAACTTTTCTAAGTCTAGCGGCTTCGTTTGTACTCTCAATCCGCTCGCTGTAATTGTGCCAAGCGCTTCTTTGAGATTTTCTAATCGCTTTCTTGTACGTCTTTAGAGCCTCTCTATAAGAGCTCTCATCTTCAGTACGTTTGCTCTTTGCTTTGTTAAATAGCCTTCGCATGTCCCTTCTTAGCTGACCCAGCTCTGCGTTCCACCATGGTGGGTATGGCTTTTTCGCTGGTCTGCTTATCGGACAGCTTTTGAAAAATGCTGCTTTCAGGGTATTTGTTAGTTTATTAACTGCTTCATCAATTGAAGCCTTATTTGGTAAGAGATTATTGGGAGGATTTGCCAGTTCTCCAGAGATGATTCCGCAAAATTTTTCCCAATCTGTTCTTTTAGGGTTACGAAATGGTGTAGGCAAGTACGTGGACTCACTGATATCAAATAGAATCCAACGATGGTCCGAGAACGAATCCTCGCTGGACACTCTCCAGTTTTGTACCTTTAGATCGTTGGATTCATTTGTAAGCGTGACGTCCAGAACTTCCTGTCTGTTCGCAGTAACAAATGTAGGTGTATTACCGTTATTGCATAAGCTAAGGTTAGTATTTATAATAAAATTAAAAAGACACTCACCTCGGTCATTGATGTCCGTGCTACCCCATATTGTGTGATGGGCGTTGGCATCACATCCCAAGACTAGGCTTTGCTTAGAAATCCTGGTAGATTCCACAATATTTTGGACATCTACCGATGGAGTTGGAACGTCATGCGCCATGTATACGGATGACAGTATTATTGGTGTCCCTCCTTTGCGCTCCAGTTTGACCGTTGTTATGTCCTGGTTACTAAAATTAGGCATTAGGAATACTTTATTTTTAGCTAAAATACAAGTTCTTGGCTTACCATTGCCCCTGGCGTAATAGAGAGAGTAGTTTCTTAGCCTTAATCCACATATGGCGTCATTTCTGACCCAAGGTTCCTGGATCAAGGCGATGTCGAGGCCCTTCTCCTCCATGAGAAGAGCCAGATGGCTAGAGGCCATTTTACTGTGGTGGAGGTTGATTTGGACCACTCGCAACATCGCTGGGCGTCTGTTGTGGTTCAACTTCCATTTCTTGAGTCGTCTCCTTCTCTGGAGCCGCACTCTGTTCATCTTCCATTACCGTGGCAGATGTCACTGTCTCCTCCTTCCTTCCGACATCCTGCTTGGGTTTGGCAAGATTAACTTTCTGGTCAATCCCCTTGTGTTTGGGGATGCCCTTATATATATTCACAGCGATCGCATTAAAGCCGCAGTGAAGCTTAAACTGAGCTTCCTCTAGGGCTGGTAGCGACTCGTCTGTGAGCTGGAGGATTACGCTCCTCCCTGTGGGTTTTGGGTCCTCCATCTTTAGAACCTTCCATTCCTTGCAAGGAATCTTCGGGTTCTGGGCTGCCAAGAGTGGCAGCAAGGACTTCTCTGGAATGGTTGGCACTGGCAACCAAATTCTAGCTCTCGGACACTCTGGAAGTTCCGAGCGGGGGATGACCTGTAATTGGGCAAGTTCCCAAGGTTGTCCGATCTTTTTGACACTCTCTTTCAGAAATGCTAAGGAAAAATCATCAGTGCAATTGATGATCTTTATTCCTCTAGTCCATCCTGAGGTGTCGTACTGAGGGATCCTGTCGGCAGGATTGGCTATTAGAAACTCCATAAGGATTTCCGTTAGCCTCCTTTCAACCAGGATCCAGCGGTCTGCTGTGATCTTCCAGCATTTATTGCCGGCATCAATCACGGCCACTTGGAGGCTGCTGCGGGTCACTTCCGACATTGTTCTACTGTCGGACCGCTCCCTGAAAGCAGACTTTTTCTGGCCCCCTCCACTACTAAGCGCAGCGGAACTCTTCGTTTTTGAAACTACCGCAGAGACTTTCTTGGTCTCCGCAGTAAGTCCCCTAGAAGACATTCCAGCTTTGCCTTGCTGTGGAAAGGACTTCCTTTTCTTTAGTTCTTTTGGGGTGCTCTCATCGTCTGTAGAACGTGTCCTCTTTCCAGCGACACTTCTCTCGAAGGTTGCACCCGGTTTTTGATACGTATAGGGGACGTGGAATGGGTCTTGGGCCAAGAGTTCTCTTGCCCACTTTATCGTCCCATTGTCCCTACTTGAGAGTTCAGCTGGCTGTTTGCTTTCCAGTTTTACTAGAAGATGCCTAGCCCTTTGGCACTGTCGCATCTTTCTTGTACCAGCTGATACCTTTCTGTGAGGTTTGCTGTCCTTAGGATCCGCCTGCTTTGTGTCAGGTGATCGTAGCAGCTTTTCCTCCTCGCTTTCATTAATGCTGTATGGGCTACCCTCGGTGACCGAATCACCGCCTGGTAGCTTGAGCTGATTATCTTCAGCGTTCTCTTTTGTTTTTTCTTTTTCGTTTTCCATGTAGGTCCCACGAGTAAGCTCGGAAATAAAGGTCGATCCTGGCAGAGCCGGCATACCAGGACAAGGCGCTAATACTGCGGTGATTGCCTGGTCCACCACAGGAGCTCGTTAAAGGCTGATTTCACCCTCAGCCTTCCATCCTAGGCACGGTTGCTCACACCACCTCGGATTTAGGTACCTCACAACACGACTGAGCGAAGGCAATTGATGTGCCAGACTCAGTCTTAGCTGACTTTCGTCATTACCAGCGGGCGCCCGCGGGGAGGACTCGAAGTGAGGATTTTGCCCGCCATATAATACTAATAAAAAATAGAATTCTTCTCATGCCTTATAAACTTACTTACTTCCTAGAGTATTGTGACGATAACTTTTATTGAAATAAAACGGCCTAAACACGATATTATATTAAGTTATCCTAAAAATAATTGCCAGGGTCGTGATAGCGTAATAGTAAAGAAAGAATAATTTAAAATACTAATGATGTGTGTGATATTTGATGACAAAACATTAAAATTTTATTAATCTATAATTTGTATTAAATTTCCAAAGCGAAGAAGTCCCTAAAAATGTTTTTAAAATTCCAGGTCCGTATTTAAAAAAATTGACTTGAGGTTAGTATCTAAAGAACCAAACGTCGAATTTGAAAAATAATTACGCCATCTTGTAGAACATCAAAAATAAGGGCGCAAAAAATTCAAAACCAAAACTAAAAATATCGGTTTCCGAAGGTATTCGGAATATTTAGAATTTTCATTCACCAAATTATTAAGCCCCAAAATACGTAACTTTGCCTTAATTTAATCATCTTCGTATCTCTTACCGTTTTCGAGATCCTTTTTTACGCACACGAATTTGTAGCACCCTGTATAGTATTATTAGTTTTCCGCTGGTCTAAATTTAACACCCTATAGTGAATATGGAGGTTCATGTTTATCCTTAACATTTTATGTAGAATTTTACAACATACATAAAAATTACTTGCATCAGAATTGTCTACCACCAAACGAATAAAAAAATATTTGCTTTTTCAGAATGTCTTCTTCCCAGCTTCAAATATACTTCAAAACAAACACATTCATACCCCAAGAAAGAAACGAGGTCTTTGGGACTTTTGATTTTCTGGCCAACGTTGGGGGTCTATTGGGACTCTTTATAGGATTTTCTTTATTATCAATGATAGAGCTGATATACTTTTTATCTTTAAGATTAATCTGTAACTTAAGTATCTATAAGGCTTTTTATGGCAAACCTGAATGTAAACCTAAAAATCCGATGATTGAAACAGTGACTGTAATCAAGTAAATAATTCACTTTTGAATAATCATCTTGCTTAAGATGAATTTGTAAATTAAATATCTCTAAGGAACTTTATTACAAACCTAAATGTTAGCCCAAAAATTCGACGATTCAAACAGTGATCGTAATAAAATAAATAATTTAACCTTTCTGTAATGATAGTTCTTATGAATGATAAACATGTTTTGGACTTGAATTGTCCTTAGTTGTTTTACATCACAACGTTTCGACTAGTAAGCATCTCCAGTCGCCTTCAGGTGAATACTAAATAAGTACAGTAACAACAGCTCTAAGCTGCACTAGAAAACAACTGAGATGGGTGCAGTTATGTGTTTAGTTGCTGCGCGGTATATTAAGTTTATATCTACTCAACAAAGGTTTCCAGATATTTTTGTTATCTAATGAGGGCTTAGTAAAACAATCTGGGTTTTGGTGTATGGTAGCAGCATCCTTGAAATTTCTCTTCCTCCAGTGTGGTTTTTTATGCAGGATTTGAGCTTCTGTCCAGTTGATATGATGGCCGTGTGTCCAGGCATGATCAGCTGCACCTGATTTCTCGGTTTCTTCTTTAAGCGTGTTGTTTCTGTGTTCCTTGTTTCGGAGGATCCTTTGTTTCGAGTGGTCTTAGTGTCTTACCAATGTAAGACCGGCTACATTTGCAGAACATCTGGAGGACACAGTTTTTCCTTTCTTTTTGGCTTGTAGGTTTCGTCTTCGTCAGGTGGCTCCTTAAAGTGTCTCTCGAGCTGAATACCGTATTGATGTTGTATCGTTGTCCTAGTCTTCTAATTCTCTCAGATATTCCTTTGACATACAGAATGCTGAGTGTTGAGTGGGACTCTATTTACTTCTTATGTGTATTTGACCGATTCCAGCGATTTTAATAATAATAAAGACATTTTTTTGTGCCATAAACAACTACAATAAATTAAACATATGTAGGTAATAAAATAAACTTTTAAAAATTATAAATTAAATAACTAAATATTGGTGACAGTAAGATACCAGTTGGCACAAGAGATTTTAATTAGTAATTAATCTGACCAAAAGACATTTTTTTTTAAAATGTTTAAAAGTAGAATGGTTTAATTTTTTTATATCAGATTGTATATTATTATATATGACTGAACTATTATTATATTTAAAATGTGTATTATATTTTTCTGTACGATGTGCTGGTATTTCTAAATTATTTTGATTTCTGGTATTTATGTTGTGATTTATGAGAAAAAATTTTCATATACTTTTGATCAGGTTTTTTAGTAGAAATTACATATTTTATAAATAATTTATCAACTAAATGCATGGGGTAGCTATTTTTATTGAGGTCGGTCTTAATGTAGTTAGTTTCTGCTTTGAGGGCTTTATTTGAGTTGGTAATCCAAAGTACTCTTACTATGCCATATTTTGAGTTGTTTAAGTGATTTGAAGTGTAATTAAGATATTGACCTGTATGCGTAGGTTTGTGTACACTAAAGTTTGGATGGTGTTGCAATTTTTCTTTACGTTGACATCTACGAAAGATAATTAATTATTTTCCTCTCTGTAAAATAATTTATTGGATAATCGTAGGAATCCGCCAAATATATAAAAGAAGCAAATATAATCACAATCAACACTCAACATTCTGTATGTCAAAGAAGTCTCTGAGAGAATTAGAAGACTAGGATAACTATATAACATCATTACGGTATTCTGATCGAGATACGTTTTAAGAAGCCACCTGACGAAGAAGAAACCAACAAGCCAAAAATACAGAAAAACTGTATGTACCAGATGCCCTGCAAATATGGCCAATCCTATTTTGGCGAGACACTAAGGCCACCCGAAACAAGGATCAAGGAACATAGAAACAAGCCGCTAAAAAGACAGACCGAATAATCAGGTGCAGCTGACCATGTCTGGATACACGCCCATCATATTAAGTGGACAGAAGCTCAAATCCTGCATAAAGAATCAGACTGGAGGAAGTTTAAGAACGCTGCTACCATACACCAGTACACATATTATTTTAGTAAGCCCTCACTAGATATAAGAAATATCCGGAAACTCTTGTTAAGTAGATGTAAACTTAAAATACAGCGCAAAAAGTAAATGATTAAGTGCACCAATCTCAGTTATGCGCCATCTAGCTAGTATAAATAGAGCTGTAGACGATTGGAGATACTTACCAGTTGAAACGTTGTGATGTAAAACAAATAAAAACAATACAAGTCGAAAACTCTTCTATCATTCCAGAAAGATCATTGTCTCCAACTTTCAAACTGACGATAGGTATTATGCTTAAGAATAATTTCTAAATTAAATATCTATAAGGAACTTTTTGACAAACCTAAATGTAAACTTTAAAATCCGATGATTAAAACAATGACTGTAATAAAATAAATAATTTTACCTTTATTTAATGATATGTATTATGCTTGTCATTTCTTGCCCATCTATCGAATTAGTCTTTTTTCCTCTTCGTTCGCTGCCAGGGTCATTCCCGAGGACACCTACGCCTAAAAAATTATGTTTAAAATTCATTTCTAAATTAAATATCTATAAGAATCTATATGGCTAACCTGAATGTAAACCTAAAAATCCGATGATTGAAATAGTAATCGAAATAATAAAAAATGTTACCTTTATATCAGTTCCGGAGATACAGAGCTTCCAAAATCGCATCGTTAGATTTTGTCTTGTGTCTCAACTTCCATTTTGATGCCGCGTATCTCCGGAACGGTTAGAACTAAAATGTCAAGAAATATATATATATTTTGGAAATCGCACTGCAAAATGCAAAATTCTGGTAAAAATGTGGATTGCCGTTAAAAAATCAAAATAGCATAATATTTGTCTCTTTTTGACATCTGACATAATTGATGGAATCATAGTTAGCTCAACCATAAAAAAAAATTTATTTTAAAGTAGGTTTGGTATTTAAAAAAATCCAATATGGCATCCTATGTGTTAAATTTGTGAATTAATATATTTTTTATGCAGAATTGACTAGGCTAATCAGAAATAATATCCACATGGAAAGATATCAGTGGCGTCCCACTTTTTTTCTAAAAAATATATAACCGCTTATTCATTTAAAGTTTTAAAAATGATTCTATTGGCGATAACGCTGAAACGAACGGAGATATTGAGCTGCCGTTTAAACATTTTTTCTAGCAAAGGTCATCTACTTTTCGATTATGGTATCATAATTATACCGTATGATTTATTTTTCGGAGTAAAATCAAAAAATGTGTTGTTATTATTACAAATTGCGCCCTCTTTTTTTTTTTTGAGAATTATTATGGACAACTAAATACGATTGGTGAAAGTGCATATATTTCTCTTCCAAACAGTCCTTAGTTTGCTAAAATCGGATAAGTCGTTTATAAGTTACAGATATTTAAATGATTACACTTTCAACAGCTTCCCCCCTCTTATTAAAGTCGGTACGCCAATAAGCATAAGATTAAAATGATGCATAATTGTTCAAGCTTTTTAATGGTGTTACCAAAGATATACCTTAATGTGGAATTTTCTGAGATATGTAAAATTTTAAAATTTACTTTTCAATTACGCCCTTTTGCGGCAAAATGCGGAACTTAAAAATTATTTCCAGGATTTTCTTATGGCCACTCTAGTTATAATTTTTTTCCCCCCGAGTTTCTATATCCAGTAGTTTCCGAGATACGGCCGGTGGCCATTCTTAATGGGACACCCGGTAGGTATATAGATATAATTTAGCATTGAGTTGGTAACCTTGGAGAAGAATTTAGCAATATTGGTCGGATGCTCTTCAGATAAAAATAAAATATCCTGAAAAGTAAGTCCACGCCTTTGTCACTTAAAATTAAGCGCCATAAAGCTTGCTATACGCAGATTACTTGACTTCCAACAGAGGATATTCCACACACATAAGCTTTAGTCACTGTTAAGCGCTCGCTATGGCAAGCTCAAGTCCGACTTCTCGGCGAAGCGTGTGACACGTGCGAACGGAAGAAAAAATGACAATAGCGACGTCTGCTTTGCGTCCGAACGTCCTCCCGAGGCGTCGCGACGTAATATGTACAGGATGCCCCGATTTTGGTTCTGATTTGACGGACAGTGAATTTTGTGTCATTAAAATGTGCCATAAGTTTAAAACATGTCAGGCTTTAGTGTTTGTTATTTTGGTTATTTTGGGAAGTTGTGGAACAAGTGCACAAGGTAAGAATTTTTACAAAACTAAACTTTAAAGAGAGTGTTTAAATAATATCGGCTATGGTTTTATATGTATCAGGTTATGAGTGTTGCTGTGCTTTTATTACAAATATTTTCAAAAAATTGCTTCTAGTTAATGTCTTAATTCCAAGCTAACTACTTAATTACATGGAAAATAACAATATAATATTATATTAACAATGGGAGTATTTAAAGAAAGTTAATTTAATTGATAAATAAAAAAATTATAAATTATTTAATTTAGTACTAGATATGTATTTCATTATTTTTATTCTTAAGTTATGAAATTTTGAATCCTTCCGATAGTTTTTGAAAGGTTGTTATCTATATTTTATT
The DNA here is from genome assembly GCA_935413205.1 of Polydrusus cervinus. NCBI lineage: Eukaryota > Metazoa > Arthropoda > Insecta > Coleoptera > Curculionidae > Polydrusus > Polydrusus cervinus. Next base: position 17,849,044 of record OW284515.1, read on the forward strand.
ATTTCGTCATATAATCAACGTCAAAATATGCTTTATTGTAAGAAAGAAATGCCTTTACCTACAAAGCCTTTAAAAATTTTGACTTACAATAAAATATAATATAGTAAAAATTAAAATATTCGATTAAGAAATGTAAATAATTATGTTTCTCCACGACAATTACTGAATACAATAAGTCCAAAATTATTTTTGATAATAGAATGTAAAAACTCTCGCTCTTTAGTTGGAATATTTATTCTGAAACACTTGCTTTTTATGCGTTTTGCGTGTATTTTCATTCCATAAAAAGATACGGAATAAATATTCGGTAATTGATTTAAACGAAATAGGTTGCCATTTTTCATTCCATAACAAGATACGGAATAAATATTCTGTAATTGATCTAAACGACATAGGTTGCCATGAATTTCGAAACTGTCAATGGCAGCAGACAAATTTAAGTCGAAATATGAGTGAAAAATAGGATGAATCAGATATGGAACTGGATAATACTCCACCTGAAATTACAAATATTGCGAATAGTATTTTTGGTCGTGGAGAAAATATAGTCTGCTACTCGGTTAGAATAAAAATTCGATACTCGTGGTTCCTTACGCTCGCTACGCTCGCGTTCGGAATCTTCCACTCGAATCAAATTTTCATTCCAACCTCGTTACAGAATCTACTATTATATTCCGACGTGTCATAATGACATTATTATGGATTTCATTTTCAGTGTCAAAATGACATACTTTATAGGACTGAGTACTATAATGAAAAATGGACGCAAAAATGAAAAAATGTATTTAAAACAAAATGGAACAAAATTTAATGATTAAAATTAAAAGTAACATTATTACAATTCGTTAAATTGATGTTGGAAATAGGAGTTGAAATTATTGCATTGTTGTGATTTTTAATTTCTATGGTTTCTGTTTCTTCTGAGGGAACGACAGTCGATGAAACACTCGATAATGATTTCTTCCCGAGAATGGCTGTATAAATTATCATTGACAGTTTTAATAGCAAGTATGTTTCGTTGTCTGCCTCTTGTAAAAACTTTGCAATATTTTCTTTAGTCAAAATCCTTGATTTTTTGGGTGTGTAAGAATCAGATTTTCGTTTAAAAAAGCTATCAATTGATTGAACTTTCTTATGTCGACGTTTTTCTTAAGTAATAGTGTACTCCTTAACATAGAGTAATAACTCCATAAACTCGAAGACTTTTTCTTCATTGATTCTTCCGTGAAATATGTCAAAAGTACCTTTTCGTGTACTATATTGACAACCCTTTTCTGGGAACACCAAGTTTTGTAATTGACATAAGTTTTTTCATATATGCCTTTAGAGTTCTCGGGCAACAACTGCTTAATTGGCCAATTCTTCGATTTCTGATGGCAAATTATCCATATTATATATTATATAAACGTTAAAATTAAATATTCAATTCTGACCATGACAATACCGAGGACAATACAAACAAAAATTTTTTCTTTTATTAAAAGTTTTATTAAAATCAAGCTATTAGTTTACTGACGAAAACTTAAAATTCATTAAAAAAAATACAAAAATCGTCGGAATATAAAATATTGTATGAAATTCGGATCATAATAACGATCATTATGGTACTAGCCGTGAGTATTATTGGACGAGGCGTTAGCCGAGTCTAATAACACGGCGATATAACATAAATATCTATATTATTATCAGAATCAAACTTTTCAATAATAGTATTACAGGCCTTTTTCAATAATTCATTTATAAATATTTTTAAAAATTTTAACACTGTATAGTACACAAATTAGGGAAATTAAGTAAAAAACGGTAATTATGCTGCTATTATGAATGCGTTAAAAAACTACGAATTAGTACACACAATATCATTATTATTACAGATAATTTTCGGCTTTAAAATTAAATTTTCTCATTTACGTAGGTATAGTATAGTAGTAGTACATAAAGCTATAACATATTTTTTTGTATAGTATGAACCTATCGGTTGCCAAAAATAACAGCACGAGAGGCGGAAATATAATACATAAAGAAAATTGACCAACCCGCATCCGTGATGTTAGCGCCGCAGGCGAAATTTTTACTGAAATAAGGGCAGTAAGGTATAGTAGTTTGTACAACAAGAGTGGATATGATGTCCATATCGCACGAGGAAGTAAATTGAGCACGACGCCGTAGGCGGAGTGCTCAAACTTCCGAGTGCAATATGGACAATCCACTCGAGTTGAACAGTATATTTTTTCTACGACCAAACTTACAAACCTTACGCTAAAAAATGTAAAAAAAAGTTTTCCGGTTGCCGGGCTCGAACTCACGACCATTGGATCCATAGTACAACGCCCTAACTCTCTCGACTATCGAGACCTTAAGCTAATTGTGGGAAAGCCAACTGATAAATGATGCTACAGGAAATTAATTTTTTATGCTCATGCAGCTGGTTGCATTATTAATAAATCTACTATAAATGCGTCTAGATTTTATTATATTGAACAAATTAATAACAAATTGTAGGTACCATATGCATTTAAATTATATAATTTAGTGTCTTGAAAAAGAAGGCGGAGCCTCAGTAAATATAATATACTGTGATTGGTCAGTGCTTTTAAATACACGACAAAGAAAATAAAGAAATGTAATTTTCATAAGAGTGTTGTCAACTAATGGAAAATTTCCGGGTTCGTGAGAACAAAGCACAGAGGAATGATAGGTCGGCGCTGTCTCCAAAGGGAAAAGGGAAATTTTCACGCACAGTGTTATATTTGTAGAATATTCTTTAGAATCACTTGTGGTTGTAATCTGCTAATAAAAGACTTTTTCAGTATTATTTGCATTCGTGAAAGTTTTCGATAAAAATGGGATATTTTATTTTTAAAGGTTGCAACACTGTACATCCTATTGTAACATGTAAATTTGGTTTCCTTGTAATTGACCACTGTGATTGGTCCGTTTCATTACCCATCTAGGATGGAAATGAAATATTTCCACACAGTTAACCGGAATAGCCTACTTTTTTCGCCACTTAAGTGTAAAGAAAACAGCAAATTTTCATGTAGGAGTAGAAAAATATTATTTTCCTTATTGTGAAGGAGTAGAAAGACGAAATACGAAGAAAAGTATTATGTGTTTTTCAAAAATACGAAGGGGTTCAGCAACATCCTCCCCCACACCCACCCCCATCGGTTCTCCCCTGTTCACGACAAATTTTGTTTTTTCAATACTCTTAAATATTTCTGGTATTGCCATTCCTATTATTCTAAAGGTATAAAATTATTAACGATACATTCGACATTTAAAACAGTGGCTAAATATAAAATTCAAGATAATGTGGGTTTAATTTTAGCATGTCAGCTTTTAATATTTCAAAAGATAAAATAAATTGCCTAAATTGGTAATGATGGAATACCTAATTAATTTGAACCCGACAAAGTTCAAGCAATTCAACATTATAATCGCAGTCGCGAATAAAATTATAAGTTTACTTACAGTTACAATAACAGTGAGTGGTGTATAGTGGCATTTAAAACAGGATGGGCAAAAATTTAACTAATGTTATTTATGGATGATAATTAGAAAAATTATAAAGCATCCGCCTACCGGCGTCGTGTTCAATTTACTTCCTCGTGCAATATGGATATCGTTGTACAGACTACTATTAAGAGAAGTTAAAATTAAACCTAATAGTGCATGGTACCAGATCATTCTTAAAGTAAATGCTGTTGGCGCACTTGGGGGCGGAGGGGGCAAACATATATTGGGGCGCTTTATGATTTTCTGCTTTGAGTTGCCGCTAATCAAATTAAATATAGCTTTATTGTCGTAAGATATACTCATTGACAAAACAAAGCAACTTATAAAATTATTACAAAACTACAGTTAAAACGAATTAAATAAATTAAAATCTAAAATACATTGACCAGTTAGACACCCCGAAACAAAAAAGAGACCCTTACCTCGAAAAATTCACTTATTGTATAGAAGGCTCTCTCGGTTGACAATTTTTTTAGGTCTCTCCGAAATTTTTTATGGCCAACAATTTTCCGTAAACTATATATTATACAATTTTTTGCTGTTATAATATAGAGAGTTTTTTGTTAAGGCAGAGCGCTATAACATGTGTTCTTCTTGTGGAAGTTGTCGATGAAGTCTGTATTTCAGATTTATACTTCTTGGGCATAAGACATGCTGTTTCAAGAATATACAGAGAAGCCAAAATCAATATCCCCAAATTACCAAAGTGCGGTCGACAGGACGTTCAGCGACTCAACTGACAAATACACCGTATTGCTCTTTTTTGCAATACGAATAATACCGATCTGAAAAGGTATTGAGTGCACGATCCCCAGAAACACGACCCATACCGAAGGTGACTCTCTATAAGGGCAAAGTATGCGTTCCTCGCACTAAAAACTCCCAACTCTCATGATATAACCCTCAAAGCATAGCACCCATGAGCTGTTCTAGTATTTAAATTCGCTATGTGATGTTCAAACCTCAATTTATCGTCAATATAAAAAACCAGAAATTTGCTCATTGCTGAATTATTTACTCTTTGAGCTTCTGGTCCTATACTGTGAATATGGCATTTAAAAGTGAGTAAATTGGTTTTAGAAACATTAAGTGACAAATAATTTGAGTCGCACCATTCCTTAATCTTCAGCATATCACAATTAATGTCACCCTCCAACTGGGTCACATCAGAACCCTGCCAAAGAATCGTGGTATCATCCGAAAATATTGTAAATCTACCAGATATATCTAGCTTCGCTAAATCATTAATATACAATAAAAACAGTAACGGCCCCAGAACAGAGCCCTGCGGTACTCCCGATGAAACTCTCATTCTTTTTGATTCCATTCCATTAAAGTAAACCGTCTGATATCTGTCCGAAAGATAAGACTTAAACCAAGCCAGTGCAGTGCCCCTAAAGTCGTAGACTTCAAGGTTGCCCAACAGTAAAAATAATTGCAACTTTTTTTCGCGATCAACTTTCCTGAATTGGGCGCCCTACTTCTTTGTGTGTATTCGTATTTATTTGAGAAGTTTTTTTTTTGATTCTTTTTACTTTGGCCAATAATTGAATCCCGTCAGCAATGAAAAATCCGACTACGACCCCATATATTAAAAATAGTTCCTTTACTTGTAATTTGGACTAAATCAAAATATTTTAATTTAAAATTATATTTAATGAATACGGTGTTTGTTTTTCGGGTGTCTCTAAAAGGTGCGGAAAAAAGCTACCACAAGTTCCTGAGGCGTAAATATGATGATCTAACCCAACGTACCTTAGTCAAAAAGGGGTGCTTTGGAATACGTAGGTACGTGGTCGGCCGAAATTTTCTGACATCAAATTTAGACCAAAATGGGTTTTTTTGTCGTCGAATTGTGAAGCTATTTTAACCTTTCGAGCTTGAATATGGGATGTAATAGGTAGTATGAAACTTCTACTTTACATTTTGACCAAATATAATTCAATAACTATTGTATATTTTATGTAAACCCGATTCTAAAATAGGTCTGCAGCTCGTCCTTTGTCCTTTCTAAACAAATAATAAGTAGATTTGTTGTATATTTGCTGTTTACTTTGTTATAATAAAATGCGATACCTCAATCTTTTATCTGAACGGTTGGCGATAAAATTTTGTATGCACCACGTCAGTAAAGTGTCTTTATCGAACTCCCCTGTTATTCGCCTCGCTCGTTCATCTCATAATTTCAGACTCGTCCGATAAAGAATATCTTTACTGCATTGATACATAAATAACTAGTATGAAGCTTGTATTTAAATCAAGATTTACAGGCTTAAATATAATCCTTTAACTTTATATCCCCCTGTATATGCAATCCTTATTATTCTAGTCTAGAAGGCCAGAGTGGAAAATACTCCAAAGCAATGGTGGTAACTTTTACACAATGCATATTTCTCCTATACAAATCCATATACATTTAAAATAAACCTTATGTAAACAAAACAACTAGCAACATTATATATTTCGCAACACATATTGTTAACTTGTCAAGTGCCCACACACTGTAATACAAATAACAATAAATAATCATAATAATAATCAGATCAAGTTATGGACAAATGGCATTTATTAGAATAAATAGCTATATTTACTGCATAATCATTCGATTGCTCGACTTATATGAATACTAATGGTTGAATGAAATTATTCCTGCTACTCAATATTGCATATATGACTGTTGTCATGAAGGAGTGCAGGTTAATAAATTGTTGAAATTAAGGTTTGGAATAATACAGTAATCTCGGTTAATCTTTACCCGTGCGTCTAAACTTATATGTTGTTAAAATAGTATGAATATTCACTTGTTTTGAGTTTAATAAACCTGAAAGTAGCAACATTTGAAATAAGTAAGTATAGTTATTTCTCTTAAAGATCAGCCGCTCTTAACTGGAGTTTTGCCAATTATTATGTCAATGCATGTAAACTGGTTGTAAGAACAGTAAGTAGTTCTTGATGCAATATAAGATAAAGAGTAACATTTATTTCAATGGGCTTTTTTACTATAATCAAATTAAGAGCACATTGCGAGTCACTAGATTGGAAGAGGCAATAAATAGTCGAGCAACCATAACTGGAACCACAGGATATCCTGACCCTCTACCCAGTTTACCTACACAAAAGTGCAAGGAACTGGGATTACCATATATGGCCATAGATGAACTAGAACTTATTGAAAATATATCCTAATAATAAAAATCTTCCTAGAGCAGTCTTTCCCAAAGTGGGCGATAACGCCCCCATGTGGGCGCTGCAGGCCTAAAGGGGGGCGGTAAGAGACCCAGAAAAAAAATGGGGGCGTTGTGTAGAGGCTTGGGGGGCGATTTGTAATTTCATCTAGCTAGGAGGACTCTTAGAACCCGACTGAGCTCTCGACTACAACTTGTGAATATCAACTAATATTAATTAAGAGATTGCTCAAACTCGGTTCGATATTTCCCTCCGCGTAGTTCATATATCTGTCCTGTTTTATTGAATAAATAAAATAAAAATCATTTCAATCGGTCGCTCCGTTTCGAAATGAAAGTAGATGCAACCAAACAAATAAAAAGGCAACAGACACACTTTCGCATTTTAATAGTTATTAGTATTCCTAGATAGGTATTTTTTTAACAAGTTTTTGTTAAATAACCCGATTTGTGCATTCCTGTATCAATCGGTTGGTTCATGGAATACTTGTCTGAATACTATAAAGTTGCGTTTCAATAATCATTCTCATTGGCAGGTGTAGCTCGTAAAAGTTAACTTGAGACCTAAGCGCCGTTGTGTACTACCTACAGCGCTCAGGTCTCAAGTTAACTCTTGCGGGTTATAGTAAACGTCTCGTTTAGAATGAATGTTTAATATCCGCTAATATAGCTTACAATAATTAATTTAATTTGAAGTTATAGTGGTTTTTAAGTAGGTGAAAAAATGGGGGCGCTAAAAAATAATTTATTCTCAAAGTGGGCAGTAACCAAAATAAGTTTGGGAACCCCTGTCCTAGAGTATCACAAACCTGTTCAGAAACAATTAAAAATGCGACGGGAAAGCCGCAAGTTTAAAAACATGAGACAAGAAGGCATATACTTCATCCTCCAGATTATTTTATTGTGCGACCGAATATATTGTTATCTTTGTTGTAATAAATTAAATAGAAAAGAACAGATTAGAAATACCAGTCTCGAGAAATTAGTCAGGTCGGAGATGGCCCCAAGCGTGTCGAACGAAGGCTGTCCCAGGTTGCCCATTTGCCGATTTTGTTGTGACGTTGATACCTTCTTGTGTGTGTTTTTATTAGAAAGCGTATTTTGTTTAATTATTTTTTTACTAAATAATTAAAGAACCTAAAAAGTGAAACCGTAGAAATTTTTTTTTGCTCTATATTATTGGGTAAAAATCAAAATTTAGTGAAAAAGCCAATTCTCCAATTTAGACTAACCCCTTTCTTTGAACTAACGAAAACAATTGAACAAAACTTATTATCGTCTAAAGGGCCCCTTTCACACGCCAACATGTTTGCGCAAACTAGTTTGTACAAACCGCAACCACCAACTTGTTGGAGTCGACGTAGGTACATTTAACGATCAAGCATTTTAGTACAAATTGTAGAATTTTGAGTTGAATAATAGTGGCGTACTCGCGTATTTTTACGGCAATATTGTTAATAGTGCAAATATGAATATAGACACAGAGGAGGAACTACTGCTAGGACTTACTGCGGTTTGTGTTATTAAGAAGAAACTCATCGCGCAGAAAAAAAAAAGAAAAACAACGAAATCGTGGCTGCAAAAAGACTTTTATTGACCTATACTAATTTAATACAAGAATTAAGGAATGAACCCGAAGATTTTCGCAACTATTTGCTGATGGACGAGGAAACTTATCGACAATTGTTAAGTTTAATTACACCAATCATTAAAAAGGAAGATACTGTCATGAAACGTGCAATCACACGTTTAATTTAGCTACAAGCTACAACAAGCAAAACACATGGGCAACACGTGGAAATAGCGCCAATACGCAAGCGCTGGGTATAATAACTGCAGAAACTGGTTTAGATTACGCTTTCACACACAAACAAGCGCACCAAGCTCAAACCAAAAATCAAACTGAACAGAATTTGCCCAAACCAAGTTATTTGGTATGTACAAACAAAATGTTTGCTCTTTCACGCACAAATTATTGTGAAAATCGGTTTGTTCAATCGAGTTTGCGCAAACATGTTGGCGTGTGAAAGGGGCCCTTTAATTGGCAAGAATAGAACTTGGTAGTTTGTACGTTTGTACCAACAATTTTCCCTTGACGCAAGTTCATTTGCGTTTTGTATTAAGCTAATTTTTAAAGAATAGTGTAGGTTTAAAATCAGATTATTATATTTTTCATTGAAGGATTGCACTTTTTAAAAAATTCGCCAAACCCTCGGCCTTAATTATAATTGGATAAATAATGCCACACGTTCGTCTCACCAGGCCAATGAAAACGCCCATTTAGGTGTGATTTCAGTCATCTTGGAAAAATAACGTTAAAATTTCTCAGAGTTTCTAGGGTCTTAACCCTAAGTGTCTCCTCTAGTATAGCGACAGCAGCTCAATTACAGAGATGTTTTTTTATGGAGAAACATAAATAACAAATAAAATATATAAAAATGTTCGACACGAAAATTTATACTAATTGAGAAACTCAATTTCAGCAGTTTGTGCTAGAATCTCGCCATACCAACTGGCCAATGCAATAAAGGAGTTTTATAATCGTTTAGGATATTGTTTGGCGGCTAACGGAAGTTTATTTGAACATCTTCTTAATCATTAATTAAAATAAAACCGACAACTGGAAATGTTAATTAATTATGTTATCTTAACTTTAATAGTTAAATCACAACCTTTCTGACTCTTTGCTTAACATTTTTTCTTTTTAAATGGCATGAAAATTTTACTTTTAATAATTTAAATCTAAATAAGAGAATTCCGACCACGTGAATCAAATACAATTTATATAAATAATTCCTGGTAAGAAAACACTAAACAACTCCAGTTGTCAAGTGTCCTAAAGCATTTTACCATTTGTTTAACATATTGTGGGATAGACTGCATATAAAATAGTTATTTTAAGTATTATGATATGAGTACAGTACTTCTACATAAATGTATTTAAAACCTGCTTTTTATAAAATAAATAAAAAACCAATTGGGTCCGTTTAGTATAGTGACAGTGGTGTAACTACTGGTGTTCTGCGTCTGTCAACTGTATAAAAACTCCAGCAAAAAATGCCGTCCTCTGAATAAGAAGCGTATATACAGGGTGGTCCATTTGTCTGACAAAGTAATATACCGTCTCTACTATTAAAGATATCAAAAAAACGTTCTTATAAAGGTTGTGAGGTATAAAAAAATATACGTTATAAAATTATTTTTAAGCATACAGGGTGGTCCTAAAAAGTAGGACAATAAAAAGATACATTTTTTTAAATGGAGCACCCTATATATTTTAGCATTTTTTGTTTCCTTACAAAATTATCCATATGACGTAAGTATCTTTAGTCGTCTTCAGGTGAATACTAAATCAGTAAAGTAACTACAGCTCTATTTATACTAGCTAGATGCACTGGCGTATAACTGAGATTGGTGCAGTCATGCGTTTAGTTTGTGTAAGGTATTTTAAGTTTACATCTACTTAACAAAGGTTTCCAGATATTTCTTATATCTAATGAGGGCTTACTAAAACAATCTGGATTCTTGTATATGGTAGAAGCTTTCTTGAACTTCCCCTTCCTCCACCATGGTTCTTTATGCAGGATTTGAGCTTCTGTCCACTTGATGTGATGACCGTGTGTCCAGGCATGGTCAGCTGCACCTGATTTTTCGGTTCCTCCTTTAAGCGTGTTGTTTCTGTGTTCCTTGATCCTAATTTCAAGTGGTCTTACAGTCTCACCAATGTAAGATCGGGCACATTCGCAGAGACTCTGGTGACACAGTTTTTCCTGTCTTTTTGACTTGTTGGTTTCGTCTTCTTCGGGTGGCTTCTTAAAGTGTCTTTCCAACTGAATACCGTATTGATTTTGTGTCGTTGTCCTAGTCTTCTAATTGTCTCAGATATTCCTTTGACGTATGGAATGTTGAGCGTTGATTGCAACTCTATTTGATTCTTTTGTGTATTTGGCCGAAAAGTTTATCAACTAAATGCATAGGGTAGCCATTTTTGTTAAGGTCGGTTTTGATGTAGTTAGTTTCTTCTTTGAGGGCTTCATTTGAGCTATAGATGGTAATTGCTTTATCCACAAGCGTTCTTACTATGCCATGTTTTGTGCTGTTTAAGTAATTTGAAGTGTAATTGAGATATGGTGGGTTTCCTGACACTAAAGTATGGATGGTGTTGCCATTTTTCTTTACGTTCACATCTAGAAAAGGTAGTTGATTGTTTTCTTCTCTCTCCATGGTGAATTTGATTGTCGGTGTCAGGCTATTAATGTGATGTAGATATTCCCTGAGTTTGTCATCGTTTCCATTCCAAATAATGAAGGTGTCGTCCACATATCTCAGCCACGTTTTAGGTAAAACAAATAAAAACAATGCAAGTCCAAAACTCTTCTATCATTCAAGAAACATCATTGTCTCCAACCTTCAAACAGAAACAAAAAAGGTTAAATTTGTGACTCTTACTTCAATTTCCTTGTCACCCGGTATACTTCCCCAGAGTATATAGGTATTATTTTTATTGAGATTTTTATTTAACTTTGTGCAACCCAACAATGGAAAATAGTAGTTTGTACGACAACAATATTATGAGGAAGTTACTCGTGCAATATGAATAATCGAATTGTATACTATATTTTATCAACGACCCAACTTACGAATCCTGCAATTTTTTCTTTAAAGTTTATTACAGAGTACGATATACTAACACCGGTATGCTAACGCGCACAAAATCTCCATTTCTTTCCCACATTTTAACGATACAGGACGCTTAAGGCCGGTTTACATTAGGTGCAAGAAAATCGTTTTATTTTTGATCAAGAAAACAATCCTTATAATAATACATTGTAAACTATATACTGCCTAAATTCTTAAATCTTAATTACAAGAATAGAAAAAATTTGCCCGCTCTTCAGTTAACTGGTATCGCTCATTTATCCAGTCCATTCACTTGGTTATAAAAGAAACAGACAATATTCATGTGGTAGTAGAAAAAATAACTTTTAAGCATATCAGGTTTCACGTTGAGTTTTCAAATGTAACAACCAAAGCTAGTCGAAATTGTTATATAGATATATTTTTTTGTTTAAGCTGAATGATTGGTAATTACGAAGAAATGTAGGTAACAGAGATTAAACTAAGACCTGCAACGGATTCTCATGTTACATAAAATAGTTTACATTTACTAAAATACATATAAACCTACTTTATCTACTTTCATTTAGTAATATGAATTTTACAGTTCTGTAAATAGTTTTGTAAGGGCATCTATTACAGCACTACTGCTCTAATGGATAAAAACGGTTTTATTAAATATTTGCTGTTAAATAAAACCACACTTTTTAGAAGAATGATTTATTATTAACAATTATAAAATTAAAATTAAATTATCATAACAACCTTCATAATATGTTTCAACATCTGCAGTACTAAGAAACTTACATACGTCTTTCTTTGTAAAAACTTTGGACTTTTTGGCCTTATAACCCTCTGAACTTCTTTTCAAAAATGCGATTAGTTGAGAAAATCTGCTTATATCTTGATTTTTCTTGACTGAAATCATAGTTCTCAACATTGAATAGTGAGTCCATAGTGTAGATGGTTTCTGGGAGCGTTGCTTTACGGAAAAATAACCCAAAAGGATTTTCTCAGACACCTCCTTTATTTTGTTAGCTTTGCACCAATCTTCAAACTTCTGATACTCCAACTCATACCGCGCCTTGGATTTTGTCGGAACTAAATTTGAGATCGCTTCGTTTGCCGCTGCTTCTATATCAGAGGATAAACTTCCATCAGAATCGCTCATTTTGAAAAAAGCTTGTTATATTTTTGAATTTGTTTGACATAGTTTCGACAGTAACCATATGAAACAGTAACTAAAAAACTTGATTAGAAAACTTAATAGCAGGTGCATTTATACAGGTGCATTTTTATTTTAAAATATGCCTTTTGCCAAATATTTTTATTCATAGATGAAAGTAGATAAAATTTTGTACAATATTCTTGTTGTAAATTCATATTACTACACTCGATGTTTTATTAAACTCGGCTGACGCCTCGTTTGACAACTTTAACATCTCGTGTTGTAATATGAATCTTTACAACACTTATATCGTAAATAACTATTACCTATAAAATTCTTGAATAGCTTTACTTTGCTCACGCAAATGTATGCGCGAGATTTTTTCTTTACTCCCCTCGTAGAAGTGCGAGCACACGAAAAGTTGTGACACATACCGCAACAAACACAAATAACCCCATCGGCTTATTTACGGACTTGTGCCTTCACGACTTCTCTGCTCTTTCTCTTCGTCTTTATTTCTTCTTATTTGTCTTCGCCGGATTAAATTAGCTCAATAAATTTAAAGTGACTGCAAATATGCGTTGGTATATTAATTTTTCCCAGAGCCTCTGCCTGTGCTTGCAGTTTATTTTGGCTGATCACTGTTGCGTGGTGATTATTTACCCGCAGCTGTGCTTGCTCTGTGTGTTTTTGCATGACTTAACTAATATTAACATTTATATCACTTTTTATTATTTGCTCTTCAAGCCATCTTCATAACAGTGACGCTATTTCAACCTTAAACGAACAAACCCGAACATCTTCAAATCAGTGGTTCATACTTGAAGTGAAGTGGCAATATCATTTTCACATAACGTTTCTCATCTCGTCACTTTGAATTTTTAAAAATTATCAAACATTCTCCCAACTTCTATCTATATTTACCTAACCCTCTATATAACTTATACAGGGTGTTACAAATTCGATGTTCACCATTGGGATCTCATAAACGGTAAGAGATACGAGGAAGTTTAAATTAGGGCAAAGTTGCGCAATTCATAGCCGACCAATATGCCAAGAAGAAATTAGGAAAATTCCGAGTACTTCCGAAGATATACGTAAAAAACCGAAAATCGCCGTTTTGGTTTTTAATTTTTCCTGGCTTTATTTAAAGAGATAATGAGAAATAAATTTCACACTTTCATTGCCACTTTTCATCTTCTATAAAGCAGTGTTATTAGATTTCATGTCCGACGTTTTGTTTTCGGATGCCATCGTCAGGTTTTTTTTTTAAATATGGACCTGTATTTTTTACTGCATTTATCTAAACTTTATATGCGATGTAATCTTAATACAAAATTACTTTGATTGAATTTCAACGTTTCTACCCTATAAAAACATTTTCAGGAATATTTTATTTAAAAAACTTTTGGAGTATTGCAGATCAAAGCCGTATCTGATAAGGTATAACAGAGACAGAACGATTTTTCTCTTTCTAAAAACCCTAATCGAGAAGGCTATTGCAGATAATTTTGAAAAAGCTTTCGAGTTTGTTACACTTACTGGATTTATTGTTTAAAGTATCATAGTTTGCCATGGAATGTAGAAACAATAAAAAGTTTGACATAAGTAATCTAAATTTTAATTACGCGGTGATAAATTCGATCTTATCTAAAAATGAAATTTTCTTCTAAAGAAAAAAGGGATATGTTAAGAATTTATTACAGTAGTAATTGAAATTCTATGACAGCTTTACAAAGATATTTTGAGGAGTATCCGGAAAGGGAGCAGCCAGCACAAGACATTTTTCAAAGACTTGATAGAAATTTAAGCGATTATGGCCAGCTTGGAAAGCCTCGACAAAAATATGGTAATCGTATTATAGAAGACGAAATTCAGAACGTTTTAGGCCAGGTATGTAACATGAAACTTCACAAAAATTGTTTTTTTACAAAATAAGTTAACATTGTATACATACAATATCCTGAAATCTTATGATGTTTCACGTTATTGTAGGTGGACAATGATGCAACTATATCCAGTAGGCAAATTGAAGCGGAATCCAATTTGCCATCCTTAAGGCATGGAAAGTTCTAAAAAATGTTGGTTTGAGACCCTACAAAATTCATAATCACATGCATTGCGAGAAGGAGACTCTGAGAGAAGGCTAACTTTTTGTAATTGGCTACTAAATCAAGATAACCAAAATCGCAATATTCTTTGGAGTGATGAGGCTACATTTACAAATTGTGGTGTTTTTAATAGAAACAATGAACATATTTGGGCACGAGAAAATCCCAGAGAAAATAGAGAAGTACGCAAGGAAGTACGCTTTTCTCTGAATGTTTGGGCAGGGATATTAGGCGATAGAATTTTTGGTCCTGTTTTTTTACCACAACGACTAACAGGGAAGTATTATCTAGTATTTTTAAATAATACATTCCAAGATTTTTTATCTGAAATCCCGCTTGCACGGCTGCAACAAATTCGGTTTCAGCAAGATGTAGCATCCGCTCATGGCACGCGAGATGTTACAACCTTCTTACATGCTGAATTTCCAGGCAGATTGGAAATCGTGGTTTTATTGAGTGGCCGGCAAGGTCCCCAGACCTTACACCACTTGATTTCTTTTTTTGGGGAGCCATAAAAAACAAAGTGTATTAAGGTAATAGAAGAGCTTAGAATTCGTTGCATAAATGTGTTTGTATCAATTCGAAGAAGGTCGGTACACAGAGCTACTCAAAAAGTTCGCGTCAAAATTGAAAAATGTATAAATCAAAATATTTTTGAGCATCTGAGATAAACATTTGTCATAAGTTTCTACCTCTTCTGGGTTTAAATAATTTTAATTTATAAAAAATGTAAATAATAGATAATTTTGAATATTTTAGTACCTAAACGTACTGTAATTATCGTTTTGTGATATATGTTTTTATAGGGTAGAGACGTTGTATTAAGATTACATCGCATACAAAGTTTAGATAAATACAATAAAAAATACAGGTCGTATTTAAAAAAACAAACCTGACGATGGCATCCGAAAAACAAAACGTCGGACATGAAATATAAGAACACTGCTTTATAGAAGATGAAAAGTGGCAATGAAAGTGTGAAATTTATTTCTCATTATCTCTTTAAATAAAGCCAGGAAAAATTAAAAACCAAAACGGCGATTTTCGGTTTTTACGTATATCTTCGGAAGTACTCGGAATTGGCTCTAATTTAAACTTCCTCGTATCTCTTACCGTTTAAGAGATCCCAATGGTGAACATCGAATTTGTAACACCCTGTATATGTTGTATTCTCCTACTTATATGGAAGTTCTTCAACACTTTTCTTTAATTAATTAACTTCCCCAAAAGCTCTATGAGGGTGTGCTGACAATTTTCTAATATCTATTTCATCATAAACTATACTTCACTCGCACCCCGCCAGTGACGCGTCGGTATCCGTTGTCACCGAATATTATTTTAATTTTCATATTTGAAATTATTTCCCAAATATTAGTATAACTGTTTTTTTGGTTCGCTTTAATGTTTCGTATTAAAAATAAAATATTCTTATTACTAACGAATATATATTATTTTTTGAGTTGAGGTAGAAAGGAGCTCTAAACATTTGTTGCCCTGTGGCCATAAGTCTTCTAACTACGCCACTGCCTGTCAGCCATCTTGTATCAATAAAAAAGTAGTTGTAATGTAATAAAATATATTTGCAAAACATGTTATAAATAATGATTGTTTAATAATTAACTTATGTAAAAGCTAATTTGATTAATTAATTTTGGTTGGAATGTCATTATTTTGCAAAAAGCACGTAGGTATAACTAAACATTGCATTTAGATGTAAATTCTTATTTACTTTACCTATTAAAGAAACCGCTGAACACCTGTACAAAAATTGGCACAATGCTTTGCTCACCACTCCAATAGCCATAGATTTTTGAAATATATAATTTTTTTTTAGGTAAAACTGGTTTTACAATTTAAATTAACTACTGGACAATTGCTTTCGAGCAAGTAAAATTTCGCCTAAATTTAACAGTTGATATTTTCTGAACCAGATATGATATCGACCTACGGTTTTGAATGGTTGATAGAATCATCCCTTGGGAAACAGTTGTCAATGTTGGATTTTCTCTAACTGTCAGAAAATGTTATATACAGGGTGTTAAAGAAGACGATGATTTTTGCTCCAATTTTAATGGCGTGTAACTTTCACAATAATATTTTTAAATTTTATCACTCTACGTCAGTTAAATCACTGATTCATAGCAAAGAAAGTAATTTGTCGAATTTTTGATATCTGCTATATTTTAAGAAATACCGATTTTTTTGGAAAACCTTGCTTTATTTCAACTTATTGGTAGCTAGATCTCACTGTGCGTTGTATCGTGCAAACTTTATGAGTGATTCTTATACCTTATGAAAAACTTGATTATGTTCAGTAACAATAGTTGTACCTAAATGTTATGAAGTACAGTGGCGTACTTATAAACACCTATATGTCTGGTTTATGAGTATAGTGTTAGAAAGTTAGAAATTAATAAATAAATTTTTCCCAAAATTTAAATTAAAAAATGTATCTTTGTTAAAATTTAGTAAACACACGGTATAATATACCTGTAGTGCGATATGAAAAACTAAAAAATAAGAAAAAATGTACCTAATCTAGGGGCGAGTACTTACAAATATAAAATAATCGTGAGAAATTGTGAGATACTCAAACCATAGACATATAGGTTTATAAGTACGGCACTGTACGTCATTACATTTAGGTACAACTATTGTTACTAAACATAATCAAGCTTTTCATAAGGTATAATAATGACTGGCAAAGTTTGCACGATACAACGCACAGTGAGATCCAGCTACCAATACGTTAAAATAAAGCAAGGTTTACCAAAAACATCGGTATTTCTTAAAATATAGCAGATATCAAAAATTTTACAAATTACTTTCTTTGCTATGAACCAGTGATTCAATTAACGTAGAGTGATAAAATTTAAAAATATTATTGTGAAAGTTACACGCCATTAAAATTGGAGCAAAAATCATCGTCTTCTTTAACACACTGTATATCAAATTTTCTGACAGTTAAGGAAAATCCAATATTGACAATTCTTTCTCAAGGGATGAATCTATCAACCATTCAAAACTGTAGGTCGATATCATATTTGGCTCAGAAAATATTAACTGTTAAATTTAGGCGACTTTTTCTTGTTCGAAAGCAATTGCCCAGCAGTTTAGTTAAACGAGAAGCTGGTATTTTCGAACAAAAAAATGGAATAAGAAATGTGAAAGCATTTTTCTTCCAAGTTATGCCACGCATGCATGTTCTGTATAAAGTCCTCTTATACTTAATATCCCTTGTTTGCGGACTCGACTAATGCCTCATGTGTCAAATATATAGTCATATGTCAACTATTACTTTTCATGCTGGCTATGTAATACAGGATGTTTCAATAAGGTCGACGAGCGGTCAAATCTCGGAAACTACTGCGCACAGAAATTCTGGAAAAAAAAATTGATAACTAAAGTGGCCAGGAGAAAATCCTGGAAATAATTTTTAAGTTCCGCATTTTGCCGCAAGAGGACGTAATTGAAAAGTAAATTTTAAAATTTTACATATTTCCGAAAATTCCACATTAAGGTATATCTTTGATAACACCATTAAAAAGCTTGGGCAATTATGCATCATTTTAATCTTATGCTTATTGGCGTACCGATTTTAATAAGAGAGGGGGAAGCTGTTGAAAGTGTAATCATTTAAATCGCCGTAACTTACAAATGACTTATCCGATTTTAGCAAACTGTTTGGAAGAGAAATGGATGCACTTTCACCAATCGTATTTAGTTGTCCATAATAGTTCTCAAAAAAAAATGCTAGAGGGCGCAATTTGCAATAATAACCCATTTTTTAATTTTATTCCGAAAAAATAAATCATACGGTATAATTATGATACCATAATCGAAAAGTAGATGAAATTTGTTAAAAAAATATTAAAACCGCAGCTCGATATCTCCGTTCGTTTCAGCTATCACCAATAGAATAATTTTTAAAATTTTTAAATGAAGAAGCGATTATATATTTTTTAGAAAAAAAGTGGTACGCCACTGATATTTTTCCATGTGGATATTATTTCTAATTAGCCTGGTCAATTCTGCATAAAAATGGTCTCTTGCGTTTTTCTCCTCAGGCACACCGTTCTTAATTAAACTAATTAAATTAAATTAGCTCTACTATTTATTATTAAAATTGATAATGCAAAATTTTGTTTTATAAAAATTGTTGGAAATGACCACCTTCACTACTTAATAGGCGTGCATGAAGCTAATTTAATTTAATTATTTTAATTAAGAACGGTGTGCCTGAGGAGAAAAATGCAAGATACCATTTTTATGCAGAATTGACCAGGTTTATCAGAAATAATATCCACATGGAAAAATATCAGTGGCGTACCACTTTTTTTCTAAAAAATATATAATCCCTTCTTCATTTAAACATTTTAAAAATTATTCTATTATTGGCGATAACGCTTAAACGAACGGAGATATCGAGCTGCGGTTTAAATATTTTTTCTAGCAAATTTCATCTACTTTTCGATTATGGTATCATATATACCATATGATTTATTTTTTTGGAGTAAAATCAAAAAATGGGTTATTATTGCAAATTGCGCCCTCTAGCATTTAAATACGATTGGTGAAAGTGCATACATTTCTCTTCCAAATAGTCTTTAGTTTGCTAAAATCGGATAAGTCATTCATAAGTTACAGCGATTTAAATGATTACACTTTCAACAGCTTCCCCCTCTCTTATTAAAATCGGTACGCCAATGAGCATAAGACCAAAATGATGCATAATTGTCTGAGCTTTTTAATGGTGTTACCAAAAATATACCTTAATGTGGAATTTTCGGAGATATGTAAAATTTTAAAATTTACTTTTCAATTACGCCCTCTTGTGGCAAAATGCGGAACTTAAAAATCATTTCCAGAATTTTCTAATGGCCACTTCAGTTATCAATTTTATTTTTCCTGAATTTCTATGCCCAGTAGTTTCCAAGATATGGTCGCTCGTCGACCTTAATGAAACACCCTGTATACTGTTGCCGGATTCTCTTGTCATTTTTTGGCCTAGGCCGGCAAAATCCAATTTTGTGATTGCCTGGAAAGTTCTGATTTTCGGGCTGGTTTTAAAAAAGTGTTAATGGATTCCTATAGTAATTAAAATGCTTTATTGTTTCAGACCTCACGTGTTGTTCGCATACAACAGGGACCTGTCGAAGCGTTTGTGAAAATGTAAGTATTTTTTTCCGAAGGTACTGATAAGAAGATTCATAAAAAAAAGTCTAAGTGTCCATTAAAACATGGAATTGCACAGACTTTATCAAATTTGATAACCCACCTATTATACAGTGACCGGCAAATAGTTGGATCAATATAAGAAAGTTTTTATTATTGAAATTGTAAAAAAACTTTTTATGCTGATAGTCTCTGTATGATTGGTAACCTGAAAACTTGTTTTAACATTATTACACCTACCAAATTAAAAATTAGAAAAAAGAATTCTTGGAATCAATTTCTAAAAATAAATAAATTGATTCCAAAAATTGTTTTTTCTAATTTTTAATTTGGTAGAAGAAACTTTAGGAGACACGTTAAAACTTGATCAAAATGAGTAAATAACTGCCTTTCGTAAGCATCTTGTTCCAGAAATAACTATAATTGGTAAATATGGTTGCTAGATACTGGGCCTGGAATCACCAAGTTGCAGGATAAAAAGCTAAATTTTGAATTTTAGCAAATAACATTTTTTGAATATAACAAAATTTTTTAAATATTGGTTTTTAACCATTTAACACATTTTAATTAATGAAAGTAACTTTTGATATTTATTAAAATTTAAAACAAATATTTTTGTTTGAACTTTTGTTGTGCACACCAGCACAAAATTAAAATCCCAACACTTTTTTTAATACCTGGTATTTTAATACCAGACTTTACGACAAAATATATACTGTTCAATTTTCCAGACAAACCAGCAGTCACGTGACTAATGTCAAAACAAGTATCTCCACGGTAAATAATTTCTTAAAAATTATGTAAAGTGCAACGGCGGCTTGTCCATAGACTCATTTGGTCGATGAACCACATAAAAATTTGACCCACGTAATTAACTTATTTTTCAAAATCAATAAAAATGCTTATCCCTCAAAAAATGCAAATATTCCAAAGTGTGTCATGCGAAACCTTCCCGCTAAGCTCTGCCGTATTTTAGTTTGGCTCACAGTTAACCTTATAAGTTTATACTAAATTAGAAGATTACATAAATGAATTGGAAACTAAGGGCAAAACATACATACGCACTCTCGGAAGTAAAACAGAGACAAATCCGCCCGTCGCGTCGGTTTCGCATTCAATCGGTGAGTGGTTCAATAGGCATTTATGGAAACATAGTCTAACAGCTCTGTGAAACATGCATGCTATTAATGCTATTGCAATCAAAACTTTACGTTATACAAAGAATAGTTATTTACGATATAAGTGTTGTAAAGATTCATATTACAACACGAGATGTTAAAGTTGTCAAACGAGGCGTCAGCCGAGTTTAATAAAACATCGAGTGTAGTAATATGAATTTACAACAAGAATATTGTACAACATTTTATCTACTTTCATCTATGAAAAAAAATATTTGGCAAAAGGCATTTTTAAAAATAAAAATGCACCTGCTATTAAGTTTACTAATCAAGTTTTTTATGTTACCGTTCGCATAGTTACTGTTTCGCATGGTTACTGTCGAAACTTTGTCAAACAAATTCAAAAATATAAAAAGCGTTTTTCAAAATGAGCGATTTTGATGGAAGTTTACCCTCTGATATAGAAGCAGCGGCAAACGAAGCGATCTCAAGTTTAGTTCCAACAAAATCCAAGGCGCGGTATGAGTTGGAGTATCAGAAGTTTGAAGATTGGTGCAAAGCTAACAAAATAAAGGAGGTGTCTGAGAAAATCCTTTTGGGTTATTCCAGTATTAAGTATATCCCAGAAACCATCTACACAATGGACTCACTACTCAATGTTGAGAACTATGATTTCAGTCAAGAAAAATCAAGATATAAGCAGATTTTCTCAACTAATCGCATTTTTGAAAAGAAATTCAGAGGGTTACAAGGCCAAAAAGTCCAAAGTTTTCACAAAGGAAGACGTATGTAAGTTTCTTAGTACTGCAGATGATGAAACATATTTACTTATGAAGGTTGTTATTATAATTTAATTTTAATTGTATAATTGTTAATAATAAATCATTCTTCTAAAAA
Organism: Polydrusus cervinus; assembly: GCA_935413205.1. Classification (NCBI taxonomy): domain Eukaryota; kingdom Metazoa; phylum Arthropoda; class Insecta; order Coleoptera; family Curculionidae; genus Polydrusus; species Polydrusus cervinus. Next base: position 17,870,834 of record OW284515.1, read on the forward strand.
GTGTGGTGTTATTTAACAGCACACAGCATTTTAATAAAACCGTTTTTTTCCATTACAGCACTAGTGCTGTAAGGGCATCTATTACAGCACTAGTGTTTCTTAAATTACATCAAATAGCTTATTTTATTATTATTTTGATATAATTATCTAAAACAAGTTAATTTTAAATTGGTGACACGTGAAAACGCAGAACGCTTTCCCTTGCGGGCTCATCCTACACCCAGAAGTTTTCTTAATATAACGGGCAAGTTAGGCAGAACCGCACTTAATCCATAGTGTAATAAATGAATGTAAGTACTTACCTTATTTTTGAAAAAAGATATTCAAATATGTTGTTTATTTTAATGCCTTCTATACACAGCTAAAAAAGAAGTATCAACTTAGGAATCACCCTGTATAGCGTTTAAATATTCATATAAAAATAAAACGCTGTCAATCTTTTGCCAAAATTTTAGGGGCACTAACAAAATATCTTTATGACGATGAAACAAAACACTATTTTTTGATAATTTTTTTTCTTCAATAACCCTCCCTTAACTTCAACGCCCTTGTGTCATCTATGCTACAACGACTTACTTAATTGAACCAGAAATGCGCTGAATTACATTTTGCTTTTTAGATTACTGCCATCAAAATTTGCCCCATCCCTTTAAAAAACTCACGAGCCCCGCCTGCTAAATTGGATACTCTTGCCATCCAATATAGATAAACTCAAAATATAAAGGTAAACATTAAGAAATGCAAATAAAATTAAAATATAAACAGGAACAGCTAAGATATATAAGTTTAGAATTTGGCGACAGTTTATACTGGCGTGTCGCCAACATGGAGTGTATTTCTATTTGCATGACTCGCAGTCGTAAGTCCTTGCCCTGAAGTTCTTCGTCGTGGACAATTTAAATTTACTATACGGAGACACCTATTTGCGTTTCCGAAATAGCCGACTTAAGCAAATGGCAATTTAAATGGCGCATTACATTTCGAGAAACGTTTTAAATTTTTATTTTATTATTTTTTTAATTTCTAAAATTCCTTCTCCAAACTGATAACGAAAGTATATAATGTCATATATATTAATTAGGTTGTTAACGGCATTAGAATTTGCAATGAGAAAATACTTTCATTGAACTTTTGGCTTTGTCAAAATCGTACGCAGTGTCAATGGGCCTGTACGAAACCACTATAACTTTGCCCAATACCATCCAAGGATACACAGAGAAAACCAAATTAATAACATGGTATGAATTACTAAAATTTGGTTCTGGCAACAATTTATTTTCGTGAAATCGGACTCAACCCAAAAATTAGTTTGTACAACCAAAAAAAATTGTCGTTATTGAACTGTTGAACTAATTAATAACATTAACCAACCCAACCTACACATTTTAGTTGTCAGAACAAAATTTTATATACGAATAACTAAATTTATATGGTACTCCCGCTTTTAAGATTAGTTGCCACAACTAATGTGTAAATATGGAAAATTGAAAATTGTTTTTAAGGCAATATTGTTTTTGTTAATGATGCAATTTACAAATATTGCCAACGCAATCATTTATTTGGGCCAAACTTGAAATTTTCATAGAGTAACAATTACGTATGTAGTCACAACATTGTGTTTATTATCTTTTTTCTGTACTTTCTAATTGTAACAAAGAAGTTGAATCATAAATAAGTAAAAATTTTATATTTTTGTCATTGCAGTTGCACATTAGAAAGTTTGAATGAACTGCTTATAACGCAGGGCAAAAATAGCAAGTTGATTTGATAGAAATAACTTTACAAAAAGTCTGTTTCATTTCTAAATTTAAAAAAAAATGTCATATGTAATTTATACTTAGTAACGAAAAATATTCCTTCCCAGGTCCCCATTTAAATAAATAAATGCCTTGGTATTACTACTCTATTAGGTATGCGTAAACTAATTGGAATTCATTATCAGGGATATTATGGTTTCTTTAAAAAAAATTATTTCCAATGTCCTTGTTCTCTCATGTTCAAACATACTTATAATACAAAACAGAAACACTAGATTTTTAACTTATTTTCTTCAACCTTTTGGGTTGCTCAATTCCTTATAGAACTGAATTGTCCTTATTTAAATTTTCTTATCTGCAACTGCGATTATTAAAAAACAAAAAATATCCCCTGGACTTTCTATTTAAAATATACAGCTATAAAAATTTGTTGTACTTGGTCAGATTAGAAAGTCATCAATATGACGTTCTTTTATAGAAATGGAACATAGAACAAAAACAAAACAAACATTTTTTTTAAAAGTTATATATATATTTTGGCAAATATTTATATTATGAACACAACAAGCATAACTCTATTGTATATAAAAACGTAGTCAATGCCCCAAAAAGGTACTACAATGTACAGGTCGTATTAATATGATCGGTGGGTTATTTAAAGATGCAAACGGCACCTTCGGCCGGAACTTCTCTATTTCCGGCCAGTTTCGAGAACAAACTACGTTCGGAATAAAAATAGTCGCTTGATGTCAAGGGCCTGTAATTATTTAATAAAATTTATGATTGGTTTAACAATTACATAAATTAAAACATTAAATGCATTAAGTACCACCTACGACTTGGAAAGAAGACACAATGTTTTAAAATTAATATCAGGAATGGCTAATAGCGTTTTCGATTTACTGCTCTCGGGCACTCTGAGAGTGCTCTCTCCGAGATTTACGTGTTCGGTTATCAAAATCAGGTGATCTCCCTCGGAGTCATACGTTCGATTTACAAATCTGGTTACTCTAAATCCGTTAGCGAGCGCTCCTTTTCGATCTGCAAATTTTTACGGAGTAGAGAGGCTGCGCCTGCGCAATGGCTACACTTTTTCTTTAAGACTGTGAACGATGTTCTTTTGTAAATTCGCGTGTTTTTGTTTGAATATTTTTAACAAAAAGTAATATTTTTGTTTACTTTAAAGAAGAATTGTTTTAACTTTATATTAAATTTAAAGGTTAAAATTATTTTACCATCTGTCATAATTTTAAGAGCAATCATACATTCTATTTACACTCCGTCCGAGGGCAACTGTATTCAGGGTGACAGCAAATCTCGGGCGAATCTATGACGTTACAGATCGCTCTCGGAGCACTCTCAGAGTGCTAAACCGAAATCGCTATAAGTATTAAAGAATAATGACAAGGGATTTAAAACATGTTGTTGGAACGTATTGGTCAGGGACGGATATTCATTAGGCGGAGTAGGCCATAGTCTACGGCAGCGTTTCTCAAACTTTTTTGACCACGGACCCCTTTTGATTTCGGAATTTTGTTGTGGACCCCCATCCCGCGCTTGCTAGATTAGTACAAAATGACACACATTATTTTTATTCAAAGGTTATTTTTTTTAACAAAGCAAAAAACATCAGTAAGCAGTAAGCTGGTTGCAGCAAATGTTTTTAGTGAGATGGATGTATCTGCTTTTTACTTCCACATAATATCCTTATGTTGGGTTTGATTGAAGAAAGCTGCAGCCTTATGTCTGGTTCAACATATGTCGAAAATCGGCTTTACATAAGTATGTTGTCACAAATGGCAGTAGGACTGAAATTGCTTGTTGAGTCAGATCTGGGTATTCACCTTCAATAATGTACCAAAAATCTACCAATTGCTCCTTTATGAGTCTCGTCTTTAAAACTGAATCAGACGTTAAATCGATCAACGATTCATACTGAGCTGCTAGGAGGGTTGTTGGATTTTCAGTTACTTCAAAGGGATTTTGAACCCATTTATATTCTTAACGGTTTTTTTCCCTGGCTCTCTGTAAAGTACTCTTTTACTGAATAAAGCACGTCATTTAAATGTTGATAGATTTCATTAAAAAGTTGATAGGGTATGTTCCTCTCTAATTCTTTTTCCCAAAATTGTTTTAACGCTGGAAATGAATCAACGTAAATAAAAAATAATATACACTTTTTAAGATACTTACCTTGGACCTTCGGATATTTGATCCAATTCCTTAGCAGGAGACTTGGATGGCCGTTTTAGCCACATATCCATGTTACATATAAAAAAAAATCCACAACCTATTCGAACCCACACAATATCGTATTTAACCAAATATTCTAACTTGTATTAACTTATTATATCGTGCTGTCAAACAAGTCTAGGCCTGTCATTGGCGCTTAAACGATAAGTACGTAATTTAATTGCAGTGGCGTTGCGGCCTTATCCAATTTTCCATGATTTTTTTTTTCGGTGGTTACATAACTCGCGGACCCCTAACGGGATGATCGCGGACCCCCGTTTGAGAAACGCTGGTCTACGGGCTCAGGTTTTGGTAGGGGCCCTTGTCATTGTCATTTCTTGCCAATCTTTCAAAATAGGGTTGGAAATAAATATCGACAACTATATATTTTTAAAATCGGATCGCGAAATGAAATACATTGGTGTAGTTATAAATGTGGGTTGCCATTTAAAAAAATTCAAAATGGCGTCGTAACTGTAATTTTTTGACATCTGACGTATTTGACAATAGCATGGGTGGCTCCGTTATAAAAAATTACGTATCTCCAGAAAAAATTGAGTTTCTAATTTCAAAGCTTCTGTTAATTCGATGATAAGAAAATCACCAACTTCGAAGCCTCGTATCTCCGGAACGGATGAAAATAAATATTGACAATTATATATTTTTAATGTTGGAACAAATAGGCGAACGCAGCTGGCTTACTATAAGGTAGGGTGGCCATTTAAGAAAATCCAATATGGCGTCGTATCTGTCAAATTTGTAAACATAGATTTTTCTTCACATCAAATTTGGCTTCTTCACTAAAAGCTGTTAGGGAATACATAATTGTTTTTTTATTGTGGTCGATAGCAAAGTCGCCAATCGGGTGAGACACTTAAAATAATGTCCCTGTACCTTCTTCACCCCATGACATCCGATCTCATCCGGCCTGGTTACCGACGTGAATGAGGTGGGTTGGGAGATAATACATTTTACACTCTTCCCTGCATTCTTAAACCTACTAAAATTCGAACATACTTTTTTATTGTGCGTATGCCCACTCCGAGGATCGAACTCGGAACGCCACGGTCGAATGCCAGTGACTCACCGCCGAGTCACCGCCGCTACTAAATCTGCTGCAAAAGTTATTAAACATGTTTTAGCTTTAAGATCACGAAAACGAGCATTTATTTGAATATGGTACAATATGCAATCAACACCTACACTACATTCTTTTTTCTACCATCAACTAGAATGGTGGCTGAGGACCTCCTAAAACAATGTCCACTGTATCCTTTGTTGCAATCTATTTTGGTATACTTCCAAAACTATTAATTCCGACAGGCTGGGAGGTGCATTTTCCTTTTCCATAGAATACAAAAAACCGCCTGTGAGTTGCATTAAGAGGACGAAGTTTAGCATACTTTCGAAAAATACTTAAACAGTTGACACTTGTCACATTTCCTTCTGTTATAACAAATTTTCGCATAATTTTGGTTTTCGAGAATGAAATCGCAATTTTTATATACAAATCATTGTGTTCAATATGATCCAACATTAACTTAGCTAGTTCTTCGCGCCGACAGGCCCCAAAAATGCCGATTATCATAACAACCTTCATAAGTAAATATGTTTCATCATCTGCAGTACTAAGAAACTTACATACGTCTTCCTGTGTGAAAACTTTGGACTTTTTGGCCTTGTAACCCTCTGAACTTCTTTTCAAAAATGCGATTAGTTGAGAAAATCTGCTTATATCTTGATTTTTCTTGACTGAAATCATAGTTCTCAACATTTAGTACTGAGTCCATAGTGTAGATGGTTTCAAGGAGCGTTGCTTTACGGAAAAATAACCCAAAAGGATTTTCTCAGACACCTCCTTTATTTTGTTAGCTTTGCACCAATCTTCAAACTTCTGATACTCCAACTCATACCGCGCCTTGGATTTTGTCCGAACTAAATTTGAGATCGCTTCGTTTGCCGCTGCTTCTATTTTAGAGGGTAAACTTCCATCAGAATCATTTTAAAAAACGCTTTTTATATTTTTGAATTTGTTTGACAAAGTTTCAACAGTAACCATGCGAAACAGTAACTATGCGAAAGGTAACATAAAAAACTTGATTAGTAAACTTAATAGCAGGTGCACTTATACAGGTGCAGTTTTATTTTTAAAAATGCCTTTTGCCAAATATTTTTATTCATAGATGAAAGTAGATAAAATTTTGTACAATATTCTTGTTGTAAATTCATATTACTACACTCGATGTTTTATTAAACTCGGCTGACGCCTCGTTTGACAACTTTAACATCTTGTGTTGTAATATGAATCTTTACAACACTTATATCGTAAATAACTATTACCAAACTATTCTTAAGTTTTTTCTGACCGACGAATCGCTGGGAACCGGTAAATGCATTTTTTTGAAATTCGTTCTTTTTAGGCAAAATATATTGTACAGGGTAAATGAAGGATCGTAGACTTCCGTATCTTATTAGTATTGTTTACAACATTTTAAATGGACCCGACTCTCCCTCCGCTCTTTGTGAATACCTAATTCCTCGCTATAATATCCACTATGTTTACATTCGCTCTGGGAGTAAATTAACTTTACCTCATTAGCAGAGTACGTATCAATGGTATTTTACTTATAATGCAGTAGTTTCCTATAATGCTTTACCTGGTAAATTAACTATTGTCTCAACTGTTGAGTTACTATACAAAATAAATATTCGAAACATTTTATTGTTTCCAAAGAGTGCCTTTGTTTAGTTTTTATTTACTTATTGACAAGTGGTCGATAAAGAACGTTTTCCTTTTAAAATGTGTATTTTTCATAATACAATTCATTGTGTCTCTTTCTACTTGCAATTTGCTAGTTTTAGATTAGAATTAAAATTTTAATATATTTTTTTTCTAAAAGGTGGGGTCTTATGGCTCCGTTGAGTAGCTATTTACATCTATACTGCGCCATGCTACAGCATATACCATCATAAAAACTTTTTTTCTACTCATTATTTTTTAACACTTATCTTTTTGTAATATAATTGCGTTATTTATTTATTTATTCATCTTCGCGAGGTGCAGTTTTCAGGTGAAATATCAGCAAAGCAGAATTCAAATTTGATTAATATTCACTGACAATTTTTGACGTATCAAACTTAATTAGATAGCTAATAATCAGCCTATTAATTATAAAAAATACACTTCATTTGCATATGAATTATTACCTCACTACCTAAGTAGTTTAATATGTAATACGTTAATGGCGAAACATGTTTATATTAAACAAATAACTATCAACTTAAGATCTTTAATTAAAATTAAGAAATAAACATTAAAAGAACAAGCAACTGGTCATAATGTCGAGCTGCCCACGATTTATCGTGTGCTTTTGTTTTCCAATAAAATTGATCGTAAATCGCAGCACCGCCTTAAGACACATACTACAGTAGCGTAGGTAGCATCGGATGATTTAATTAAATTTGGAATAAATAAAATTACGCCGGTGCAGAACCCGTTATACAAGGTGTCCATGAAATGACTGTACAACGCTACACCACAAATTCCTTAACCAAAAATAAGGCGATCTAGGCAAACTTACCTTTATGCAATGTTGCTTCGTTTTGCCGCTACAGGGCGCTAAAGTTTTCAAATCAATATTGTTTTTTCGGAATAATTTCTAAACGCCTTTATCGATTTCCACTAATTTTGGAACTAAGAATGACCACTATTAATAGCGTGTTTTGACGTATGCGCCATCTTTTTTTAATACCTACAAATTTAAAAATGGCGTGTAATTGATAATTAAAAGTTCCTCTTTTTATTACCCCATGTATAAATGACTTTAATTATTTCTCTGACACTAGCTCACTTCACGTTGAAACTTTTTGTCTCTTGTAAAAATTTAGCCAGACATGCAGTTTCTCTGCAAAAAAAATTATTAACGATGCAAAACATGAAAAAGTCTCGAACAATTGTTATAAAAATCAAACTATTTATAATTAAAATTTTTTTCATGTTTCTCGTTCTAAATAAACAGTAATGATGAATTACACGGTATGGTAAATAATTTTCTGCACAGAAACTGCATGTCTGGCTAAATTTTTTCAAGAAACAAAAAAGTTTCAACGTGAAGTCAGGTAGTGCCAGAAAAATAATTAAAGTCATTTATACAGGGGGTAACAAAAAGAGGAACTTTTAATTACCAATCACACGCCATTTTTAAATTTGCAGGTATTAAAAAAAAATGGCGCATACGTCAAAACACGCTATTTATAGTTGTCATTCTTAGTTCCAAAGTTAGTGGAAATCGATAAAGGCAAAACAATATTAATTTGAAAACTTTAGCGCCCTGTAGCGGCAAAACAAAGCAACATTGAATATAGGTAAGTTTGCCTACATCGCCTTATTTTTGGTTAAGGAATTTGTGGCTAAGCGTTGTACAGTCATTTCATGGACACCCTGTACATTAACTATATACTTACTTAATATAGGTACTATAATATTTATTTATTTATTCCATACACTGTTTTACAGTGTCCCAGTTACAAAACAGGTAGAAAATGGAATTTAATTAGATAAAATGAAAACAAATTATTTAACAATTAACATAACAATTAGCAATATCTAGATTTATAAAACTTACAATACAGTGATAATATTAGGTATAGAGGGTGTCCCACCGGGAACCGAATCGATCTATATATAGAAAACTATACATAGGAAAATTTTGAAAATTTGACAGTTTGCTGATGCTGATGGGGGCGAGCAGGCTAAAATATTTTCATAATGGTGGCACTTTCGGTTATACCGGAAGTAAGTATCAACTTGCTTGTTTTAAATGGGACACCCTATATATTATTACATTTTTTCATTCTACGCAAGATTCTAGGCAGATTTTGTATACCATGTCCTTTACCTATGTCTAAACGTTTTTGACATATTTGAATTTTTATATCAAAAATGACGTTTGCAAGCCTTAGAATAATTATCAATTTTTTCTATAAAGAAGCCTTATTTATTTAATTTAAGTGGGATTCCTTGTTATAAAGGACCTGCTTTAATAGATTTTTTATAATATTTTGTTAACTATTAATACAGGGTGTTTACAAAATAAGATTAAAAATGAAATTAAAAAAACTGCAAAAAGTCTAGATTTTCAAATGGAAACACCCAAATTTTATAATTAAATCTTATTTGGCATTAAAAATAAGGGTAAGTTTGTGTAAGGTTATATATCTCAAAATTTTTAGTTTTCGAAATATTGCCAATTTAGTATTTTTATATGGGAATCTTGCAGCGGATTTTAAGTTCAGTTCCCCTAGTTGGCTATGACTCTGTACAAATTAAGCGTCCCGGCAGGGTTATATTATATTATTGTCAAATGGCAAGTGACAGCTTCAATGCCGTCATAGCCAACTAGGAGCAACTGAACTTAAAATCTGCATACAAAATCTGCGTAGAATGCAAAAATGTAATAATATATAGGGTGTCCCATTTAAAATAAGCAAGTTGACACGTACTCCCGGTATACCTGGAAAAGCCACCATTATGAAAATATTTTAGCCCGGTCGCCCCCATGAGCATCAGCATACTGTCAAATTTTCAAAATTTTCCTATGTATAGTTTTCTATATATAGATCGATTCGGTTCCCGGTGGGACACTCTGTATACCTACTCGACAAAAAGAAATTAAAAAGTAACTATATACGTCCAGTAGCATAGGTACTAGTGATAAAAATGTCTTTTGACAGCGCTCAAGCTACAATTAAAGACATCATAGGCATGGATATTGTCATTGTAACATGTACACATCCCATGGGAGAATATTTAAATACATTGGTTCGTGAAGGTGGTAAGTAGAAGCTATATAAGTTTCGGGAATTTAGAGAAGGAATTCTAAAGTTCAGTTTGTGCAGTAGCTCTTCACAATAATATAAGAATTCAAAAATATTTGAGCAGTTTATGTAAAAATTACTGCGTAGAACATGTGCGTCTATCACGTAATCTATCAAACGAGAATCTTTGCAGCAGCTTGATCATGAGGCAAACCTCTGTCGGGATAAACTCCATCAGATCAATATCACAAAGCTTTCAAAAAACGTCATTGAACACTCTCAATATTCTCAATGTAGATTTTATAAAACGGAGACCAAATGCAATGATTAAAGAGTATTCCAATTTAAATCCAACAAGAGAATGATACAACGGCAAGGGCCTGTCGACATATTAAGCACCGGTTCCCGCAGATCACCGAAGTTAAGCTGTGTCGAGCGCGGTTAGTACTTGGGCGGGTGACCGCTTGGGAACATGGCGTGCTCTTGCCTCAGGGAAGAGTGTAAAATGAATTGACACCTAACCCTCCTATTCACGCCGGACAGGCCGGATGAGATCGGATATCTCGTAGGATAAAGGTGCCGTTTCATACTCTCCAGTGGGTAGATCACATTTGTGGTCCGTTGTGAACCGTAAAAAAAAAATAAAAATTAAAAAAAAGAATGATACAAAGTTACTTAAAGATCCAGTGACCGAAAATCTCCAGTAGTTCTTAGAATAAAACCAAGTGATTTATAGGCGGTGGACACGGCGTGATCAATATGACGAAGAAAGGATAGTTCTTTATCGAAAATAACTCCTAGATCCTTAAACACAGTATAATACAGAAAGGATGTATAAATAACAAGTCGTTATGATAATTGAAACGCTTAATGTGAAAAGTGGCCAAGAGAAATCGCTGGAAATTATTTTTGAGTAGAAAGAAAAATTAACGGCAAGCGAATAAAGTGGTGCTGTATCTTTTGCATTAAAGTACTCAGAGATGACAAAATAATGGGTTCCCAGGGCATCCCTGTGTACCTTAATACAAAAGATACAGCGCCACTTTGTAAGCTTGCCGCTAATTTTCTTTCTATTTTATTATTACCCACACTAAACGTCTACTACTTTATTATTTTTAGGTTTCTCGTGTGACCGCTAGAGGGCGTAATACCTTGAGAAATTTATAAGCAACTTTGTTCCAGACTTATTGCTTCAGTTCCACAAATAAAAGGATGGGGGAAATTAAAATAATTTTTGGACTTTTTTTTTAAAACTTAGGTTAGGGCCAATAGAAATGATCAAATATAGTATGGCTGATTTAAACCAGTCTCTATAGTAGTCAGTTTCCAGGTCAATAATACAAGTGGGCTATTATTTCACTGAAACCACATAAATAATTTGGTAAAAATCGGTTTCATATTCAGAGCCAATCGAAATTCGTTTTTTTTTAATATTTGTAATTTTTTTATAATATATTTTATCGTTCTTGAAATCCCCATTTGTAGTGAGAATAGAACTAAAAATGTTTTAATTTTGAAATACAACATTAATAAAGTTTTCTACGTTTATGTTGAGGGACAAACAATTTTAATTTTGTTTATAATCTGTACCAGATGTTCATAAGTTTTGGTTTATTTTCGTTCACAAGTTGCAAATAGCATTTAGCTAAGACTACTGGAACTTTTAACTTTTCGTTTAATGGCGCAATTGCTTAATTAGGTTTTTAAATACTACTACTGATTATTTTTAAATACTATTATTCTTAGATGGTAGTAATAAATAAACCATAAATAATTGTCATTGTTATTTCTAGCCATTCTTTCCAATTAGGCTTTTTTCCTCTTCCTACGCTGCCAGGGCCATTCCCGAGGGAACGTACAGCCTCACGTGGGTTCCGAATTGTGCAAAAAACTCTAATAATAATTTTTCTCAAAGTGCTTAATTTCATCATTTAAACGAAATCCAAAAAACTAAAAATGTTGTTTATGAATAACCATGTTCTAAAACGTTTTTTTGTGTAGATTTAGAAGAAAAAGTCACTCTTTATAAAAATGTCCGCTTGTGTTGAAACTACAATTTCTAATACCAAAATTACGAATGCTATACAGGGTAAGCCAGAAACAACATTTTTATTTTTTTTTTATTTCGTTTAAAATAAATTTACGTAAGAACAGACAACTATTGTTGCTTTCCTACTTAGAATATAATTTTATATCTGGCCGATTAACGATTTTGTTGTGAGAAAACTATTTTTCTTTGTCTACTTTTAAAGTATTTTTATTAATACATTCTTTAATTTATTCAATCATAAATAATAAAAAATTAAAAATGTTTTTTCTGTCCAATCCTGTACAGTTATCGCAAATTTGATGTTTGAAATTGTAGTTTAATGACAAGCAAAATTGATTTAATAAAAATTAATACAAAAAACTAAAAATATTGTTGAACCCTGTATAGTAATCGCAAATCTGATATTCGAAATTGTAGTTTTGACACAAGCAGACGTTTTCATAAAAAATAACTTTTTCTTCTAAACCCACAAATAAAAAAGTGTTTGCTCTTCCGAACTCTATCCATGGACACACTGTATGTGGGTGCGGAAAAGTTCAAGAAAATTAAAGAAATCAGCGTTTTGGGCTAATTTAGTATAAATGGAATTTCACAATGAGCTGGTAACCTTACAGAACTTAGAAATATTGATCGAATACTCTTAAGTACTGGCATAGAAAAACTAAACCAAGAGGAATCGTGCAATGTTAAAATCTTACCTCTCATAGTTCTGGACGACGCCCAAATTTGTAAAAGGTTACGCCAAACGTTGCCTCTATAGTGTAAAACATTTATCGAACTCGAATACCCGTCTAAATTCACTTCTTTCTCGGCATGTACGTCGCGGCCTTGGACCTCGCAGTAGCCCCTATAGGTTGTATGTTTATGTTAACTTAGTTTATAGTACTGGTATACCTTTCACTCATACATCGTGTAATACAACAAACCAAAAATAGAAAAATAATGTCTGATTCTTTAAAACTTTAAAAGTAAAAAGATTAAATAAAGATTAAGACTTCATGACAAACCATAAACGGAAGAGATTAAGCCATTGAATTCAGCGCTAATTAATTTCTTTCATGTGATACTTTTTATTATCTAATGTTGGGGCAAAATCTTTTTATATAATTTAATGCATGAAAACAGTAATAATTTTGTTTTAATCTTCTAAAGGAAAACAGCTGTTATTTTGTCGACTTTGGATCAAGTTCATTTCAATCTTATTTTAGAGTTTAGAGCAAGCATGTATAATATACGGGGTCATATATATTTTATTATATCTTCTAACCTTGTAATTTCTGTTGATTACATTAAAAAATATGTTTTAATATTAAGATTTTTTCGATGTGTAGGTGTAGCGGAAATAAAGGACTTTGTTACTGTGAACCACTATTTAGTTTTTGGGAATAAAGTCCTTTATGCCCGCTATACCCACACTTCTAATCAATTATCAAGGACACTATGTATATTTCTGGATGATTAAGATTTTTTTAAAATTTATTTAGATATATACAGTTCAACCAGATGAAGTATGTCTGCGCTGGTTTAAGATCAAGCTAGCAGAAACATTATATTTTTTTAAACGGCGATCAATGATATTCAAAATAGAGTAATAATCAATAAGCCAAATCAAATAGCACAAGAAAAAATTTAAAAATACGAAGTGTGTACTGGCTTAAGATCAAGTTAGCAGAAATGTGATTTTTTTTAAACGGCGATCAAAGTAATTCAAAATTGAGTAGTAAATGAGCAGAGTTTCAATAAATCACGATTTTTAAAAATAAATCAATAAATTTGATTTTTTCGATTAAATCGTTATTTTTTTGATTTTAATCATTTTCTACTGATTTTTTCCTTAAATATGGCAAAAATGAACTTTAAAATTACTTATTTTCATTATTTTGTCTCCATTCGCCCAAAAATATTTGTTGTCTAGAGTTCCAGTTAGAAAATCTCCTCGGCGACATATAAAATAACTTGTATTGACATGAAAATTTTCCGCAGCGTGCAGCGTAATTGAAATGAATAATTGAAACTCACATAATGCATCTAAACACTTTGTTTTAAATAATCTATCTTCCTTTTTTTTTAATTTCCTGATGAGTTATTTGCATCGGCGACTTGTTATTACAGCAATTTATAATTTGTTTTATGCCTCCCGCGCACTAGCAACTTTTCCGAAGCAACTGTTTAATCACATAAATGGAACATACATAACTAAATGTAATCTCGCGCACGGGCGATTTTTAAATCGAAGTAACTAAAAAATTGCAACACGTCCTATTTTGACGGCGATGAAACTGTTGCCGGTGATTATCAGCCACGCTTGTTTAAACCTGTAGCCGCGCACCCGGCGACTATTTAGTTGTTTTGTTAACTATTTTTACATGGTAAACTGTTACGGTTTCTTTCTTTCCTGTGGTGGTACAGCCAGACGAAATGTAGTACTTTGATATGAAATACGATGTCCCAGGATTTTTAATAACTATCTATACTCATTCGAAAATAATTAAAAAATTTGTTGGGATGCTCTCTCAAGCCATCGAACAACTTATTAAATTGACCATTTAAAGGTCTTTGGCTTAGTATTGGATGAACCCAAAATAACTTTTTTTTGCTTTCCTTTTCTAGCTAAACTGAGAGCACCCATGCAATTTCTACAAAATCCATGGTTGAATTGACCTTTATAAGCAACTATTCTCGAGAAGCGCACTGCCGGAGATAACGGGCAACTTTTTGGGTGACTAAACTATTTAGTTGCTTATAACAAAAGTTGCTAGTGGGCGGGAGGCATTAAATCACAATTAAAATTGAAAAAATTAGTTGATTTAAATCACAATTTACTGCCGCCGCGCATCGGCGATTTTTTAGTTGCTTTGTTGACTATTATGGTTTATGTGCAGTCTTGTTTTACATGGTAAACACAAGTTTTAATAAGAAATAATGTCGGTAGATACTGAATTGTTAATTATAGAGGTGGAAAAACGCCCAGCACTTTATAATACCAAACTAAAAGAATACCCTGATAAAATTTTAAAAAATAAATTATGGATTGAGGTGTTTGAAATTTATAAGTCTTTGACTTAGTTTTGGATGAACTTTTTTTTGCACAAACACATGCAATTTCTACAAAATCCATGGTTGAATTGAACTTTATAAGCAACTATTCTCTAGATACGCGCTGCCGGAGTTAAATCATAATTTAAATCGTGGCAACTCTGTAAATGAGCAATGAAATTGCCAAAAATACAAGGCGTGAAAAAAAGCAAAACTCGTTACGTGTCTGCTAGCTTGATTGATATTTAAACAATATTTATAGAAAGGTTTATTTACCAACCTGAATAAACCTTTCATAAATAATTTTTTAGTGCTGACTGTAATATTTTAACAAAAATTTTAAAAAGCTAGGTTAGGTTAGGTTAGGTAAGAGTGGCAGACCCTTGGTTCTGACCAAACAGTCTCACGTAGTCCTGATTAGGTCCGTTGTGATACCACACGTGTTCCGTAGAACCCACCTTCATCAGATCACTGATGGTTTATGCGACGTAACCGCGGAAGGATTTTAACAACTCATTCAAACCAGCCACTACTGTTCAGAAATCTGCTCAGCCGTCCAAGTTGTAAGTTGCTTAGTTCCTCCAGGCTATCGAAAGATGATTCACCCAGAGTAGTGAACCTCCTTCTTGCAAGGCCAGGGCATTCACACAGAAAATGTTGAATACTTTCTTCCTCTTCCTCATCTCTGCAGAAGTCGTTAGTGGGTATTTGCATACGTTCGGCATGTCTACCGAAGAGGCAATGTCCGGTAACAACCGCAGTAATATTTCTCACGTCTTTTCGACTGTGTCTCAATAGCTCTGCGGTTCTCTTTTTATCGAATGTGGGCCACAGTTGCCTGGATGTACTACAGGTTGTCAACACTGTCCATCTGTTCTGTGCAAGCTGCTTGGCCGTGTAGTCAATCTCCTCTTTGACCAATCCCAGTGGTTTGTTCACTGTATTGTCTGCTAGATCAGCTGGCATGCCTGCGCCCTCTCTTGCGAGCGCATCGGCAGCCTCGTTGCCATCTATTTTGGAGTGTCCAGGAACCCAGCACAGAATAACCCGATGTTGGTTGCCAAGTGTGCATAGATTGTTGCGGCATCGCTTTACGAGCTTTGATTTAACGCTGCTGGAACATATTGCCTTAATCGCCGCCTGACTATCACTGAAGATGGTAATTGACGAGGCTACTCCCAAGCCAAGGTGTTCTTGCAGGATATTGACCGCCTTCTCTACTGCCAGTACTTCCGCTTGAAAAATACTACAATAGTTGGGGAGTCTATACGATTTCTGTATTTGTAAACTTTCGGAAAAGACCCCGGCTCCCACACCAACGTCCATTTTTGAACCGTCTGTGAAGATTGCGTGATCTGTTTTCGTTATATTCTGATTGCCTTCCCACTCTTCCCTACTCGGAATAAGTATAGAATACCTTCTATCGAAGCATGTTATTGGGACAGAGTAATCAGTCGGGTCTCGTAGATTATTCCCCGGGTGAATCTTTAGTATACTGCTGTGCCCGTAGTTGGTTTCCTTCCAGGATTTCGACTCTTTCAGTCGCAGGGCACTTTTTGCAGCTATACTTTTTCCATAGATATCCAGGGGAGGAATATATAACATGACCTCTAGCGCCGCTGTGGGGATTGACTTAAGGGCTCCGGTTATTCCTAAACAAGCTGCCCTTTGTATCTTTGTTATTGACTTAGTGTGCACTGCTTTTTCCAAATCGGTCCACCAAACCAGGACCCCGTATATTAATATAGGTCTTATAATAGCCGTATAGATCCAGTGTACTATGTGGGGTTTTAGTCCCCATTTTTTCCCAATTGCTTTTTTGCAGGCATATAATGCTACCGACGCTTTTTTAACTCGCTAATTTTAAAAAGCTAGGTGCAACGTCAAATTTCGAACCAACGATCCTACGGTCAAAACTCTAGCACATTACCACTCGACCAATCGTCCTTGCTGGAAAATGTAGTGAAATAAATTTAATAACGGGGCAATGAAGAAGGTGGAGCCTCTGTAAACACAACCTGTGATTGGTCAGTTTAATACCCTGCCAAGAATGAATATTAAATTATATTCGTTCAGTTAACTTTTATAGTTCAATAATTATCCATTTAGTAGATTGCAAAGAAAATACAAAATATACATGAGTGGAAGTAAAAAACATATCAATAATATGAAAAAATGTGGAAAAGAAACAAAACAGGATGCGTATTTTTAAAATTGCAAATATCATACCAGGTGTTATTTTGCATATTATATATTTATAAAATGAAAAGCAAAACAACGTTCGTTTTTGGATTACTGATTCAAGAAGAGTTTAAAGACATTTTACCATGCAGGGAAATAATACAAGACAACCATATTGATGGCTCTATAAGCAAACACTGTGAATTTTAATACCCACAATACACGATTGTCCTTTCATTAATATTAATCAGTTGGCGCATTTGAATTTGTAAGAACTTTGGAAAAGCGGGGTCATATAGAAAAAAACGTCCACAGGAAAATTAGTATTTATACTCACAGCCCTATTTACTAAATAGTTTTGACTACAAGGTAAATCTTAAATAACTCCAGGAACACAGAATCCAATGGGTCCAGCGCCAGGATTTATGGGATGGGAGGGCACAAATCGGCCCGATGATTTTTGAGTGGGCACTACCCAAATCAAAAGTGACTTCTAAAAAAAAAAAAGGTCACCGGCCTCCCGCCGCTCTAAGACGCAATAAACAGCGACAGACAAAACTTATCGTTTTCTTGAAAATCACATACAATCATTCATAAAAACTTTCATAGCCAAGTCTCCCTCCCCCGAGAATATTCCATTACAAAACCAACCCATCAATTTTGGGGGGCACTCATGTTTCTAGGGTGGGCTGATGCCCACCCTGGCCCCCCCTGGCGCCGCCGCTGAATGGGTCCTTTAAAAAAAAATCCTTCGACCACCTATGAAAATGAGAAAAAAAGCACGGTTAATTTGGCTAGAAAGCGCCGTATTTCACACGCGTGTTGAAAAAGTGTTTGAACACTAGTGTTGAAATATAAAGGCACACTATTTAATTTAAACGTATGATGCCAATTTGACAGACAACCCCTTTTTATTAAAAAGAACGAATTTTAGAAAGCAGTAATTGTAAAGTGTTTTACTTATTTATCATGTATTTGTCGAGTGATTCAGAATTGGAGTGTGAAAATACGCCATCTAAAAATAATTTTGGCCAAAGCCTACTTTACAAATTGGCTACAAAAATCAAAGTCAAACGAAAATCCTAGTCGAAGCCTTAAAATAATGTCGCATTAACACAAACAGAAATTTTAAGATTTTTTATTTAAATTGCTCAAAATTTCAAAACGACTAAAAATGTGGATTGTAACATATTAAGCATTTAAATAGGAAATTTAATTCTCTACACGTTAATAAGCAAAAAAATAGGGTGTTCCATTTGCAAAAATTGACTTATGCACATTTACTTAAATGGAAACATCGGCCCAATTTTAATAACTCCCTGTATAAAAAACGTGAAACCTAAGTAATTTAAACTAAAGATCTATGTATTACTTGAAAACTTAGAAAATTTGAAATGTTTACCTTTATTAGTTTCAGAGTTACTAAACTTTCTTCTCGGAGCGTTTTTACACAAAAATATCTCAAAAACGGAATAGATTGTTGTTAACAAAAAATATTTAGATTTTAATAAGGTAATCAAAAATGCTAAAATATACAAATATACAGGGTGTTTCATTTGAAATAGCAAAGTTGGCATTAACTAAAGTAATAAAAACGTCAAAATATAATTTTTTAAAAGCTCAAAGCCAATTATACCTGCTATCAAGTTTTTAGAAAGATTAGTTTACTCGTTTCCGAGATCTTCTAATAGGCCACTCAACGAGAATCACCCTGTATAAAATTTGAAAAAATTAAAAAGTTAAACTACAAATAAAGGAAAAGCCTATTGACCAACTATAAAACCAGATATTAAATTGAACATAATCCTAAGTATGCTAATTTCAACACTGTGTTGATATTTTTTTCAACACTAGTGTTGAAATATTCTTTTCACAAATTAAAGGCTTTTTTAATAATTCTTTGTGGTCGTAGGAAAAATAGTGTACCTACATTACTCGTGTGAAAGTAATTATTCTAAAACTCGAAGAACTTTTGCACTCGGCTCGTGCTAAATGTCTCCTCGTTTGAAAAGTATCACATTCTCTAGTTTCTCTAAGGGATCTGATTTAAGTACAAGTAATATTGTATCAAAATAGCAAATTAACAAATTATAAAAACCGACGCAAAGACATTTATATGGATTAAAAATAGTAATGGACCAAGAACTGGTCTTGAGGCACTCCGCAATCAATTTCATTATCTATTTTTAAGAATATTACTAATAAGATCTATAAGAAAAAAGTCTTAATTCAATTAAGAATAAGCGAATATCAACCTGGTACTGCATACTACCTATATATCCTACTACATTTCTTAAAACTATATTTCACCATTTCACAATAAAATTACTATAGAACCTTTATATTTCTCAAAATATGTTTTTTTTTAATTTTTCAACACTAGTTTCCACATTTTATGTGTATCCTCTATCATATACTATCACAGTTTATATATACATAACACAATAATAATGTATTGCCAACACACATATTTTTCATTTTCTCCATTTAGCAATAGTTTTTCAACAACATACTTCACCACTTAAGTTGCTGCTCTTTTTCTATATCATTCTCACATAACGTTTCTCTATTCATCACCCTAAATTATTATCATTTAACTCCTATATTTATCTTTAGAACCTGGTAGTATTTTTTTCTCCCCTACTTCTATGGAAGCATCACTTTCTTCAATAATCTAACTTCCTCAAAAGCTCCATGAGGGTGTCACTCACAATTTCCTATACTATATAACTATACTTCTTCTGAAGATGAACGTTTATACGTTCGAAACATGTAGAACAGAATAAAATTTCTTACTGAATATATCTTAGTAAAGGTTGACCTAGAGTATTATTTCTCCCCATTTAACTTGCCACTTCACTTCAAGTATGGACTACTTCTTCACATTAACAATTTGTATATAAATAATTAACTTATACCCAGGGCTAAATCTAATATACAAACCTTGCACCAATCGCCCCAATTAAAAATTAACATTATAAGTACTCAAGTAATCAAAATCAGACCTATGTTTTCTCGCAACACGATTTTTTCATAATTATCAGTAAATTTTATGTAATTGTGAAATTATATCTAAACTCTATGCAGTAGTTATACATCGTGAACACGCGTACAGTTAGCACAGTAGTTGTTTTAAATGCCATTCACTGACAAATAATAGAAATTAAAAATGAATGCTCTAAACCGGGAGTTCTTTGACCGCAACTGATAAACTGCATTTAACTTAACTAATAGATAATAAGTCCGCTGATGCGATGTGTGGTTCAATTGTCCCTATGCACACACACAGACGACCGATGAAATATTAAAATTAAAATTACACACTGCCCCTGCTGTCTCTAGACTGTCTATATACATTTTTGATGGGGAAAATTGCAATCAGTATAGATCCCTAAAGACTGTGGGGAAATAAATATGAATCACAATAGATTCATTATTAAAAAAAAAACCTCTATATCAAAAAAATAGTATATTACATAACTTTATTTGAAACAAACAACTTTAAGTTAAACATATGAAAATACTTAAAATTAGATTTTTCATATTTTCAACATATATGTATTTAAAAAAAAAGTATTTCTACATTTCTATTTGATTTATTCATATCCCTACTTCAAGTAGTTGTACATTTTTACTTTAAATAAAATGTATTTTAAAAAAGACTATTGGTGGTTTCTGAATAAAGTGATTATTTAAAGAAGCAATAATAACTATTATGTTTGTTTTGAAGCGTACATATTTTCAGTTTAAAACTATGAACTGGGTATTTTAAAAATACCATTTGCTCAGTCTGAAGATTTGTTATGGTTATGACTAAACATATTTACTCAATTTAAGCATTGCTCCTTTTAAAATAAAACAATTTGCTTCGCCTTTCGAGAATTTCATATTAACTGACGTGAAGTTTAAAAAATGCTTACAAGGTCTTCAGATCTATAGTAACCGTTTTAAATCATTTTAGTTAATTTATCGAACAATTTACTTCCAGTGGCGTGTCCTTGTTTCAAATTTTATCATATTTTGACTGCCACGCCATATTCGTCAATTTCTCGAAAACTAAAAGCGATAACAGGTACACACTCACAGGGTACTTAAGGGGCAACTAGTACTACAGTTTATACTATCAAACTTTTCTTGCACGGCCGTTTCAAATTCCATCATATTTTGGCTGCTAAGTCATTTTCGTCAAGAGTAAGATTGGTTAAATAAAAGCTAACTTTTTTTCTATGCACTTTCTATAAAAAAAAAGTCAAATTTTGAAATATTATTAAGTTAATAATATATTTTTGATAATAATCTGCCATAATTATCTGCATTTTAATCTAATATTTCAATTTTTACCACCTATACAGGGTGATTCACGTTGAGTGGCCTATTAGAAGATCTCGGAAACCAGTAAACTTATCTTTCTAAAAATTCGATAGCAGGTATAATTGGCTTTGAGCATTTAAAACATTATCTTTTGAGAATTTTGTTACTTCCGGTTATACCAGAAGTTAATGCCAACTTTGCTATTTCAAATGGAACACCCTGTATATTTTAGCATTTTTGATTACGTTATTAAAATCTAAATAACTTTTGTTATTATTAATATATTCCTATCTCTAAGCGTTTTTGAGATATGAATTATAAAAGGATTTTTTTGTGTAAAAACGCTCCGAGAAGAAAGTTTTGTAACTCTGAAACTAATAAAGGTAAACATTTAAAATTTTGTAAGCTTTCAAGTAATACATAGATATTTACTTTAAATTACTTAGATTTCACGTTTTTTATACAGAAAGTTTTTAAAATTGTGCCAATGTTTCCATTTAAATAAATGTGCATAAGTCAATTTTTGCAAACGGAACACCCTATTTTTTAGCTTACTAACGTGTAGAGAATTAAATTTCCCATCTAAATGCTTCATAGGTTACAATCCACATTTTTAGTCGTTTTGGAATTATGATCAATTTAAATAAAAACTCTGTTTGTGTTAATGCGACATTATTTTTAAAAACAAGACTGACTGGGATTTTCGTTTGACTTTGAAAATTAGAAATAGCTAAGCAACGAACATAGGTGCTTAATAGCAAATGGTAACTAAGCTCAAAGTCAAACGAAAATCCCAGTCGAAGCCTTCTTTTCAAAAATAATGTCGCATTAACATAAACAGAAATTTTAAGATTTTTTATTTAATTTGCTCATAATTCCAAAACGACTAAAAATGTGGATTGTAACACATTAGATAGGAAATTTAATTCTCTACACGTTAGTAAGCTAAAAAATAGGGTGTTCCATTTGCAAAAATTGACTTATGCACATTTATTTAAATGAAAACATTGGCACAATTTTAAGAACTTCCTGTATAAAAAACGTGAAATCTAAGTAATTTAAACTAATGATCTATGTATTACTTGAAAGCTTACAAAAATTTAAATGTTTACCTTTATTAGTTTCAGAGTTACTAAACTTTCTTCTCGGAGCGTTTTTACACAAAAAAATCCTTTTATAATTCATATCTCAAAAACGGTTAGAGATAGAAATAGATTAATAATAGCAAAAGTTATTTAGATTTTAATAACGTAATCAAAAATGCTAAAATATACAAGGTGTTCCATTGGAAATAGCAAAGTTGGCATTAACTTCCGGTATAACCGGAAGTAACAAAAACCTCAAAAGATAATGTTTAAATTTTTAGAAAGATAAGTTTACTCGTTTCCGAGATCTTCTAATAGGCCACTCAACGTGAATCACCCGGTATTATATTTTAGTGTAAGTTAATATTGCTAAAGGCTTTTGTCGATAAAGATATTCTTTCTGACATTAAAGCATATATTTTGACTTTTTAATAAATTTCTTTATGGAACACCAAACCCCATTAAATATGTGAATCTTTCTACACGGTTCTGGAACCAAAAATAAGTGTTGCAATTAATTTCTTTGACAATAAAAGTCATAACTTTAGTGGTCCCACTGCGTCGAAAATTTACGGCCGATCGAGTCGAGGTGAGCTTGGAATTAATAACTAAAAGGTTTTATTTGTTTTGTTTTAGTTGTACGATGCATAAATGCATTATACATGGTCGTAAAGTAACAGCTGTATTATTTGAATATAAATCTCGAAGTTGTAATTCATGGATTTTTGTTGTTGTGTTTGTTACAATAATTTATAGTTTAAATTTGGCACCAGCTTCGATCATTCACCCCTACAAGATATTTTTCTACTCCCACATGAATATTTGCATTTTCCTTTAGATTAAAGTGAATGGATAAGTAGGCTATGCCGGTTAACTGAACGGGTCTAACTTTATATTTATCTTTGTTAGCGTACGAAACTCACCAATCACAGATTCACATGCACCCTTAAAAATAACATGGTATGGATTCCTAAAATTTGGTTCTGACAACTATTTATATTCGTGAAATCGGACTCCACCCAAAAATTAGTTTGTACAACCAAAAAAAATTGTCGTTATTGAACTGTTGAACTAATTAGGGAATCCAAACCACGTGATTCAATATGGAGGTTGGATGGCAAAAAGCATTGAGTCACCAGTTAAATGCCACCAGCAACATTATTTTAATGGTCACGTGCACCAATTACAACGCAGTATTTGCCAGCCAGCCGCCATTTGGACACATCGTTGGATTGCCTAATTAATAACATTAACCAACCCAACCTACAAATTTAAGTTGTCACTACGAAATTTTATATATGGATAATTAAAGGCAATATTGTTTTTGTTAATGATGCAATCACAAATATTGCCAAAGCAATCATTTATTTGGGCCAAACTTGAAATTTTCATAAAGTAACAATTACGTATGTAGTCAAAACATTGTGTTTACTATCTTTTTTCTGTACTTTCTAATTGTAAGAAAGAAGTTGAATCATAAATAAGTAAAAATATTATATTTTTGTCATTGCAGTTGCACAATAGAAAGTTTGAATGAACTGCTTATAAGGCATGGTAAAATAAGCAAGTTGATTTGATAGAAATAACTTTAAAAAAAGTCTGTTTCATTTCTAAAAGAAATGTCATAAATTATGTAATTTATACTTAGTAACGAAAAATATTCCTTCCTAGGTCCCCATTTAAATAAAAAAAATGCCTTGGTATTACTACTCTATTAGATATGCGTAAACTAATTGGAATAAATTATCAGGGATATTATGGTTTCTTTAAAAAAAAATGATTTCCAATGTCCTTGTTCTCTCATGTTCAAACATACTTATAATACAAAACAGAAACACTAGATTTTTAACTTATTTTCTTCAACCTTTTGGGTTGCTCAATTCCTTATAGAACTGAATTGTTCTTATTTAAAGTTTCTTATCTGCAACTACGATTATTAAAAAACAAAAAATATCCCCTGGACTTTCTGTTTAAAATATACAGCTATATGAAATTTGTTGTACTTGGTCAGATTAAAAAGTCATCAATATGACGTTCTTTTATAGAAATGAAACATAGAACAAAAAAGTTTTTTTAAAGTTATTTCTCATTGGGGGACCTTGCCATACTTTATAAAAATCTCATTTAAACTTTCTAATGTACAACAACAATAATAAAAATAAAATATTTACTTACTTATGATTTAACTTCCTTCTGCCAATAAGAACGTACACAAAAAAGACAATAAAACACAAATAAATTACACCAAGAAATATTGTCACATCCATTGTCCACCAATTATTGCCTTAAAAACACGAAAAAATGGACACGGAACCGCAAAGCACCCTAACACAAACATAACCTCCTGACAGTCCTAGCTAGAATGATGTCACCGCCACAGTCACGGGCGTCAAGTCTCTGTGTTAAAGTGAGTACAGCGATGACGTAAGGTATAAATATGAAGAATAATATTGCTTGAAAAGAAAAGTTAGTTCTGGTAACTAAGAATGTATCTTAATCAAAATTAACAAAATGATAGGGACTACAAATTCATAATGTGTTATTACAACAAGCTTAATTGATAAATACAAGTTTGTAGGAACCTTGATGTAACATTTAAATAAGCTATATACAGAGTAAAATTCAGCTAAACAAAATATTTTATTTCTGCCAACTAATATGAAAACAAGATATTTTCTTTGTTCTAATGGCATCATTTTTTGGTAAATATAATCAAGAAAAAAGTCTTGTTTGTTTTCCTAACTAAAAATAGTTATTTTTGGTAACGTAAACACGAGAACAAATAAAAATTAGTACCAAATACCAAGTAATTTTTAAGAGTGTGGTTTTATTTTATACATTTAGTAGGTTAGGTATGTTGATGTAGTGTGTAGTAGGGTTTTATACAAAAGAAAAATATATTGGTTAACATAACTACTTGTTAGTGTTTAAATAGAGGGGGCAATAATGCAGAAATGCCACAAAAAAAAACAACATAGAAAAAAACTTAATTGGGAAACAGTTGTTTATTTTATGAATTGGCAAAAATGCGGCGTGATTTTTAGCTGCTAGTTTTTTTTTGGTTTAGAAAGGTGGCAACACTAGGCATTCTTATACCTCAACTCAAAAAATAATATGTTATATGAAAAATGTTATGAGAAACTTTTATTTTAACACGATTTAGCCAAATTTGGAAAGAAGAGTAGCAAAAAATAATAAATATGTAAATCTAATTAAATAAATATATACATTTTCCTGCTACGCTTAATCTCATTCCAATGAAGTTAATGGGATTATTCATATTTCTATAATATCTGGTGACCGCCGTGGCCCCTAGCTGGTCTGGGGTCCCAGGGCATTGCCCACCACGCCACTGCTTATGGATATAGAACGAACTTTGTTCGAAAATAATACCAAAATATCTGAATTATGATTGAGATCATACTCCTTAAAAACGACATGCTTCGACTCAGCGGGTACCGAACACCCTGTAGAGCGTGCACCGTGCAGTATCCGTCAAAAGTGTTGCCCCCCGAAGCGCCATTGTTTTCTTTCCCTCGAAGATCATGTTTTCTTATCGTGCAGTTGTTTTTGTTTTACTGTTTGTCGTTTGCTTCTTTTGTGCTCAAGCAGAAATTGTATTTATTTATGTTTGGTTAAAATATTAATCTACTTATTACTAAGTTCGAAAATACACTGCCTAACCATAGGAATTATCAATAAATTGTTTTGTTAAAAATCAGAAAGAATGTACTTATTAATGATTGCGATTCGTAAAGTAGGACATAAAGTACCTACATCTGGCGAATCTGGCCATTGACAACACATGTGCATAGCAATGGACATCATTTGGTATATAATACAATACGGTATTGTTTCTCTAGTAACTGTTTAACACTAGATTATTTCACTTTATTTTTAGCCTACAAGCCCTACTGATAAGCCATGATATGACGAAACGCAGCTAGAAATGGATCTGACGAAGAAAAGGAAAAAAAAAACCTTTTAACATTTTTCATGTGTTTAGTACTAGTAAAAAGTTAATTTTTTCAGTATAATGTTGTTTCCTCCTCTTAAATCATTAACAATTTAAATGAGGAGAAATAATACTCTAAGTCAACCTTCACTAAGACATTTTAATCTGTTATACATGTTTCGAACGTATAAACGTTCATCTTCAGGAGAAGTATAGTAATATAGTATAGGAAATTCTGAGTGACACCCTCATAGAGCTTTTGAGGAAGTTGGATTATTGAAGAAAGTGATGCTTCCATAGAAGTAGGGGAGAAAAATACTACCAAGTTCTAAAGACAAATATGTGAGTTAAATGGTATTTTAGGGTGATGAACTGAAAAACGTTATGTGAGAATAATATAGAAAGTAAACAGCAGCTTACGTGGTGGAGTACATTGTTGAAAAATTATTGTTAAATGAAAATTATGTGTATTGGCAAGACAGATGTACTATTGTTGTCATAACATGTATGTATATACGAACTGTGATGTTCGGAGACATCTTAGGATATGATTCCCTGTAGTGACATGGGTAGTTTTCAAAGGGTACACATATAATGTGAAAACTAGTGTTAAAAAAATTAAGAAAACATATTATGAGAAACCTGAAGGTTCCATAGTGATTGCATTGTGAAATGGTGAAATTTATTTTAAGAAATGTAGTAGAATATGTAAGTAGTTTTGAAGTATCAAGTTGATATTTACTACTACTTACATATGTTTTTTCAACGCTAGTTTCCACATTATATGTATACCCTTAGAAAATTACCCATGTCACTTCAGGGAATCATATCCTAAGATGTCTTCGAACATCACAGTTCATATATACATACATGTTACGACAACAATATTTGTCTTACCAACACACATTATTTTCATTTTCTCCATCTAACAATAATTTTGCAACAATATCCTTCATCACTTAAGTTGCTGTTCATTTTTCTATATCATTCTCACGTAACATTTCTCAGTTCATCACCCTAAAATACAATTTAACTTTCTTTATCCTTATCTTTAGAACCTGGTAGTATTTTTTCCCCTACTTCTATAGAAGCATTATTCTCTTCAAGTATTTAACTTCCTCAAAAGCTTTATGAGGGTGATACTCACAATTTCCTATACTATATTACCATACTTCTCCTGAAGATGAACGTTTAGACTTAGACGTTGGATACATGTAGAACAGATTAAAATTTCTTACTGAATATCTTAGTGAAGGTTAACTAAGAGCATTATTTCCCCCCATTTCTTGCCACTTCACTTCAAGTATGGACTACTTCTTCAAATAAATAAAAAATATTTAGAAAAGTAAGGTAATTTTAAAAATTGGATTTAAAAGGGGTAGTGCCATTTAAATTATAGGAGAAATTTGTAATTGAATATCAAATTTTGCAGAACTTTCGCTTAAACCGGAAATCAAATAGTTGTGATACGGAATACCTTAAACAAAAAAATAATATTACATTGTTTAACTTATTTATTTCTTTTTTGTAAAAACAATAAAATTAATAATTTGACAATTATCAACGTTATTTTCTCGGAAATTCTTCGTAGAAGGCATATCTATAAAGAGATACAGGGCGTTCTATTTAAAATAACAAAGTTGTGTGTACTTCTGGTTCAACAGGAATACTGAAAATGTGCGCATAGTGCAACCATATAATCTACCAAAATTTCATAATAACGTATTATTTTATGGACGTGATATAGGACGTGACAAGCAGGATAGTAATTTCGTTGACACCCGGTATATCTATTGTATGGATATGTAGCAAAAAAAATATATGTGTGTATATGGTATTAAATTATAATTAATTTTACAGAAAAGTTTATTCTTGATAAACGTTTCTGCGTCCCCGTAAACTAAAAAAACGCTCAAAAAAAAACTGTAGCGCATACGAGGGAGATTTAATTTTTTAAAGTTGCTTAGAAGTAAATCATATACTTATTTATCGTTTTAGATACAATTTTTATTTGTAAAAGTTGTTTAGAATTAAAAGTTATATCCGAATACGAAGTCACGGCCTTCTATTCAAAAAATGAAACCCTGTATACAGACTAAATAGATCAAATTGTTTTTAAAAGTTCTTTTTTACTTTTAGAATACTGGTCAAACTTTAAATTTCCCTTGTTTCTAATTTTCCTTAAGTCATTGAACAAAATTATCCTAAAATTCGTTTATTTGTGGAGCAATTAGGTTTAAACCAAAATTAGGTTTATACTATACAATATGTTCAGAATCTTCTTAAATTACTTAAAAAGTCTTGACTTCTTAATTATAAAAAATAATTTCAGAAAAAAAAACTGGTCTCTAAAGACAAAAAGTAGGTACATTTATAGCTATTAATATAACGAGATTATTATGCGATTTATAATAGTCGAGGACATTCGAGGCAACAGCCGAGGCACCCGCAATGTCCGAGACGGTGTTAAATTGCTAATAATAATCGAGTTGTATTCAAAGCTCTATCGTATCATTGACAACGGCGATGCGAAAATAAAAACCCGGTTGTATGTCATTTCATTTTGGCATTTCAAAAAGTCATCATTAAAATCATGCAAGATTTTGATATTTCTGACGATATATTAGCTGCAGCCAACATTATAAGATTGAACTTGCTTCCGGACAAATCTAAAATCCATTATGAAAAAGAATATCGGCAGTTTTGTGAGTGGCGAAACAAAGTACATGTTCAAGGTGCAGAAGAAACGGTATTGCTGGCGTATTTCGCAAAACTCTCTGAGTAATACTCTGCTTCATCCTTATGGCCGACATATTCCATGTTACGAGCGACTTTAGAACTGAAGGAAAGAGTGGAAAACGACAAATACGGCGCCTTAATACGTTTCATCAAGAAGAAAAATGTTGGATATAGAGCAAAAAAATCAAAAGCATTTACAAGAGAACAAGTCAACAAATTTGTGTGTTCTGCCTCAGACGAGAAGTTTTTAATGATGGAAGTCTTCAGAGGGCATACCTAAGATCGTGGACGTTAAAGACAAAGGTTTATCCATCAAATTTGAAAACTGTCAAAATATTGTTTTACATGTTCATGAAAAATAGTTCTAATATTATTTTGTATCTAACGTATTATGCTTTCGTAACTAATGTATTATGAGTAACTAAGGTGTTATGTAGGTTTTAGTACGTTTATGATGTTAATAATTATTAATAAAGATATCATATAAAAATTACTTAATTACGATAAAAAAAAAATTGTATCTAAAAGCATAAATAAGAGTACTGCACTGCAGTTTTTTTCAATTATAAGAAGCGCATTTTTCGCTTGAGGAGATTTTTATCAGGAATGACAAAAAATAACCAATTTGATCTGACAGATTTGCATTTTTTTGAAGTAAGTATATTCTTAACTTCACTTTTGTTAAGAGTCAGAAAATGACTAGTAAAATTTAAAACGTGTAAATTTGATTTCTCTGTAACTGACCACCGTGATTGGTTAGTATATCCTAACTAGGATGAATATGAGATTTTATCCGGTCAGTTAACCAGAGTAGTCTGCTTATCCAATCACTTACTTTAGCGAAAAAGGAGACAAAGTAAATATCCATGTGGGAGGAGAAAAATAGAATAACGAAAAATGCATATTGCACAGTTCATATTACTAAAATATTTATGAATATATTTATTAAAGTTTAAATAACACAAACTTCTCAATCTACAGCAATAAAAACTATTTCCTTAAAATATTAACCAGCATGTAACGCTATCATCTTCATAAAGAAGGAAATTGAACCGATTAATCTTTCAGCAGAGCCTAAAATAACTCCTCCACGCATCTGTGGTTCATATAGTAACTAATAGAAATATGTTTTATTAGCATATGTAGGTAATTAAGAGCACTAACGACAGTCATTGTTTAGGTGCGCAGGTAAAATTTGCTACTGGTGGGTGGTGATGCATGCGAGTATCGAAGAACCCATGAGTAAGTAAAGTTTACCAGAGTAGATAGTTGAAAGAAAACACCAAAAAAGTATTTGGTATCTTTTTGAGAAAATATATAATATTTATAAAATCACCTAATTGTAGTTCACATAACAAGAAAGTGATTTTGTTTATACAGGGTGTCACAAATTCGATATACCAGCATTGGAATCTCGGAAACCATAGGAGTTAGAGAAACGGTGATGCCGCTTTAAAAGTTTTCAAATTCCAAATCCTTCCGAATTTATTCGAAAAAAAAAACAAAATTTTGCAAAATCGTTTTTATTTTTTCCTGAGCTCATTTGACTAGCAATTTAAAAATAAATGACACTTTGTCATTTCCACTTTTTCTCCTCTATAAAATGATGTTACTAAATTAAAGATCCGCCGTTTCGTCTCCGAGCGGCCATCACCAACTTTACTGTTTTAAATACAGACCTGGATTTTGTTTAACCGATTTTATAACCCTCCTACCCCCAAAATGTAATGTGTGTGAAGAAAGCAACGAAAATTAGCGCAACAGTTTTTTACCGTAAAACCTAGCCACGAATTTAGCGTTAAATTGTCAATTGCGCCTGCATATTTAGCAACGATTTATCACAGCAACGAAAATGGTTACATCTCCCTGTAGCCTTGAATTTCTTAATCAGTTGGAAAAAGTGTAAATGTGGCCACGGTAGTTTAAATATTAACCTTTTTTAATTTTAAATAATTAGCAACGAATCTTAACTTTACTATGAATGAAATTATTAAATTAATTAAAAAATTAAACACACCTATTTTTTTACATTATTCTAATAAAGTAAGGATTAAATTGTTGACCCATATCTTCCCCTTTAATGTAACAAAAATAAATCACTTGATACTTTAAAGTTATTTTAAGAACTGTGACCAATTTCTTTCTAGACTGTAAAATTTTGGTTTCCTCAGTGTCACAATTGATATTTTTAGACAGGCTCATCATAAAGGTCTTAGAGATAATGATAAATAAGCACGATTTCATAGATAGTAATTTAAGTGTTCTTTATCGAATGTAAAATATACTCATTTTGTCCTAAATTAAAAATGTATTAGAACACGACACACA
Source organism: Polydrusus cervinus (assembly GCA_935413205.1). Classification (NCBI taxonomy): domain Eukaryota; kingdom Metazoa; phylum Arthropoda; class Insecta; order Coleoptera; family Curculionidae; genus Polydrusus; species Polydrusus cervinus. The sequence goes on from OW284515.1 coordinate 17,902,325, forward strand.
ACGTTTGAACCTCTAAACTAAGACCTTTAGCTTATTCGCAATAAGTTCCAATAAAAAATATAGTGTATAGCCAGTCAATTATATTTTTATTTATTATTATAGTCCGGTCAAATTAGACCGAAAACCAAAAAATGAGAGTGAAGGTACATAAATTTACAACAAGCTGAAAATCAGTAAAAATGTTCAAAATACAATTAAAAATAAAATTTGTAAGTTCCCCATCATTTCCGTGTATGGAAAAAATTTGACTCGAGGTCAAAGGTAAAAAAATGAGTTTATCGCGATTTTTAGCAAAACGGTAAGTTTTATCATAAAAATACCTTAAACAAAAATACTAGGTTATAAAATTATCTATACAAAATGTATTAATACTTTTTTTCCTACAAGCCACCGTTTCTGAGATGTAACGATTCAAAAAGTTTTAAAAGTTGTAATCGTCATAATATGCATGAGTACGTCACGTATATACATCTCTAGAGTTGTAATATATGTTAAAATATTTTTGTGTGGGATCACAACTGACTTGTGGAGTAGGCCTACTGGGAAAACCACGTTAAAAAAACGCGCTAAGTACACTACCTCATAGGTGGCGTGTGCATATTATGACGATTACAACTTTTACAACTTTTTGAATCGTTATATCTCAGAAACGGTGGCTCTTAGGAAAAAAAGTGTAAATACATTTTATATAGATAATTTTATGGTCTATGTCTGAAGTATTTTTATGATAAAACTTACCGTTTTGATAAAAATCGCGTAAAACTCATTTTTTTGACCTTTGACCTCGAGTCAAATTTTTTCCAATGATGGGAAACTTACAAATTTTATTTATATTTGTATTTTGAACATTTTTACTGATTTTCAGATTGTTGTAAATTTATGTATCTTCGAATGTGAAATTTGATCGGAGTATTAATAAAACAACATAATTATAATATTAATTTAATAATTAATTTTTATTGTTAAATCTATCAAATTTCACAAAATCAAATTGTTATCGCAGTGAAATACATATGGTCAGATTATAACAACATAATATGGTACATTATAACGATGTTTTATGGCAACAGCATTAAAGTAACTATATTTAAATTTTACTTTAACAAACCTAGTTAGTTAGTGTGGTATAATTGAGTATACAATAAAGCACACATTATTAGCAACACAATACAGTAGCTTTATTAACTACTGGTTATCGTAACACGTAACATAACTACAACAATCGTTCGATTATGTGTATGTCTTTTTACCGAAACTCCCCTTGTTATGGTTAAAGGCTGACTGATTCGTCTTTCACACGTGAATATTTCGACGCTTATCAGGCGGTATTGTTAACTTAACCATATACATAATATGTATATGTTTATCTCTTGATTTTTCGCGTTTTTAAACTGATCGAACTCTCTTTAAGATGGTTCTTCCAACTGTTTATCTTTTCTTCAACTGTAGTGTCTGTAGTGTTTAAATTGTCAACGTTATTGTACCTTCACTTATAACCAAACAAAAAAAAATCTAGAGAGGTTAGGTCTGGTGATCGGAGAGGCTGCTGAATAGGGCAATTTGTGCAAAAATACTTTCATTGTGTCTAAATCTTTGGTAGAGTCTCAGGAAACATCACTCACGTGGTTGAATGGTGAATATTGTTTTCCAAAGCCTATAGATGCCATATAAATAAATAGTGTGATGTTCATGCGTTTTTCAGAGTCATCTTACTATTTTACTACTGTTAAAATTGTTAAATACGAAAGTTTTATATAATATACAGAAATATCATTTAAAAAAAATGGTATTTTATTTCCAACCTCAAAAACACAATTCTCAATTGTTTTTTTTTTAAATTTTTGTATCTTAAAAATCTGTAACGATACTACTAGTTACTAATTTAAGTAAGAAAGTAACCGATGGTGGACACTTAATTTAGATATTAGATAACATTGTATACTAGATCAAGTTTATAATAACATGTTAAATTTATTTCTTTACAAAATAATTTTTAATCCAAAAACATCAAAAGAAAAACTTTATATTAAAGTCCTAATAATATCACTTTGTTACTTATTTGTGTTCCTATTTCCTATAAAGATTATATTATCATTTTTGTAACTGCATCAAATATTTCACTGTCGGCATCTTTCATCGTAGTTCTAAGAGATTATCTGCATTTGAAGCAGCTTACATAAGCAAATAAATTTTCAACGGGATTTGTTTATTCTAGACTTAATTTGTATCCCTTTCGGCGGCTTTCAACTGCATCCGTTTTTTGAATTTGTCAAAGAACGATTTCGAGAGCTTATTTTTCCTATTTAGTCTTTATTTTTTTAACAGTTTTATTGTTTTTTAATCGTGTTTAGGTTTCGCTGTTTTTTTGTACCTTACATTTTAAAGCAGCTACGTTAAGTAATATGGTGGTAACTAAATAGCACAACTATTTTGTTGCCTTAAAAATGTTGGAAAGTTATCCGAAGATATAGTAATACAAAATTTATGATCGTTGATTGGTAATCTCGAAACTTCATTGTTTTATGAACGGCAGTAGAGTTTTAGAATCACTACGTTTCAACTGGTAAGCATCTCCAGTCGTCTTCAGGTGAATACTTCATAACTTACTTATACCTACTTCATTGTTTTATGTCACATGTATGCCTGTTGCGTCCTTATTATAAATTACATTGAACTTTTTACTACATAAACAATTTGGTAAAAACCTGTTCCATATTGAGCGACAAGTATCATTCTTTATAACGAAGCAAAATTCGGATTTCAGGAGTCAACGGTTACCGAGATTTTAGCGTCTGAAAAGTCAAATAGCGGGATTTTGTTGGTTGGCAAAAACTGGCTAATATATTTCCGGGAATTTTCGCTAATATTTTATGTATTATATTTATTAATTTCTATAATCTAATTTATCTTTCTCATATCCACATTGATATCACCTTTCCATTAGTTAATAATTAAATAAAAATCTTAAATCTAGTTATTTTTTGTAATTAGGCTCAAAAGAACCGCAATTTAACATGGGACATTTTTGCGCGTTCGTATCCACTATTTAATGTATTGTATATTCACATCAGAAAGGAGGGCAGCTGCAGCGGCTCCAGGATGAAAATAAATGGGGAATGGAAACAACACCAAATAAGAATAGGGCACACAAGAGCCGCGGCTCTAATCAACGAAAAGCTCTTGGAGATGCAAACATATCACATAAAAGAGGTTTATAATTTCACCAGACCCTTCAACATCAGGTGCGATTCTGACATGTGTTCAAACGGGACACCACCGTCATTAGATAAGGGCCTGGTTTGGTAGGTACACTGATGGATCAAAAACGGCCGACGGAGTAGACGCAGGTATATTTGAGGAAAGACCCAGAATGGAAATCAGCATTCCCCTGAGAAACTACGCCACAGTATACCAAGCAGAAATACGTATTATACAAGCATGTGTACAGAAAAATATCGAAAAGGGCTACCACGACCAAGAGATATACATTCTGTCCGACAGCCAAGCTGCCCTTAAGGCCCTGAACTCCAATCGACTCAAATCGAGGATCACACTGGAGTGCCTTAACGACCTGGCCGCTAGGAACAACAAGGTAGAACTCCTATGGGTTCCTGGCCACTCGGGGATAGCAGGCAACAAAAAGGCCGATGAACTGGCTAGAGACGGATCCTCTCAAAAACTCAGGGGCCCTGAACCCGCCCTTGGCATATTAAAACAGGCAACCAGAGCAACATGAGACAGATGGGCATAACAACAACACCTATTCCGATGGAACAGGATACCTGGTCATACCCAAGCGAGGGCCACAATTGGGAAACCCTTCAAAAAGTTATTAACTGGAATGATGCCTCTAACGCGCACCCAGCTAAAACAAGTGGTCGTCCTACTAACAGGCCCTTGCTTAAGAAAACACCTACGCCGAGTAGGAATTTACAATGGTCCCATTGAATGCAGGCTTTGTAGCGATGAGGACGAAACCGCCTCACATATCATATATAACTGCGAAGCACTGACCCGAAGAAGACTCAAAATCTTCGGAGATATCCAATGTGGGGATAACCTCCCACATGACAGTCTTGGTAGGAATTTGCTGGACCTTATAAAAGGAACAAACCTTTTCTAGCAAGATAGGGGAGCACAATAAGCCCTAGGCTGCAGTGCAAGAAGCTTGGGCCGAACGCCCGTCCCCGGCCTTAAACCAACCAACTTAATATATTGTGTAAAAATGTACTTAATTTATTAGTGAAGTTTATTATTTAATTCATGTATTATATATATTGGAAAATTAGATACTAATGTTTCTGCAATCTTACGGTACTTTACCAACATAAAAAGGATATTCAATGTCGTCTTTAAAAGAGCTTTCCAAAAAGACATCATAACCGGTATCTTCCCGTTTAAAAAAAACTAAATTGGGTTATGTTTCACCTTATAAAAGGGGTAAATACATTTTTTTTATTGCCATAATATAACCCATACATAATCTCATTCGACGTTTTTTTTCCATTTTTCAAAACTATTTGTACCTAAACTTCCAGTTAAAGTCCCCACCCTGCATTAGTAAGCATTTATTGCGATCCTTTTTATATTATACCTTTTTTGTTTCAGATTTCCCTGGTACAGTTAGCTGCAGATTTAGAACTTAGGAACCACACCGTAATTCAAGTACAAAGATATTGCTCAAAACAATTGGTAAGTATTTTCTATTCAATTTTACGTATTTTTTTTCTGATAAAACTTTAACAGCCATTTTCACTAAAGGGTTCTGAATTTTAAACCGTCCTAAATTAACAGTTCTGGGTTTAAAATGACAAGTATCAGAATAAGTAAACTAGATTTTGAATTGTAAATATTTTTTTGGTTTTTCTTTAAATCTATAAAGAAAAGCATCATTTATCGGTAAGACGATTTAATTACAAAAAAAATCAAATTAACACACAAGAATCACATGACATATAAAATGATGCCACGGTGAAAACTCAACTGTGATACTATAGTATAAATAATAAATCCCACAAAGTCCAAAAGATTCCAAGTCCCAGATTCCAGTCCAAAGATTTATTATTTATACTTAAATCAGGTCTCTTGGAGAAAATGGACAGCTTTTTCGAATGTGATACTATAGATCTAAATATTTCGGTGGTCTAAATTTTAAACCCCTTTACTGAATACGGGTTTGTTCGATTATCAGGTATATTTTTGTAAAACTTATTTATTAAATATACCTATAAATTATTGAAATTGAGTGGTCTGCTAGATCCCCAGACTGAACCCCTTCGGATTTGTATTTGTGGGGGTGATTTAAAAAATATGGTTTATTAAAATAAACCGCTTAATAGTGAAGATTTAAAATTTTGCACTCTTGGCTCAATAACCAACACTCTTGACTCAAGAACAAACGCTCTTGGGCCAATAACAACCGCTCTTGGATCGTGATATAAAGACTTTCAAACGAAGAGAAAAAGTATTTATTTCAGACTCTTAATAAGTTCTTTAGGGCACAAGAATTACAGTTTTGGGCCAAAAGCGATCGCATTTGGACATATAAAAGCACGATTTTTTTTGGTTTATTATATTTCTCCCAAAATATTAGTTTTTCAGTAGAGGATTTTTTTCATTTTTAAGTATTTCCTATTGACGTTTTCTTATGACCTTATTGAAAACTTATAAATCAATTTAACCCTATATTGTTGATCTGTCTTTTAATGAACTACTTATGTACATATTTAATTCTTCAGAAATATACAGGACGTTCTATTTAAAATAAGAGGTATGTGAAAATTTTGACGAAATTATATTCAGAATTTTAAAAATATTTGCAATGTTTCAGACTTTTTTGTTAATCTACGTATGCGTGCATAATGGCTGGCGTACAACAAGTTTTTGCAGGGCGGGGTTTCGATAATATGTTATTTCACTCTATTTTCTCCTTCAGTTAATGTAAAAAAAATTATTATTATTTTTATATCAAGGTCTAAAATTCGTATTATTCTGTCAGCTTAACTATTCTGTCCCATAAAACACTTAAAAATATGTATTTTAATAAAAACAATAATTTTCTAAAGTATTAAACAATCCTTTCGTCATCGTGTTTACAAAATGTCATGAGACCTTTATGAATATTTGTAAAAAGATATCCATAATCACTGACGCCGGTATAAGGACTTTAAAACCAGACATTGAAGATAAAAAGAACTAATAAAAAGAAGTGCGGGCCAATAAATTTAACACTTAAAACTATTAAACTGTAACGATGCCTGAAAACAGGCCAGATTTGGGTCCGGTTGACGAAAACAATTTGCCAGATGGGACTCTTCGGAGGAGTGTCTCGTTTACGTCGTCTTTTGACAAATTACCTATTACAATGTCAAGTGGATAAAAGGGTGATAAAAGTGAATTCCAAAAGATTTTAAGTACATAAATAAAGATGTTTTCCTATATCCTTGAGAAGTAGGAATCGGGTTATTTCGAGTAAATAGTATGTTTTTGACTAGTAGAGAATTAATTACAGTTAATTTATATATAATAAAATTGTTAACTGCAGCCAATACTTTTGCTTACTGGCAATTTTCTTTCTTTATATCTTGTCGGTATTATATTATACCGGGTCTGCCAACGTGGCGGGAATGGAAGATTAAATCATTATCGAGGAGCTTATCAAAAATACTAAACCAGCATAAGGTATCGACTTAAAAGCGGCATATTTTAAAAATATTTTACATTATACAGGGTGGCTCAAAAAAGTGTGGCGGACTAAACTTGAATTTTTTTAAATGGAACACCCTATATATTATATTATTTTCTAATTCCCTATACAATTCCACGTATATTTTGTATAAAATGTCATGTCTAAATTCAATTGTTTTTGAGTAATTGACGTTTAAAATATGGCATTTTTTGACTTTGACAGGCTGTAACATTGGAACGGTTCATCTTAGAGAAAAATGGTTTTCACCTCCCTATCTTAGTTTTTCATTCTCTATCCAAGGAAACCAACCTCCGATTTACTATGTTAAACCGTTAAAACCGTTTTTTTGGTTTAACATGGTAAATCGGAGGTTGGTTTCCTTGGATAGAGAATGAAAAACTAAGATAGGGAGGTGAAAACCATTTTTATCTAAGATGAACCGTTCCAATGTTACAGCCTGTCAAAGTCAAAAAATGCCATATTTTAAACGTCAATTACTCAAAAACAATTGAATTTAGACATATGACATTTTATACGAAATATACGTGGAATTGTATAGGGAATTAGAAAATAATATAATATATAGGGTGTTCCATTTAAAAAAATGCAAGTTTAGTCCGCCACACTTTTTTGAGCCACCCTGTATAATGTAAAATATTTTTGAAATATGCCGCTTTTTAGTCGATACCTTATGCTGGTTTAGTATTTTTGATAAGCTCCTCGATAATGATTTAATCTTCCATCCCCGCCACGTTGGCGGACCCGGTATAGCTTTAAAACCATTAGTTAAAGTTCTGGGGCGTTTTAAATTAACCAGAACTAAACAGGGCCTTACTTTTTGAGTTTTCCTGTATTTATATTAGAAATAATATTTTACATACAATTTTTTACATCTGATTTATATTTTACCCTCTAAAATTGCCATTTACAAAGCTTAATAAGATGATTATACCATTAATAAATATGTCATTGATAATAGTAAGCTGTCATAGTTATTTACATTTTTTAATTTTAACTAGATATTATTATTGTAATTAAAAGTTTCAAATTACTTTGTCGATAAAGATATTCTTTCTAACACTAAAGCATAGTTTGATTATGATTTTAACTTTGAACGTTAATTTGATGCAATCAATATAATTACAAAATAATTTTCTAAACAATCTCTTTTAAACTTGCCCCAAAAACATTTCAGGTATATCCACTTGACAAGAAACATATAGATGTCATTTCAAGATATTAATAGGAAGCTGCTTTTTTCTGACTGGTCCATAACTCAGCCTCAGTTGTTTTGAATTTTACATGGACTGGTGGAAAGATCTGAAAGATAGTGACGCCTTTTTTATATTTGTTTTGTTTGGAATCGTCTTTAATTTCTTAGGTTGTGAAATAATACACATAAAATATTATGTACGTTATAAAGATATTTCTTTTAATCATGTTTTTTAAGATTGGAGTAACTTGAACCTGTTATGTAGCCAGTGGCGGAATCTTTTTACTCCTAAAGGATATTGGCTGTGTTTTTTGTTTTTTATGTATGTATCAAATGTATCCCTTCTGGGCTCTTACTAGAAATCTTTTAAAAAATGTAAATTCAAGCGAGAACAAAGGACGCAAGACCTCGAGACTTTAATAATGGCGTCTGCCCGGTCTGGCAGGTTCGGTATGTTCTAGTGTTTCCTAGTGTGCCTATTTGTTCATTAAACTATTTAATTATTTGTTTGTAAACAAATAATTTTTACTGTTAAGTTGCATAATAACATGTTATAATTTTTTTTGGCACAGTTGTGTTTAACATATGAAAATTTGTTGTTTGTTGTGATGTGGCAAAATGAAAAAAAGGTTTAATCGTAATAAGGTTGTACATTTTGTGTCATTTTCGGATTTTTAAGGTAGGTTTAGATTTTATTTCTAACTTAGAAAATTACAGGTAGCATTGCCATAAATTACATGTATTGCTTGATATTTCAAATGAAAATAAACACATGTGTAGTTCTTCGCGTCATCCCCTCAAGGCAAACAAATAGTGAGTTTTCTCGTTTTTGTGTGTTTTTTATTAAGATTTACTGGGTGAATTATAATGCGTCAATTCCCTAACATCCTGTATTAACAGAAAATTATTAGAAAATGACATTGATGTTTAGTTTACTCCAATTTTCCGAAAAAAAAAACAATGAAAGAAAACCGTTTTAATTAAGTTATCTACCTACCTACTTCATTTTATAAAATGGTAAAATTTAAAAAACTTTTTCTATTTTAGTTCTATAATAAATCATTACTATATCCTTTTCAGTATCGTAATAGGCTTATTATAAAATCGTTTTTTAATTTATTAAAAGTTGGTAATAATATTAATTTAATGTTTATTCTGTTGTCGTCTGGAATGGCTCGTTGTGAACTTTAATAAAACCATTTGGCACAGAGGAATGACGCTAATTGCTGGACTATTTAATAAAAACGCAATTTTTAGCCTCATGTATACACTTTTATTTATTTATTAATTAATTTAATCTAAATCTAAGACCTTCAGATTTTCTTTTTAAAGAAGCTTGAAGTCTTTTTAAACTCTATTTTCTGATAAATATTAATACAAGCTCCTAATTCTCAGAACCACAGAGTTGACGACTTTTTGGTTTTGCTTTCCTCTTAAAAAAAAGTAATAAAATATTTTAAGTTATTTTACAAATGTCCTTCGCATTACATCAAGTTGTAAATTTTTTACATTCTTTATCCTTCCGGGAGTTCACTGGTAAAAGTTTATTAAATATCTTATTAAATTTGCAATATCTCTTAACTTAATACTGTGACTCAGTGAGAGTTAAATTAACTTTTTTCATATTTTTAATATTATTTTAAAAAATTAGTCAACAATTTTCGTGACAATATACGACAACGATAACAAATAATGTATTTATTATGATAAATAATAATTTATTAGTATTACCACATACAATAATTTAGATATAAAAATTGAATACAACATTTGAAAGGCGTGTTTTCTTTTTAAATAGATATACATTTAAAAATAGAGAAAATAGTATAAAGTACATATTTCATAAAGCAATTAGCGTACTTGTTCCGTTAGAACACGAGCACTCGTGCTATAAAAAAGTTCTTTATAACGTTTGTACTTTAAAGGCATTTGTTTTCATCTATAAAACCTAGCTTTAGTGCGCTCCGCATAAAATGTGCTTATCGATGGTAAAGAGAGGTGGTTTATAACACAAACCCTTTTTTTTTAATTAAGCAGGAGAGAAAGTAATTTTTAATAACTTTGGTAATCTCATAAACAGATAAATTTGGAAAATATTTTTACCTTTAATATTTTCTTTTTTACAGGTAGCTTTTTGGGAGTGCCTTAATGCTACATTTAAAGGTAAGCATCACTTTATATACAATTGATTGCAAAAATAAAATTGATTTTATTATATTTATTTGTTCCTAAGGTATACCTATTAATACTGTTTGATGTTATATGAGATTTATTTTACGCTGTGATAAAATAATAATATTTTAAATATTATAATTATCATTTAAAGTTAAGTAACAGATATATATGAACATAAGCACATACCTCCATTAATTTTCTAAACAGACAATCAGGTTCGAGTTTGAATAACCATTATTTAGTTTTAAATGATCCACAATTTTAATCCAGATGGATTAAGCTAAGAGGTCCAATATAATATTTTTGCAAAAAACTGAATTTTGACGTTTTAAACATTAGTATATTTTTTTAACAACATGGCATCTTAGTTTTTGTTATGAAAATGGCGAATATTAATATACGCGATACTTTAAAGTTATCAAAGTAAATTTTACTTATGGATACCTACTCGCAAAATTAAAAAAAATCATTTAAAGTTTCCTCTGCTTCAAAGTAAGACGTGGCACTTAAAATTTTTGAATTGTTGCGACTTGTTGTAATTTCAGTTACTTCACCATTACACTGAAATTTACTTTATAGTTTCATCGAGAATTTATTGGTTATTTAGTGGAAGTGGAACTGACTATAGTGCATGAATAAGCTGAATGCAACCCTTTATTGATCGCATCAAGCGTTTTGTGATTAGATTATTGTTTACTATCGGTGCCAGTTGAAAATAAATACATTATTGTTTCCTATATTATACAGTGAACAAACCACTGGGATTAGTCAAAGAGGAGATTGATTACACGGCCTAGCAGCTTGCACAGAACAGATGGACAGAGTTGACAACCTGTAGTACATCCAGGCAACTGTGGCCCACATTCGATAAAAAGAGAACCGCAGAGCTATTGAGACACAGTCGGAAAGACGTGAGAAATATTACTGCAGTTGTTACCGGACATTGCCTCTTCGGTAGACATGCCGAACGTATGCAAATACCCACTAACGACTTCTGCAGAAGTTGCAGAGATGAGGAAGAGGAAGAAAGTATTCAACATTTTCTGTGTAAATGCCCTGGCCTCGCAAGAAGAAGGTTCACTGCTTTGGGTGAACTATTTTTCGATAGCCTGAAGGAACTAAGAAACTTACAACTTGGACGACTGAGCAGGTTTTTGAATAGTAGTGGCTGGTTTGAATAAGTTGTCGAAATCCTTCTGCGGTGTACGCTGCACTAATCATCAGAGATCTGATGAAGGTGGGTTCTACGAAACACGTGTGGTATCACAACGGGCCTTATAGAACTACGTGAGACTGTTTGGTCTGAACCAAAGGTCTGCCACTCTTACCTAACCTAACCTATATTTCTCTAAAGTCACTAATGGAACTTTATAGTTATTAAAAACCCATATGTGAAATTTGTTTTGGAGGCTTCAAAGTCCCGCTGGAAACTTCAGCCCATAGTAGTCAGTGCTTTTAAACGTTAATTCTTTGAGGCAAGAGAAATTATCTCTGTATCAGAGAATTACGGCTCTCTTGAAAAACCTTTAAAATTCTCAGACGTTTATTTCTTGATTTATCTTGTTGCAAAAGCCATTTACCGTGTTTCAAGAGACTTAGAATTATAGTAGTTATAATATGTTGGGCTGTATAAAGATATTTAACCACAATTAACTAACCAGCACATTGGCAGAAATAAATTTCTCACATCATACACTTATTTATGTTACAGTCAAACTTGCTGGTTAGTTAATTGTGGTTAAAAAATCTTTATGTAACCCAACAATAGTCTCTTCCCGTAAGATATATTTCACTTGGCGTAAGATATTTTTCTCTTCGCATAAGAGATTGTCTCTTCTCGTAAGAGAATTTCTCTTCGCTCAAGGAAATTTCTTTTCGCTTAACTTGAGGAATTTTTCTCTTCAAATCTATATTTAAAGTTCTTATCCAGAGAACTAGCGGTTGTAATTCTCTGGTCTTATCTCAAAAGCAAGTTACGATGCAAACGTAGACGAGATAAAGAAGCATGAAATGAGTTTATAAGTGTCCTTATAATTCAAAATGTGGTAACATTTTAAAAATCGGCCTTTTCTTATCAGCTATAACTGAAACTAACGCTAACATAATTCAGATTATTATGACCTTTGTCATTAAGCTGTGATGTCAACAAAGACATTGTAAGAACAATCGACTTGTGTGTTAGAGAGAACGGAAATATTTTTGAATATTTAGAGAATTAAAGACGAATATTTTCCTTTTCACTTCGCAAGATCCATCTCTAGACGCGTTTCGTCATATCATGACTCATCAGTAGAGCTAGGATCCGACGAAAAGAAAAGGGATCTCGAAGCTACTTAAGGCAGCACTTGGTGGGACACACCAGTAAGATGTGGCACGGATTGCCATCTGTGTCGTTGTTAGACACTCTTGAGCATACCAGCACCTCTAACAAACTTATAGAAATAAGTAAATGTAAAGAGGAAATCGCCTGTAAAGACATTCGTCACAATTACAGGAGTCCCGCTAGGCAGCGCTAACTCAAATCGGTTTATTAACCGAAAACAATGAGTAAAGACGAAGATTTTAATTTTCACTTCGCCAGATCCATGTCTAGACGCGTTTCGTCATATCATGACTCATCAGTAGAGCTAGGTTTTGGTTATAATTTAGAGAATTGCTAATTATTATTAGTTTATCGTATTTATTATTTAATTTAATTAATATTAATTAAATGTGGTCAACGACATATTTTCACAACGTAGAAAATGCAGGTATTTATTAATATTAATCAGAAAGTAAATTTCATTAATTTTGTGGGTTACGTCGTATTAGAACTAGGCTATCAATAAGCAGTTTTGAGTTATTCCCTTCTTTCGTCGAATCTTAGCCCAACTTATGAACCATGATATGGCGAAACGCTTCTAGGGAGGGATTTGACGCAATAAAGGGAAACTAGAACGGCAGTAGAGTTTTGGACTTGCATTGTCTTTATTTGTCAGTATTCACCTGAAGACGACTGGAGATACTTACCAGTTGAAACGTAGTGATTCTAAACAAATAAAGACAATGCAAGTCCAAAACTCTACTGCCGTTCAAGAAACGTCATTGTCTCCAACCTTTAAAGGGAAACTAGTTAATTAATATTTGTAAATTATAAACAATAAAGAACCCAGTACATGTCCTTGAGGAACTGCTTTTAAAACTTTAATGCTATACCTAGTTAGGAAGGAAATATAGTTTCTTTTAGATTCGTTGCATACAAAACGGTGTAGACCACCTAGAACATTCCTATTATTAGTGGGCAGTGTTCTTTTTGTATGAAACTGAATGTAAATTTCACAGGGGGCGTAACGTAAACCGGGATTATCTATGAGGCAATTCGACTCTGAGAATGATTTTAATTTGTGATTCGACAGGATTATAAGACTCGATGTCTTAACAAATCGGTTTTAATACCCACGCGTCCGTATTGTTACCGAGATTTGTTCTTATTGTTTGTTTTGGTAATTTTATTGGTTGTTTAGATTTGACAATGACCGGTAAATTATACGTCTTTATTTCGATTAGCTTTATTTCCGAGTGCGTATTTAATAATCAGACAGTGTCATCTACAATGTGTGGGTCGAAAAATTATTAAATTTATAGTTTGTAAAAAACTGCTGATGTCTCGGATATTATAAAAAATCAAAGCAACTACATAATAACGTCTTTAGAAGGCTTTTAGTAATTCTCTTATTATTTTCTAGTGAGATTTCCATATACCCTTTGCCACTGTTGACAACGTTCACTAACCGTGTCTTTTAATAGTTGTCAGGTTCGCGCCAGAGTCTGTCAGTAAAGTGGCCAAAGACCGACGGAAACAGTGCCAAACAGTTTAAAGTTTCGAATCTGGAGCTTCAAGAAGTCTGTTATAATACCAATCTACCACATTTGGTATTAATATCTGTATTTAATTCGACGATATCCGATATCCGCTAGCTGAAGAGCTCTATATTTTTTTGTAGAAATTCAAATAAAATGGATTAACTCCATTAAAAGTTTACGGAACAATAGTTTTGTATCTAGAATGTTCATCACTAATGTACTATCCAAATCATCAATGATGTCAATTGTCAAATGGCAAAGCGTGTCTGAGACAAACATCAAATATATCCAATAAAGTGGTTATTCTTAATAAAGAGATACTTATCGTTTGATAAATTACTCAGTTTAGTGTCTCCTCAAAATGATAGACTTTGGGTTGATAGCGTTAGTTTAAATAAAATAGACACAAAATCATGGTCCCATTAAATGAGACCTTTTTTTCGATTTAAACCGAAGTCCATTCGCGCTTTAAAAAAGCGACAAGTTTAACATAAATATTTGAAATTAAATTGCAGATAAATATACCGCAATTTAATTTCAACATAGTTTTAATCATTGAGTAGTGAGACGAAAGAGACGAAGACTTATACCTTACATTTCGCTTCAAAATATGCGAGACATACATGATTATTGCATTTTCGAGACACGGCTTTCAAATCGCACCATTGCAGAAATTGTATTGTTTTCTTCAAGATTGTCCATCAAAATCAAACAAATATAAAAAAAAGCTTTTTGCAGCGAATGTTCTCATAACCAACAACAATACACATTGGTTATAATAAAGACATTTTTTTTGTGATTTTCCATTTTTATGGAGGTTTAACGGGTTGGATTACTAGCTCTACGCTCGTTTAGCAATTTCCCTTGTCACAAAATAAAATTACACTTTTAACACCAACATCATAAAATACCTATTGTTATACCAACCTAGGTTAACCTAACCATACCAACCTATACTAGTAGATACATATTCAGGGTTCAGTGGGTATATACGCGACTATATCTACTTTATATTCAAAACCGAACAAGAACTAAAGAATATGACAAATCAAGAATGCCCCAGAGAACAATTCTCTTGTTTCGATTTTCTTCTGTTCAATATGGCTTACATGTGCCGTGGCCATTGTGTTTTTTGAATTTAAATTTTAAATTGTTTTTAAAACAAATGATTTAGCTGTAGTTCTGGTTAAATACGTTTTTATACTTATGATATTTAGTGGGCTGCATATAAATTATTGGTATTAATATAGTGAAACATAAGCACTATAATTTATTAAGTAGTATGCTTCTTACACCTTATGTATATTGACAGTGACGTATCGTGACTATAAAGTGGGGGGAATGTAATGAAGAGACCCGTCTATTGAAGAGAAGGGGGCCTTAAATACTACCTTGTACCGGGTGATTCATTAAGGACTTAAGGATGACGAGCGGCCATATCTCGGAAACTACTGGGCATAGAAATTCAGGAAAAAAAATTATTACTAAAGTGGCCATGAGAAAATCCTGGAAATAATTTTTAAGTTCCGCATTATGCCGCAAGAGGGCGTAATTGAAAAGTAAATTTTCAAATTTTACATATCTCCGAAAATTTCACATTAAGGTATATCTTTGATAACGCCATTAAAAAGCATGGACAATTATGCATCATTTTGGTCCTATGCTCATTGGCGTACCGACTTTAATAAGAGGGGGGCGGGGGGGTGAAGCTGTTGAAAGTGTAATCAGTTTAATCGCTGTAACTTATAAACGCCTTATCCGATTTTAGCAAACTAAAGACTGTTTGGAAGAGAAATGTATGCACTTTCACCAATCGTATTTAAATGCCCATGATAGTTCTAAAAAAAATTTGATTTTACTCCGAAAAAATAAATCATACTCATAATTATGATACCATAATCGAAAAGTAGATGAAATTTGCTAGAAAAAATATTTAAACCGAAGCTTGATATCTCCGTTCGTTTCAGCGTTATCGCCAATAGAATAATTTTTAAAACTTTAAATGAAGAAGCGGTTATATATACGCCACTGATATTTTTCCATGTGAATATTATTTGGGGTTAGCCTGGTCAATTCTGCATAAAAATGGTCTCTTACGTTTTTCTCCTTAGGCACACCGTTCTTAATTAAAATAATTAAATTAAATTAGACGGGCGGAAGCTTGCCTATTAAGTGAAGGTGGTCATTTCCAACAATTTTTATAAAACAAAATTTTTCATTATCAATGTTAATAATAATAAATAGTAGAGCTAATTTAATTTAATTATTTTAATTAAGAACGAGTGCCTGGGGAGAAAAACACAAGATACCATTTTTATGCAGAATTTACCAGGCTAACCCGAAATAATATTCACATGGAAAAATATCAGTGGCGTCCCACTTTTTTTCAAAAAAATATATAACCGCTTCTTCATTTAAAGTTTTAAAAATTATTCTATTGGCGATAACGCTGAAACGAACGGAGATATCGAGCTGCGGTTATAATATTTTTTCTAGCAAATTTCATCTACTTTTCGATTATGGTATCATAATTGTACCGTATAGTTTATTTTTTCGGAGTAAAATCAAAACATGTGTTATTATTACAAATTGCGCCCTCTAGCATTTTTTTTAGAACTATTATGGACAACTAAATACGATTGGTGAAAGTGTATACATTTCTCTTCTAAACAGTCTTTAGTTTACTAAAATCGGATAAGTCGTTTATAAGTTACAACGATTCAACTGATTACACTTTTAACAGCTTCCCCCTCTTATTAAAGTCGGTACACCAATGAGCATAAGACCGAATGATGCATAATTGTCCAAGCTTTTGATGGGTGTTATCAAAGATACCTTAATGTGAAATTTTCGGAGATATGTAAAATTTTAAAATTTACTTTTCAATTACGTCCTCTTGTGGCACAATGCGAAACTTAAAAATTATTTCCAGGATTTTCTCATGGCCACTTTAGTTAGAATTTTTTTTCCTGAATTTCTATGCCCAGTAGTTTCCGAGATATAGCTGCTCGTCACTCTTAATGAATCACCCGGTACATCGTTGTTTAATATATTTTTATTTACAACCATAATATGTAATATTTACAGCTCTTACTTTTTAAAATTTGGAAAATGTCACTTTTTATCTCTTCTTCCGTGGACGGGAACTGAATAAAAATTTAAATTGAAATAAGAAACCGTCAAGAAGGATCCATAAATATTCTGAGATTCAAGCAGCCCTTAGATCGCTAATAGGCAACAAGGTAACTTTAAGACTGGTATGGGAATGTCAAGAAAGTCAAAAAAATTTATTAAGAGTTAAATTTGATTTATTGTATGCCTTGATGATGCTGTTTTAAATCGGTTATTTAAAGATAAATCGAAATTATACTTCAGCGATTGTGCTTGACTTCCATCCGCCTAAACGTTTAAGCTGTGACAAATTTGTTCCGCTGTTAGCAAGTAATGTATTGTCGAAATGTTTGTCCTGTAGTCCTCACACGGCGAAACTTAAAAGAAATTGTAGTAGCTGGAATACTAGGAGACTGGGCGATTAGACTACTCGAGTTGCCTCTCGTCCTCACCCGGCCGATACTATAGTCATGCAGTCGCGAGCTAAAGTCCGCACAGAGCCTGGAGTAGTGTGGCGACCCAGCCCAGCATGCCGAGTCGCGGATACTCGTGTTGCCAGTGGCGTAACAAAAACTGAGTGGGCCCCCCCGCCAACGTTTTCAGGAGCCCCCTTTCTATACCGAGCGGAAAATGATAATTCTTATTTTAATTACTATTAGGTTCAGGTTTATGAATTTTTAAATTCGTTAATCGTAAATATTAATTTAATTATATAGGGTTAAACCCACATTAGGTGCCTACTATTAAAGCAGAAAACAATTCGAATTTATTTTATAATCCTAGGTAGACGACTGGTAGACATAATATAAGTATAGTCATTAAGTCATTGTTTGGGTGTCGAAATTTTGTATTTCAACCTCAGAATGAAAGCAGCTTATTTCACTTTCATGAATCTCCTTACTCGTTGTCGCTACAGGCCCAGGTTCGGATTCTGATGCTTCTGGGGTAGCACTTACACTCGTACTCTTACTCGTACTTGCACTCCCAAATTTTTTTTCAATTTTAGCATTTTTTTAAATTTTCTCATCTCGTTCTTTATTTCTCTTTCGCTTTTGAGCACCACTTAAGTATTTAGTTTTTTTATCCATTATAGAAAACCTAATTAAAATTTAATTACAAACTGTGAACACGTTCGCGAAATATTCCGTACTTGTGTCATCCAAGAAACTAAAAGTGCAACTAAAAATAATTTTTATTTTTACTGCTTAGGTTTTCCTATTTCCAGGACTTAATAAATAAAAAACAATAAAGTCTTCCAATGGCATTCCGAAAAGGAAGCCGCGTCGCGCTCATAGCGGCAATTGTACCGTCAAAGGATCAAAGGCGTAAAAGCTAAAGCGGCAAAATGGGCTTGTTGGCTTGCGTTTGTGCTTGGTGCGTGATAAACCGACAATATGTTTTCTTTTTTGTGTTCCAATCGCCGAAATTCTTTTATTTATGTTGTTGTGTCTACTACCGTATAAAAAGGTTTTTAAGTTTTTATTAAACAAAATGTAATAATTTATTTAAAAAATTAAATTAATTATGAAATAAAATACCTATGGAAAGCAAAGCTGGCAGCAAGTTTTAAATGGGGGACGGCCTTCCGTTAATGTGGGCCCCCCGGCTAGCCGGGCCCCCCCGCGGTGCGGGGTCTGCGGGGGTGTTTGTTACGCCACTGCGTGTTGCCGCATCTCCCACCACTTAAGCGGACCACTCACTAGGGAATATGTTGCGCAACATGTTGAGCAACTTATCTCAGCAGCTAAAGTTCGCCTGTGCACCCCTCAGCATTCATATAATCATAAATGACATTTATGTTTTATTTACAGTTGGGTGAGGTGTTTATATATTTTTAATTTTTAAATGTTTCTTTGTTTGTGTAATTAGGTCTGATGATGCTCATTTGTGAGCGAAACATGTAACCTTTGTACTTATATATTAAAGAATTTTTGAGACCGGGACTTTGTGGGATTTATTATTTATACTTAAATCAGGTCTCTTGGAGAAAATGGACAGCTTTTTCGAATTGGCTATCAATCCCACATTAAAAATCGACCATTTAGAATTATTCCTTGGTTTAAACTTTCTTTTAAAAGGATTTTATTAAAGTGGGCCTTAGTAACGGTTGTTTTTGATCGTTGATGCAAGAGATAAGCCGTTTTTATTTTTTAAATTTATAAATGGACATTTTTTAAATTCAACGAAATTGTGCCTACGAAAAGAGTATTTGGCAGCTTTTTAGATAAAACAAAAATTTACAAATTAAATTGCAAATGCATCTCTAAGCCCCAACACTTAAGTTGTATTTGCGCGCTAATGCAAATGCAGAATAAAAACATCAAGATTATACTGCACCCTTTAACGAGACAACAAGAGCAAAAGCAACGTTTTAATTGGTACAAAGTCTCGGTTATTCCATGTTATTGCTTCTTCGCTTTTCTGCAGCTTTCGGAATTCACTGATTAACACCGCGCTAACTTCAGATAAAGGAGGTGTTTAATTTATGTCCAGACATATTTTACGTTTGTATTTCGTTTTATATGTCGCTCTGAACTTTGTGGGTCTTTAAAACATGTTCTTCTATGATGGTGTGTAAATACTTGCTTATGCTTGATCAGTGCATATAGGCCTTTTAGATGTTTAACCATAGCATCATCGAGAGCAATCGGCTTTTTATTTATTGTTACATAAAGAAGCAATTTATTGGTCAGTTTTTGCCAACTAGCAAAATCCCTCTATTTGTTATTTCAAACTTATGAAACCTGATTTTCGGTTCGCTAAAAATAATAGTATTTGTCGCTGAATATGAAACAGGTTTTTACTAAATGACCACCCTGTATACATGGGTTTGTTAAAAGTACCTAAAGTATTAAACTATATAAATATGATTCACTTAAGCAATAATACTGAAATTAAACTAAAAAAAAAATTAAATTTTTTCTGAGACTAACCCTGTATAGTATACATATCAAATCCAAACTATTCCCGGAATAAAAGGAGTCGCACTCATACTCATGTTCAGTCAACCGCTGTCGGCCGTCAGTCCATGGACTGTCCGTCCGCTGGCCAGCCGTTATTGATAGTCAAATTTGTTCGCCGCGCCGATAACGGTTGACAGTTCTCGGTCGGTTTCGATCTTAGACGAGGGATTGTCTAAGGTTTCGATTGTGGCCTCCATACATGCACCGTTTTTTATCGTCAGTTAAAACAAGAAGAATATATAGCAGAGGCAATTTTTGATGAAAGGAAAAACAATTTGGATAAAAGAATGGTTAAAAAGACGTGGCACTCTCTCCAACATGAGCTTATACGAGAACTCAGATAATCGCGTGCTAGTAATTTTAAAAACTTTCTTAGTGTGAAAGATAATTATTTCAAGTAGGTATTTATTAAATTTTGCTTTTTTTGATATTTGAACTTTTTTAAGTTACTTTCTGAATGTACAATGTACTTCATATTATATATCTTATGTTCCATAGACAGAATATCTACTTTTTTATACAGTAAAAGTAATTTTTCACAAAAGCTCTGTTGGCAAATGAAGTATTTTATTTTCCACAAACATATTTTTACAAATCAATAAAATATTTGATATATTAATATTTTAAAGTTTTTTCATCCATTTTCAATTACAAAATTTATGTCTAACGTAAAAGTTGGCCTGCAGTTCAATGCTGGTCAGCAAATGACTACACGCGTTCAGTTTTAATAAACGACCGCCGCCGACCGGCCCGGGCCCGTCATATAACTGTGCGTGTAGCGGAATCGGCCGGCCGGCCATTACCGGCAAATTCCGGTCGACTGAACGTGAGTAAGCTACTTTATACAGTGCTAATGTTTAATCCATATACAAGACAGACAGACCGATGCGACGGTATGGGCAACATGTGTCAACATGTGACAATATCTCAAATATGCATTTTTTACGATTACAAAATTTTCCTTTTCGATGAAAGTAAAAATGCTGATAGTCGATTACTTTAAAAATGATAGATTTATGCGTTTGACCTTATTGGGGTTATCATCGGTCGAATAGTGCTGCTCAAAACAAAAATGATATAAATAATGTCTGTACATAATATATTATGATTGTCCTGGATTAGAACAATTTTTTTGGGTATTTTAGTGGCGGCTTCTCCTTGAGGTCGCGTGGCCGCGTGATTCACATCGTGGCCATATTTTCTAGCTAATGTTTTAAATATTAATTTGTAAGTGATATATTTTGGACATTTATTTAAAAATTAGAAAAATATTTCCAGGCACTCAATTTTGCGCTCTCCCAATCTCAATATCCACGAGCCGCCACTGGTTTCGTCATAGATAACTTAAGTTAAATTTAATAGCCTTTAAGTTACAAACATTTTTATATTTATACAGTGACCGGCAAAAAGTTGGACCCATATGGGAAACTTTTTTATTATTGATATTGTAAAAACACTTTTTATGCTGATAGCCTCTGCATGATTGGTAACCTAAAAATTTGTTTTGATATTAGTTAGGTATTAGAGTACAAGATATTGAAAAAAGTGTATAGATTTTAATTTTATGCTGGTGTGGAAAATTAAAAAAAAAATATTTTTTTTAAATTTTAAAAATATATCAAATGTTACTTTTATATTTTCAGCAATTTAATGAAAATGTGTTAAATGATTAAAAACCAATATTTAAACATTTTATTTACTTAAACATTTTTATTATCTTGAAAAAATGTTATTTGCTAAAATTCAAAATTTAGATTTTTATCATGTAACTAGGTGCGTCCAAGCCCTGTATCACAGAATATATAGCTACGCGTAGCTATATATTCTTTGCCTGTATCTAGCAACCATATTTACCAATTATAGGTATTTCTGGAACAATATGCTTACAAAGCCAGTTCTTTCTAATTTTGAACAGGTTTTAACGTGTCTCCTAAAGTTTCTCCTACCAGATTGAAAATTAGAAAAAAGAATACTTGGAATCAATTTTTTTTTTTTTAGAAATTGAAGAACAAGAATTCTTTTTTCTAGTTCTTAATTTGGTAGGAGCAATTTAAGGAGACACGTTAAAACCTGTTCAAAATTAGAAGGAACTGTCTTTTGTAAGCATATTGTTCCAGAAATACCTATAATTGGTAAATATGGTTGTTAGATACTGGGCTTGGACGCACCTAGTTACATGATAAAAAGCTAAATCTTGAATTTTAGATAATGACATGTTTTCAAGATAATAAAATGTTTAAATATTGGTTTTTAATCATTTAACACATTTTCATTAAATTGCTGGAAATTGAAAGTAACATTTGATAATTTCTTGAAATTAAAAAAAAATATTTTTTTTTGAATTTTTGTTTTAAACTTTGCACACCAGCATAAAATTAAAATCTATACACTTCATTCATTAATATCTTATACTCTAATACCAGATTTTCACGACAAAATATATACTTTTCAATTTTCCAGACAAACGAGTAGTCACGTGACTAATGTCAAAACAAATTTTTAGGTTACCAATCATGCAGATTCTATCAGCATAAAAAGTTTTTTTACAATTTCAATAATAAAAAAGTTTCCCATATGGGTCCAACTTTTTGCCGGTCACTATATATATTATATAATCTATATAATATACAGGGTGCGTCAAACTCAGTGGCCTATTAGAAATATTTAGAAAACGACAAAAGATATGTTTTTGAAAATTTGAGTGTGTTCATAAGAGCTAGTGTTCTAGCGTTTAAAAATATTTTGAAAGGGGCGGTGTTGCCAGATCATCTTGAAACTCCTAGCAACTTTGGAATTTTAAATGAGACACCCTGTATATTATTTTACTTTTTGTTTCTGCTTAATAACACAAACATTTTTTGTATATAATAATCTATGCCTATCTCTTATAGTTTTTGAGATATTAATTAATTAGTCATTTTTTGGGGCCAAAACATGCTAACCAGAAAATCAAATATTTTTGTGATTAAGGCACCTAGAAAGTTAAAATTTTTACAGACGGTTCTTATAGCATGGCCATCTAGGAATTTTGATGATATATGAAAATATTTTTACACAGAGCGTCACAAAAAAACGTAATCTTGGTATTATAAATAGATGCAAAATTCTCAACTTTTTTAAATGGAACACCCTGTATTTTATTTCCTTAACAAAATCTAGTTTATATTTCCTACCAATAAGTATAACATGTTCCTATACCTATCTCTAACCAATTCGAACTTACAAGGGGTTTAAAAAAATTAATAACTTAATAAAAAGGTTTAAACACATTTAATAGTAGGCTTTGGCAGAATTTGTTCGGAAACAAATGAAAAAGAAAAAATGTCAACTTAATTGGTTTTGTCTATAATCTGTGTTTTTAAATTATTAACTAAAATGGCCAATATTTCTTATTCAAACGCAGAAATTTTGAATTTACTTTTTATACATGGAGAGTGTAATAAAATTGTATCAAGAACATGTAGACGATTTAATGAATGGTATCCCAATTTATCTCCAATGACAGCAAAAAAGTTTAGAAAAATAGAGCGAAATATGTTGCAGTATAATAATGTGAATGTGTGACGTATAAATCCATAGAACGAATAATTTTTTTAAATATAAGATAATATAGGAAATTAGGTTGACATCTCGGTTGACATTTTTTCTTTTTCATTTGTTTCCGAACAAATTCTGCCAAAGCCTACTATTAAATGTGTTTAAACCTTTTTATTAAGTTATTAATTTTTTTAAACCACTTGTAAGTTCGAATTGGTTAGAGATAGGTATAGGAACATGTTATACTTATTGGTAGGAAATATAAACTAGATTTTGTTAAGAAAATAAAATACAGGGTGTTCCATTTAAAAAAGTTGAGAATTTTGCATTTATTTATATTACGAAGATTACGTTTTTTTGTGACGCTCTGTGTAAAAATATTTTCATATATCATCAAAATTCCTAGATGGCCATGCTATAAGAACCGTCTGTAAAAATTTTAACTTTCTAGGTGCCTTAATCACAAAAATATTTGATTTTCTGGTTAGCATGTTTTGGCCCCAAAAAATGACTAATTAATTAATATCTCAAAAACTATAAGAGATAGGCATAGATTATTATATACAAAAAATGTTTGTGTTATTAAGCAGAAATAAAAAGTAAAATAATATACAGGGTGTCTCATTTAAAATTCCAAAGTTGCTAGGAGTTACAAGATGATCTGGCAACACCGCCCCTTTCAAAATATTTTTAAACGCTAGAACACTAGCTCTTATAAACACACTCAAATTTTCAAAAACATATCTTTTGTCGTTTTCTAAATATTTCTAATAGGCCACTGAGTTTGGCGCACCCTGTATATTAAATAAAGGGTAATATGTGTCGGTAAATGTTCTCTCAATTATATAGGTATCCTAGAAGAGTCAAATGTAGGGGTTAAGGTTACAACTTATAATATACGAAAACTCGAAAAGTAAGAAATTTAGTTATAGAATAAATTAATACAGTAGACTCGCGATACAGTGAACATTCTGTATAGTGAACTACTCCAAATAGTGAACAGACATTTTTTTTTAATGTATTCTGTAGAGTGAACAAATTGACTCTCGAAATATTGAACCAAATAGCTTCTTTCGTTAAACAAACACGTTACAACAGGAAAACGATTTTAAACATATTTCTTTAGTGTTTTAAGAAGTCGAATCAGAAATGAAGAAATTGAAAGGGTGAGATCAGAGATTGTTACTTTACTGCATACGTTTAATCCCGAAGTCGACATTCAGTCTATTGATGTAGATAATTGGAATCAAGATAATTTACCGGATACAAAAGGAACTGAAGACCAAAGTGAAAGCGATGGAAACCATGGAGATGATGACAGGAGAAGAAGTTGTCGTAAATAAGGAACGTGTGACAACTGATTCTGCAATAAAATCGATTAATAATATACTTCAATGGTTGAAGAAAATGAAGATAAAGTGGAGTATTCAAGTCTTCTCGTTCTACACAACTTAAGAAATACGATGGTGCAAACGGGAATAAAGAAACAAAAAGTACAATTAAAAATTACTTCATTTAAAAAAAAAATAAGAATACATTTTTTGATTTTATTATAATTATGTATACCTATAATTATATGTAATTACATAATATGTTTTGTCTGTATAACATTAATGTTAGTTTACTATAAAGAAAAACGTCATTTTAATAAATTTAAAAAAATTGTTCGATATAGTGAACAAATCGATATATTGAACTGGGTGTGCTCTAATTAGTTCACTGTATCGCGAGTCTATTGTATATCTATCTATAAAATATTTCTTGACACAATGGTGATGTTTTTTGTTCCGGAATTGTTCTCACACTTCTGGATATTGTGTATAAAACTTTAGCATTCGTTTTTAAAAATCTATTAAAATATCGGGAAAATACTTCTCTTAAGAGCAAACAGTAGTCATTACGAACAAATACTGCAATTTCGCCACATTGCGCATATTGTAACTGTGTCTGGAGCTGGCAATAAAATGTCTGTTTTTATAAGTATACAAAATGTTATAAAAATGAATTTCACGAGAATTAAGGGACGACGGGCAGTGAAGATTTTTAATATAATATCGGGGCATCGCTTGTGGTTTTAATTATTATTATTATTATTATTATTATTATTATTACAAAGAAGAGTTGAGGTTGAAAACCTATAAACTCTATTATACTTAAACTAATAGTCTTGAGTATATCGAATCGCTAAATGTCAATGGTAAATTTTTAAAAGGTTAACAAATGAGTGAGAATAAATCTAAACTAATAGTCTGCAAAAAGAGTCATGTCAATTCTATTTTTAAAAATGTTTAATGAGTCCGCATCAATAGCCTCATCAGGCAAGATATTCCAGAGATTAAATACTCTGTTGGAAAAGAAGAACTCCCGGACTCGTGTGAAAACATGTTCACGTCGAAGCTTTAATCGATGACCTCGCAAGCGATTGTCTGTATTAAGGGTGAAAAGGGAACTTAAATCAACAGAGAATAGGTTGTGAAGTATCCTATATGTAAGGATAAGATCTCCCCGCACCAATCTATCCATTTCAGAAATGAGTCCAAAAATTATCAGTCTGTTCTCAAAAGTTGGTCTTACAACACCATACGGCATGCTAGTGGCAAATCGCTGCACTTTCTTAATTTGGTCTTTTTGTTGTTTTAACACAGGCCACCAAACACCAAACCCAAATTCAAGAATTGGGCGCACATAAGTTTTATAAATTAAAGAGCTAGTCCGGATATCAGGACGTGAAAATATTTTTTTTATTAAAAACAAAGACTGTTTAGCTTTTTTACACGCATTATCAATGTGTTTACCCCACGATAAGTCACTGCTGATCACTATCCCGAGGTCCTTTTGTTGATTGACCTTCATAAGCACAACGTTGTTAAGATGGTACTGTAACTTAGGATTTGTACGACCGAGATGCATAACCACGCACTTTGCTTCATTTAGGGGCATGAGCCAAGCATCACACCAAGTGGCTATTATATTTAAATCATTTTGCAAAGTTTGCTTTAGCGGGTTACAATATAATTTAGTATCATCTGCATAATTTGATACTAATTGGATGGAACCTATAAGAAATTGGTGACATTTTGCAAACCAACAAAATCCCTCTAAACGCTATTTCAAACGTGATTTTCTCGGAATCCACACAAACAATTGTGTAAAAACTTGTTTCATAATCAGCGGCAAATATAATTATTTCCAGCGAATCGAGAATTCGGTTTCAGGATAAGTGCGAAGATTTTAGGGCCTAAAAAATCGAATAGCGGTATTTTGTTGGTTTGCAAAATGTCACCATTATCATGAATATCCGTAAAAAATAAGGTGTCATCCGCCAATCTAGAAGTTCTTATGAAATATTTGTATTAAATTTTCAATTAGACAACCCAGGAAACGATCCCTCGTTTCACGCTGGTATAAAAAATTGAGATATTTACCAACAAACAAGGTAATGAAGGAGCCGAGTGATTTTTTTTTGGATAAAATATACAATTACCAAAGTAATTATTTTTGTTTCAGATATGTCAAGGGGTGACTCTTGGCCGGGTAGAATATGCTGTTCGATTCCTCTAAGCGAAAGCTGTCGAAGAGCTTGTGTAACAGCCACGTCACAAGACGATCTTACTCGAAGCTGTAGACCGAGTGATGAAATAGCATTTTTTAGTTGTATAGATAAGCAACAAATTGGAGAAGACTGTTGTAGTAATACTAGAAGTGGAGACTGTTTGGATGCGTGCAGGTACTTTTTTATAAACTTTTAATTAAATCATTATTTCTTAAAGGGATTAGTACAAAAATTATTTTTGCGTAAGGTAAAATCATACAGCTATATTGTTTAAAAAATAAATATCAGCATTTGGTAAAAACTGGTATATATTATGTAATTCTAGAAGACAAATTTTTTCGAAAAGTTGCCAAAAATATAAAAAAACTGGGATTCGAGTTAGGGTTGCCTAAATCGTGCCACTTTTTGTTTTAATTTTTTTCTTTTAAACTGGTAAATAAAATAAATATTTTTTGGTTTAAAACAATAGATCGGTCTATTGAACACCTAACTGCAATTTTTAAAATATTATTTTTTATTTAATTTTTAAAAAACAGCTGTTTTTGTAAGTAATAGCAAATGGTACGATTTAAGAAATTGGTTACCTAAATCGTACTAGTGGGTTCATAAATCGTACCACAATGTTATTTTGCGGTATATTAAATAAAAATGAGTACACTTTGTTGTAAATAAAATAAATTACACAAAATTATCGTTTATATTAAGTATTTAAAAAAAAAACATTAAAAAAATCTACCACACGTTTGAAAATAATTTTAAATGTACCTAAAAACAAAAGTCGTTCACGTAGTCCCCTTCATGTGTGTGTGCGGTACGATTTAGGAAACTGTCAATCAAAATAATAAATAATACAATTCTAATCCCAATTTAAATCTAAAATTAAATTAAATTTTTGCAAATTTACAAGAACTTCCCAGGCTATGCTACTAAAAAAAAATATCTGTATAAATACTACTTACCAATGAGATATAGCCTTGCAAAAAATCAACAAAATTAACATGAAAATAGCCGAATTCTTTTAACTTGCTTTTACCGCTTAGCGAAACACAACCGATGCAAAACGATTATACTATGCAACTGGAACTAGTTAGATACTACAACAACGTCCGATAGATGTCGTATAATTTATCGTCTAATTTGAAAACTTGTAGTAGTACGATTTAGGCAACGGTACGATTTTGGCGACTTTACCCTACATTCGGAACAGTGTCGAATATAGAACGTTCCTTTTCAAATAGGGGTTTACACGGCATCATAAGGTATTTTCCTACGACCACCTATCAAAATGAGAACAAAAGCACAGTTAAGTTGGCTTAAAAGCGCCGTTAATGAGTTGAAAAAAATATTTCAACTCTAGAGTTGAAATACAAGGCACACCATTCAATTTAAACATATGGTGACAACTCCTACTTATTAAAAAGAACAAATTTTATTTATAAATTATAAAAAATGTTAATAATAAACTACTGGAAAATCTATTACCAAAAAAAAACAAATCGCGCTAAAGAAAGTATCATGTATTAAATAACAAATCTTTATCGGTAGCGATAGCGTAGAGAATAGAGCCCTAGCCTACAGATCGCAAGGTCACATGTTCAAATACCGTCAAGAGTATTTGACACTTTTTTTTGTAAAAACAGTAAATAATTTATAGAATTAGGTATTTTCAATTGAAATCTTCCTTGTTGAGTAAATTTTTTAAATTTATCTTTAATGCATCTTTCCTTAAAATTTAAAATATTTCATTCTGGTCAATCTAGAAGTCAATCCAGGATTAGTTCTTCCTATGATCTATATAAAATATGAAAAAATAAAAAAGTTAAACTACAAATAAAGGAAAAGCCTATTGACAAATTATGAAACCAGATATTAAGTGGAACATAATCCTAAGTATACTAATTTCAACACTAGGGTTGAAATTTTTTTTCAACACTAGTGTTTTCACAAATCAAAAGCTTTTTCAATAATTCTTTGTGGTCGTAGGAAAAATAGTGTACATTACTTGTGTGAAAGTGATTATTCTAAAACTCGGAGAATTTCCGCACTCGGCTGATGCCTCGTGCTAAATAACTCCTCGTTTGAAAAGTATCACTTTCATCACTTGTTATGTAATATACTATTTCACAAGGATTTTGGGAAATATTACATGTCAATGAGTACAACTTTTTGCTTTGCATTTTTAATTTAGATATGTAAAAACGGGTTCGCCTATTATGGTTCGAATACAAATATTTCAATCTTAATAATCACTTTATAAAAACTTAAAAACCCCTTACAAAATTTTTTCTTTAATTAATTTTTTTTGTTAATTTGATCGGGTACATTAAATTTCTTGACGCAATTGCAGATCTCAAAATGCCATTAGGTTTATTGTAGGTCGGGAAAGTAACGTTTCTGTAACGATTTCTTGTTACTAGATCCACAATTTAGTATTATTTTCGTAAGAACTATTAAAATATATAGCCTACATAATATCTTTTTTAGAGATATATTTCGTAGCCAAATGACTCCAACCAAATACCAAAGACAAAGACTAAAAGAAGAATGTGAATCAAATAGTCCCAAAGTTGTAGAATGTGTTAAGGATATAGTTAAGGTTACCCCTGCCAAAAATACACTTAAACGTAAGTAAAAACATGTTTAAATGTTGAGTAAGTATATACTTTTTGGATTCTATCCAATTACAAAAACTAAAAATTATGTTTTTAAAAAATCTGTAAGGTACATACAATACCATTATTACTTTTCCTACGATCGTGGGGAAAAGTTACTTTTCGGTACGATTTATTGTGCGAAAAGTACCACTTTTCCGCACGATTTTACTTTCCCACAATTTTTACTTTACTATTTCCTATAAATATATGAAATGCACGTTTAACTTTAATAATATGCTTAATTTGTTCTTAGTTTTTTATTCTCCTAGTCTAAAATAAAGATTTTTGAAATATTTATGAGTGATATAAAATCATTAATTGCTTATTCTTCAGTAGCTCATATAGGATTAGTTTTGTCGGGTATTTTAACTATAAAATGTGTTTATATGTAAATCAAATCGGGCGGAAAAGTAAAATTTCAGGACTACTAACACTAGTAACTTTTCCGCACGATTTGTTAAATTAATAGATACCTTATCTAAAACACTTAATAAAGTGAAAAGTAGTGTAGAAATGGGAAATGACCTTCTCCCCCCACTCCTTCCATTGACCTTGACCGCGAAGGTGGGCAGGTGTTTATTTGACCTTGACCTTGAATGGGTGCAGGTGTTTTTTTGTGTGATGTCATATGACCTTGACCGCGAAGGTGTGCAAGTGTTTATTTGACCTTGGCCTTGGGTGCCGTTTTGTGTCTAGCATGACCTTGTCCATATTCGAGGTCACTTGTTATATTGATGACCTTGAGGTGTGGTCTAACCTTCGTCGTGTGTGCTCTATAAATAGGTGGGGGGAGCAAAATTTGTCAGTGTACATTTTTTCTTCAACAGTGCAAGTTCATTCTCTCTCTTGATTATAATATATTTAGTAAAATGTCTTATGTGTGTGAAAAATGTGGTGCTGCGTTTACTCGCACATATAATTTATTACGTCATCAAAAGGAGTCATGTGTGGCAAGATTTAATGATTGTGTGGGTGCGGAAAAGCGGAGAAAAGTTGATGGTGCCGCATCAACATCTGCCATGCAAACGTGTGAGCTATGCAATATTAGCATACCAAAGAATTGTGTTGCAGCTCATCAAAGAACAATACAACATAAAAGTAAGGCAAGTGTAGCAGTGTGTCCGGGTGTTCAGTTGGTGCAAAGCAGTTTTAAAAACAAAATTGCATCTTATCACATCAGCAGTGATAATGAGCATGTGGACTATTCCGTCTTTTTTGAAGAACTTAAACCAAAAGTAATGCAATTAATCAGTAAGATTTTGCATGTTCACCGGTCTCTTAAAATAAATATGGTTGTCGTCGGACGATATTTTCTACCATCACAGGACGTTTTCAGTGAGAAATCCTTCAATACGTGTAATGAAATTGTAAATGAAGGAAGCGACTTGGATGATGTTTACCAATCTTTTGTGGAGGCAATGAAAGTTCAGTCTACGGAATTTCAGGAGAAAGATTCAGGTATGTTAAAAGAATAAAAAACATTTTAAACCAAAATTAAATAAAACGTAGCAATCCATTAGAAAATTTACTTATATTTTTTTTTTGTTTGGATTTCAGGATGGGCATTGGAAAAAATTTTATATCTTGAGGTAAACATTAACAAGTTCTCACCGTTGGGTGGTTCCTCGTATGTGAAGTTGCCGAGGTTTATTGAACTTAAAAGGGCTGTTGTGAACATTATGAATAGGGATGAGTGCTGTTTTGCCTGGGCCATAACGTCAGCTTTGTTTCCAGCAGCCATGATGCGGGCACAGGTTACTTCATACCCCCATTTCTCAACAGTGTTAAATTTTACAGGTATGACTTTTCCAGTTAAATTGCGCGATATTTCAAAATTTGAGGAATTAAATAATATTTCAGTCAATGTATATGGATTAGAGTCGCGGTTTGAAAATAATGAAATTAAATACGAAGTTGTCGGTCCGTTAAGATATGCACCAAAGAAACTACAAAAACATGTAAATTTGTTGCTTATTACTAAAGATTGTAATGTTAAAGATGATGGTGTAGGTGACAGTGAACATGTTTGTGACGACAACTGTGTTAAAAACCACTACTGCTGGATAACTGATTTGTCTCGCTTAGTTTCCAGTCAAATTTCCAAACATCACGATAAATTATACTTTTGCGATGGCTGCCTTATTCACTTTATTTCACCATCAACTTTAATGTTACACCAACAAAATGATTGTAAGCATATCTTTACGCTGACACCTTCAACAGATGTAAAAGTCGATAAATTTGGTAAAAGTGTTCCGGAAAATATTTTAAAATTTGAGGGTATTGAGAAGCAAATGAGAGTTCCATTTGTTGTTTACGCGGATTTTGAATCTGTTCTAAAACCCGTTGAAACAGTAGAACCAAACCCCCAAAAATCTTACACAGTTGAAAATCTAAAGCATGAACCTTATTCTTTTGCCTATCTTATTAAATGTTCTTTTGATGATTCTATTTCGAAATTTGAGCTATACCGTGGAGACGATGCAGCGAAAGTTTTCGTTGATCGTATCGAAACCGATTTAAGACACCTTTACAATACATATTTAAAAGATATCGTTCCTATGGCTAAATTGACGCGTGAGGAGAGAGAGGATTTTGAAAATGCTACCATTTGTAGTATTTGCGAAATGCCATTCCAAGACGTTAAAGAGAAAGTTAAAGATCATTGCCATATAACGGGTAAAAAAAGATTTGGTGCTGCACATTCCGTTTGTAATTTAAATTATAAAATACCCAATTTCATCCCCATAATATTTCATAATTTAAGTGGTTATGATAGTCACATGTTCATCAAGGAATTATGCAGATATGGGGATAAAATTGATGTTATAGCTCAAAGTAAGGAGAAATATATATCATTTACAAAGAGCATTTACATGCACGATTATGTCGATCAAAAAACGGGTCAAACAAAAAGAAAAAATTTAAAGCTCCGCTTTATTGATAGCTTTAAATTTTTATCGACATCGTTGGAGAATTTAGGTAATGGCCTTAGCAATGATGAGTTTAGGGAAACCCGTAAATATTTTGTCAATAACAAGGAATTTAACTTAATGCGACAGAAAGGGGTTTTTCCTTATAGTTACGTTGATAATATTGAAAAGATGAATAACCCAAATCTTCCAACGAAAAATCAGTTTTATGACCAATTACGCGGAGAACACATCAGCGATGAATGCTATGATAGAGCAAGAGAAGTATGGCGAGTGTTTAAGTGTAAAAATTTGGGTGAATATTCCGATTTGTATTTAAAATCAGACGTTCTATTGTTATGTGATGTTTTCGAACAGTTTCGCGATACATGCTTAAAAGTTTATAAATTAGATTCTGCGCAATACTACACTTTACCAAGTTTAAGTTTTGACTGTATGTTGCGCATGACTAAGGTAGAGTTAGAGCTTTTGACCGATATAGACAAGGTTCATTTTTTTCAAAAAGGTATTCGCGGTGGTATAAGTCAGTGTACAGAAAGAAAACATATTGCCAATAATTCTCATTTACCAAACTTTGACCCAACTCAACCATCATCTTATATCACTTACTTAGATGCGACAAATTTGTACGGTCATAGTATGTCCCAAGCATTACCATTTGGTGGTTTTAGATGGTTATCTGAACGCGAAATTTTAGATCTAAATATTATGAATATAGATGATAATAGCCCACAAGGCTACGTTTTGGAAGTGGATGTGCATTATCCAGAAGAATTGCATGATACACATTCAGATCTTCCATTTTTGGTGGAAAACATCGTACCACCAACGGAGACAGCAAAGTTACCAAAATTAATTCCGAATTTAAATGATAAAAAAAAGTATATTGTTCATTACAGAACCCTAAAACAAGCCATTAACAACGGCCTTATGGTAATGCGGACCCACAGAATTTTGAAATTTAATCAATCAACGTGGCTTAAAACATATATTGATTTTAATACTAGTTTACGCAACTCTGCAAAATCAAAATTTGGTAAAGATTTGTTTAAACTAATTATTAATGCGATTTTCGGTAAAACCATGGAAAACGTTGAAAAACGAAAAGATATTAAACTAATAACTCATTGGGACAATGCTAGAGGGAAAGTTGGGGCTAGAGCATTAATTGCTCGACCTAACTTCAATAGTCGATCAATATTTTCAAAAGATTTTGTTGCTATTCACATGGATAAATTAAAAATTATTTACAACAAACCAATATATATTGGGTTTTCCATTTTAGACATTTCAAAAACAGTCATTTATGATTTTTTTTACAATTTTATTAAAAAAAAGTTTGGTAATGATGCTTCTTTACTGTACACCGACACGGATTCGCTAATATTAAAAGTATTTTGTGATGACTTTTATCGCGTGATAGCCGAAAATCCTGAGAGATTCGATACTTCAAATTTTCCTGAAAACAATGAATTTAATATTACAAAAAGTATTTCGGTTCCGGGTAAGATGAAAGATGAATTTCCATGTGACCCGATAATTGGTTTTTATGGTACCGGAGCCAAGGCTTACTATGTGAAGTCTAAGAATGCGGAATTAAAAAAGGCAAAAGGTATAAAAAAATCAGTTATCGAAAAGGAACTTCATCTAGAAGATTATCGAAAAGTTGTGGAACAGGGCGGTTTAATTTTTAGAAAAATGAAAACTTTTCGCAGTGTGTTACATGATGTATACACACAAGTAATAAATAAAATCGCCCTGTCCCACAACGACGATAAACGTTATGTTATTCCGTTAACAACAAAAACTCTACCTTGGGGTCACGCCGACATTGACTTTTATAATTCAGATCCGGAAAGTAATTTAGAAAATTTACTGCGTGTCATTGAGGCATTTAAATAATAAACTGGAAAATTCATACCTTATATAACGTAATATTAAGCAGCTCATTTATTTGTATTATTTGTTCAGATTTTATTTTATATTTACAAATTGTTAATATTTATACAATAACATTTTTACATAATATGTTATATTAAAGAACTAAAAATAAAAAATACATAATAAAACACAACGTTGCAGCAAACAATTTAGTTTTATTTAATATATATACAAAATTAATTGGACAATTTATTATACACTTCTTTCAACACCCATCTTCTTCTCTCCATATCTGATTGTCTTACTGGACGGGGATGTTGGTACATCTGCATACCACAAACAGCACATCGAATTATTTGTATTCTAAGAAAGTCAACATAACTAATACGGCTGTTATGATGCCAATACAAATCGTTTCGTTTACACCTTACACATATAGCGTGAAACCCCTTTTGTGGTTGTTCATACTTGTTTGATGAAAAGTTTGGTTCTTGGTCGATTGGCAGCATAATGTCTACGATGTTTGTAATGAAATGGTAAAGAAATATCTAATAATTCCGTGCTAAATGTCTGCATCTATATACAGAATTTGTAACCTTAAAAATTACTTCGAGGACACATTTCAGCCCTGACAATATAATGTGCATAATACACCTATTCACGTAAACCTTGAAACCAAATATATATATTTTAAAGAAAAGTCTAATATAACACAAGGTTATATCTGAACCTTGAGAACATTGCATTTACAAGGATGTATTATACCCTTGAAAGAGAGACAAAAGAGACTAAAGATATTAATTAAACCAAAATTTGCCGTAAAAAACATTGTTTTATTAAATATTATCCCAATAGCATTGTAACCTTTAAAATTACATCGAGGACACATTTTAACCTTGGAAATATATTGTGTAAAATACATTGGTTCACATAAGTCTTGAAAATAAATACATACTTCAAGAAAAATATATTATAACACAAGGACGGATCTGAACCTTGAGAGGGAGTTGTATTGTAAGAGAGAGAGAACAGGGGTGGGGGTGGGTATGTAGTGGGGAGGTGCACATAAAAGAATATACACCAGTCCTATTTCTTCAGTATAAATTTTCAAGTCGTTCGAGTAGTTTGTGTTAAGTCAGTTTATTAAAATGAGTTTACCGAGTTTAGATGTTAGCGATATGTTTGGGAAGAATACCCAAGAAGAATTAAATAGGGAATGTGACGATGTGTGGGGTGATGAGGACCTAGACCGGCTAGCGTCCGAAGCAATTGACAAGCTATTGGAGGGCGGGTTTAAACAGCAAGAACCCAAAGTAAATATTGTTAGCGATATAGTGGTAAAGGAAGCGAAGGTTCCCAGCAAACTCCATACGTTGCTTACGTTGCCATCGGGGGATGTAACGAAGGAGGCCAAGACGTTTTATGCGAGTAAGCGAACTAGGCAAGAGATGGTGGAGCCACAACCAACAACATCGTCTGGCAGCAGCTGCAAGAGGAAGAAATTTACATTTCGAAAACCAGCGAAATGCGCAGTGTTGCCAGACTGGCTAGAAAAGAAAAAAAACAGTCAAATAAAACCAATAGTTGCGGAACCTTCAATTCCTAAACGACTACCATCGCCGGCATCCATGGAGCGTCCGCTGTCTCCAATTATCTGCAAGTCAGGTAGACGAGCGGGTAAGGGCCGGTCGAAAAAAATATTTGAGGATGTAACGCCTGTATCATCACCCGCAGCATCGCCATCGCCGCCGCCGCCGCCATCAAATACACCGGAGTGGTTGATGGCCTACAGCCAGGAGCAGGAGCGGGAGGCCATAAAAACAATTGTTAATGTGCGGAATATGTGGAAGGACAAGATAGTGTGCGGTGAAAAAGAAGTGGTGGACATTGAAACAAAGATAAGACAGTTACAGGAACAGTTAGGTTTAGTTAAAAAGAATATTAGCAAGTATAAAAATAAATTAGATTTGTATAATAGTAATGTTTAGTAGGTCTCCTTTCGTTCGTCAGATCCTAGCTCTACTGATAAGCCACGATATGGCGAAACGCGTCTAGGGATGGATCTGACGAAACGAAAGGAAATTCTTTTTCTGAAATGTTTATTAGGTTAGAAATTAGGTATAGTTTGGTAGTCACTTCCCATTTCTACACTACTGTACTACGGCTGTAATAAAAAAAAGATTACTACTGAATATATCTTTTATTATTTTTATATTGTTTTATTTAAAATACTCCTCAATATTGAGCATTCATTGGTGAAAGACATAAAAAACAACACTGGACTTAAAAAAAAAAAAAAAAAAAAAAAAAAAAAAAAAAAAAAAAAAAAAAAAAAAAAAACGTGTATATCGACCCTTCCCAATCATGTCCAGACCATTTCCCCACTCTCAGACTGCATAGATACGAGATTTATCAACTTTTTACTTCATTTTTTGATCATAAACTTTTTTATTTTTTAACCGATTTTATTTCTTTTTTCACTAAAATGTTCTTCAGAAAATTCTAACAAGTTTTGACTCCAATGTTTTTTTTGTCAGACGTATAATAAGGGAGCTATGAATTTTTAAAGTTGCCAATTACGTTAAACATCTAACTTTGTCATTTGCCGTTTTTCACATTTTTAACTTTTGAAAAATGCTATCCCATGTAATTTGATGTGCAAATCAACTTTCCCTTATAACTTTTTTCGATATTTCCATTACTTTAGCAATAATTTAATTTAATCATAAACTTTTTTATTTTTTAACCGATTTTATTTCTTTTTTCACTAAAATGTTCTTCAGAAAATTCTAACAAGTTTTGACTCCAATGTTTTTTTTGTCAGACGTATAATAAGGGAGCTATGAATTTTTAAAGTTGCCAATTACGTTAAACATCTAACTTTGTCATTTGCCGTTTTTCAGTTTTTCACATTTTTAACTTTTGAAAAATGCTATCCCATGTAATTTGATGTGCAAATCAACTTTCCCTTATAACTTTTTTCGATATTTCCATTACTTTAGCAATAATTTAATTTAATCATAAACTTTTTTATTTTTTAACCGATTTTATTTCTTTTTTCACTAAAATGTTCTTCAGAAAATTCTAACAAGTTTTGACTCCAATGTTTTTTTTGTCAGACGTATAATAAGGGAGCTATGAATTTTTAAAGTTGCCAATTACGTTAAACACCTAAGTTTGTCATTTGCCGTTTTTCAGTTTTTCACATTTTTAACTTTTGAAAAATGCTATCCCATGTAATTTGATGTGCAAATCAACTTTCCTTTATAACTTTTTTCGATATTTCCATTACTTTAGCAATAATTTAATTTAATCATAAACTTTTTTATTTTTTAACCGATTTTATTTCTTTTTTCACTAAAATGTTCTTCAGAAAATTCTAACAAGTTTTGACTCCAATGTTTTTTTTGTCAGACGTATAATAAGGGAGCTATGAATTTTTAAAGTTGCCAATTACGTTAAACACCTAAGTTTGTCATTTGCCGTTTTTCAGTTTTTCACATTTTTAACTTTTGAAAAATGCTATCCCATGTAATTTGATGTGCTAATCAACTTTCCTTTATAACTTTTTTCGATATTTCCATTACTTTAGCAATAATTTACGATTTTATTACTCTTTTCTTTTAAATAAATTTTACAAATTTTATGTCGGGAATGAATTGTTGATTTTCATACGAATCTTTTATGTTCTATAAAATTTTTTTGTAAAGTTACTAATATTGCTTAAAATTTATTATTTTAATTTCATATTAAGAACGAGCACATTTTCTGTCTAAGAGTGCTTGTAGGTATATATAAATAGCTAAAAATTTCGCTAAGTGTTTTTTTAAACCTAAAGGGCCAAATAAAAAAAAAATTTTCTCCAAGCATTTTTAACACATTTGACCTTTGGTTCGTAGCGTTCGTCATCGTTAGAAAATGTTTATCAAAACTTGTAAATTATATATTTAGCTAAACTACAATGAATTCTTTTTGTGCCCCCGAGGGGGCGGTCAGGGTTCGTAGCGGTCGTCATCGTTAGTGAGCGAGGGGAGAATGCCTTACGGAGTTGTTGAATCCGCAGGCCCCTCGCTCACGTCGTCCTCATAGTCCCACCATGAGCTTGAGTCAGCGGGACCGCTGAAATCGTCAGCGGCGTTGCCAACTTCCCAATCAGTCGAGGAATCTGGCTCGACCGGTGAATCGTCATCCGCTTCGGCAGCAGCTGGCTCATTAGGTTCAAATTCCACCCAGTCACCATCAGCTTGGTTTAGCTGATCCCATAGCCCCGGACTCATGGGTCGGAAACGCTCTGTTTCGTCGCTATAGACGGATAAACCTCGGGATGGTGGTCTTTCATCAGCCATGATGAGTATAAAGAAATATTTTTATTGTGTTATTAAGTTCCTACATTTAGGTGGAACGTCGGCTGGTTATTACACCTAACGCCATCTATTAAAACTTTTTTCTGTGTGTAAACTTCACAAAATATCTTTCGTATTAAAATCGATTTATTTAATAGTACCCTCAGCGCCATCTATTGATAAAAATATATAATAAATAAATCGATTTTAATACCACAAAAAATATTTTGTGAAGTTTACACACAAAAAAAGTTTTAATAGATGGCGTTAGGTGTAATAATCAGCCGACGTTCCACCTAATTGTAGGAACTTAATAACACAATAAAAATATTTCTTCACTCTCTTCGATATGTCGTCCTACCGTTGCAACAAGTGTCGCTTGATGACGAACTCTAGTAGAGACGAGAAAATAGCGAAGTATTGGGAGGATTGGGGCGTCAAAAACGCAAAAAAGCCGGTACTTGCAGTACCACCGACTCCCAGGCCGCCACCAGAACCTGAGCCGGTGGTGGTAATGACTGAACCGATAGAGGTGGTGGAGGAACCACCGTGGCAGCTTGGCCCTGAGGAGAGAGATGCTCTCCTCAGAGAAATGGAAGAGCGTCGGGAACAACGACGGCAACGACGCCCGGCGCCGCATAGGCGTCCTGCGCCGCGATCGGTCCAGGTGGCGAGAGGACACCAACCACTCTAGGTTTCCCCTTTCCATTACCAAAAATCAGCCCTTTTCAGGGCTACAAAATACTTTCATTGTAGTTAGATGGTCACCAAGTATGTGACAATATATTTTCTTCAAGAATACATTTCTTGTTTGAAAATTATGTCACTCGGGATGTATTAGCAAAGAATGTATGATTTTTGTAATTCTAAATGAGCGTTTTGATCATATCATGTTTTTTCTTACGGCTAGGTAAAGACCACATATGTTTACTATGTTCTCTCTTGCCAAAGGAAAGGGAATGGGGTTTGGTAAAATAAAAGATGGTCAAAAAGAATTTTTTACATTCACCGCGACAGCTTATTATGTATTTACCAGAGTAACATAATTCTTCTTAGCCAAGAAAGGTTTTCTTAACCAAGAACAACTATGTCACTCTGTGACATACAACTAATCTACATAAAAGTCTTTTGTGGTCCTAAGTAGGACCGGGGGTGGCAGTTGTCCTACAATGGACCAGGGAATGTCTGGGTTCGTAGCGGTCGGTAGGGAAGGCCGATATATTGTATTATCTGCAATATAATTTACTGAATTCTATTGCAGATAATGCAAGAGTCTTGGTGAAAGACTGTAAAAAGTCTTTCGCGACACAAAACACAGCGTGAATGACTTCGCGCGTTGCGTATCATCGCAGTCGTAAGATGACTTTGAATGAAATCTACGTTAATCAAACCACCAAAGCTCGTTATGTGGCAATGCATACATAATGAGACGTGCTCGCCCCATTTCACATATGACTGCACAATGCAGAACCGCGGCCTTAACCTACGTCGCCGGCGTACCCTTCTTTGTTGGACCCGTGAAGCAGGCATGTCATCGTCAGAACTGTTCGTCGAATATCCCTGATCTGAATTAGACGACATCGTAAAGTAGAATGAATTTTTCACCCATCATCCCCCGATTAAATACAAGTTTTCGACCTTCACCACCACCACCAACACTACAAATTCTCTCTCTCTCGAATCCTTGCAACCGTTGACCCTGAGCGTTGTAGCCTTGAAAATACTTTCTATGCATAGTAACATGAATAAAACACAGAGTATCTAGTTTACCAGTTTATTTTTACTATTACATAAATAATAATTAATACATTGACTTATTGCTAACAGAGCCATTTAGTATATTGTAGCTAAAATATGCATCGTGAATAACTAATGCATACACTTTAGTGTCTTTTGGAAATTTGCTTTTGCGTGTTTCAAACTCTAACTTCACGTCCACAGTAGATGATTTCAACGCCTCTGCTTGATGATTACAATCTATGATGAATACAGGATTTTTGATATATTCGGAAAAACTCATCATCGGGTCATTAAGTTCTCGTTGATAGTAGCTCATTTGGAAATTTTCGTAACTGTAATATGCTGGCGCATATAGTTTTTTCGTAAAATCCAAATTCCATCTTTCATAAGGAAATACTGTCGAGTTAAGGTAGAGTCGAATGTCACTGATATCGGCTGTAGTAAATTCAGTGGCATTCTTTTCTCTATTGTCAGAAAAAGTGCTTGTCTGGAATCCAATAATCAAATATCTCGGCCTTTCCAAGCTCGCACTTGTTCTTAAGGCCCATACGTCGGATGATGTTTGTCGCAAAGCAGGTAATTCGTAAAGATCCCATTTGCGATATGCCATTGGAATGTTTACATTACTTCCACCTTTATTGATACGGGACAATATTTTCAATTTTTGTCGGTCATCTGGAATAATATGACGGATTTTCCACTCAATCTTTTCAATAGTAATATCAGCATCAACTTCACCAATGTAGCAGTTGGAAAAAGTGCGGGCGATAATTAAAATCAACTCTTGCTTAATATTAAATATGCCCTTCGAATAATCTTCAGCAAATCCCATCAGATATTTTAGAGGTAGCTTTCCAGAGAACACTTTACTTGTAGAATCAAATATACCTTGGTTTTTTTCATCCAAACCCCATCCACAGGCCATAAGACTTTTTTGTTGGGTTGCACCCAATGATGCCATAGTTTTCAACGTTGAAGTAATTCCAGGTTTTCGAACAACAGCAACTTGTTCCCCAGCCATTTCATAACGTATTTCGTCGAAGAGGAAAGCGATTGCATTATTTGATAAGTAACAGTGTTTAGTAACATCACTAGATTTGAAAGTTCCTTCGATGTATATGTAGCTGTCTGATATATCCAAAATAATGTCTTGA
Source organism: Polydrusus cervinus (assembly GCA_935413205.1). Lineage (NCBI taxonomy): Eukaryota > Metazoa > Arthropoda > Insecta > Coleoptera > Curculionidae > Polydrusus > Polydrusus cervinus. Next base: position 17,944,113 of record OW284515.1, read on the forward strand.
AAGTGTACTGGAATGCGAATTTCATCAGAGTTGCTAAACGTCGGAGAACCATACGGCTTATATGTGTGCTCTTGTAAGCTGACAATGGAATTATCAAAAATGGGTTCGGTAAAAACCTCAATTTTGTCACTGGTACTGGCCATATTTTAATTTCGTACTCTTAAACCAATGGATTGTAGAAATTTACGGTCTTTTGCAGAGAGCTGCTTACGAGCTAAACGTCTTTTCAATCTAACGTCTGGATTGTGAATGATCTTGGTCTGTGTAATATGTTTTCTTTTATGTTGTGCAGTTGAAGCTTGAGTGTTGGACAGCATATTCAGTGGACGATTGAAGCAAAAACCCATATTTATAATATTTTTTTCAATTCCACTTTAACTATAATTTTTTCACCTTGAAAATTTATCAGATCACCGTTATCATCCAAGATGCGTAGAGTAATGTTGTCTATTGACTGACGTCCCTCAGGCATTATCGGCATATAAATAATATTTTGAGGTTCTTTTGAAATTTTGTAACCTGGCTCAACATCAACATCGAATTCGAATAATGTGTGGCTTTGTCTTGAGTTCAAATATGCTCCTGAAGTTATGTTACAATCCACCCTTATAATACGCACTTTCATTATGTCCACATTACTAGTTGATTTATGTAGTTTTCCACTTTTTAACACAACCGGTCCAAAGCCTAATAATCCACCAATAGTGTTTTTTCCTCTGAAATCAATGTTGAGCGACGACTTGAGTTCACATTTTAATGTATTATTGTTGGCCTCCAATGAAAATAATATATCACATTTGTCTTGTTTGCAGGATTGCTTTAAACTTGTGTGCATCGCTTTGGAAATTTCATTAATTTCGTAAGCTCCTGGTGGAATCCATAATTGTATTGGTTTTTGACCATCATTTTTCATGTATGCAAACAAATTGTTACTTTCATCAACGTTAAAAATTGAATTATAAGTGTAAAATCCCAACAATGCAAGACCATACTTATGCGTTGAATTCAATTCGATGGGTGGATAAAAATCCGCACTTATAACACTTCTGTGTCCTGTTAGCGTGAATGTGTAAGACATGACTGCTATCGAAGCATAGTATGCGGGCTTATTTATTGTTGTTTACAGCAATTAATTGGGTTTAGACTATGCATCAATCCATCTTTAGCTGTTTCATATGTTATTTTTACATCCTTGATTTTACAATAACAACAAAATAACTTTTTTGGTGCTGGTCCATCTCCTTCATCCACATCTGATTTATTTTCGTTGTTATAATGTTCGTTACAGTATTGATATTTTAACAATTCTTTGTCACTTTTCATATGTTCAGGTAGCTTATTCCAAACGAGTGCGATTTCATCTGAGGCTAACGCAATCATCACTTCCTTTGGCATATTTTCTAACTGTCTTGCTGACATGTTTCTCAGCCCACCTACTTGACTATATGCTTTAAGCGACAATAGCATTTTTGTGTAGTTATCACGATCCACTTTTGGTGTCACACACGCTGCTGCCATTATATATTTTTTTTTAATTTTGAGAGAGAAACTTCAAACACAAATGTCCACACCAGACTGTACCGAATTCTTGTTGGCGGTCATATGTATAGTAGATTTTCCTTGATGCTTCGGATCCCCGTTGTAGATAGCGCACCAATTCGGTAGGTGGTGGTAAATCACCAAAGCTATCAAAATATTTTACATTTATATTTTTTTTTCTATATGCTACCCAATGCGTCCCGCCTCCCAATATACTATCCAAATTAATAATTGCAGCTTCATAACGTTTGGGTCCTCGCACTGGCAGTGAATCTCTCATATAAACCCCTCTAAAATGTGGTATTTTCATCTTTGCAGCAAACTTTTCTATATCAATATTGGATAGTGGTCTTCGAGGCAGGGATTCAATTAGTTTTTTGATTTTCCATTGCTATTGCTTAGAAATAATCCCATACCTGTACGATATGGCTTAAGAAACAAACCATTTCCTTTTGAACACAAACGCAAGGTAGCACCGGTTTTTTCTGTGCCTGCATTTTTTACAGTCTTTAAAGCACGCACAATACCAGCTGCTCCACCAGCTAAGGAACCCAAAGCTGATAGCCCTGCAAATATCGGTATTAGAGGTAATATCCCACCAGTTTTGGGGATTGGTATAATTCTAGGGGTGCGAATTTTTCGTTTACCACCAGCTGCTTTTAAGGATTTACGTGCAGCTGTAATAGCTATTTTTGATGTTTTCATAAGATTTTTTTCAAGGCTCTTCTTTTCTCCAGATTTCATTAATTGCGATCGAATTGGTTGTCTAATAGCTGATCCAAATGCTTTCTTGGGTTTTTGTTGATGATGACGACGACGACGCTTATTGCCCCTCTTTTTTCCTTTGGAAACCTTTGAACGGCGTTTATTTTGTTTAGTCGATGGCACTCCCATACCAAAACGTTGTTTTGCTTTCATGACGTTAGTTACTAACCAAGCTGCAGCCTTTTCCCGTAAACTAGCCTCCTTAGATTTTACTCTTTTCCAAGCACTTTGTTCGAGTTCGTAATCGGCTTGGTGTCGTGCACTTAAATCCTCACTGTTATGCAAATATGCTAAATCGTGTTTTTTGCAAGCAGCATCTAATGGATTAATTCCCTGATCACCACGTTGAACACGTTTTATTACTTTGGTCCCAGGTCCACAATACTGATAACCGGGTATATGTAACTCAATTGGTAACCTATTAATTGCTGAATTAACAATACCAGCTCCAGTCTTACTTGATAACCGATAGCGACCACTTCGCTTGACTGATGACATCTAAATGATTGCATACGTGAAAATCACTATAAAATATAGTTAAAATGAGAATTGTCAAGCTTAAGCAAAAACTACCAGTTGATAATCTTGATGTCAAGGTTGGGTCAGGACACGATCAGAAATGTTTAAGAAGACATGGACCGCTGCTTCCATCATCTATACGTGGGTTGCTAATTGGACCGTCGAATTGTGGAAAAACCAATGTTATGATATCGCTGTTAACACACCCGTTGGGATTGCGTTTTGAAAATGTGTATATTTTCTCAAAGTCGCTGTATCAACCCAAATATGAGTATTTGAGAAAAATCCTATCACCAATTAAAGGTCTTGGCTACTACACTTTCAGCGATGGAAATAATATAGTGCAACCGTCAGATGCAAAGCCAAACTCTGTATTTATTTTTGATGATGTCATGTGTGAAAAACAGGATGTTATAAGATCATATTTTAGTATGGGACGACACAAAAATGTGGATGCTTTTTACTTAGCCCAAACATATTCACGTGTTCCAAAACAACTTGTACGTGATAATGCAAACTTCATTATAATGTTTAAACAGGACGAGCTGAATATGCGACACATATTTTCTGATCATGTTTCACCTGATCTAACGTTTCCGCAATTTCAAGACATGTGTTCTAAATGTTGGGACAATAAGTATGGTTTTTTAGTTATCGATAAAGATAGTGATGTTAATTCGGGAAGATATCGCAAGGGATTTGATAGCTATATATATTTATAGAAATAGCAATAAACCCTCATTCCATCATTGTCCGTTAATTTGAAGACACCATGAGTGAAGAAATCGATTTAAAACGTAAACTGGTTGAAACAACCAATGCTGTAAAGAAAAAATTTAAGCAAATCAAAGCAGCTAAATCTCAATATCATGTCGATTTAGAAAAGTTTTATGAACCGATTACTAAACCGTTGACATCAATATCAAATGCAGTGAAGCAGAAACAACAACCACAAAAACAGTCACTAAAACAACAGCAACCGCATCCGCAGCAGCAGCAGCAGCAGCAGCAGCAGAAACAGTCACCACAGCCAACATTAACCCAAAAATCAATTTCTACAAGTAAACCTGGAAGTCGTTACGGTTTAAACACAACAATGGATAATGCAGATATATCAATTAATCCAAATACAGAAATATTTGATGAATTACTCATGGCGCCAGTTGAAACATCTACCCCAAAACATAAATTGTATGAGTCGTCAGTATTTGCAACACCATCTCCATCAAGGCAATCCACACCAACATCTAATGAAACTAGTTCTATTGATAGGACATCTTTTAAAAGTATTCGCACCTATCTAACAGGGTTACAAAGGCATCCATCCTATTATGACAACATTTACGGTGTTCATTATGACTCAAAAACAAAAACAAATAAAGACAAAACATATATCGGAAATGTCGAAGTACGTTTCTCCAATGGGAACATTAGTTTATATAAAAAGGAGAGAAATATTGCTATATTTAATGGAACAAAAGAGCTTTATGATTTGATTTTCCTAAAATCACCACCACTACTGGGCCATGAAGACGATTTGAATAAAGACACTCTGCAAACATACAAAGATATTTTGGATATGACAAATGCAGCATACAATCATTACGACAAAAGTAATGGTTTACGGGAAACTCGATGGCCAAAATATAGACAAATTATAAAACCGCTAATGCAGGGAACTAAACTTGGTGCTGGAGTGCGACAAAAGAAAAAATCTAAAATTTACTTGCCAGTAAATAAGACATTATCTTCAAAGTCATCTCAATATGTCTATTGGAATAAACCCAGTGAGTTGGTGGATCGATTACGATTATTGTGGAGTTCAAAAGTAGCAGGACATACTGGGCATGATAATGAAATTATGTCAATTATTGAGGAGCTTCGAGAGGAAGGAATTATATATTAAGTAATTGCAATCAGTTATATTGATCAGTGATGAATGAGACATACTATACTATGGATCCTAGCCCCGAAAAGCTTAAAATTGTAAATGAACTACATCGAAATGCAAGAAAAAACTTCGCCAGAAGACACACCATAATAAAAGGGTATAAGGATTTGTGGCAAATTGATTTGGCAGAAATGCAACAATATGCTAATGAAAACGACGGTTATCGTTATATTGTCGTCTGCATAAATTGTTATTCAAAATTTGTGTACACGAGAGCTGTTAAAAATAAGACCGGTGTTGAAGTTACTAATGCAATGAAAAGCATTATTGAAGAGGCTTCATATACTCCAACTAATTTACAAAGCGATCAAGGAAAAGAGTTTTACAATAGCAACTTTCAAGCTCTTATGAGAAAATATAACATAAACCATTATTCTACCTATAGCACGAAGAAAGCAGCCATTGTAGAACGTGTTATACGAACTTTAAAAAACATGTTATATAAGCAATTTTCAGCAAGAGGATCGTACAGATGGTTACAAATTTTACCATCTATAACGAAAGCCTATAACAACGCCAAACATCGTACGATTGGAATGAAACCGAAAGATGTGAAAGAAAATACACAAATTAATGCATACAATTATTTGAAAATTGTTCCGAAGAAAAGAAAATATCGTTTGGGTGATATTGTTCGCATTAGCAAGTATAAGAGCATATTTGATAAAGGATATACCCCCTCATGGTCAACTGAACTATTTAAAATATCCAAAGTTAATGTAACTAACCCACCAACATACCTATTGAAGTCGTTAGAAGAAGGTCAACCGATTAAAGGGTGTTTTTACGAACCAGAATTGCAAAAAACAAATAGTCCAGGTGTTTATTTAGTGGAAAAAATTCTAAGAAAACGTAAGAAAAATCACACTGATCAATTGTTTGTAAAATGGTTAGGATTTTCAAACCAGGCTAACTCTTGGATAGATAAGTCTGATATTGTATAAAAAATATTTAAATATATTGTGTAACACTAGTAAAAAATAAACATATAATTTGCAAAATTGTATTTTATTTTACATGTACTATAGAAATAAAATATATCAGGAACGATTTGTAACTGATAATATTTAAAATAAAAAACAGATATAAAAGTAATATATTTTTTATTATATAATAATATTTTTACAAGAAGAACAAAAAAGAAAAATATTAATAAGTTAACCTAGGGGTTATAACCAAATTGGCGAAGCTCATCCTTGGATAAACATATACTGCGGATACGTTGTTCCTCCTCCTCATCATCAGTGTGATCACTATCACTATCCCAAAATTCCTCGTCTGATGTGTCGAGCGGAGCATCGCAAAATTCGTCAGTTGATGGCTCGAGTGAAGCATTCGGTATTGCAGGTGTTGATGGTGAATGATCTTGTTGCTGGTGTTGTTGTTGTTCTTGCCGCTCTTGTTCTGGTCTTGCTGGAGATTGTTCTTCCTGCTGTTTCGGAGGAAACTCCTTTTCACACCAATCACAAAAACCCCTTTTTCCTCCGATAATTTCGAAATGTTCACAGTTGACACACATTTGACGTCTATTTACAGAAAATGGATAGACCAGCGTTGTTTGTGATTTAGAAGTCATTTTTGAGCAAAATTTATTAAACTCGATGTATGAATGGTAGAAGTAAACTGAGTTATCGGATTTTGGGTTCTAGTTTTTATACAATACAGATGTCCCTCACTTATGACCTTTCTTTTTTGAGTGATCTTTATCTAATACCAAGTGGATGGGCATCTTTGTCAGACTCTTCTCAAGGTTATCAACTCGATGTTCAAGAGCTGCCAGAAGCTTATTATTTTTTTCTTCAAAATCTTCTTGCTTTCTATCAAAGAGCCCAAAGAAATCTTTATTGATTATATCAAAAAGCTGTTTTCGTGATTTGTACAGTTCTTCAAAAACATATAGTCGAGTTGCTGCATCATTATCTTTAGTTGGTTGAGCAACATTTGATAAACATTTTCCTTCGATATCATATTGTCCGTCAGAGGTTAGTTTAAAACCATTACCTGGTATACCGCGGAGTAGTTGAACTTTTTCATTCACTCTTTGACGACCAAATTTGTCGATTGTGTTGTTAACACGACCCATTTTTATTTTCAACTAAGTCATTTTTCTTATGATATCCGCTTATATATGTTGAGAAAAAACAAACAATAATTTTGCTACATACAATTTATTTACAATTTTATATTTTTAAACATTACAATAAATTGGTTAAAAACATTTGGGGCACCAATCATTGATTACTGTTACATTACTACCACCGCCACCACAACACGCATACGAGAAAATGTATTCTTTGTCTTTTTCATCTTCTTCGTCTTCTTTAGTTTCTTCTTCTTCTTTTCTTCCTCCAAAACTAGAATCCTCATCCTCGTCGTCGTCGTCGTCGTCATCGTCGTCGGTGTCGTCATCGGCGATTAAACCATAATTTAGCAATATGTCTTTGGAAATATGTGGTATTTTGATAAAGAACTCTTCCAGTCGTTCAAGGTACATACCGGAACAAATTTCATCTAAACCAATGGACCCATATAGGAATTGTTCGCAAAGATGAGCTCCAACTCGAAAACGAATTGCATCCATCATGTTTTTCTTGTACTCCGTTAAACTCAAACCCAAACCGGGTTTGTCATGTGTTGAGTCATCTAGAGCATCTTGAGCCATTTTTCGTAATTTCAACGATAGTTCAGTAAAATATGCATCTTGGGCAACTCTGACCGTATCTTTATCGTCACACATCTTAAATAGATAATATTTTAAGCGATTGTGGAGGTGCTTCAAGTGTACAACTATTTTTTTACATATTCAAGCAATAAGTACTAAACTAATATGATAAACAATATAAAAAATTAAAAAAGAAAAAAGTTTATTCCAAAGACCCAAAATTAATTAATGCTCGTGCATTACCCCCAGAAGTAACATTTGAACTTAGCCCCAAATATGTTAAAGTATATTTATTATCAGACATATTTATGCCCTCTATAATATCCTCGGTAAAAGTTTCAGCTACACGTTTTGGTAAAAATGTTTGAAATATCACATTGTTTAGCGAATCAAATAGTGTGACAACAATACTTTTACCAAAGCGTGTTGTCGCTGGAATCATTTTTTTAATGGTGTAAACTTTTCCCACATCCAAAGTTGAAAGTCTTTTACGTTCAGGAAACTCCATTTCTTTGTTTATCATATTATTAATTTCACTCAAGGTCTGCTGTGAAATGCTCATTATTGAAATATGTAATAAAATAATTTAAAATACCTTTAATAGACACTGTTGGAATACACACCACAAACGAAATATTACTATTCACCACTTTTTAAGGTAACAGTTTATGGGCTGCTATGCTTGTGTGACTATGAATATCTTGCTAACTGAACCATCTTTTATTGGAGTTTTCAAGGTCGATGAAATAAAAAAATTAATGGCAGGGGGAGTAACCACTTCATGGGAAAAACATACCATCATGGTCAAGGTCATAAATAAACACCTGCAAACGTACATGGTCAAGGTCATCAATATAACCAGTGACCTCGAATATGGTCAAGGTCATAAATAAACACCTGCAAACGTACATGGTCAAGGTCATATGACATCACACAAAAAAAACACCTGCACCCATTCAAGGTCAAGGTCAAATAAACACCTGCCCACCTTCGCGGTCAAGGTCAATGGAAGGAGTGGGGGGAGAAGGTCATTTCCCATTTCTACACTACTGTGAAATACTTGCAAAATACATTTTTTTTTTGCCAGAAGCTCAATAATTTTTGTAATTACAGTATATTATTACTAACCTAATTGACGTTTATCTGAGAACTATATCGATCGTAGGAAAACTTTGTACCTACCACATGCGGAAAGTGTCTTTTCCGCACGCGACGGCAGTTGCACGAACGACGCGAAGCGGAGTAATTACCACTTTCCGCACTTGTTAGGTAAATAACTATTTTAATATATTCTTTCTTAAAGCCATTTTGCAAAAGTTGGGTTTCGGATGCTTTTATAAAGCATATTGGTTCATCTCGATCACAATTTTTATATTGTACATAATCAGTAGAGTCCGGATATTAGGTAGTGAAATACCTTTAAACCAGAGTCGGCAGGAGAACTTATTGTTTAATTTTATTATTACCTTCATTATTTAATATAAATGCAAACAAGAATGAAACATAGAATGGGTGGTTTGATCATTGAATGCGTTTCGAGTAACAAATTCTAGGAATTTATTTCCATCGATGCTTTGAGTGGTTGCGGCAATCTAATTCTTCAAAAAGTAGCAAAAGAGCCAAGGAGAGTTTTTTAAAATTTAACTAGTTTTTATTGAAAAATGTGGTTGTATGTGTACTTGTTTGCTCTTGCCATACATTTATCGCTTTATTTTTGGTCGAAAAACGTGTCTATACGTACAGGGTGAGACAACGATAGAGTGAACTTCATTTTCTCCTTTATCTTAAAAATTAAACAATTCCATAAAAGTTGTAACGATCATTAGGGTGCTCAATTTAAAATTACATGAAAATATACAATATACGGGATGGCCCAAAAAAACGTGGCGAATATAACTTGTGTAAGTTTATTTAAAACGGAACACCCTGTATATTATTGCATTTTAAAATCACAAATTCTACACCTATTTCATATAGCACAATATGTCTAAATTCAATTGTTTTTATTGTTGTTATGTTTAGTTTTTTATTCTCTATCCAAAGGTTTAACAATTTAAACCTTTTATTTTTATTTTTTACGGTTCGCCGACTACGTATCTTGAACCGGTCATCGACCACAAATGGAAATGTGGTCTACCGACTGGGGAGTGTGAAACGGCACCTTCATCCTACGAGATATCTGATCTCATCCGGCCTGTCCGGCGTGAATAGGATGGCTAGGTGTCGATTCATTTTACACTTTTTCCTGAGGCAAGAGCACGCCGTGTTCCCAAGCGGTCACCCGCCCAAGTACTAACCGCGCTCGACACCGCTTAACTTCGGTGGTCTGCGGGAACCGGTGCTTAATATGTCGACAGGCCCTTGCCCCAATTTAAATCTAAAAGCCGGGTTTAAACGTTAAACCGAACTACCACTCTTCCTACGTTTACAGTGTTGCTAGCATGTAAACTCGCGATTATTTTGAAAAATTTCACCATACCGAACGTTAAAAGTAGATATTAATGCATACAACCTATTTTAAATTTTTGTAAAAAAAAATTACAACCATTTTGCTAAACTCTCTTATGCAAGCAGGCAACCAGGAGTACAATTTAACAGATTAATAAATCAAAGTGGCTATAGTTAAGAAAAAATTGTTTAGTAAGCACGCGTCCTAAATTACGTTTAAATTATTCTTGAAACTAATTGCGGCAACAATCAATTATTTTCTGAATATACAGTGTGTCTACGTAAGTTGACAACATGTGGGAAACTTTATATTAATAATTTTACAAAAAAAAGTTATTCTTTATTAAAACTTCTGCATGGTCCAAAACCTAAAATATAATCATCAGATAAAAAAATATAAACTTGGAACAAGAGTAAAGTACCTTTATTTGTAACAATATCGAAAACTGTAATTTTTTTTATTGTTTTTATAAATTTTTATTAAATTACCGATATTTATTTTCCAGTGTAGAAGGATGTAATTGCATATTAAGTAGACTGTATATTATGTATATTTTTTTTATGAATCTTGTATATTATATACTTTATCCCTTTTAGATATGCATTGCTGTGATACATCAAATAATATAAAATGCAGAGAAACGTGTCGAGAAGTTTTATCGAAAAAAACTACCGTTCAAGAAATCTCCGACGGATTGACGTTGGGCGGATGTGGCTTACCGCTACCACAAGTATGTTAATTTTACATTTTATGATAATTGTTAATTAGCTAATTGTATTATTTAATAACTTATTTTTATATCTTTAAAAAAATTGCACTTTCGAAATTTTCAAATTTGAAAGGTTTTATTACGCAAATCACGACTAAAAAATGTTGTTATTTTTATATCTTTAAAAAAATTCCACTTTCGAAATTTGAAAGGTAATATTACGCAACTCACGACTAAAAAATGTTGTTATTTTTATATCTTTAAAAAAATTGCACTTTCGAAATTTTAAAATTTGAAAGGTGTTATTACGCAACTCACGACTAAAAAATATTGAGCGTTTTTTGTTCTATGTCATTCAGAACCTAATGCCGAAAACAAATTTCTAAAGAACAAAAAAAAAATTAATACAGGGTGATTCACTACGGGCGTTCATTAGAACATTTGCAAGAAAATATTTTCTTGAAACTTTGATATTTTATATTTTAAGATGTACTATATTTAATTAAAATTCTGGCATTTTACTATCACTTTCGGTTATACCGGAAGTTGCTGTCCCCTTTGTTATTTTAAATAGAGTATGGCTATATTTTTTTTTTGGAGTTTTGTCAATATTATAAACGTAATTTTGTATAACAGTCAAACACCTAAACTAAATAGTTTTTAAGATATTAGCATTTGCAAAATGATAATTTAAAAAAAGTCTTAATTTAAAAAAAATGTTTTCTTTAACCCTGTCCATATAACTTAAATTTTTTTAGGACCACTTTTGGCAATGCTTTCTGTATCCGGCCACAGATGATCCAAACAGCTCGACATCGATTGAAACATCCAGAATAGAACGAGTAGGCATGGACAGTGCCAAATGGCATTGCTGTCAAAGATCCAATTCCACGCAGTGCACCAGGTTATGTTCGAAAACGTTTACAAAGTCCTGGGCTACATCTTGGGAGGACTTTCATTATAAGTGTTTGAGTAATGTCAATGAGGAAGGCTTAAGAAATTGTATTGATGAAGGTAAGCTAAGAATTATTTCTTCTTGTAGTTGCGACAAAATTTTCTAAGATGATTTTTTAACATTTCACTTATTTCCAGGGTTGCGACGATTTAAATCAAATAATTTATGATTTAAACCAACTAATTTTTTCAAATTCAATCGTGATTTAAATCAAATTATAAATTGCTGTAAAAACAAGTCGCCGAAACAAATAACTCATCAGGAAAAAAACAAGGAAGATAGTTTATTTAAAACCAAGTGTCGTATGAGCCGACTACACTGCACCGCAAAATTAACCGGATGGAAAAAAATTCGCTTCAATTCAATCTTAAATAACTTTTAAGTGTTTTCATTAAATTCGATAATTTTTTGACACGTTGCAGGTGCAGTCGTCTTTATCATGTTCTGATATCGCTTTTACGAACAGTGAAAATGGATATGTTCACATACAGGGTAGCCAAAAAAATAGCATTTTACGCTTAATTTCACACCGTGTAGAAAGATTGAAGAACTAATTGATGTTTTTTTGTACGGCATTTTTAAGTCTCTCTGAACAACTTGTTTTTTGATTCATACCGATATCTAAATTATTAATGGAAAAACACAGGTTTAAAGGAAATAATGCAATAATCCTTTATTAGCAACAAAAAATTTAAGTTCACCACTAGGGGCGTAACTACAGTCAGTGGGGAGAGGTTGCATTTGACAATTTCAAATTAAATTTTTTATTTTTAATATTTCAGTTGATGAACCATGCGAACTGGGCTGCGATGGACTGTCATTCTGTACTAACTTCAATAATCGACCGACGGAACTTTTTCGATCGTGCACATCACAGGCAGACGAAAATGCCAGAAGTGAAGTTACTTTGTGGCAAAATCAGAACAACATTTCTTTGCCTGGATTGACCATTCCTTTAAAGTCCATCGAAAAGTGTTCAAATATTTGGAAAGCTGTGGCTTGTACGCTTCAAGTTAAACCATGTTCCAGGTAGGTACAGTTGTCTAGCTCCCAATGGCGATCGCGGCTTTTTCCAAAGAGGGGTTTAGAGTGCTACAAAAAAATTTAAAAACTCACTGTTGTTTGATCCGTAAACCGTAAATAAATAGTGTTTTAAGTGAACTATGCTCATTAAATAAACACGTAAAAATTAATAATTTGAAGGTACAGGGTGTCCCAAATTCGAGCCTCTTCATGGGGATCTCGGAAACTATAAGATATACAGCATCGGTCAAATGGTGGCAAAGTTGCAGAATTTTGTGCCCAATAATATCGTAAAAAAATATTTTAGCTATCTTCTTTAGTTTTAGAAATATTTGAAAAAAACTAAAATATTGATATTTTGTTTTTTTAAATTGGCCGACTTATTTTATCCGCAATAAAAAAAAACAAACACAACATTGTTAGGGCTACTTTTCTTGCTTCATATCGTGGTGTATTTAGAATTTCGTTGCAACGTTTCAATTTTGTGGAGCCATGATCAACTTTAATTTTTTTAAATACGGACCTGTATTTTTTATTTTATTTTTTGAAATCTTTTTAAGCCCTGAATTCAACCATGTATCACACTTAATTATATCAAGACGTTTTGATGTCATTATTTCATCTGCAATGTTATAATGGTTATTAATTAAATGGTGTTAGTTACTTAATTATTTTTACCAAATACAACATGTAAATAGATCCGGAATTTATTGGTTATAGAATTAATTTACTTACTATATAACATAATATTTCAATTTTTATATAACAAACTATAAAATAAAACTAAACAAAACAAAGGTGGCTTAGAGCGTTTTCACACGGCACCATATATCGCGCGCGATAAATGGTCGCAATATTGATTTAGAGCGTTTTCACACGGCACCATATATCGCGCGCGACAAATGGTCGCAATATTGCTTTTACACCAAATTATGTGTTTTCTAATGAGCCATTTTCACACACAAGCGATATTAGAGAACACATAATTTGGTGTAAAGCAATATTGCGACCATTTATCGCGCGCGATATAAGGTGCCATGTGAAAACGCTCTTACACCAAATTATGTGTTCTCTAATATCGCTTGTGACTAAAAAAAATGCCTTCGAAAAAAAAAAGAGCGTGTGCCGGCTCTAAAAATCTTCCTACATTCAAAAGTGACTTCTAAAAAAAATGCTGACCCGTCACATGACCTACAATTTCCAAGGCTCAAAGTAATAACCACCCATTTTGTAAGGCTCAGGGAAGTGGGGGACCTGCCTTACCCCCCCCCCCCCCCCCTGGATCCGCGCCTGATTCCAAGGATGGAACTTTTGAAAGTTTTCAGCGATTTCAGATTGTGAAATAAAGTAAAACGTCGTGTTAGAATATCCAGGTAGCTGTTAGTGTGGCAAAAACTTCGTCATTGTTAAAAACTAGTCCATCTCCTTGACTGCGTGATTTATATATGTTCCCACCGACTCCATCAATCATATTCTTGCGATGAGAATTGCCCGAAATTACCATATACCATGAAATGATCTATTTGATGGTTTGGACCATACACGTTTTGTTTTTAGCATCCGATAAGCCGTCACATTCGTAATTTGTCCCATTTCAGTATAATTGATTTTTAACTAAATATTTATCTCAAGGCTTAAAAATATAAATACACTTACATTGCATTGATGACAGATAATTATAATAGTCTAAACATTTGAATGTTTAATTGAAAATGTATACCATCAAACTATTATGCAAATTAATTGCAATAATAAAATTAAGGATCTATTGACATTTTTATTTAAGATGACCTTCAGCATGTTTTTTATGTACCTATCTATTTTCACATACGTGTTGAAGTTTTAAAAAATATAGGAATTTTCTGTGGTCTATACTTATAACGACTATTGTCTTTACGGTAAGAACAATTTCAAAATTATAAATTAAATAATGATTGATGGAGGACTATTATTAACTTTACCTATATAAAAATTTCAAATCTTGACAGTTCTAGTTTTTACTCACCTTTACCTTGTATCTGAATTACATTTTAAAAATAATAACTTAAATGATTCGGAACTGATAATACCACGGCATACCTAAGAGACGTTTTTTTTAAATCTTACGAAATATCTGATATTCTACTGATTGCTGTTTAAGGTACAATTTATACTACTATCTTAAATAGTACAAATATTATTCTCTTGCGATTGTCCACAAACTGACATCATTCTGGCCTATTTGGACGCCACAAAAATCATATTCTCGGCCTAGGATGCTTACTGGTTTCGGCCGCGCCGGGAAATTCGCAATTGAAGAGTGGAATGGATAAGTCGGCTAAGTGCCAAAAGTTCAGTCTTAAACTATTAAGAAAAAACTGTCTGTGTGTGTCTTTTTTTATATGTTTTAGTGTTATTAAAATTCCCTGACAAAAATTTAGAAATCCCGCTTATACAGGGTGTCCGGTAACTTATGGGCCATAGAGCAACTGGAGATAGTAGATATAAAAATATGTCTTTTGAGCCAAATTTGCCCAACTAAAATGTTAGAGGTTAAAGAGGTACAGGGTGTTGAAAGTGAAAATTAATTTTCGAAAAATGATGATAATTTTGAAACGGTTTAAGATATCGAATTCAAAATCGGTATAACTAGGTTTTCGAGAGTGAGAAATTTGAATTTGGTGTTAATTTCAAGAAACTCCCTAGAGGGCGCTTGCTACGTGCTTCATGTTGAAGTAATTCATCCATATTTTTTTTAACCGTGCAGTTACTAGTATTTATACTTTAAACTATAAAAGAACCTACCTTTTTACGTAAAAAAGGTACTCTTGGTCGATCTCGATATCTCAAGCCGTTACCC
Source organism: Polydrusus cervinus (assembly GCA_935413205.1). NCBI lineage: Eukaryota > Metazoa > Arthropoda > Insecta > Coleoptera > Curculionidae > Polydrusus > Polydrusus cervinus. The sequence goes on from OW284515.1 coordinate 17,959,524, forward strand.
AGATTCTAGGACTTGATGATAAAAAGGCAGAAAAAAAAAACAAAATGAAAATATTGGAAACTATAAAGAATTTGTTTTAATTCACTTTAGTAAATGTTAAAAGTGTCCACCGTTTACTTCAATACATTTTCTTAAGCTTTTTAACAAATGACGTCTCACATTCAGGAAGATATTTTGATTATCTCCTATAACAATGGCGGCTTCTTGAATTTTTTTTTCCTGAATGTGAGACGTCATTTATTAAAAAGCTTAAGAAAATGCATTGAAGTAAACGGTGGACACTTTCAACATTTACTAAAGTGAATTAAAACAAATTCTGAATAGTTTCCAATATTTTCATTTTGTTTTTTTTTCTGCCTTTTTATCATCAAGTCCTAGAATCTGGGTAACGGCTTGAGATATCGAGATCGACCAAGAGTACCTTTTTTACGTAAAAAGGTAGGTTCTTTTATAGTTTAAAGTATAAATACTAGTAACTGCACGGTTTAAAAAAAATATGGATGAATTAGTTCAACATGAAGCACGTAGCAAGCGCCCTCTAGGGAGTATCTTGAAATTAACACCAAATTCGAATTTCTCACTCTCGAAAACCTATTTATACCGATTTTGAATTTGATATCTTAAACCGTTTCAAAATTATCATTATTTTTCGAAAATTAATTTTCACTTTCAACACCCTGTATCTCTTTAACCTCTAACATTTTACTTGGGCAAATTTGGCTCAAAAGACATATTTTTATATCTACTATCTCCAGTTGCTCTATGGCCCATAAGTTACCGGACACCCTGTATAATTATCTTAAAAATAATTTTTAAAGTTCTTAATCACTAGAACAGGCTAAGTACCTAAAGGGCAACATTTAAAAAAAGGCTATATGTATACTTAATGACCCAGGTTTATATGCTTTTCCACTGACCTGACTTTTCTGTTCTCTCGTAAAAGGCCCTGTACCTTTTTTCGCTTGTTAACACTATTTTTTGTAGGGTTTTCCATGTTTCCCGCCAAAAGAACAGACCGCGTAATCAATACCGTTAACGGTGGACTTAGTACTAGATACTATAACTGATTTAGACTTATCGCCTAAACAGACACGTAGTTTACGGTTGGCACTTAGCCGCTTTTAAAGGAAACTTTCGATGGCATATTTCCTGAGCTGTAGTATTTTAGTAGGGTGACATAGTTAAATAATGGGTTTGGAACATAGCCTAATTTAGGATACATCAGCGTTGGCATTTAGATTATTTTTTAGAAAAAATACTAAAAAATAAGGAAATGGCACTTAGCCGACTTATCCATTCCACTCTTCGATTTTAGGGTGCGCACCAAATAAAAAGCGAGGACCTCCCCGGGCGAAACTTTTCCTTTCCCCGAAATTTTTTTATAGCACTAATAAATATAAAGTTACTTTATCTAAAAATTCCTTCATTTTGGGTAGGCACCCATCTTTTCAGGACGCGCCAGTGCCCACCCTGGCCTTCCCGGACGCCGTCACTGTGCGCCTCATCTACCAATTTGCATCCTCGTCCAAGAATACGTTATTTTTTCTATTATATACAGTACCTACTATTTCTCATAATTTATACGGATTCTGAAAATATTAGTTTTACCAGAAAAAAGTTTTTTAGCGGCAGGCGGACAAAGTGGTGCATCTATCTTTTGCACTAAAGTACACAGGGACGCCAAAGGTAATGGGTTCCCTGGGGCACAGGTTCACAACGACAGGCTGTTTCGTTCTTGTTAGAACTCATCAGAAAGCCATAACCTGTAAGCAACTCCAAGTACAGCGAGACTGTTCTTTGAAGGCATTTTTTACGAAATAAAACCGCGATGAAAACCCAGTAACGCCATCAGTAGGAATCAACTCAATGCAAAAGATATAGCGATCTAACGTGAAAACATAGAACTAATAAACCAAAGTACGGTGGCCAACAAACACTAGTATAGGAAACTTTTACGCTTCACTAAATTTTTTCTACGGGTTTGTAGATTCAAATATAGATCGCGCCGTGTAGCCCACTGGCAGTGCCGATCCATTTTGTATACAATGCCGTGTTTTTAAACCCATTACCTTTGGCGTCCCTGTGTACTTTAATGCAAAAGATAGATGCACCACTTTGTCCGCCTGCCGCTAAAAAACTTTTTTCTATTTACTTATAAGGACGCTAAACTCTCTACTTATGGTGCATATTTTTAAATTATACTGGAGCATACACGGTAGCCCAAAAAATCTGACGAATATAACCTAAAAGTAAACCCTATCTATAATAGATGGCAACGAGGCTGCCGATGCGCTCGCAAGAGAGGGCGCAGGCATGCCAGCTGATCTAGCAGACAATACAGTGAACAAACCACTGGGATTGGTCAAAGAGGAGATTGACTACACGGCCAAGCAGCTTGCACAGAACAGATGGACAGGGTTGACAACCTGTAGTACATCCAGACAACTGTGGCCCACATTCGATAAAAAGAGAACCGCAGAGCTATTGAGACACAGTCGAAAAGACGTGAGAAATATTACTGCGGTTGTTACCGGACATTGCCTCTTCGGTAGACATGCCGAACGTATGCAAATACCCACTAACGACTTCTGCAGAAGCTGCAGAGATGAGGAAGAGGAAGAAAGTATTCAACATTTTCTGTGTGAATGCCCTGGCCTCGCAAGAAGGAGGTTCACTACTCTGGGTGAATCATCTTTCGATAGCCTGGAGGAACTAAACAACTTACAACTTGGACGGCTGAGCAGATTTCTGAACAGTAGTGGCTGGTTTGAATGAGTTGTTAAAATCCTTCCGCGGTTACGTCGAATAAACCATCAGTGATCTGATGAAGGTGGGTTCTACGGAACACGTGTGGTATCACAACGGACCTAATCAGGACTACGTGAGACCGTTTGGTCAGAACCAAGGGTCTGCCACTCTTACCTAACCTAACCTAAACCCTATCTATATTTTCGCAACTAAGAACTCTACACTTAGTTATTAGCAAATAGTCAAATTTAATTTTTTTATTTGGTGTAATGGCTGATCAAACACGGCACAGAAGCTTTTGAAAAACGCGATTTACAACATTCTATCTATACAATGCAATATCCTGCTACCGTATACTATTCTATGGTTAAATTAAAAATTTTTAGGCAGTCTCACGCCAATCAAATTTGCCGAGATGTATGTCTGGAAATTCTATCCCAGTGCGCCGATTGGACCCGTCTATCGCCTATCCACTCGGCTGAGAGTATTTGTCAATCAATATCTCCAGAGGATCCTAATATGTCATGCATTAGAGTTAATGATTATTTATCCCCGTCGCCTGTGAACTATCCAAGAATTTCTGGTAAGTATAGTAGAGACATCAGTAGACCCTACACTGTTAGTCGGACGGACAGTCCTGAATGATGAATGATATTAATCCTTCGTCATTCTCGCATCAGTGTTTTTTGTTTTACTTCAGTTTGACCATCATTACTTAAAATTTGTCCTTACATCATCAGTATGGCTTTATCAAGACTGTCATTCCGGCTGATAGTGTACGGTCTGCAAATGAGTGAAGATTTGTGTTACTCGAATTGAACAGGGTGACAAAGCGCGACTATGCTGGAGCCAAGTTTATAACAAAATTTTATTTAAAAAAATATCAATTTGGAATCACTGGATAGCTAAAGGTTTAACCGTAGTTTGTCATATAATAGATTTTTAATTTCATCCAATATCATTGGAAGAAAATAATGGGTTTCACTACCATTGAAAGAAAATATTGGCCTCGTTTATTCTATGGTTTTGGCACTTAATTAAGTCGGTTCTATAGTAAAACTGTCTCATCCGTTAAACTGTTGCTAGGACAAACCATTAATATTTTTGGCCTCATAAAACCCTGCTCAAATTAAACCAATTTTAAAAGCTCCAAACACCATAAAGGATATAAATTTAATTGAATTTTAAAAAATAGTGACAAATCATAAAATGTTGACAAATAAAATAGGTTAAGAATAGTGCAACTACTTTAATCCGTCTTCTGTGATTAATTTTGCTATTGCCACATAAAGACATTTTGATGAGTTAAATAGTTTGTTTTATGTTTAGAACTTTACTTACTAATTTTAAGATAAAATATAGATAACATACACATAAGTCTATTTTGAGCAATTTCTATTTGATTATTTTTTAGACTCTTGTCATTTCTTAATATTATAATACAAAACTTTTTGAGAACATTGGCAACATCGTCATGTTGCCTTTTTGATAAAATAGATTGAGAAGTCCGGATTTTATTAACAGTTTTTTAAATTTATTTTTTATTTACAAAGCCCATTCCTAAAGATGACCTACTTATACTGACATACATTACTGTATTTTTCGAAAATAAAAGCTAAATTTAAAAATAAGTTACATAGATAAATACACTGCGTCCATTATACAGGGTGTTACAAATTCGACATACCAGCATTGGAATCTCGGAAACCATAAGAGTTAGAGAAACGGGTAAATGGGGGCAAAGTTGTGCAATTCGGTGCTGATTATAATGCCGCTTTAAAAGTTTTCAAATTACGAATACTTCCGATTTTATTCGAAAAAAACCGAAATTTTGCAAAATCGTTTTTATTTTTTCCTGAGTTTATTTGACTAGCTATTTAAAAATAAATGACACTTTGTCATTGCCACTTTTTCTCCTCTACAAAATGACGTTACTAAACTAAATATCCGCCGTTTCGTCTCCGAGCGGCCATCAACAACTCTACTTTTTTAAATACGGACCTGGATTTTTTAAACCGATTTTTAAACCCTCCTACCCCTAAAATATAATGGCGATATTACTTTCTCATAATGATGAATAATTATTGTCCTTGCTTATTTTTTTAAATTTATATTTTTTACACTTCTTGTCGGTCCGGTCCTGGCAACGAATCACAATAATAATTAAAAACTTTATTTTATTTAAAGCATTCATACATAAGTAATATAATTTATTTTATAAGAATTTTCTAATAATTCTAAATTTACTAATTATAAATCCTAATTTTCTAAATGTTCAAAGAGATTGCCGTTTTGCTCAGTACAACGATCGATTTTTCTTCCAATTTTGGCGACAGCCCTTTCAACCGATCTTCTCCTTATCCTACCAAATGCAACCTGTATGCGTTCTTCCCGTTCTTCAATGGTATCTACGTCATTTTTATAAATAACATTTTTACATAATTAATATTGTGATTCGTTGCCAGGACTGGACTGACAAGAAGTGTAAAAATATGAATTTAAAAAAATAGGCAAGGACAATTTATCATTATGAGAAAATAATATTGGCATTACATTTTGAGGGTAGAAGGGTTTAAAAATCGGTTAAAAAAATCAAGGCCCGTATTTAAAAAAGTAAAGTTGGTGATGGTCGCTTAAAGACGAAACGACGGATCTTTAGTTTAGTAACGTCATTTTGTAGAGGAGAAAAAGTGGCAATGACAAAGTGTCATTTATTTTTAAATAGCTAGTCAAATGAGTTCAGGGAAAAATAAAAACGATTTTGCAAAATTTCGGTTTTTTTCGAATAAAATTGGAAGTATTCAAAACTTGAAAACTTTTAAAGCGGCATTATAATCAGCACCGAATTGCACAACTTTGCCCCCATTTAACCGTTTCTCTAACTCCTATGGTTTCCGAGATTCCAATGCTGGTATGTCGGATTTGTAACACCCTGTATACGGAATAGTTAAAAAAGTACTTTAATTTCAAAAGCCCATAATTTCATCAAAATTGAACCAATGCGTTCCATTTTTAGTTTATTGGGTAGGCTATTTTTTGGACCACTTAGTGGAATATGTGTACTTACTTTATGTCTTTTTATTACAGTGTGATGGCTAATATATCAAGCTGGGCAAAATCTGCTGATTTTAAAATTGATGTTTCTAAAAGACGAAGCTATGACAATTTAATTATATTATTGTGTTGATTACAGTTTTAAGTTAAGTTAAATACTTACTGTACCCATTACAGCGCAGTGCCGTTCGTGTCATATAAAAAAAAATTAATTACAAATATGGTGACATTTGCTGCTATAAAACCCACTCGTCCCTCTGTTTTCGAGGATGGAGACTACGAAAAAAAGTTGACTACAGCTTTATGTTATATACCCATAACAGCGCAAAAACGTTAATGTCAATAAAAATTAAAATTGTTTTCAAATATCGTTATATTATTATTTAAACCCACTTTTCATCGATTTTTAAAAATGGAGAATACGATTTTTTTTTAATTGATACGAACGGCACTGAATACTTTTTCGTATTCTCCATCCTTGAAACCAGGGGAACGCAGGTTTAAATAATCGATATATTTTTGTTAATTGACATAAATGGCGTTGGAGTGGGTACAGTAAGTACAAAATTCAGTTTTAAAATCAGTAGATTTTATACAGCTTGTATAAAAGACGTGAAGTCGCATACATTGTACTTAGTTATTCAAGAGACAGCCTATATAATAAACTGAAAATAAAACTGATGGATTGAAATTTGATGAAAATATGGGCTTTTGAGTATTCTATAATTAATGGACGCAGTGTATTTTTAAACTGTAGAAAAACGTATATCCCAATTTAACAATAGTGGGAGAAAAAAATGGGTGTATTATATATATTATATAAAATAATGTACTCCTAAAGGGGAAATATAAGAAATGAAGAGGGGCAAATCAAGTATGTGTTTTGTACCTTCATACCACTTTTTATCATTAGTATTCTATTTATGTGCTACTTTTTAGGACAAATTTCCAGTCCATGTAAAGCAAACCCATGTGAACTGAGTGAAATATGCGTAATTAATAAAGACTGTGTTCATGGAATTGATTGTAAACCATTTTTCTGTCAACCTGGGTGCAAATTAGGAGAAGTTTCTCAGTATATGGTGAGTATATGCGGTGTGAAAAATCTTTAAATAACATTGTCAGACACTTTTCAGGTTAATATATATTCGGCGGTGTTTTTCCCTAAACAACAATTTTAAATTAAAAAAAAAATGTTAACGTCATCAATAAGGCTTGTCTGACCATTACAGCGGCTATGAAAACGACCCCTACATCCAAAATAAAGAGCATCCTAGACCTTCTTCTACTTCACCTGGTGATAAATGTAGAGATAAGAATGGGACTCCATATATTTTAGAGTTCGATGCCGTATTACGGCAAGCATAGAACTGAATATGAACTCCTAAGCGAGACTATAGGGTAACTGGAATTAGAAATTAGATCAGACCACATAAATTTTAGGTTTTGGTATGATATACCATTTAAGAGCATAATTAATATACGAGACGCATGGAACGAAAAAACACCAGAAACCACTCCTGGCATAATAATCTGGTACACAGGTTGATCAAAACCAAAGCGGGTACCAGAGCAAGAATACACGGAGTAAGCCGGAGAAAAAGTCTTCTTTTCTGTGGGCAAGTCTCTTAAAGTGTTCCAACCAGAAATCTAAGCCATCTCACAATTTTTGCATAAAAACAACAGGGATACTTACTTTAACATGCGAATCCATATATACTCTCACAGTCAAGTAGCCCCTATGCTCGGTTTCTCAACATTCGACTTATTAAATCTCTAGCGATTTTCAAGATAAATCTATCGCACCAACAACTTTACACAGGTTATCATCATTATGTAGATATAGCAATCCAATTAATAGATATATGTTCTTACCTTAAACTGGCAGCTTTGTTAAAAAATATGTTTCTTTCTGATTCTGGCGAACTAGAAGAACAATTTTTTTTGTGTGATGTATGGTTTTAAAATAATGAAAAAAACACACAATTGTTGTTCTTAAATAGTCAATATCAACATAAAAGGGTTTGATCACAAAATAGTCAAATAGCTTTATTTTGTGGGTTTGATTAGCAGTCATAAATGACGTTTGCGTTAAGGTTATGAGAGAGATAGCTGCCCATTTTTCATAAGATATCCATTAGATAACTTATGCAATATATAAGCAGTTTATTTTTAAGAAATGTGCTTCAGAAACCCGGCATTATTTGATCATTAACGTGAAACGGTGACTCAAAACTGGTATGGAAATGTGAGAAGGAAATAGTGACTCTGGCAAAAGATAATAGAGTAACACCGGCGTGAGTACCTGGACACGAAGGTATTACAGGAAATGAAAAAGCCCTAAGAAAAAAAAGAAATCTTATCACCCATTAAGAGTCCTAACTTCACAGCGAAGTATTAGATGAGTAGTAATCCATCCTTAAGGATACTAATCTATATTCGACAATATTTCATTGAGGATCCAGTTCCGAAACTAACTATACAGCTACTTCCAATAAGAATGAATCAGCTGAGAATCATCACAGGTATTCTGACAGAGTTGTTAAGAAGCACCTGCACCGAATGCAACTTTACAACGGAGACCTAAGCTGCAGACTATGCAGTCAACATAGGGAGACGGACGGCACACAATTTGGGTTTTGCAAGTTATTGGATTGTAATGGGCAGTAAATACTCGGTTAACTAAAATCAAAGGATATCTTGACCCTCTCCCTAGTTCTTAGAAAGTGCATGGAACTGGAGCTACCGAGAAGATTCAATAATCAAAAGTGAGCACAATGGGCTAAACCTAGCCTAAGTGCATGCGGCAATGAACGCACCCCACGGAAAAAAAATGGCATTAACCACTTTTATCTTTGTTTAAACCTTACAGCATATTTTAATAAAGGATAACAAACCACGATAGTAAAAACAAGCCGTGTTTCTTCAAGTTGTACCATAAATGAGCTGACGCCTGTTTTATTTTTTTTTAGTTTTTATTTAAACCAACATTGACCTACCTTTACATGTAAGTTGTCTAATAAAATAACTCGTTAAACTGCTTATAAAAGTTTCTCTTTCTTTTAATTCGTAAACATAAAAAGTTTATGGCTGTATACCTAGACGCTCACCAATTAAACAAGCGTTTTAAAAAATACTTTTTTAATTTTTTTTAAGTCGTGTCCAATTAGTTCGGATGTCAAATGGCACAGGTTTCTATTTTTGCTTCAAAATGTTGAGTTTGAAAAAAATTTCATATCTCCTCTCTCTATCTTAAAACGTATTAAGTTGCAAAAATTTCATAAAATTCATAGTTAGAACAAAATAGCATGATGGTTAAAAAAATTTAAGGGTTAACCACCCTTCACTTTTTTTAAAAATCACATACCATCATTTGGGGTGCCAAGCAAAAGAGCTCGTCAAAGGATATATGTCATTAATTTTTAATTAATTTTAACCCTTCAAATAGAGTCTTGAGAAAGCGTTATTGTAAATGTTTTAAAAAATCCATAAAAATAGGGGTATGGAATCCTAATGTCATACACATTAACATTTATTGTTAAGTAAACGATTTCGCCGTATTGTGGTCAAGTCTTTTATTATTTGGAGTACCCTACTCCAGTCGGGTCCATTTTACGTTAAGAGGTTAGCTAAACAGACAGGGCTGGACTTTATTCCTTTAACTTTTGCCTTCACCTTTTTTTAAACCGAAAAAAAATATATTATATTATATATTTTAGGTTGAATTTGACCTATGTTTTAAATATTATAATTGCATTTTGTGGTAAAGGTAGAAGGAAACTACTTCTAGCGACCTGACGTGTTACTTAATTGGGATTTTTTTGAAAAACCGAGTATAGCTATCAATTGACGCCGTCTGTGGTTGGCAAATTTAGAAACGCCCAGTTTATCATAAAACTAAAAATTGAGGGAAAAAATGTAAGTCTTATCTTGCCCTCAATTATTAACTTTATCCCTTCTGGATAGCACTTACAACTTCATCTTATAAAATAGTTCTACACTTATACTTTTGTCTTCACAAATAAAAAAAAATGTAATTACTTTTTCATATTTTACTTTAAGGTACCTGATGGAACATACGTAAGGATTCCCATTCCTAACAATCCCAAGGGATGTTTGCAAATTTGTAAATGCAACAAAAATAAAATTGAGGAATGCCAGCCTTTACCATGCGTGTCACTTACTTCTTGTTTGCTGGGTGAGTATTACAGTGTAGTAAGCAAACTATAGTCCTTAAAATTACTGATTGGATGCATGTCAGCTTCTGACGCTAATTTTGATTCGAGCATAATGAGACATATTTACAGAATATGTACTTGTACCAACCCACTATTTTTTGTTTTCAAATCATTTTTAACATGTATCGCAATGACAAAGGTTGTTAAATTCTATTAATTTTTCAATCCAAATTAAATATTTAATTTTTGACAGTGGTTCAATTATGATTATGTATTTGCGAGATGTGATGTTCATTCAGCTAATAATTCTAAGGACTATATTAACTGTCTATATTGTGTTCGAACTGACTCTTTTTAACGTCCAAATCTCTACACACCTATCAAATATTAATACCAAGTCCAAATAATTTATAACGTTTTGTTTAGTCACTGGTGTTTTGTTCTCTAGTGATAATCGACGTTTTCCATAATAAAGCTGATTTATTTATTTAATACAATAACTTCTCTAATTAACAACTAATTCCAGTGTTATCAATAACAGATATATTTTTTAAATCATTAATGATAATAAAATATTTTTAGGAAGCACGCAACAGCTGCACGGTTCCACATTTAACATCGATTGCAACAGCTGCAGTTGCTACGCCAATGAATTGATCTGTAGCAAAAAGCAATGTGAGAGCAGTGCCGTAGGTGGTAGAAATACAGCCTACACCACATTACCTTGCAACTGTCCGCCCCATTATGTACCTGTTTGTGGACGAAATGGCATAACGTATCCATCAGCTTGTTTAGCAAAGTAAGTTGATTAGATTTGGCAATTTAATAATAAATACATTTTTATATATGGGAAGTTTTTAGTGGTATATTTTATTTCTGATAGGCTATTCTTCTAAATGTAATTATATTGTTTCTAAAGTTTAATGAAGTTACTCCCTTTGGAATCACGTATACCGTTAATTTGAGGCCGCTTTATATCGTTAAAATATGACGCATATGTTTACGATCTCATCGCGTCGTCGTGATTTGGCACCTTACGAACTTCGAAAATTTACTTAGTCTCCAACGGGTGTCATAGGCTCCAGTTTCACGTGCCCCATTGAAATGACCAATTAGATAATCTCAATCTACACCTAATTATGTGTTCTTGTTTAATGAAGACATCAATGACGGGTAATTTATTACTTTTTGGCCAAAGCAGTATTAATAATAAAATATATAATATAAATTATTAATAATTTACGAATTGTTTATAATAATTAATACAAAGAAAAGAAAATAGAGCTGTAGGTACTATACTATGTTGATTTAGTAGTATTCACCTGAAGACGACTGACTGGAAATACTTACCAGTTAAAACATTGTGTTTTAAAAAAGCAATAAAAGGCAAAGCAAGTCTAAAACTCTTCCATAATTTAGGAAACATCTTTGTCTCAAACCTTTAAACAAATAATTTTAATCACTCATCCAGTCTAACTCTACAGTTGCACTAAATAACATTAAAAAAAAGTAGTTAGTGAACTGAGCAGCGATATATGAAGGAATTATATAGCTCATGTTATAAAATAAGAAGATAAATATCCAATTTTGTGCCGTGCTTGGTAGCTCAGTGGTTGAGTTACTGGCGTTCAACTGTAGCGGCCCGAATGCGATCCTTGAAGAGGGTATACGCTTAATAAAAAAAGTATGCTTGATATTTAAGTGGATTTCTAATATTATAAACTAAGAGGGTCATCATGGACCTCTGAGGAAGTAAAAAGAATAAACTAGTGTATACACGTGGTTCTGATTCCTTGCTAAGCTCTAGGTCCCGCAAACCAAACCAATACCACAATGGTAGACAGCTCACAAAAATTTCCGGCCGTTCGCAGCAGTTTGGCAGATTCTTATGCTGCTTGTCCTTACTCGCCCGCTGTGACATTTTGTTATTTTAACTCCGTCGTTGCAGCTTTAATGATATTATAAATATTGCTTAAAAACTCGAGTTTCATCATATAAAAATTATCCTATACTATAATAATATGTTCTGGTCTCTTCACTTTTATATGATATAAAGTAAAGTTTAAAAAAATTATATTTAAAATTTATTATGCATACCACAAAATTTAAACAACTTAACCACAACTTGCATGCACACGCCCCCGATAATGATTTATAATTTACAGTCCGTAATATTTATTACTATTTTTTTAAATATATCAAATAGTTTTAAAACTATAAGTATCTTCTATCTATCTTCCATTATTTTAAAAATGTATTAAAAATGTGTTTTTTTAGGTGTTCCGGTCTTAATGATGCCGATATAGAATTACTACCATGTCAGAATCCTTGTAAGCCAAATATCTGCCCAATAGGGCAGAAATGCGTACCGTCTCTACAAACATGCTTGTCCTTGAGACACAAGCCTTGTAAACAGCATGAATGTAGTAAGTATATCTTATAAACCCATTTTGTATTGCAAATTATACCAATACAATTTTATTATATTATTAAAAGAAATTTGGAAAAATGGACAAATTTCAATTGCTACTCAAGAATAGGTATTCGGCAACCTTTTGAATAAAGCGAGAAATATTAATAAGAAATATTGATCAAAAAATGAATTGGCGAATGCATTACTAAACTGTACTCCTAATAGAAACAACGTTTTTAGCGGCAGGAGGACAAAGTAGTGCATCTATCTTGGGTATTAAAGTACACAGGGACGCCAAAGGTAATGGGTTGCCTGGGGCACAGGTAGAAAATAACAGGCTATTTCGTCATTGTTAGGACTCATCAGAAAGTCAAAACCCGTAAGCAACGCCCAGCACAGCGAGAATATTCATTCCAGACTTTTTAAGAATAACAATGTAATGAAAATCTAGTAACGCCACGAGTAGGAATCAACTCAATGCAAAGGATATAGCCATTAAACGTAAAAACATAGAACTAAATAAATCAAGTACGGTGACCAACAAACACCAGTAGAGGAAACGTTTTACGCTTCACTACACTTTTCTACCTGTGCCCCAGGGAACCCATTACCTGTGTGGTCCCCGTGTACTTTAATGCAAAAGATAGATGCACTACTTTGTTTGCCAGCCTGTTTGAATCAATAAACCCGTATTATTATGGAAGAAAAAAGAATTTGTATTACATGTAAATGCTTCTCTTTATTAATATTATTTCGGCTTCCGGCTTTCGCCATCATCAGTGCTTGTCGTCAATTATACAAAGATATCCTCATTTGGGTAGAATGGCATTTTGTCCACTTAATATTTTAAAAATAATCCTAAAACGACAAAAAAAGACAATACAAGACAAAATATAAAACATCTTTGATTTAAAAAAACATGCTAAACATGGTAAAAGCACCGAACAAGTGGGCTGTGTAGCATGCTTTTTAAATGTAAATACTGTCTTGTCTTAGAAATTTAATTCTTAAACCCAGTGTACTGGGACTACATTATTTTTTTTATTTTAGTAAATGGTTCATCAAATTGCGAAAATTTGCCCAAAGATCCAGTATGTGATGTCGAGAATCGTCAATTTGAGAATTCATGTCTGTTAGCTCATCACAATGCTAAACTAGCTTATAGAGGACCATGTTTAAATAGATGTCGTTATAAAGAACAAGTGAGTCATTTTAAATAAAATCAATTGTATATGAAAAAAATTAAAATATTTATCCCTAAATTCATTCATTTTGTTCCTTCAGGTGTGTGGAATCAATGGAAGAACTTACTCATCAGAATGTGCAGCTTATGCTGATATGGTGTCAGTGGACTACGAAGGACCATGTTCCTCTATTGGACTTATTACCAACGTAAAAGCAAAACAGTGTTCTTCCGTCAAATGTAACAAACTAGTACATCCAAACTGTTTAGGTATGATTGTGCTACTTATAAATCTAACAGTAAAAACTTTTCTAAGAAAGAAATTATGTGTTTAGAATAAAATTACTACGAAAATTTCCTTCATGTATAAAAAATGACGATGAATATAAAGAAAGCACAATAAAAGTAATGTGGAATTTAACTGCAAAAATGGTGATGGAGGAATACTTTGAAAAATATAGTATTAAAATAGACCCATTTAAAGATCAAGAGTTTAAAGCTGCCAGGGATGCAAAAAATACTAAAAGAAAGGAATTGCAAAAGCACGAGGATAAAAGAAAGATCAGTTCAATTGCCCTAAACTATAATGAAATGAAAATGTTAATTGATAATTGCAACGAATGTACCCCAAAAAGTCTGCAAAAAAAGTTGTTTTTTATATTCTCCTATGAATTGGCATGGAGAGGGGGAGAAGGCAGCAAAACCTTATTGGAATTTGACAATGGGAGGCACGCAACAGGTAGAATAGAATACAATCCCATATTCAGCAAAATGACACAAGGTGGCTCCAAACCGTGCGCTCCATCTAAGTGGCTAGTCGCTAATAAAAAATATCCCGATCTTTGTCCAATCAGATTGTTAAAATCAAAACGAGAAGGTATTGAAAATGATCGTTTATTTTTAACGGTCAATCCATTTTGGAAAACTACAGTCGATGGTATGAAAACAGTCCTGTTGGGCGAAATGAAATAGCAAAATGGACTACTATTCAAGCAAAAACACTAGACTAGACGTTAAAAAAACAAAAATTACTAATCACTCACTTAATGCTACAGCCGTGTCAAAACTTGCAAAAAGCGGTATTGCAGAACAGGAACTTATAAAAATGACTGGCCATGCTAGTTCCAAATCAATTGCCAGCTACCTTCAAATGGATCAAGAACATCATGAAGCCATTGTCGAAAAAATGAGAACAGATAGCACCCCAAAATCCAGTGAAAAAACATCAAGCACCCAAGAGAACCTATGTATTATGGACTCAAATAAGACCACACAATACAGGTTCAATAAGAGTGGATATGGACAATCCTGTCGAGTTGTACAGTATATTTTTTTTACGACCCAACTTATGATATTTCATCGTCAAAAAAAATGAATATGAGATCATATCGGTTCCGTTAACTGAAATAGCCCATTTATCCATCATCATTATGAATTTAGTGTGAAAATATTATTATCCAAGTGGGTGTCAAAAAAAAATGTTTCCAAACATAGGAGGCGAAATATGAACTGATTTTTCAATTCGGCTCGATATTTATGACATTTTAAAAGCTTCTGTAAACTCATTGAATAATGAAGAAATGCTTTCAATAGGACGGTGTGACTGGTTCACTAACTCATGGCATTCTTGATAATAAAATAAATTTATTGGATTTTTTTTGGAAACCGAATCATCCGATTCCTGCAATTCCACACCGCGTGTGAGCTTCCGTTTATAAACATGTATTAAAAATTGGGTTTTAACAACTCCCCCAATTGCTCTCCAATGTTTTCTATTCGGTAAAAAAGAAGAATGGACACATGTTTGCAAGTCGAAATAAACACATACTACATTTAGTTTAAATATATAATTTTTTGGTTTTTGTTAATTAATTTTTTTATAATAACATATCTTATATTACCTTGCAACGATGCGTTGTTTTAATAGTTTATTTCCTTTTTCATTGGCTAATTACTTAACAAGATTCGGTTTATTAAAACATTTGGTTGATGAATAACTTTAAAAATAATAATAAAAAAAAATTAAATAAAAATATTAAATAATGTATTTCAAGTATATCATTAACATATATAATTTTTTATTATTATTTTTTTCAACACAGAACGTCCCGTCTTGTCAGATCATGGTAACATTTAAAAATGCAAAATTATTTCTTAGAGCAAAGGATGAAACAAATATTGGTAGAAAACAAAAAGGGAGTTAGAGGTATTTCTTGCAATTTTATTTATTTATTATATTTTAAATATAGGTATAACCCCACCCGGTGCTTGCTGTCCCCTTTGCGGAGGTTCCCTTCGCCTCCTCTACAGTAGAAAACAAATCGACAGAGCTCTTTATGTCTTCCAAAACCGAAACACAGAATCTGTTAATCTCAAATCGATGCTGAAAGGATTGGAGAGACAAATACAAGTGGCCCAGTGTACTGTTAGAGGTTATGTCACGGTAGAAACGGATATTTTTATGGTAGTACAGTCTACCGAACGGTAAGATAATAAGAGTAATTAATTTCAAATTTTTTTCCGTGGTTAATATTATTCGTACCACAACAGCTATAAAAAAAATGAAATTAAATAAAAATGATAAATTAAATTTACTTAGTTCCATTATAAAATGGAAGCTGAAAAAAAAATTTGTAGTTTTAGGAATAAATATATCACTTGGAAGATAGTTTAAGTAAAACTGTATCACAAAATTTCAGTAAGATGAAATACTTCCTAAAAAAATAAAATATGATGCATGTGTGACAAAAATGTATATCATTATTATATTTTTATTTATCAATATACTATTTTTAATATCCTATAATTGGCGATCAATGACACAGTCATATCCTACTGTTAAAAGTTTATAGGAATCATCGCGTCTAAATTCTTGGTCTAAAGTCATTGCTACAAGAAGTTTAGTGTCTATATTTACACGAGAACATGTAGAATTATACAGTTTTATTTATAGATACCCTTCACTATTGCAACAAGAAGCTTGTGTAAGAGAAGCCGAGAAGATAGCCAGTTTAGTAAACATGCAAAGTCCGAGAATAGCCAGCGAACTTAGCTTAAGTTCTTTAACAATGGCAACGATAGTCCATACGGAAATTACAACAAGTGGCAGTTCTTTAATAGGTCAACATCTACTGTTATTAGTGGGAATGATGATTTTTCTTAAACTAGTTCAGACAATAATTTAAAATTTATAAAATAGGCAAATTAAATATTGGGAGTAGCTTGTAAAGTAGCAGTGTTATAGAAGAAATTAACAACATATTTTATTTTTTAATATTTCCGTAAATTATTGAAAGTAAACGAATGTTCTACCCAATTTTTTGAGAAATAGGCTATCTAGGTGACAAAAATTATTATTAAAAATATTAAAAAAGACAGATCGCTGTCACATAAATGGTTTATTTCAAGGAGCAGCATATGTAATGTAAAAAATGTATTATGGGCATAGTCAAGCCCTTGGTCAATATCATAAATACTTCTTTTGCCGAAGGAAAATATCCAAGTAATCTAAAGAATGCACTTGTCATATCCCTGTTTAAAAAGGGGGACAAGAATGTCCTTGAAAATTATCGACCTATCAGCATTTTATCATCTTTTTCAAAATTTTTTGAAAGAGTGTTTTATGACCGACTAGTTGGATATTTTGTCTCCAAAAACCTGTTTTCAAATTTCCAGCATGGGTTTCTGCAGGGGAAATCTGTAGATACTGCTATATTTGAGTTTGTTAGTGGCATAATGGATTCTTTGGAGGAGGGGGATCTGGCACTGGGTCTGTTTCTCGACCTCTCCAAAGCGTTTGATTGCTTGAGCCATGTTGATTTGCTGAATAAGTTATCCAAATATGGTATTAGGGGATGTGCATTGTCATGGATAAAGAGTTACCTAAGGGGAAGAACCCAAAATGTAGTAATTAATACTGGCCAATCTAAATATAAATCTGATCCACTATTCATTAAACTCGGGGTACCACAAGGCAGCATATTGGGTCCTATACTTTTTATAATTTACCTAAATGATCTGCCAGATGCCTGTAGTAATCTTATTTCTTTGATTAATTACGCTGATGATACAAATATTATTATACGAGATAAAAACATAACTAATTTAATAAATAAATCGGCCGATCAATTTTCATCTATTAAAGAGTGGTTCCATGACAATGGTTTGATCCTGAATGCCGATAAGTCTCAGTGCGTTATATTTCGAACACAACAGAACAAATCAAATTTTCCTGAAACTGTTGCTCTCGGTGAGAGTGATATAAGTGTTGCGAGCGAGAGTAAATTTTTAGGCGTGTATATTGACTCATTTTTAAAGTGGCGTTATCATGTTAAAGATCTATGTAGAAGACTGTCTAAAACTTGCTATTTACTTAGAGTGACAACAAAGTACTTGGATTTCAATTCCTCTAAAGTGGTTTATTTTAGTAACTTTTTGTCGGTTTTGAGGTATGGTTTAATATTTTGGGGCCACCAGGTATCTAATCTAGAAAAGACCTTTGTGATTCAAAAACGGGCTCTCCGATTGATTTTAAATTTGGACTATAAGCAATCGTGTCGCGGAATGTTTAAAAAGCACAATTTCTTGACCGTTCCGGCAATATTTATATTTGACAGTATAATGTTTATTAAGAAACATTCTCAAAAGTTTTCTCACTTCAAAATTAACCATGCATACAGCACTAGACGTAAAAATATAGATTATAATTTTCCTGAACATAAACTAACCTTAAGTGAGAAAAATTGTACATATTCTGTCATTACGTTCTATAATGCATTACCTAACAACATAAAGAGTCTCGAAAGATTGGATATATTTAAACGAACTTTGCACAATTATTTGAGCAACATAGAGCCCTATAACATAACTGAGTTTTTAACTAAATAGTATGTGTCTTTTATACCTAGTGTTATTTTATTTCTTTAGTTTTGACGTATTTCAAACTTTGTGATTGTACAAACCTGTTTTGAGATAAATGCTTCTTATCTTATCTTATCTTATTTGATATTTTTGCATACGTTCAAATGGATAATTTATTTAATTTTAAAAAATTTAAAAATATACCCAGTATCAGTAATTTCATAAGCTGCTCTTTAAAAAAAACTTTGGCATATCGACTACACACAATATGTGAATGCAAAAACATTTCGTAGATGATTTGATTTCTACTATATCTAAGCTACTTATAGTTACTTTTTCTAGGTACAACAGTCATAATTGATTCAACTTTCGTTTAAGTCTATAGACTATGATTTTTATGTTCATGTCATTTACCATCATTTTTTTGCTGATTAACTTGTTCTTTGACCTAACTTATTTTGTGGATAATAATTTTTAATGATGCCATTCGTGAATAAGCCAATGATAAAGAAATAAAAGTCTATAAACTTAATAATCGAACTATTATGGCATACCTACCTTAAATTCGGCGCTTAGTCTCTCTATTAAGTTTTAACTTTTTAACATGTTAATCTGTGATATAAAAAATATAGATAGATATACTTACAATTAGGATATATGAGATAAATATGTATATTATGTTAAGAATGTTGCATTTTTATATCCCTGAAAATAAATTATTCTTGTTATATATGTAGGTACTATTGATTTTAATGATATGACTAAATAACAAAAAACTAAATTCTTACTGAACTGTTTAATAGCCAATGACTATCAGCTACCTTTTTAAATTAGAATTAATAACTAGCACAAATAGTAATTAAACCAACAAGTACATTAATAATGGCGATTAATGATCGAAATATTTTAACGCGTGAGCGTAGCGAACGCGTTAATGTTCGAGATCATTAATCGCATTTTAATGTAAAAGTTGGTTACAATGTTTTTTCGTCGACCGTATTTTTTACTTAAGTGAAGAAAAACAGTTAACAACTTTTATTTTACAATCCAGATTTCACAATTCTACAAATACTAATGACAGCGGACGACGTTTTGGATTGACGTTTTATTATTTTATTGATTTGTTTGCATGGCTGCCTTTAATTTTAATTACCAAAATCGTGCATTTACAGAAAATCATGCATTAATAGGGGTCATTAATGAATGATTTTGGGAAATCGTGCATTTACAGAAAATCATGCATTAATAGGGGTCATTAATGAATGATTTTGGGAACGTTAATTTCGAATGTAAATGCACGGTCGACGGAAAAAGTATATTAATATTTTGATTGGCAGCAACCAACCGTATTTGTCATTTGTAAAATGTCCAAACTTTTGCGTCATAGCAAAAATCACTTTTTAAACCTGTAGTAAACATTTTTGTTAGGTATTTCTGTATTGTTTTTATGGTTCAGTTTGGTAAAATAAATATACACATTTGATATAACCAAAGAATATATGTAAATATTGATTTTAAATATGCATAATATAGCAAAGCTGTACTAATAAAAATCTATCCAAACATAAATCCAAAAAACGAAGACTTTTATATATTATAACGGATGAATCTTTTAACTGGAATCGATTCGATAACCAAAAATTCATTTCTTTAAAACATCCAAAAACATATCTACCTTTTTTCTGATTAAACCGTTATTACGCATAAAGTTATTTCATTTTTAACATTATGTACCATTTTCTGCGTTTTCTGGATTTGTCACGAAACTTTTACCATTAAAGTGACCCCAAATAAAAGAGAAGGTAAGATTTGAGGATCCGGCCAGCATCTCCATTGTATCTCTTCTCCCTATGTTAGGAAAATCTTCGAACAAATATGGTCGAATATATTGCGCGTAATGTGGAGGTGTACCATCCTGCTGAAATCATACTTGATCTTCATAAAAATCCGCATCTGCTTGATGAGGAATTAAAGCAGTAATTATATGGAAAATAAAACAATGGTTACTTGTTATGTTTCACAGTTTTTTATTCAGTTTCCTAATACGTGTTTCGATCTTTTCAGATCATTTTCAAAGGTAATGAGTTTTGGAACCTTTGAGAATGATCTGAAAAGATCGAAACACGGGTCAGGAAACTGGATACAAAACTGTGAAACATAACAAGTAACTACTGTTTTATTTATAATGGAGATTTCGTTTAACCAAGAATGTAACCCAGCTCAAATAAGTTATAAAGCAGTCATAGTAGAAATGTAGTTTTCTCTCAAGAAATTGAACTACGAGCCTCTTATGTTATCTTATGAAAAAATTGGCCTAATTAGGGGGTCATCCATGCCTGCCCAAACATTTAGCTTCCATGAATGTTGGGTATGAGTTTCTTAAATCCAGTGAGAAATGGAGATTTTCACCAGACCAAAATGCAATACCAAGAGTTTTGCTAATTCACATGACAATTTAACACAAAAGTACAATCATCCGAAATAGAACTCAGTCCATAACTATTGGATACTAATCCATAATTATCATTTGACAAAATTGAGCTCGACTATCTGGTTCATCTTTTAGTAACTTTTATATATTATTATTTTTTATATTGGTGCTCCTTCTGCTTGAGTCCGCAATCTCAATACTCTAGCATTATTAATATTTCCATTCTTTGAGAATTTAGTTAAATCAGTAATGTTAATGACAGTTAGAGAAGTATAGGTGAACCTTATATAATCAACAATATTGACAATATGAGTATTGATAATACAGTTATCAATCCTCGTCTCCCTTATTCCAGAAATCAAAATTTAAAAAAAATGTTACACTTATTTTATAACAGAAATTCAAATGTAACTAGCTGGTTATATTCCATTTCTGAGCCGTTTCCGCGAGATATCACAGGGTTGATTCCTAAGTTAATACTTCTTTTTTAGTTGTGTATAGAAGGCATTAAAATAAACAACATTTAAAACCTTTTTCAAATAATCCAAAAATAAGGTACTTACAATCATTTATTACACTATGAATCAAATACGGTTCTGCCTAACTTGCCCGTTGAATAACATTAAGAAAACTTCTGTGTGTAGGATAAGCCCGCAAGGGAAAACGTTCTGCGTATAATCTCGAATCAGCAGCCGTACTTTGACGACACTCACTTTAGTACCTACCATATCTACTAGTTCTTTGTTTTCAAATTATACCATTTTCACATGTCACCAATTAAAAATTATCTTTCTTTAGAAAAACACACCGCAGCGGATTGCTCAACACCACCCGTAAATTGCATGACTAATAAGAGATAAGAAAAACAACATAAAGTATAGCGGGCTACGGTTTGATGACCAGGCCCGCACTTAGATTTTTTACTTCTGTATCTCGTCTAATATTAAGTTTTTTGAAAAAAGGTATGTTGTTTATTTTAATGCCTTCTATACACAGCTAAAAGAGAAGTATCAACTTAGGAATCACACTGTATGTATTTGCATTTAAAAAAAGAGTTGAGAAGGTTTCCATCCTTGGATGACTAACGGAACCTCGAAACGAAAACTGTTAAATTGAAAGAAAGGAGATGTGTTTGTATAGTTATTCAAGAAATATATGGATTTATTGTTATCGTATTTTAGTCCAGTTAAAGGCTTTACCCTATATGGTTACTAATTTAAAAATCTATAAAAATTATGTGATTAATGCCTTCTCTAACACAAACATTTCTTTATCGGTTTTATTTTAAGTACACTTTTATGTACATATATATCATTAACTTGTTAATTGTATATTTTTGTATATTTTTTATTAAAATAAGTTTGTTTTTACGTTACCACAAATTATGGGCATATCGTAATATATGTATATAATTGATAAAATATTAGCTTTAATATTGTGACAATAATAAATTTATCAAGAATAAAACGAGTTGATAATTTTTTCCACAACAATAAAATGTATTCACCTGAAAACTCTTCTATCGTTCAATAAAATGTTTGCTGTGCTAAGAAGTAAATATTATATATGTTTGTACCTACCTGTTTTCTAAAGATAATGGAAAACAAATATTTAAATAAGACTTGTGTCCAAATTTTTTAAAAAGGAGGTACCTACTATCCATAATTTTTTGAAAATAACTAACCAGGATGGAGCAGGTAACTTTGGAAAAGAACTTATAAATATTGTTCGGATGCTCTTAAAGAAAATAATGAAACGTAAATCATATCGTGGCCAATTTTCCTGGCTAATATTTTTGATATGAATGAATGTATTTAAGATATTTCTTTAAAAATTAGAAAAATATCCACAGGCCCTCAAATTTTGCGTATCTATCTGCGCCCTCATACTCAATACCCACGTGCCGCTACTGTTAAATCTAAATGTTCAGGACCATTATGATATAAAAAGATAATTTGAAAAAGGTGTTATTCGATGACAAAACGTTAAAATATAAAACATTTTAAATTGTGTTAAATTTCTAAGGGTAGGAAGTCCCTAAAACTGTATTTAAAATTTCAGGTCCTTATCTAAAAAATTTAATTAAAGTTGGTATATAAAGAACTAAACGTTGAAAAATAATACTGCCATCTTGTAGAACATCAAAAACGGCTATTAATAGTTGTTTTTGTCTTTTTTTCTCAAGTAAGAAATAACGGGGGAAATAAATTAAAAAACAAAACTGAAATATTCGATGTTTACCAAATCATTATATACACAACATTGCCCACCGAAGTTAAGCGGTGTTGAGCGCGGTTAGTAGTTGGGCGGGTGACCGCTTGGGAACACGGCGTGCTCTTGCCTCAGGGAAGAGTGTAAAATGAATCGACACCTAGCCAGCCCAGAGATCTATTAAGAGTGAAGTCTAGTGATGCATTCACCATTTCATTTTTTGATCAATTCTCCTTATCCTTTTCGCTTTAATCGTTCTTGAGTAGCAATTAGATACTTACAATTTTGAACTAAAGAAATTTCGATTAATGAATTAATAAAAACAAAAATCGAAAATTTGTAAAATTTGTCCTTTTGCTTTTTCTGCTTATATTACTTTATAAATTGAAACTTGTTGATCTTTAAATTGTAAGTAATTATGCTTCAAATATGGGTAACTATTTGGTCGAGTTTTGGATAACGAAATATTGATCAAAAAACTAAAAGGCGAACACATCACTAGAATTCACTCTTAAACCCTATATGAATAATTTCATTTATTAAAAAACACACTGGACGTTCTATTTAAATTACAAAAACTTGGTATAGACTAACCCAGTTTAATTATAGCAAGTTTCGTCTCCAGTCCCAGGTATGTCATTTTTGGCTTTTCCCTCACTATCCTAAATTCACCATATTTGAATATTATTTTAATTTAAAACGTGGAGTGTGATTTTTGATATTACCTAATTATAAGCTAGATATAGGTAAAGCTTTACGAATTACAGGTGATTCTAATTATTTTTGTAAATTAAGAAATATTATTATTGTATCTATATAATTACGCATCATTTATTAAAAATATATTTATATAAATGTCCAAATAAAAATCTTCTACTTTTTGGCATAGCAGCATCTGCAGGGTTTTGGCTTTGTTGGTTTTATTAATTTATTTTTCAATTCTGCAGTTTTATTATCTCCGGTACTACTGACATTTAATTTTAGTCCATAAGAATTTGGATCTATGTTCATTTGCTTGACGTATTTCTAAAACCAGAAAAAAACAATTAATAAACTATACAGACAAAATTTGAAAGTAATTCCTTTTTCCAGAAAAAAAAATATGTATTTTAGAAAAAAAATTAAAATTGAAGAATCCATACTTAAAGTGGAATGGTAAGAAGGAAAGCACTTAAAGTCTTTCTCCACAAATATATTAAAAGGTCTAAGATATGGAAACTCTACTACATGTTTCTAACGTTGTAACACTTCCATCATCAGGAGTTATGTAGAATAAATCAGTTATAGAACGAGCTTTATAATAATTGAGCCTTAAAGTTACGAAGGACAACTTTATGAGAGTGAAGAAACATACAACCATTAAATAAGTAAACCTAGACATACGATCTAAATGGGTTAAAGCGTTGCTTAGGGCTGCGACGTAAATGCCAAGAAGCGAAGTGACTTTAGACGAATATTCGCGTTCCCTAAACGTTTATTGCAGGCAACGTTTGGCGTAGGTTAGGTTAGGTAAGAGTAGCAGACCTTTGGTTCTGACCAAACAGTCTCACGTAGTCCTAATTAGGTTCGTTGTGATACCACACGTGTTCCGTAGAACCTACCTTCATCAGATCTCTGATGTTAGTGCAGCGTACACCGCAGAAGGATTTTAACAACTTATTCAAACCAGCCACTACTGTTCAGAAATCTGCTCAGCCGTCCAAGTTGTAAGTTGCTTAGTTCCTCGAGGCTATCGAAAGATGGTTCACCCAGAGCAGTGAACCTTTTTCTTGCGAGGCCAGGGCATTCACACAGAAAATGTTAAATACTTTCTTTCTCTTCCTCATCTCTGCAACTTCTGCAGAAGTCGCAGTTCTCTTTTTATCGAATGTGGGCCACAGTTGCCTGGATGTACTACAGGTTGTTAACCCTGTCCATCTGTTCTGTGCAAGCTGCTTGGCCGTGTTATCAATCTCCTCTTTGACTAATCCCAGTGATTTGTTCACTGTATTGTCTGCTAGATCAGCTGGCATGCCTGCTCCCTCTCTTGCGAGCGCGGCGGCAGCCTTATTGCCATCTATTTTGGAGTGTCTAGGAACCCAGCACAAAATAACCCGATGTTGGTTGCCAAGTGTGCATAGATTGTTGCGGCACCGCTTTACGAGCTTTGATTTGACGCTGCTGGAACAGATTGCTTTAATCGCCGCCTGACTATCACTGAAGATGGTGATTGACGAGGCTACTCCCAGGCCAAGGTGTTTTTGCAGGATATTGACCGCCTTCTCTACTGCTAGTACTTTTGCTTGAAAAATACTACAATAGTTGGGGAGTCTATACGATTTCTGTATTTGTAAACTTTCGAAAAATACCCCGGCGTCCACACCAACGTCCATTTTTGAACCGTCTGTGAAGATTGAGTGATCTGTTTTCGTTATATACTGATTGCCTTCCCACTCTTCCCTACTCGGAATGAGTATAGAATGAGTAGTGAGTAGAGAATGTTTGGGGTAAATCATTACAGATTTAGACGTAGTCCATTTTCACATTGAATCGTTTCTCTTGGTTTAGTTTCTCTATATCACTACCTAAGTAAATAGATGAAAGTTTTAGGCTGCTTATTTAAACCAAATTATTAACCCTATGATGAAGATGAGAAAATAATAAATTTTGAAGCAGACAAGGAACTTTAATGTGGAAAGCGAATAAAAAATTGTAAATATTATATTAGTATAATTTTTGCTTTTAGTTTAAATTGGAGAAAGGAAATTTATATGGAGAACATTTTATGTAGATCAAAGATTTAAAAGGGAACCATCTGTTCGACAAAATTATTATTAGAGCATGATAAACGGAAATTTTAATTACGAGCAAGGTAAAACCTACACCAAGTTTTTGAATTTTCCGAGTACCTACTTAAATTAAAAATATTTTGTTTGAAATGTTAAGTAAGGTAAAATTAAACTATTTCAGTTACGTTTTATAGGTCTATTCTGTCGAGGGCTTTGCAGAGATCTAAATATATTCAATTAGTATGCAATATAGCATTATTTCTTTATCAATGTAAATCTTTATCCGTTTGCTATTTCTCTCAGACTGTTGTAATATTAGGTTGGTTTTTGTATGACGAACTATGTTCAATTATATGTTATAAGATTTTATTTTAGCCTCTTTATTAATCTTAAATAGTTTTTTTGAGAATATTATACTTATTTCCATTTGGTAAGCAATTCTTAATTTTGACTTACTGTTATGACTCTTTCAATTGGTATAACACTTCTTCCTTTTTTCTTTGCTAGCTCCATCACTTCATTGGCGTATTCAAAGAATTTAGCGTCCTCACCCTCAAGATTTTGTTTGAAGGATGCATCCTCTAAGTCTCTTTCCCTTTGTTGCTCGTGTCTAATATCTTCCTAAAATGGTAGCCACACACCGCTAATATCTAATACACATCATAAAAATATTGTGCTTCAATGGATCTTTTCACTAAATTTTGATTTTAATAATTCTGAATTGATAATTAAGATTTTTTACCATTTGATCGCAAAGTGTCCTTCTATATTTTAATATTTCCTGCCATATTTCCTTTCTCTTATTTTCCTCGTATTTTTGCATATTTTCGTCCACCTTGAAGCGATTGAGCAGTTCCCATTTTTTAAGTTGCATCTCTTCTGCTTTCTTTATTTTTTCTTTTTCAAGCATATCTATTCTATTTTGAATGCGATCTTGTTTCATTTTCTCTTTGTATTCCAATTTTTCTTTAAGTTTTTGCATTTCCCTAAAATGGATTTAAACGTTAAATGAGTTCAATGATTAAATTATTTAAACGTTAAAGTATAACGAGTAGCGATGTAGTCAATGTTCGACAACATACCTGCACCTCTACCAGAGCTTATAAAAGTAAGCAAAAACGTCAGAGAAGAACCTGTTATACAGTTTCCCTTCATTAGTTGACTTCTAGCCCTACTGATTAGTCATAATATGACGAAACGCGTCTAGGGAAGAAGTTTGATAAAGGAAGGGAACTTTTTCATTGAATTATTTGTTATTAATCTAACAACTTGAAAATATTATGTACTAATAATGTTGTTTTACGGTTTAACATGTTAAACCAGAAGTTGTAACTTTTAGATAGAGAATAAGAACTGACATAGAGAGGTAAAAACCATTTTTCTCTAAGATGAAGGTTCCAATGTTACAGCGTGTCAAAGTTTGAAAAAGCCATATTTTAAACATCAATATCTCAAAAACAATAGAATTTATACAAATAGGAGTAAAATTTTTTGAGGAATTAGACAATATTATAATATAAAGGGTATTCAATTAAAGAAAACATGTTTAATATGAACGGTCTATTTATGACACATAATTTACATAAATTTTAGATTGTAGAAGTAATAATTCTTCCCTATAACTCTGTTTTTAAAAAATATATAAAAGTTAAGTAGTTTAGATACTTTGATATCCTGCATTAAGAGTGGGTCACCCTGTATGTCGTTCACATTTTCTGAATATTTAGTATTTGCTAGATCTTGATGTTCTGATTAAAAGTGTTCATGGCCGTAATTTAATCCTATGACTAGTTTTTGAGTTATGATCCTGTAAAGTTGGCAACTTTTTACTTTTAGATTTTATGTATTGTATGGAGTTTTCACTTGTTTCTTAAAAACCATCAACTCTATTATTTATTTTTATTGGTGGAAAAGTAAGCCTTAAGTTTTCTTTCATTTATATAGAAATAAAATATGTACAGGATGTTGAATAATTTATAGGCGAATTAAATAAATACTAATATTAAAAAATTATGAACATCCTAAAAAACAAACACCTAGATTTTATTCATATTTTAATATCTTGTAGCATCAATCTGTGGATAAAAAAAAATTGGAATAAGTTAACGTAGAATATATTGCCGGATATTTTATTTTTCAAAAAAAAATTGAAAATTCACCTGAAAACGTAATAAAGGACTTTTAATTGATTCATTTAATTATTATGCCAATCTGTAACACTTTTCTTTTACAATAATTATTCTCTAACACATTTTTATCTTAGATATACAGGGTAAACCAGTTACAATGATTTACACAAGTGAAAACTTTTAAATATAGGAAAAATAAAAAATGTTTTTTTTAGCAATGACAAAATATTATTGGTAAATTATAAAATATCTTTTTTGTAAAGTACCTTGGCTCTTGTACATGATACGTTTAGATTATCTTAAAGTCATACGAAAATGTTTTTTTCATAATTTATATTTTTTATATTTAAAAGATTTCTTTTGTGTAAATCATTGTAACGGGTTCACCTTGTATATCTAAGATAAGAATGTGTTAGAGAGAATAATTATTGTAAAAATAAATACCCGGCAATATCTTCTACGTCAACCTATACCCATTTTTTCATCCACAGCTTGGTGCTACAAGATATTAAAATACTAATAAAATCTAGGCGTTTGTTTTCAAAATTCAAAAAATGAGTAAAGTTTTTTTTTGGATTTTCATAATTTTTTTTTGATAAAACACCTGCACTGTAGGAAAAATCCTTTAAGGCGCTCTGGGAGCGGTGCGAGTGCGAAAAAAGCGATTAACGTTGGTCTTGAAACGTTGAAGATTGTATTCATTGGGAAACACGACCTCAGGAAGATCATTCCACAAAGATGACGTTCTCCAGATGAAAGAATTCTTGAACAATGAAGTTCGAGGAGTACTAAGCTGAACAACATATGGATGAGCGGCAGCGGTTCGCCGTGTATTTCTGTTTTGCATTGCTCTAGGTGGAATCAAGTGGGCAATGTCAGTCGAACACCTGCCATGGAAATATCTGTAAAATAGAGCCAAATCACCAACCTGTCTTCGATGCTCCAGGCTATCGAGGGTCTTGGTCAGCTCGGGGTCGCCGATCAGACGAACGGCTCTCCTTTGAATGGAATCCAGTAGCCGAAGGGTGTGCTTGGGTGCAGAACTCCAGACATGTGAGCAATATTCTAATGATGGTCGAATCTGGGCTTTGTAGAGTGTCAAAAGTTGATGAGGTGTGTACAACCTTTTGGTGCGGAAAAGTACACCAAGTTTCTGTGCAGCTGTTTTGGCAATTGCGGCAACGTGATCATGCCAAGACATATTACCTCCCAGATTGACCCCCAGCAAATTAATAGACGGTGCCAGGGGCATTGCGTGTCCTGCCATGACTGTTGTTTAATATTAATATTTATTTAATCCGCCTATAAATTATTCAACATCCTGTACATATTTTATTTCTATATAAGTAAAAGAAAACTTAATGCCTACTTTTCCACCAATAAAAAAAATAAAAAAGTTGATGGTTTTTAAGAAACAAGTGAAAACTCCAGACAATGCATAAAATCTGAAAATAAGAAGTTGCCAACTTTAAAAGGTCATAACTCAAAAACTAGTCATAGGATTGGATTACGGCCATGGACACTTTTGATCAGGACGTCAAGATCTAGAAAATACTAAAAATTCAGAAAAATTAGCCGAAAGCCATTTCCCATAAGCTTTGTGTGGGGTCCTTTAAAGTACATAGAATCAGGGAAAATATTTACAATACTTAGTTGACTTATTCTGACTTTTGGCATTTTAAACCCACAACTGAGAATTTACTGAATATGGCTTAAAGTTTTAAATAAAGCACAAAACAGGTAGTATTCTTAACTAATGGAAAACTAAAAGATATATTTTTTATAATGAACTAAATTATATACATTGCAATGGTGCAAACTTACACCGCGTCTCTTTCTTCAAGTGCCTTTTTGAGAAATCTGCTTTCGGCATCATCAGCCGCCCCTTGTTCGGCTTTTACCATTTCAATGATTTTATCTCGCCGTACCAAAATTGCGTCTCGCATCTGAAAAAGGTTTTCAAATTAGTGGATAGAATGAAAAGGCGACATTGAGTGGCCTGCCAGAGCCCTAGACCTCACACCTTTGGACTTTTTGTTTGTGGAATGATTTAAAAAATAAAGTGTATAAAAATATTTTTGTTTATATTGAAGTATTGAATGATTTAAAGTTTTATATTATAAATGAAATATAATAATTATAAGTTTATTTTCAATATTTATAATATAATAAATGTGTTGTAAAGGCGTTTTGCGTGAAATCCGTATTAATTCCTATCTATCTATCTAGCTAATCTATTGCTCACGTCGCTTATGCGTGATTTGCTGCATGCGACTATAGGACGAAAAGTACTTTTCCAACGGAGTCTCGGGCGCCACCTCTTGGATTAATGTGGTAAGAGGCCCACAGTTACCTTCGAGTAGCTTTTAGACAGTGGAGAAAATAATCCAGGCGTTCAACTGCGTATGGTGCGAAGGAATAATAAAACAATCGGTTTTAAAACATTTTGTATTCAAATACTTTTACATTAATATATGCCCCATTTACTATCGGTTTAAAATGAATGATTTTACCAGTTAAAAATAAAGGAAATAACAGAGAGAGGAGGATTGTATACGTTCTTTGTCTGCGGTAATGTATCTTTTATATCATTGATTAATCGCGGCTAAAAATAAATGATTCCGGCTTTGACGTCCGACGGCTTGATTAAATTAACGGTTCGCGTCTTCAGGTTCGCAAGCGGTCCGGCGGTCAACTTAATAACAGTAATACATAGACCCGCGGAAATAAAATCAGTACAAAGATCTGCAAGCGCGGTCGCAGCTTAATTAATAGAATAACGGTCAGGACGGACTACGGTGACGGACTTGCAGTTATCAGAAAAGGATGCGGCCTATATTTGAAAGAAAAGGTTTACACGGTAAAACTACTTGCGAATGCGGATGTTACTACGTCAAGCGGTATCGGTAAAAAGTTCCAGAAATAAACGACAATATGACTAGCAGTTCAGTGGCGGTCTTTAAATGGTAGATCGGTTTTGTTTTACGCATGCGTGACTGCGTATGAATCCCGCGGACCTACACGTTCTGGCTATCTAACAGTGTATAGAAATTACAAGTGTATGAGTAAGAGAAGGACGGTGTGATGTATGTGGTATTGTGTATGTTGTGTCGGTGTGTGTGTATGAGAGAGACAGATAGTCTATTTTCCCGGTCTGAATTTACATTAAGCAAATCAGAGTTCCTGCAGCAACTCGGACTTGCATAAAGGTGATAAAAATGAATTTGCGGCCCGTTGTATTAAAACAAAACAGAGCTACTCGGCTAAGATGACCTGGAGTAGTCCGGTTCTGCATGTGAGAGGAAAAGAGATACGAAATTGTCGGTGTCATGTGTGTGAGTGTAATGGCGGTGGTAACCGGTGATATGAGAATGATACAAATGAACGCTTTAGCCTTTGAAATTTAAAACGAGACAGAACTACTCGGCTAAGATGACCTGGAGCAGTCCGGTGTCGTATAGTTGAACTGTGGCTTGAATCCGAACGAGACAGAACTACTCGGCTAAGATGACCTGGAGCAGTCCGGTGTCGTGTACTTACTACTATATCTGAGATTTAAAACGAGACAGAACTACTCGGCTAAGATGACCTGGAGCAGTCCGGTGTCGTGTATGAGAGAAACAGAGAAATAATTATTCCGGTTTAATACGTGTATACGAGAGAGAAACAATATGACAGAGCTACTCGGCTAAGATGACCTGGAGCAGCCCGGTCTTATATATGTGAATACCATAAAACAACCCGATATACGCGTCAGAATGAAAGAAAACATTATATGGTCAGTCGGTGTGAGTGAGAAAGCGGTCAGTAATGCCAGAATGTGCGGTATAGAACGGCGGTTTAAATATCTGTTAATAATCTACATTTTATTGCTTACCGTTAATTTTTACTTTAACCCGGATGGTCTCGGTATTTGTCCGGAGCTAGTCTAGAGAGTCGACCGATTGCGGTGTGAGAGTACGATACTCTGATTGTAAGACAGTACGATCTTACTGAGGTAGGCTTCGAGCCCGGCTGAATCCCCTCTACTCGGCGCGCGACATCGAGAAGTACCGATGGCGACGGCGGTTCCGCGCCGACCCGTACTATGAACAGTGGGGAGTGCAGGAAAACTAAGAAAAGCTATTTCCCGGTATTTCGCGACGGAAAACTTTAGAAAATTAATCAGTACAATTAAAATGAATTATTTACAAACAAGAACGGACTTCATACGATGAAAAATAAGAAAATTAAGAACGGATACGTATACAACCCTGTAAAAATTATGTAACTTCGTTACAGTGTTTATTTATCTTTCTCAATAAACTTCTTCTTTGATCCCCCGAACACGTACTTGTTAGGGCAAATCTTAGTATTTCAAGTTATAAATATATTAGAATGTTAAAATATTTTTCAAAAATCTTTGGTAATATTATATAAAAGTCAAATTACAAATAAAAAATGTTTAAGTATATGTATATATATATAAACGCAGTTTTTTTTGAAGATATAGGATAATAAAATTTTAAAAAATATATTGTTATAAATATATTAATTAAAATATTCATTAAAAAATTTCCAAAATTTTTTTAAAGTTATGTTTCAAATATGCATGCTTTTATTTCGACTTTATATTTTTTTAAAGAAATATATTTTAAATTTTTGGTGGTGAAAAATTGTTTAAATAAAAACATAAATATTTGAAATTTTTTTGTCCTATGGACTATTTTAGGTTTTATGGTTAGTTCATGTTTATGACGTGTATTATGATTATGGGTTTTAATCTGTATAGGATTTTTATTTTTAAATATGTATATTAAGATATTTTCTTTGTTTCAGAGTATAATTTTATTGAAGGATAAAGATATCTCTTATTATATAATTTTTAGAAATCTTTTCTGTAATATTTCTAATTTTTTAACTAAAGTTCTATTTATTCCTCCCCAACCTAAAATTCCGTAATTTAAATGAGTTTGAAGCATAATATAATATTTCCATAAATGTTTTACGTTCAAAATTTTTTTAATGTTTCTAAAAATTGGTAGTAAACTTCTTAATTTTTTAATCAAATATTCTATGTGAAAATTCCAATTTAATTTACTGTCAAAGATTATTCCTAAATATTTTACTTGATTAACTTTCAAAATTTGAATGTCATCATTTATTTTAATACTATTCATATTTTGTGGTATGGTATTTGGATTTAAAGTAAAAGGAAGATAATTATTTTTATCAAACCAATTTTTTATTATTTTAAAATCTTTTTTAATTTTGTTTGTGTAACTTGTCCCAATTTGTATCTGTATAAAGAATTGCAGTATCATCTGCGAAACTATAAATTTCTTACAATTTACATTAAATAAATCATTAATATAGATATTAAAAAATAATGGTCCCAAAATTGTTCCTTGAGGAACACCATATTTAATTATTTTAGGATAGATTTTTTCTTTATCTATTTGAACATAGGTGGGTTTATATGTTATTTGATAACAACTTATGGGAATTCAGAGACAGGATGGGCTATTACACTTTTGACATCGATTGCCAAGACATAAAAATAACCCAAAACAAAAATATAAAATAAAGCATAAATAAAAAATACCTCTCTTTCCCGTCGCTTTCTCATGCAATCAATTCTGTGTTTAGATTCTTTATAAATTTCTATTACTTCGTCTAGTTCTTTTTCTTCTTTGATTTTTTGTTGCTCTAACTCATTTTTTTCTATAAATGCTCTCTTTTTTTCTTCAAACATTTCTTTTTTCTTTTCAATTTTCTAAAAGAAAATTTTTTACATAAAGTGAAAGGATTATACAGGTCTGTCAAAATGCTTTTACAATCAGGCGTCTAATGGGTAGAAGAGAAAACGAAATATATCAGCTATGAATTAAAGAGAAAATAGATTATAATGCTGGGCTGGCTTGTAATAGTAGTTTGTACAACAAGAGTGGATATAATGTCCATATAGCACGAGGAAGTAAAATGGACAGCGCAATATGGACAATCCACTCGAGTTGTACAGTATATTTTTTCTACGACTTAACTTCCGAACTTCATGCTAAGAATTTAAAAAAATTATTTAAATTATAACTTGTCATTGTGGTTGGCCAAGAACTTGTGAGAACGGTAATAAGAAACAATTGAACAAAAATTCATTTTGATGGCAAACCCATTGACCAAATTACACTGTAACATATTCATCGATTTGGGTAAGTTCTTATATTTATACAATCTCACTTTTGAATATATCTATCTTTCTCACATTCAACTTATTGCAGAATAACAGACAAAAAGCAATATATGTATTAATAAAAACGAACAATTTATTTTCTCAACCAGGTAATTTGATCAATATTGTTTTACTGAAATGCACAGAAGAAAAATAGGGTTTTCGGGTTTACTTCTGCTTGCGTAAAGAATTATAACTCCGAAAGTACAACAAAATAGCTGTAGAATTCGTTTTAAACAGTTAAAAATGGATTTTGTGCATTAATATGAATTTTTAACGTCCGTTATGGTCAAATTTTTCAAAATAATCGCCAATTTACAAACTGGCAACACTCTTAACGTGGAAAGAGAAGACGAGAAGTGGCAATAGTGTAAGTAGAAATAACATAACCTTAAAAATGTTTTTTTTCTAGAAATCTTATAATTTCGTCTGTTTTATCAGGTTATCTTTATGTTCCACCATTTAAGGAAGAATTACCAGTTAATTTTCTATGTTTGTTGCGTATAAAAAAAGTTTTATGATCAATTGGGGTTTGATCCCCGTTCAAAATATATCGGAAAATATCCCCGTGCACAAATATTTATAATAATATATACTTATTATATGGAAAAAAATTACCAAGGTTAGTAAGAAAACGTTCATTTGGTAGGTACATAGTATATTTTATATAAAGCTTGCAGTAATTGTTTAGAAATGAGTGGAAATAAAGATATTTTTAAAATAAGAAAGTGCGTCTGTGTTCAAATCTTTAGTTCGACAGAAAATAACAATAATTTGGTAGAAATATATTTTGGTATTAATTTTGTTATTAGGTATACCTTTAATTTTTGCACCATTTCGTGTACTTTTTAGGAAAATATTGTGTATACACA
Source organism: Polydrusus cervinus (assembly GCA_935413205.1). Lineage (NCBI taxonomy): Eukaryota > Metazoa > Arthropoda > Insecta > Coleoptera > Curculionidae > Polydrusus > Polydrusus cervinus. The sequence goes on from OW284515.1 coordinate 17,994,579, forward strand.
TAGACTCTGGGATAAAAGTTTTGATTTAAATTTAAAAATAACAAATTTCATCTGACAGATTTGCATATTTTTAAAGCATATTGTTAACCTCACTTCTCTCAACTGTCAGAAAACGAATTTACAACATGTAAATTTCGCTTCTCTGTAACTGACTGTGGTTGGTCAGTTTCATAACCTAACTAGAATGGATATAAAATTTTGCCGCACAGTTAACTGGAATAGCCTACTTTACCCGCCACTAAAGTGTAAAGGAAACAGCAAATTTCCATGTGGGAGTAGAAAAAATTATTTTGCTATATCTGTATACAGTATGATGAACCAAATTATATAAAGCATGAGTTGCTGAAATAATTTTCTCACGATAAAAGTTGCCCGGTTAGCTTAATAATTAATTTCCTATCTTTGATTGTAAATAAATAATTTCTTACAAAGTATTCAATGTCACAATTAAAGTTATCTACACTGAGAAAATAAAACTGCTAGGTATTAGATACTTTTTAAAATTTCTAGTAAATAATGTTTATTTCCCAATACAACATTTGACTTTAATTTGCTAAATCTTTCTCGGAACAATATTCAAAAATATTTTCTTTAAATTCAAACAATTCATTTATTTAGTTTAAACCTGTACGCTGTAGTTAATAAAATATCAATGCCACCGAAACTAATTCACTGATGATTTAAATAATGAAATGTGTAGTTATATTTTATTGACGAAGTTTTTATTTACTTCACAGGATTAAACTTAGGGTACTTAGATCCAACTCTTTAATCATTTACTTTACTTCCGAACATAATAATATAGTAATTTACACAATTAAATCGGTGATTCCAAAAAACTAACGTCTCGATTACAACGCACCAGTTAATTGTTGAAAGATCGGTTCATTGTTTTCTCAGTGCTTGAGTTGTGAGGAGCTATAAGTATAGATAATGCCCGAAATGAAAATTATTTTAAAAACTTTGTGGGCTTAATTTGGTAAGTAAAAGGTAAGTGAAAAAAAGTAATACTGTTAGTGCATTAGAAATAGCAGGTATATTTTATAAAATAATGATATGTGTGTAATGTTTGGTATGGTTTATGCACTTTTTTTTATAGATACTGTATAGTACAGTATTGCCCGAAATAAACAGTACTGAACTTGTAATCGTATTATATATTTAAAAAATACATATTATTATTGACACTTTATTATATGTTCTAAATGTGCACCTCCTCGTTCAAGACAGACTTCATAACGATGTTCTAAGTTTCTGGTCATGTTATTGAATAAGGGTTGTCTCAGAGCTGCGAAGAAGACTCTAACAGCATCCTTTAATTCATCGATGGTTTGTGGTGCCCGTTTGAAAACGGCATTTTTAGCCATGCCCCAAATGTATGCGTCTGGAGGTGTGAGGTCTGGAGAATGTGAAGGATAAAGGAAGTCAGTAAATCGTGAACGTTTATTAAACCGTTGTGTGAATTGATCAGACACGTATAGCAAACTTGCACCATTATGTCGGCCCGTTCCGTATGAGCGAAAATAATGCTCTACCAGAAACACTTTCTCCTCTGTACTTAACACCATTTTTAACAATTAGGCCCTACTAATTACTTGTTTGACGTTTACTTGACAGGTCTATACTAGCTAACTTGAGTGTGACACAGCACGCATAAAAACACCGCCAACTTAGTTTCAGTACTGTTTGTTTCGGGCATATCTGTATTATTACTTTAACGTTTTTAAATAAGAACATAGCGACAAGCAAATAGGTTCCTTCCTATAAAAATATGAATATATTTTGGCATAGTAATAATAAACATAAGTTTGAGTGTAAACTAGACAAAAGAATGACCCGGTGCAAGTGACAATCAATTTACTTTTCTATCTACAATTTGTAAACAATATAGACAAAATGCGGCACATTTGCATTAATGCAATATTTGCATAATACTTATTGTATAAGGAATCATCAGGTGATTGGCAGAGGTGTATTATAGTACAAGCCTAGGCTTGTAGCGCCACATTTTCCAGCGCCAAGACTTCAAGAGAGACTAAGAAAACCAAAGAATATATGAAACTAAGTGATTTCAAACGTGGTTAGAAAAAAACGGCGTTTTATTAACCAGTTAATTTTTAGCTAACACCACACGCCATGTATATTATTCTGTAATAATTATTGTAGCTTATTTTCCCAGACTTTCCCGCCCCTCCCTCCCCCTAGAGGTCTAACGAAACTATATAATATTTATAGTTCTATAAAAAAAAACTGTTTTTTTATATTTGTGTGTGCCTTTGGCAACGTCACTTCTCTACCAAGCAGGTGTGCAACCTTTCAAATTTCGAATTAACCCCTCCCCCAAGTCCCTACTGAAAGTTGCCACAATAATTTTTTTGGCGATAGGGGTCAAAACTCACAGATCAAAAGAGTTTTTTAAAGTCTGGCATATTGCCGCCGATTAAGCTTTACGGTTATTTAAACCAAAAAAAGGGTGTGGCACCCAAAAGAATTTCGCCTTCGGCGCAATTTAGAACAAATCCTAAATCCGCCACTGTAGAAGGGGGCGCAAAAATATCCCAGGGCTTTGGGCGCTTCCAAGTGTTAATACGCCTCTGGTGATTGGAAAATTATTTTTCTTACAAACTCAAATATTGAAAATTAAGATAATGCAAAATAAAAAGATCAAAGTATTTTTATGATGATTGTTTATGTTATGTTTTATGATGATTATTAATTATAGTTCAGGACAAATTTAATTATAAAATTACTGCATTCATATAAAAAAGATTGTTTCCACAATTGTCGTAAAACACTGTTTGAAAAAGTGTACTTTAACACTCTTGATATTAAATAGTTATTTTTGTATTAAGTGCGTGAAGTGAGTGTTTTTTTAATGGCATATGAGAGTGTCAATTCTTTGCCGAGACCGCAGGTCGAGGCGAAAAATTCTCTCGAATGTGCCATTAAAACACGAATTTCACAAACGAAATACAAACAACATTTTTTGTAACTGAAAGTTTGAATTAATCGGTTAAATTGTATATTATAAAAAAATTTTACCATATAATTTCACATAATCAAGTTAACAGCCCTGTCGTTACTATAGAAATGGTTTGTTGGCACGTTGCTTGTTTTGTTGTCATACGTTGATAGCTGTTCATATTTATTGCAATTTTTTAAATAAATAGTATAAGTACTTAAAATGGATGTAGATTACGATAGTGATAGCGAGATTCCTTCAGATATAGCCGATTTAGCAAATTCGGCTATAGCTAACATGTTACCGGCGAAATCAAGATTTATATACGAGAAAAATTATAACCAATTCCGTGAATGGTGCGGCAAGAAAAATATACAAAAAGTGTCTGAAAAGGTACTTATATGCTATTTTGAGGAGAAATCAAAAACTGTAAAACCTTCTACTTTATGGAGTGTCTACTCAATGTTGAAGAGTACATTGAATGTTAAAGAAAATATTGATATAAAGAAGTTTTCAAAATTGGTGCCTTTTATTAAGAACAAAAACGTCGGATACCGAGGGAAGAAATCTAAAGTTTTATCGAGAGACGATATTAATAAATTCATTCAAGAAGCTGATGATGAAACAAATTTACTTTATAAGGTACAGATGATCAAAATTTTGTATTATTTCAGTAATTTCAATATTTTTTTAATTGTAGGTTGCGTTAATTTTGGGAATCAGCGGTGCTTGTCGCCGTGAAGAATTATTGAAGGTAACTATTGATGACATTGAAGATACCGGGTCTATATTGATTGTTAAAATACCGGATACAAAGACCTATTGCCCAAGAATGTTTACCGTTTCAAATTCTGATTATATTGAGATATATCGCAAGTATAGAGCACTAAGGCCGTCCCATACACACAAAAAGAGATTATTTTTAAAATATTCAAGAGGAAAATGTGTTGACCAACATGTGGGAATAAATAAAATAGGGGAAAATCCTAGCTTGATTGCAAAATGGCTGGGAAAAGAATTGCATAAGAGCTACACAGGTCACTGTTTTAGGAGGAGTTCTGCAACTCTCTTAGCCAATGCAGGGGGTAACATGACATCTATAAAATGCCACGGTGGTTGGAAATCTGCCGCCATAGCAGAAGGATATATAGAAGATAGTTTGAGTAATAAAATTGATATTTCTAATAAATTAAATTGTTCCTCTACTTCCAAACAAATCAATATAACTGATACAATTGTGGACTCAACTTTTCAAGGAATATCTAGCGTTTCTGATCAGCAGCAAGGTGGACCAGCTTCGGGAATTAATATTGGAAGCAATTGTTTGAACTTCACCATCAATTATTATTATATAACAAATGATATTTTTTGGTAGTTGGTAATTAATTAGTAAATTTGTACAAAAAAATTCAATACATTTTTTAAAAAGTAATTTTTTATCGTTTTTTTTGTAAATCATTTTTCCAGTTAAAAAAAGTCTTTTTTTCACTGTTAAAAAAACAAAAGGTTTACGTATCGATAGCGATGAAAAAATGTCAACTTTTTTTGACAGTTGTACAAAATAGTATATAACATATTAAAAGGTAAAAGGCATATTACACACAAAAAATTGCGAACGAGCCGCGTGGCGGCGAGTGCGGTAATTACATGAGTGCATAATTGAGTTACAACACGCAATACATACTATACTTTTTCTACGACTCTTACTAATAAATTAAAGATCGGTTTATAATTAATAAAGTATCGGTTTGAACTTCAAATCTCAAATAATGATAAGGTCACTGTTAAATATTCAAAACGCAAGATCATCACTATTTGAGTGGTTCAAGGCTAACTTGATTATTATACTAGGCATCATAACGCACAGTTGTGCGTAAGAATGGATTTACTTATAGAATGCACTGTACGTAAAACAATGTTTACTAATATAGGAGTAGAAAAATACTATTAATCTTACATCTTGTTTTAATAATTCATTGAACTTTTCTTGTTCCTCAAATGCTTCTTTATTCTCCATGGCTTCATTTTTGGCTTTTTGTTCTTTGAGAAGGGTTTTTATTTTTTTCTTTTCTATAATGCTAAAAAATAGATTATTCTTTTTCAACAGCAGTTGAGGAAATTTTTTAAAGTAAAATACTTAAAAATATTATGTACTTGGACGAATAGAATTTGTTAAAAAAGGGTGTATCGCTAATGTTAGGCAACGACAAAGTTAGACAATAAATTTAGGTAAAACTAAAATAACTTTTCATTAGACTTTTTAGAAACATTTTGCTGTTTGGTCTATTTTGGCCGGAAGATTTAAATAACACATTTAATAAAATTAACATGACCAAAAACAGAAAATTTAGAGAAATTTATGCAACAAATAGAAAATTTGACAAATAACTCAAGAAATAAATATAATGTAACAAAAATAAATTGTACTTTAGGTTAGGGTTTTAAGAAAAAAATTTGCAATACAAAAATTTTCCATTTTTTTTTCTCGCTAGGTAATACAAATTAAAGTAAAAAATTAGTTATATTATATTTGTATACCCTATTTCGCCAGCTAATACAATACCTGGATAGAGGGCCAAAATCAAGTTTTCTTTTAAAAAAATGTTAAATAAAGAAAAGGTACCCGTATATATGAGTTTTTCAAAGAAATACATTTTTTTGTTGCAAATTTTTCGTTAAAAGAGTCACCCTGCATAACAGGAGTATCTTAAATCAGTGCGTAGAGCTACTGTATTCGGCCGTGGGGACTGTGCGATTCCAGGCCGCCGAATTAAAAAAATAAATATATATACCCAAGATTTTCGATGCAGAATGCAGTATGACACTGATCGAGTCCAGAATGACCAGTCAAGTAACCCTTAAAGCATTAAGGTGCAACAAAGTGATATCAAGACTGGTATGGATGCCAAGAGGAGATAGCGGCACTGGCAAAAGACAATAAGGTAACACTACAGTGAGTACCAGGACACGAAGTTATTACAGGAAACTAAAAAGCTGATCAATTTGCGAAAAAGAGTTCGGAAAGGTCCGGCACTTGAAGTCCCAAGATATACAGTACGAGATACCATAAAGCGAATGATCAGAAGGGAATACCTAATCTACTGTAATAACAGGCCAAAATTGAACCATAGTAAATGTTTTATTTCGAATCCAGATCCGAAACTAACGAGACAGCTAATTCCAATAAGAAAGCTGAGAATCATCACAGGTATTTTAACAGGGTACATGGGTGTTAGAAAGTACCTGCAACGCATGCAACTGTATAATGGAGATCTAAGCTGCCGACTATGCAGTCAAGATAGGGAAACTGTACAGCACATCATTTGGCATTGCGATACACTGGATAGGAAAAATCAACAAATACTCGGGTAACCAAAACTAGTTAGTGCAAGAGACTGGGATTGTCGAGAAGGTACAATAATAAAATTAGGGTAAGCACAATGTAGAAAACATGACCGAAGTGCAATCGGCATATGGATGGACTCTCAGAAAAAAAAAACTTTAAATCCTTTTAATCTACCTTCAGGGGAACCCCTCTAAAGCGAATAACCCTGCCTTTAAGAAAGTGACGCATAAACCAGTACACACGTTTTGTTCAAAAGAGCGGTATGTCCCTTCTGGCTGACAGTGCCCAGTCGTTAAATAAAAGAGAAGCAATAAACCGTTCAGCTGCAGTATATGTCAATATTCCAACCCTCCTAGAACTAACCAACTACAACTCTGTATATTACGTTAATGTGAAAAAAAATCAACTGTAATCTATTTTAGCTGTCGACCAAAAATACACTGATATATGAGGGCGCATAAAGAGTTTAAAAATTTAAAATTTACGTTTCTTTTAACATTGCTCCATATTTCTGATTTTTTTCAATCTCCCGTTTCTGCTTCTCCTCATTTTCAATAAGTTCTTGTTCTGCGCCTCTTCGTACTTTTTCGGCGTATTTTGTTTCTTCTTCCTTCTCATGATCTTTGACCTTTTTCCGAAACTCGAGTTGCTTTTCTCTTTCGTATCCCACTTCTGCAGTTATTAATGCGCTTGTGAGATCCCTAAAGAAATTTAAAAAATGATAAAAATGTTAAAATTACAAAAATACGTATACCGGGTGTAAGTTCTTTAAAATCTGAATCGAATATAAGTATGTAAAATTTTAAGTGTACAATATTATTTATACCAATATACAGGGTGTCCCGAAATTACGTGACAATATTTTAAGGGGATAAAGCACATCCAAAAATAGGACTAAAATCCTCTATTAATATACCTTCAAAAACGCTTCGTTATGGGGCTAGAGTTCCCCGAATGATAAGCGGTTTTTTCACAATATCTCAGAAACTGAATGAAGTATCAAAACAAAATTTGATACATGTTTTACCCATGATAAGACGCAATAAACGGTTCGTTTAGCTTAGGTGTATTTCTTCCAGTAGCGTCCCACTGGGTAGGTAGTGAGGAGAATATTGCCCTAACTTTTTTATTTGTAGGATTTTTTACCGCCGGGTGCAATTTTTAAAAGCACCTAAGTCTTCTATTGAAAAAAGGTACTCCTGCTTCTTTTCGGTAGGATTCACCATTTTTCAGTAAAATCGATTTTAAAATTTTCGGTTCTTTACAAGTCGTTGAAAAGGCTAAGGTGTTTTTTGCATATCTCAGCAAACACTTGATATTAAAACATGAAATTTATTAAAAGTTCTACTAGCAACAAGGCATATTTATTAAAGGATGTAATTTTAAAATATTTTTCCAGTGGCGTCGCACGGGGTGGAGCCTAAAGTAAATATTACAATTTTTTTTTAATTTGAGGGGCTTTCCTTCCATAATATTTTCAAATTCTCTGTGCCTCACAAAACATAACACGCAGGTCTAGATTTTGCTTCCAACAAAATCGAAATAATTTCGAACATTTGCTTAAGAATTAGTTTCCAGTGTGGTTTTACAATTAAATTTGATTTCCAATTTGTTATTCGTTTTTGTTTTATGTTAAGTCTCTTATAAAAATAAATATTTAAAAAACCAGGTCTAAAAATCTGTTGAAAACCTTATATTCTGTCAAATTACAATAATGGAAGGTTTTATTAACAAAACATTTCAAAAATTATATTAAAAGTATGAAAGCCCCTCAAATTAAAAAAAAATAGTAATATTTACTTTAAGCTCGACCCCGTGCGACGCCACTGGAAAAATATTTTAATGTCACATTCTTAAATAAATATGCCTTGTCGCTAGTAGAATTTCTAATAAATTTCATGTTTTATTATTAAGTGTTTGCTGAGATATGCAAAAAAACACCTTAGCCTTTTCAACGGCTTGTAAAAAACCGAAAATTTTAAAATCGATTTTACTGAAAAATGGTGAATCCTACCGAAATGAAGCAGGAGTACCTTTTTTCAATAGAAGACTTCGGTGCTTTTAAAAATTGCACCTGGCGTTAAAAAATCCTATAAATAAAAAAGTTGGGGCAATATTATCCTCACTACCTACCCAGTGAGACGCCACTGGAAGAAATACACCTAAGCTAAACAAACCGTTTATTGCGTCTTGTCATGGGTAAAACATGTATTAAATTTTGTTTTAATACTTCAATCAGTTTCTGAGATGATTTGAAAAAACCGCTTATCATAGCTTCCATTCGGGGGCTCTAGCCCCATAACGAAGCGTTTTTCAAGGTATATTAATAAAGGGTTTTAGTTCTATTTTTGGATGTACTTTCTCCCCTTAAAATATTGTCACCTAATTTCGGGATACCCTGTATAGGGTATGTATGGCAACGGTCAATTATTTATTAAAGTAAGATAGTTAGCGAAAAATGTTAAATAGAAAAGTTTCAGGGACTCTAAAAATATTTTATACTGAAAAAGAAAGTAAGTATACAATATCAGCCAACAAGTCTGGGAAGAAAAAAGTTACTTTATCTTAAATGGGACACCCAGTATTATTCAATTTTTAAATTATTTGCAGAAGTGTTAAGCTGTACCACATAGCCAAGCCGTTTTCGAGACATCGAGTTTTGAATATCATTTGCTAACAAATTAGAACAGAGGAAAAATAGGCTTTAGTAAACAACAATTACAACAGTAAAAAATTCGTTAAACAAAATTTTCTAGGGAATTTGGAGGAATACTAAAAATTTCATGTATCATTCTATCTTCCAACTCTTCGAATACTTTGTGGCCTCATTTTGTACACTACATTTTTTTTATGAACCCACAGGAAAAAGTCAAGGGGGGTTGTATCGGAATATTTAGCTGACCATTTAATTGCACCCCATCATCCATAGAGTTTCCTCTAGATATTCCCGCACCACCCTTCCACAATGTAAAGGAGCCCCATCTTGTTGAAAACAATTTTTTTTAGGAGGTAAATGGAGATCATTATAGTTCGGGAATAATCGTCGACATGCAGGCTCTTGAACTACATTCCATTGCAAAAACCATAATTATTATTTAGAGTTTTAATTTACGTGTATAAAATAGGGTCCCATGAAGTATACACTATTAATGCCACACAAAACTTGGTTTCTTGTAGTCGTTAGATATGATTTTGGTCTGACCAATTCACTCACCATTTAAACAAAATGTAAATTCATCAGAAAACAAAAGGCGGTTGATATCGTTGACATTTTAGATTGATTAATTCAATTATTGAATCTTCTCGGTAGTTCCAGTTCCATGCACTTCCTAAGAACTAGGGAGAGGATCGGAATATCCTTTGGTTTTAACCGAGTACCTATTTACTGCCTATTCTAATCCAATAACTAGGTTATGCACTAAATGAAGTGCTGTACCGTCTCCCTATCTTGAATGCATAGTTTGCAGCAGCCCCGTGAAACTTCTTATGGGCGGGATATAAGCTAGAGTGACGTCAGACCTCCAGACTTTTTTAAGTTAGGACCTACGTTTATCCCCATCAGTTATATCTCAATATTACACCTACGTAGTTATTTTTACAAAGAGAGCTACGGCAGACGAACTTGATCTGACTATATTTGTCTCTTTTTACATCAAATGGAGATAACTTGATGCAGACAGAGATAGGTACTTGACATGACCAGCACGAGCTGTTAAATTATTTTACAACCTAACTTCCCTGTTGATCATAAATCATTGACATTTGTAATTTGTAATGTCAATGTCAATGGCACAAATGGAATTGCCCCTTTTTCTTTCTTCATAGCTGAAAATCAGACCAAGCTTTTTTGATATTCTTATATTATTTTTAATTTTCTAATCTTTTTACCAAAAGGACCATTTTATTTTTGTTGCAGGTAAGTAAATCGTAATTTGAACATTTCTTTAGATATTTTTATTCGTTATTTATTACATTAGTTTATCTACTTGTTGCAAAAATAATTATGCCAAAAATACTTTTACTTTAAGGAGTTTTTGTTGAATTTCACTTAATAACTCTTATTAATGTAGATGTCCACTAAATCATTTATAGTATATTTATAAATTGCAGCTAACACAAATACATACAAAATATATTTTTTTTGCTATTCAATTATTTAGACCATTAGAAAATTTTAATTCTGTCGAGTGTTGTAGTAAGTAATTCATTAATTTTTTTGTTTTATATTCTTTTAGGTTGGGTATTTCTAGAAGTACCTATACGTGAATCTTTGATGATTATGTATGTTGCATGAATAAATGTTTAGTACACGGGAGCCACTACAGCTGGTACTGTAGGTTTATCTGGGAAAGTAAGTACATTTTGGGAATATAAAGAAAAAACAGATCCTCATGTGGGTAAATAACGTAGTTTTTTACATAGTTATAGCAGTGGTATAGTAGGCTTTCTCTAGCAAAAGCTGTTTCACAGCCGATTTGAATCTTTTAGGGGTTCTCAAAGATCTAAGGTGAGCTGGTGAGTGGTTAAATACTTTTTTGCCAGTATAAAAGATGGAATTTTTACCAGAGAAGTATTGGGTATGGGCAACTGCAAAACGTCCACTTGTCTCGTACTGTAGTGATGTAACCTTAAACTATTTTGGCTCTTAGGTTTTTTATGCATTAAGCATAAATAGTAACCAATAATCTGACTTGCAACATTGACTTTAATCACTCATATAGTAAACCAGCTGTTTTAGAACATTTAAAGAAGCAAGCTGATAAATTGGACGACTTAGATAAATGTTGTACCTACCCTTATCTTCGACGAAATGTTTGTTAGTGCTGGTTTGATCTATGAAACTAAATATATATAGGTTTAATTACTTTTTATATTTATTTTTGAATGTTGTAAATTGTATGTTAACAATAAATTGTTATTAAACATATACCAATATACTTAAGATCTTGTTAAATCTGTGTTATGTAAGTTTTAATGTGGGTATTTATCCGTATAATACGTGAGACTAAAAGGTGTAACAGTGTATTTTTGGAAAATGTTTTTTATTTAATTTGTAATTAATTTATTGAGTAGTATTGAGTTCCAGTAAGTGTGGATATTTTTCTTTAAAAAGGGGTAATTTGCTCTACAGAATGGGGACAGTTGATTATCCAACGAGTTATTTAACATAGTCCCTGAATACAACAAAACTAACATGAGTTACAGATCTTGTTTTTTTCTAACGAGGTACTGATCTTACCTATATTTCAATCGTAGTTGTCAATAAAATTAATTATAAGCTGATTTCTGAAGTTTTATTTCTAATTGTACCACTTTAATAAATAACATTTTAAAATGATATTTACAGCTTAAAAATCTAATCAGAAAATCCTAATATTTAATTTTTACTCTACTTGAAAAATGAAATAGGAGGATTATTGTGAATCATTTGATGGCCTTAAATATCATTTTAAGGTTTTGTGTGCAATTTTTTTTTAAATTGCCATATTGGAAAGTCCTGCCTATAGTCGAAAGGTTGTCCAGATGTTAAAAATTTTTGCACATAAAATTTTAACATGATATTTACAGCCAACAAACTATTCACAATCCTCAGTTAATTTTCCAAGCATAGTAAAAATTAAATATTAGGATCCTGATGTTTTTTTTAAGCTGTAAATATCATTTTAAAATTTTGGCGGCCAAAATGTTTAAAATGGTCATTTTTGAAAGTCCCGCCTATAGTCCAGAGGTTCCCTCCAGACCCGATGGTGGCGCTGTTCTGACGTTTCTTATGTCAAATTTTGCTTCGACCAATTAAAACGTTTGTTTGTCTTCTTTCTATGTTTGTCTTCGTTAGTTTGCAGCTTAGGTCTCCGTTGTAAAAATGCATTAGGTGCAGGTGCTTCTTAACAGCTCTGTCGGAATATCTGTGATGATTCTCAGCTGATTTATTCTTTTTGGAAGTAGCTGTATCGTTAGTTTTCCTGTGTACTTAATGTTTTTTCAGCATAAAAGATTTTTAAAAACGTTAAAACTTTTCTATTTAAAGTGAAAAGAGTTTTGTTTCCCTTCCTTCATCGGACTTCATCCCTAGACGCGTTTCGTCATATCATGACTCATCAGTAGGGCTAGAAGTCGATGAGTGAAGGGAAACGGTCTACTGTATACAGTCTTCAAAGTATCAAAGAAGTGAAGTTTTACGAGTAGCGACATCTAGTCAATGTTCGATAAAGTACTTGCACCTCTAACAAAGCCTATAGAAATAAGCACAATTGCCAGAGAAGATCACTTGCAAAGACATTCGTCACAATTCCAAGTGTTACCGCTAGGTACGCGCTACCGTAGTCGTCGGTACAAAGCTCCGAAGCAATTTTAAAGTGAAAAGAGTTTTGTTTCCCTTCCTTCATCGGACTTCATCCCTAGACGCGTTTCGTACTTTGAAGCCTGTATACAGTAGACCGTTTCCCTTCACTCATCGACTTCTAGCCCTACTGATGAGTCATGATATGACGAAACGCGTCTAGGGATGAAGTCCGATGAAGGAAGGGAAACAAAACTCTTTTCACTTTAAAATTGCTTCGGAGCTTTGAACCGACGACTACGGTAGCGCGTACCTGGCGGTAACACTTGGAATTGTGACGAATGTCTTTGCAAGTGATCTTCTCTGGCAATTGTGCTTATTTCTATAGGCTTTGTTAGAGGTGCAGGTACTTTATCGAACATTGACTAGATGTCGCTACTCGTAAAACTTCACTTCTTTTCTATTTAACATTTACTTGATAGCTATCTTTCTTTAAGAAATAATCGACCGTTTCTATACATAACTGAAACCATGGATATAATATTATACCTCATACCTATATTTAACGGGTTTTAAGAGGATATTGTTTAAAAATGTCGAAATGGCCGCAAACTATTTTATCATAAAACAACTGAACTACCCCAAAACGAAAGTATTTTTCTAAAAAATCCAAGAAGTCACCTATTTACTTAGTTATTTTCATTAGACCCTATATTCTATAAACGAAATTTATAAGAAAAATTAAAAAGATATGTTATTTTATATTTAAATTCGATTGACTGACTACTGACTGGTCTAATTTAAACAAGTAAAAATTAGCGGGTAGTCTAGTTTGTATTTATTATTTACCTGGCGTGACCAGTAGTCATAAATATTTGTTTCTTTACTTTGTCCATGTATTTTTTTCTAATCTCCTCTTGTTCTTTCCTCAATTCTAAAAATTTCTTCTGTCTGTCTTCTTTTTTCTGCTCTATCATTCTAAGTCGCTCCTCTTCTTTGCGTTTCCTAACATTCTAGCAACAGCATTTTGCATTGTGATAATTGAAAATCGAGAAATTTGTGAATCAAATACACATGTTTCTTCTACCCAACATGCGGGTTTCCACATAACATGCAAAAGTACACAGAGTTAATCCGGAAAATATTCATATACATTTACGCATTTGTGATAATTTTTTTGGCAAACGATTACAAGAAATCGTTTTATTCAATTTTTATTGATTGATGATTAGATTTCACTTACTGGATTTTGCTATAGTTATTTCACACGGTCAGTGGCACAGCCAGGAGGGAGGAGGGGGGTTTGCCGTGCCTAGGAGTTTGGGTCTAAAAATCTAATTTTAACCTAATTTTTCGTCCCACTTTTTTATTCTAAATCTTTACATATTTGTGGAAAATTATAAAATCAACACAGCACAAAATTGATATATTAGTTTGCCTTTTGATATTACAAGCTCGCCACGCCAAAATTAACGAATTTATAAGAAATGCTGTATTTTTGGCTTAGATTAAGTAGGAGTTTTTGTCGGAAACGATTAGTTTTTACATTTTTCTCTTAAAAGTCTTGTTTTGTATAAAGATTAACGTTTCGGACGCACATTGTCTAAGTTATTGGTTTGTGATGCAATTTTAAAGGAAAACGAGTTAAAAGAATAATATTTTACAGTATTTTTCTATTATGTATACAGGGTGTCCCACCTAGAACCGAATCGATCTATATATAGAAAACTATACATAGGAAAATTTTGAAAATTTGACAGTATGCTGATAGGGGCGACCGGGCTAAAATATTTTCATAATGGTGGCACTTCCGGTGATACCGGAAGTAAGTGTCAACTTGCTTATTTTAAATGGGATACCCTATATATTATTACATTTTTGCATTCTACGCAAGATTCTAGGCAGATTTTGTATATTATGTCCTATACGTATGTCTAAACGTTTTTGACATATTTGAATTTTTATGTCAAAAATGACGTTTGCAAGCCTTAGAATAATTATCAATTTTTTCTATAAAAAAATTTAAGTTGGATTCCTTGTTATAAAGGACCTGCTTTAATAGATTTTATATAATTTTTTGATAATACAGGGTGTTTAAAAAATAAGATTAAAAAGAAATTGAAAAAACTGCAAAAAGTCTAGATTTTCGAATGGAAACAACCAAATTTTATAATTATTTCTTATTTAGCATTAAAAATAAGGGTAAGTTTGTATAAGATTGTACATCCCAAAAATTCTTAGTTTTTGTTTAGTTTTCTATGTATAGTTTTCTATATATAGATCGATTCGGTTCCCGGTGGGACACCCTGTACAGTATACATATTATTAAAGAATATATTTCGCTAATAAATACCGACGAAAAATATCTTTACTTTTAATCGTGTTTTTTTACCTCCAATGAATTCTCCCATCCTTTCGTCATATTTTTCGACCCATCATCCAGGTATCGTTTAATAGCCACCTCCTTATCCGCTGCCTCTTGCAGAAGCTTCGTTCTGTCCAAGTGTTTGGTTATGCCATCCCATGTTGTTTTTGTCATGTGAAGGGCATGCATTCGATCGGATATTTTCGTATTTTCTAAGGTCTGCCCTGAAAAACAAAGTAAATTGCTACATACAGGGTGGTGCGAAAGATTTGTTTTCTTAGATTGGTACCAAAAGGTATTTATATTTTACATCAATCAAGAAATCATGTTAATTCACAACTAATAAACCATCCTTGATTTGGACATGCGTCCTTTGAAGTGACTTGGAAAAAAAACACTTTTTTATAGCTTTTTTTTATGTTCTACAAGACGGTGTTATTCGTTATCAAATTCGACGACCAAGTACTTTGTCCGCCTGCCGCTAAAAAACCTTTTTTTCTATTTACTTATACGGACACTAAGCTCTACTACTTTATTTTCAAATACCTTTTTTTAAAAACTTAAAAATAGCCGATATACAGAAGTAAAAAATCTAAGTGCGGGCCTAGTCATCAAAACGTACCCTGCTATTTGTCTTATCTTTTATTGGTCGGTGGTCAGTTTATTATTTGGCAATCCGCTGCGGTATGTTTTTCTGAAGCAAGTTAATTTTAAATTGGTGACACGTGATAATGGTAAAATTTGAAAACAATGAACTAGTAGATATGGTGCTAGTTTAGGGTGCGTGGTATTTCGCCTCGTGGACCTCGGCCTACGCGTTTTAACAATTTACAGATCCATTTTTCACTTAGATTAAGAATTAATTGAATTAGTTTAATGACACTTGCTAACTCTTTAAAGTAAAAGTTTCTTTATTTAAAACAAAATATCAACTGAATTTTGACCTCAAACAGTCGAAACCACTAAATAACTGTAAGCCTAATAATATGCGATCTGACTTACCAGGAAACAGATACCATCTAGACTCCATATTTTTCTAAATAGTAAATATTTTTAAATAAATGTATACTTATTGACACTTCCGTCAAAAATATACTGTTAATAAATTGTATCTGACACTTTAACATATTTTTACATTCCTGTTTGCAACCTGTGATTTAGACCACCATATCGATTAAACATTGTTGTTTACAAAACCAAGCAACTTCAAAAATAAACGATGAAGACATCAGTGGTGGATTTATAGGTAAAGTAAGGGAGGCGACACGATGCCGACGCGAAGCCGGAGACGCCTTTTACAAAAGTTAAAATCCATTTATTTTAATAACGAAGGCCTTCTGCGATTTAAGAAGGAGTGACAGAAAATTTATTAAAAATGTAACCTAATCGTCGCTTCTCTTTTCTTCTCCTACATCCTACAAAAAGTCGCTTCAATTCTACAAATGTATGTCATCATTGAGTGATGACCCCACTATTTAGGTTTACAATAAAGTAAGAGATTGCTTCAGAGCTTAACAAATGCTTTGAAAACGTAACAGATCTGTTACGATTGTAACATGGTTACAGCTAATAAAGATACAAACAAAATAGTTGATGTATGGGAGAGGTCGTCATGAGCCCCAGGCTGTCTCTAATAACAATAATAATAATAATAATAATAATAATAATAATAATAATAATAATAATAATAATAATAATAATAATAATAATAATAATAATAATAATAATAATAATAATAATAATAATAATAATAATAATAATAATAATAATAATAATAGATTGGCTTACGCGCAGGCTGCTAACAAAATTCAGCTTCCACCACCCACGCTCTGCACTTGAAAGAATCTACCTAAAACGAAATGAGGGAGGAAGAGGTCTCATTAATATATATAACTTGTGCAAGTCGCAAGAGACCTCTATGAGAAAATACTTCCAAGAATCGAATGGGGAAATTCTTAAAAAAGTGGTAGCAGCAGATGCTGGATATACAGCCCTTAACTTAAAGCAAAACGGATTACCTAACATCATCCGCGCGCCGCCAAGTCAACAGCTTGTAACTTGGCAAGAGAAAGCCCTACACGGCAAATACCCTACTGCTCTCCAAAATCCACTCATAGATAGAGAAATATCACTGAATTGGTTAGAGAAAAGGCAGCTTCACGCTAAAACAGAAGGTTTTATAATCTCTATCCAAGACCGTGTCATTCGAACTCGAAACTATGAACAAGTCATCTTGAAAAGAAATGTGGAAGATGTGTGCAGAAAATGCAATTGCCCCGGAGAAACGATAGAACATATCACGGCGGGATGTGGTGCTATGGCCCCCAACGCTTACCTGGGGAGACATAATCAGGTGGCAAAGATCATCCACAAGGAACTGGCCCATAAACTAGGGCTAAGGGAAAACCTCCCACCATACTACCAATACTCACCCGAGCTAGTCCTTGAATCCCCTAAATATCTCTTATACTGGGACAGGCCAATAATAACGGATAGAACAGTAGACCACAACCGTCCGGATATTCTTCTCATCGAAAAAACCACCAAGAAAGCTTTCATAATCGATATAGGTTGCCCACTAACACACAACCTCTCTAAAACCGAATCGGAGAAGAAGACCAAGTACTCGAATTTGGCTATAGAGATAAAAAAATATATGGAAGCTAGATAAAATCGACATAATTCCGATTATAATATCGGTGGAGGGAGCTATGACGAAAAATTTCAAGCTCAACTTGGAAAAACTGGGCCTATCAGGTTATTTATACCAACTAATTCAGCAAAGCGTCATCCTCCAAACTTGCCATATAGTACGAAAGTTTCTAAACAGTACAGGTTAAGATGAATTTCTTCTCTGTACTGTAAATAACACCAGCCTTACCAACAAAAAGCTGAGAAACAGAACACTGAAAACATAATCATAATAAAATCTTAATTTTTTTTTGGTTTTGTTCAAAAATGTAAGCAACATTTTATCTAAATTCCCTTAAGACGTTGTCAGAAGTATTCCATCGAATTAATTTCATATATTTCATTCCTAATACTTTTAAGACTTTTACAACCGTATTCACTAAGGCCCGTATTATTCATCTCCTGGTAACTTTACCAGCCAGATAATTTCTATGGAGACAATTGTCTTACCAATGGTCTCTTTGGAAATTATCTGGCTGGTAAAATTACCAGGAGATTAATAATACGGGCCTTAAGGGTTCTACATTTAAAACCGTCCTAAACTGACAGTTCTGGGTTTAAAATGACAAGTGTCAGAATAAGTCAACTAAGTTTTGGATTGTAAATATTTTTTTGGGTTATCTTTAAATTTATAAAGAAAAACGTATTTTGGCACACATTGTGTTCTTAATAGAACTAAAACTGTATTTGCAACAATGTCCCGATCAAATTAATACAAAAGCGTCATATGGTATATAAAATAATGCCACAACTGTGAGATTATACATAGATCTAAATATTTTGATGGTCTAAATTTTAAACCCCTTTTTAGGCCAGGTTTGGCCCATTGTGCTCACCCTGTTTGGTTGTTACACCCACTCCGTGATCCCAGTTCCTTGCACTAGTTTGTGTAGGTCAACTGGGGAGAGGATAAGGATGTCCTCTGGTTCCAGGTTTGTTGTCTCTTCCGATCTAGTGACTCGTAATGGCAAACTATGTGCTGTACAGTTTCTCTGTCTTGTCCGCATAATCTGCAGTCAAGGTCTTCATTGTACAGTTGCATTCTGTGCAGATGGTTCTTGACAGCCATGTGTCAGAATTCTTGTAATGGTTCTCAGCTGGTTCATATTCATTTGAAGCAGCTGTTTCGTAAGTCTGGGTCTTACCCAAGGGTTAAACCCCTTTAGTGAATACGGGGTGAATGTTTATTATTTTTTCCGTCGACCGTGTATTTACATCCAATATTAACGTTCCCAAAATCATTCATTAATGACCCCTATTAATGCATGATTTTCTGTAAATGCACGATTTTCCAAAATCATTCATTAATGACCCCTATTAATGCATGATTTTCTGTAAATGCACGATTTTGGTAATTAAAATTAAAGGCAGCCATGCAAACAAATCAACAAAATAATAAAACGTCAATCCAAAACGTCGTCCGCTGTCATTAGTATTTGTAGAATTGTGAAATCTGGATTGTAAAATAAAAGTTGTTAACTGTTTTTCTTCACTTTAGTAAAAAATACGGTCGACGAAAAAACATTGTAACCAACTCTTACATTAAAATGCGATTAATGATCTCGAACATTAAAATATTTCGATCATTAATCGCCATTATTAATGTACTTGTTGGTTAAATTACTATTATAAACCCTATTTTTTAAATCAACTTACAAAAAACGTCCAAAGAAGTGAGGTCTGGGTATCTGGCAGGCTACTCAATTTTGCCTCTTCTCCTTATCCACTGATTTGACAACATTTTGTTTAAAAATTGACCCACTTGTAACTATGTCATATTTGAAAAGTAAATCCATAAAACCGTATTTGGTTGAACTTGCAACATTTTTAACACATATTTTTTTTAACAGAAAATGACCATTTGGTCGGGCACAATCGACGTTTTCAAATACCACATTATTTTAACCACTGAATTTTCTATAACTGATACACAAACGTCACAAACTCCTCTTTTTAGCAATCTCCTTTTTAACAACTATATTATCTTGTTATCTCTGTTTTCTAACGCATTCTCACGTGAATCGCTATTTCATGATAAAGCCACATTTTCACCCCCCACCCCCCATATGTAGTTCGTCCGCGTGGGTCGGCGTTTGGAAAATCTCAGTATAGCCGGAAAATTGTTACGCTACGCTCCGCGTTTTCAGACCTGGACAAAGTTTCGCAAGGAAACTCGCGTTGTGCTGTGTGTGGAAACTTAAAGACTTTTCCGAGGAAGTTCCGAGAATATACGTTTGGTAAGTGTTTTTTAATTTTATCTTAAAAATACATTTATTTAATTTTGACTTATCCATAAAAAACTAAGCGACTGTTAATTGTACGGTAAAAATGTAATATGTATATTTAAAAATGATAATATTTTTACGCAGTTTCCGTTTTTACGTTTAAACGGATAATTAAAAAAAAAATGATCAAGTTGTGTAATTTCTGTTTACTAACTAAATTTTGAAAAATACAAAAAATAATCAGAAGAGCTCCTTTGGTTATCGATAATGTTTTTGATATTTTTTATTACCCGATCTCATACTAGCAGCAAATAAATTTAATCCTAATAGCTTTCTTGAGGGCTGCCATTTTAATGAATTTTTATAAGGAAATGATAAAAGGAAGATTTGCTTTCGAAAATATAGGTATCTATAAGCTTTTAAAATAATATAATTATATTTTCTTCCTTTCTTTCGTCGGATCCCAGCTCTACTGATGAACCATCAGTGCATTGGGTTGTATGGACTTAGAGCAAACAATTCCAGGGTATTTTTAAAATTCTAGTAACATAACAGAATATTTATTTTCATGGAGTTTATTTTCTCTCATTTCGTACAACCGCTGTTGTCTATATGAAGGCGAGGAGTTATTGGCAGTAATTTTAAACCTGGAGATTAGTTGATCCGATATACGTTGGAAACTTTGTTGTACATTATTATCGTGAGTGTTATGACTTTCATTGACGGTGCAGTAAACATGGGAGGCAATTCAGTCTTACTATATAAAAATTATTGTTATTGTTAAGCGCTAAGAATTGCACTGCTAAGTAGATCATAGCAAATATTTAATATTTGGGGGTTGAAATGATTGGGAATGATCAGTGAAACAGCTGCAGAAATTCAAAATGCGTATTTAGCCAACGTTTCGACCTCTATGAGGTCATCCTCAAGGCGATACAGTTATGAACTTCTTCGTTCTCAATAAAATTATAAGGTACATTTTTGAATAACCACGGAGAACTGCTTCTTTGTTAAATTCTTGCTTTAAAGCAGTAGTCACCAGCAAATGATGTCTTGGGAATGTGACTACAGCTTTAAAACAACAATTTAACAAAGAAGCAGTCCTCCATGGTTATTCAAAAATGTACTTTATAATTTTATTGAAAACAAAGAAGTTCATAACTGTATCGTCCTCATAGAGGTCGAAACGTTGGCTAAATACATATTTTGAATTTCTGCAGCTGACCATTCCCAAACATTTCTAACCCCAAATATCAGTCAGTGTGATCATTATTAATTTTAGGGAAAAAAGTACGGGTACATTTTTGATAGAGAAATTTATAAGGAATTCTTTTATTTATGAATATTTTTTATTAAAAAGTGCGTCTTTTCCGAGAAAATATAGAAAATCTTAACATTGGAGTTGAAATGACGTCTTATGGGATGGAGCATACTCTTTAGGAGTATAAACTTTTCTTTTTAGTAATTCTTATTGTATTCCTACCGTTTTCACCAGTTTTTTAAACTTTATGAATTTTGTCCAATGTATTAGGTACAATTTTAATTATTGTTATATTACTTACTTAAAACTATTAAGGCGTAAATAAGTGTAATGAGTTATAAATTAACAATTTTCAAATTCAATTTATTTTATTAAAATAAATCTGAATTAATGTTAGTAAAAACTAATTATTTTAAATTTAAATGATTCTATTGAAGATTGGTTGAAATCGAACGCAACGTAACGGACCAAAAAAAAAATGAAAGATTTAAAAGTGTAAAAAATTAAGTTTATCGAAAATTTTTAATATTTTTGGCATGTATCGGGTGGTCAACTAAGAATGGTGGCCGGCCATATCTCAGAAACTAGTAATCGTAGGGTATTAAAATTAAAAATATAGGCGTTTTAGAAATTTTGTAATTTAAAGACAGTCATCGATTTTTATAACTTTTTATTTATTTATTATTAATGTGTGGTAAAATTATTCTATAGATAAAATTGAAACGCCCATAAAAAGGGAAAATTGGGAGGCAGGGTAGGCACCCGCCCACCCTAGAACCATGAGTGCCCACCCTGGTGCCCCCCAAAATTGATGGGTTGGTTTTGTAAGGGAATTTTCTCGGGGGAAGAGGGACTTGGCTATGAAAGTTTTGATGAGTGGTTGTATGGTATTTTCAGTATTTTTTTGTTGTAGACGTCACTTAGGACAAGAGGGAAGTCGCTGTTTATCGCTTTTTAGACGCGGGAGGCCGGCGACCTTTTTTTTTTAGAAGTCACCTTTGATTTGGGCAGTGCCCACTCAATTATCATCGGGCCCATTTGTGCCCTCCCATCCTAAAAATCCTGGCACCGCCGCTGTATTTTACAAACCCTAAAATAATTTCCAGCATTTTCTCTTGGGCACTTTTATCATAAAAAAATGTACACGGATGCTGTACGATTACTAGTTTCTAAGATATGGCCGGCCACCATTCTTAGTTGACCACCCGGTACATACGTAAAAAATTTAAAAACAAGCAACTTTTCATTTACCGTTTTTCAGCATTTTGGAAAATAATCCTTTTTCCAATTTTTTGAAAATAAGTCAAAGTAAAACCGATTTTTTAAAATTTTTTATCCATGTCATTTTGGATTACATTTAAACCCAAAAACTGCTCACAAACTTGACATTTTCTAAAGTTCATTAATAAGGTAATTTGCCATATGATGCGGATTTTACCGGTAGCATATTATGTGTATCATTACCGTGCTCGCATAGGAAATGGAAATGCTTTGTCTTGTATTTCCTTCCCTAAACGTTTCTAGTTACCTATATTGTTTGTTGTACCAAATACATCAAAAGTATAAAGTTCAGACAATTTGTAGCTTTCTGTATAATGCCAGAATGATTATTAAAAGTCGTGGATAGCTAATTTTGGTCTTGTATCCTCTGTTATTGTAACTAAAAATTATTATTACATTTATTGTCATTATAATTAATATTTTTTGAAATGAAAAAGTTGTGTTTCCCTTCCTTCATCGAACTTCATCCCTAGACCCGTTTCGTCATATCATGACTCATCAGTAGGGCTAGAAGTCGGCTAGTGAAGGGAAACGGTCTACTATATACAGTGTTCAAAGTATTAAAGAAGTCAAGTTTTACGAGTAGCGACATCTAGTCAATGTTCGACAACTCTGGCAATTTGTGCTTATTACTATAGGCTTTGTTAGAGGTGCAGGTACTTTGTCGAACATTGACTAGATGTCGCTACTCGTAAAACTTGACTTCTTTGATACTTTGAAGACTGTATACAGTAGACCGTTTCCCTTCACTCGTCGACTTCTAGCCCTACTGATGAGTCATGATATGACGAAACGCATCTAGGGATGAAGTTCGATGAAGGAAAGGAAACAAAACCTTTTTTATTTTAAAATTGCTTCGGAGCTTTTATACCGACGACTACGGTAGCGCTTACCTAGCGGTAACACTTGGAATTGTGACGAATGTCTTTGCAAGTGATCTTCTCTGGTAATATGTGCTTATTACTATAGGCTTTGTTAGAGGTGCAGGTACTTTGTCGAACATTGACTAGATGTCGCTACTCGTAAAACTTGACTTCTTTAATATTTTTTGTTTTTAATTTTGAAAATACTTTCCATAAACATAGTCTAAAAGAAAGTACTTAAATGATCATAATTCTTTCGGTAGGAAATTTTTGCGAGTTGTCTACTATTTGGTTGGTTTGGTTTTATTAATTTAAGATGCAACTTACCGACTGAACAGTATCGCGCGACGAACAACGTTCAACATAAAACGTTTATTTTCAAATCAATGGGTAGGTACCTACAACTGTTGTTTTGCATTTTTAATTTAGATATATAAAAACGGGTACGCCTATGGCTCGAATACAGATGTTTCAGTTTTAATCTTTAATATATCAATATACAGGTTATTCTTATATTTGCATGTACCCGTTCCTTTAGATACAATCATTTTAAAAAATAATAATAATTTTACTGGTCATTAATTTTTATTTGTGAAAAAAAAACATATTGGTAATGGTATTACGAACTAATGCTAAAAAAAATTAGAAATCACCCCTTTATAAATCAAGCAGTTACAGAATGTACAATTATACAGGGTGTTTCCTAAGTAATATAAAATATTTCAAGTAACTATTCCTTAGGTTTAAAAAACTCATAGTATGTCCTGAAATGTCGAATACTGGCTAATTTGTAAGAAAACACGTGATAAAAAAGCGTTAAAAAATACCTATGTGTGTAGCCGCAATAGAATAACCAGTTAGTAAATGTAGCTGTAATTGACGACATACACTCTACTTTATATTTCTTTTACGATTTTCATATAGAGCGCAGCGGGTTGTACAAAGTTAGAGGAAAATATTTTAGTTTATTATTGAAATTCTAATAGAGCAGCATATGCTCGCTCTCATGGATTTTTTTCTTATGACTTTGTATAACCCGCTGCTCTCGATATAAAAGCGATGATTCACTGACAGTAACTTTGGACCTGGAGTATAGCTACTAGGTCTTATACAGAACAAGATGGGTACCTAAAAACGTTTAGAGAACAAAATGCAGGGAAGTCCTTTTATATTCTATGTGAGCATGGCTATGCGTAGTTATAACCGTATAGGAAACGAAAATATACTAACCGATGACACTGTATTATAATAGGTAGATGAATCAAAATATAAGTAAACAGGCCTATATTGTAATTATGCAGTGTCTCATCTGGATATAAGTTTTACGGGGAAAAAATATGGCCAACATACCCTTCAAAGTGTTTAAGTTGAGATAGATTTGACTTCGGATTTTAAGTAATAGATAAAAGTGTAGTTCATATAAGTGAGTTTTCTTTTGGGATATGTAAATTGTAAGTACAGAGAATAATACCGTAAGTATCGATATCATTTAATTATAATACATAAGTAGTGTTTCACAAACCGAGATTAGATTTTCATTCAAATCTTCTTTGGCTAACTTCTCGAGAGTTGTTTTTTCGACTCATCCCGCGAGAGTCTCGCAAAATGAGACTCTAATTTTTTAATATTGTAAAATTGGCGTACTGTTTTTAAAGTGTTGATAAGTAATAGCACGTACTTCATTTAACAGTTACACATGCTTGCTAGATTTAACGATTTATCGTCCTTTGGTCTATTTTGTACAACCCTATCCTGTCAATAAGATTCATCTATTTTGTTTAAGTTGAATCAAAAGTTGGCATCTTCATGCCATAAGTGTGCTTTTTTATGTTTATTTCATAAATAGTTTAATCTAGACTGTAAAAATTTAAAAACTAGACGTAATAAGACCTGATTTTAAACGAATTTGGGGAAAGAGGAAGCAAAAATGGTAAGTTTTGTAGCGTGCGGTCGTTTCCAAACTAAAAACACGAAAGAGAAGGGAATAACTTGTCACCAAAATTAGTCATTTATTCTTAAGATAATATACCAGTTTTAATTGAATCCATGAAATGAAGGACCAAAATTAATAACCATAAAGTTAATTTGCTTTACAAATGTACGTTTTTAAATGTCTATTATAAAAACAGTTCATTCTGTTTGAAAATTAGTGTTTGTATAATAATTATACATAATTTTTCTAAGCAAAATTGACCTTAAATTATCAATTAAAATAAAACTATTCATAAAAATGTCGGATGTCCATATTTGAAGTAATTTAAAAAATATTTTTTAAGAATACGCCATTGATTTTCCGAAAATTGGTCGTCCATAATAAAATACCATCCTAGTCTCTAAGGGATTGTGGAAATACTCCTTTCTTTTAGTTATTTCAGTTCTTTTATTCAAAGGTTATAGCAAATTATACTGTACACTGGACCCATGCAACCATCGCTTATAAAACAGAAATTAATTTAAGTGTTTCTATTGATGAAATGTTTTATTCCCATGTAGAGTGAGATTTTATAAATTATTTTTAAATTAAATTAAAAATTTATTAACATTAGTAATGGTATTTATCAGCAGAATGACGCAGTCATCCTATATTAACTACCTACCGACTGTGTACATGACAAATATTTTCGTTAATACTGATACAGTTTAAACAATAGTGTGTTCATATGAAAATTGCTTTAATCTATATAATTACCTTGGTTAATTAAGTTGTATAGGCTATATTTTTGCATAGTTATTATATCAGATTTATATTATAGAGAGAGAGAGAGAGAGATTAATTATCAGAACAAGATTTTTGAAAAAATTCTATTATTCTTGTAAATGTAATGTAAAGTTGAATTCTAAAAACATACTTTTGCTAAGGTTTTGCTTAAAATTAAAGTAACATTAGTAGGGATAGATGGGGGTTTCACCATCAATTTGCACACACCCTTCTGCGCATTCGCCGGCAGTGTGCATGCGCAGAAAAGTTTATCAAAAGTTTCTTCTAGGGATTTTTCAACAAACCTAAGTTATTCTACCTATAAAATTGACAACGTTTTAAAGTTTATTTTTATAATAAATAGTATGACTTTATCTTAGTTTTTAGTTTTCAAATTCATAGGACCTAATCTTTAAAACCTGATAAATCCATTTTGCAACTGATTTGCCTGAAAAATCCAACAGTACCTACCAATTTTAACGTTTACAGAGTGATTTATTTAAAGGGTTACAAAGCTATATTTCGAGAACATATTAAAATATTTCCAGTATCAAGAGTTAATAGGTAGATGTGGGAGGGGAATATTATTTACATTTATTTTTGATATTTACCCACACTGTTCTATTTTATAATTTTAAATAGGATGACGTACTTTTGTTTATAATATTCGAATCTACATAAAAAACCATTTATCTGGAAAACACATTTTTGATTTGTTCTTTCGGTTATAAAATTATAATTAACAACACTTTAACTATTTAAAAAAAATATTACTAATAAATTAAGTTCACCTATTACAGATTAACCCTAAGACGGGCGCGCTTTTACAAATTACAAAAGCTGGCGGGCGGCGACACTACATGTCGCAAGCAGAAAAACGTATACAGATTAATTGAAAATAGCAAACTTTATTTCCTATTAGAGTAATATTTATAATAAATCGTAATTCTAACAAAATTACATTAAATCTGTTATCCTAATTTCACTAGAGCACCAAAATAAGAAAGTCTACTACGTCCTCGACATTCGACAATATATCAACCAATCCTTGTAATTTCTTATAACTGAAATTTAAAAAAAAATATATTTTAAATTTTTTGTGCTATATAAAAGTAATGCAACTGGATAACAATCAGAAGTAATTTTCGTTATACGACAGGGCGCGCTGTAGCACGGAGTGCCGAAACTTAACACCTACAAGTTCCACGGCTCACTATAGCATTTAAACAAGTCTTAAACCACCGTGGATTTGGCAAGTAAATTTCCAAATATAGTTCGTTGAGCTTGGCTAGATGGACAATTAGATTTAACTAATAATATTTGCGAAAGCTCACCTTAAGACAACGAAATATGTAATTGTATCTATTTAGTAGATAATTCTTTACCTTAATTAGTCTGTATTATGGGCTAATTCATCGGTTCTCGACCTTTTTTACTCAGCGATGTACCAAAATACTACTTACAAATCCACGACACCTTTTCATGTTATTTTTTAATTGTCAGAATCTGGAAAGAATTAAAAGATTGGTACATTGATGATCCGACAGATAAAATAATATTGTAATTCTCGATACACACCTGAGAGGTAGTGGCGACACACCAAGTGTTGCGATACAGTGGTTGAGAACCGCTGGGCTAGATGACTCTAGAATATTGTTTGCATTTTGAGCAGAATATATTTGTTTTTGCAAAATGAATTGCATGTCTAAAGTTCTAAGTATACAGGATATTGCATCCTTAAGTGGGACATAGAAAACCTCATAAAATTTTTAAATATTAATAATATTTAATAGTAATTTGTAGAGGAAAATCTTATTGGGACTCAATAAGAAGCAAGTAATAAAACTTTTCACCAAGGTTTGTATACTGATTTATTTACAATTTTTGAAGTTATTATTAAAAGCGAAATGGCATTTTGACTTTTCCATTTAAAAATTAGACAGACGTTAGATTGCAGGTGGTAAAATAATATAGGTACCAGTATCCACCTGAAGACGACTGGATATACTTACCAGTTAAAACGTTGTGATATAAAACAAATAAAGACAATGCAAGTCCAAAACTCTTCTATCAGTCAAGAAACATCATTGTCTCCAACTTCCAAACAGACAACAAAATATCACTTTATAAACAAATAATATACCAACAACAATGATTGTTAATGTCAACGTATACCGAAAAGAATAAATTAAAAAATTTGTTCTTTTTTGAAAATAAATAAAATGTTATTAAATTCGGTTAGAAATAAATTTTGTCTATGTACCAAGGAACATATTTAGGTCTTAATTATCGAGGGCAATTATTGTCCCCCAGGCCAGGAGCCCTTGGGTCAAAATCTTTGCGCTTGATAATTAAGACCGTTATAATTCTCTTGATATATAAATAACCATAAACCTCGTTTTACTAAGGCCCGTATTATTCATCTCCTGGTAACTTTACCAGCCAGATAATTTCTATGGAGACAATTGTCTTAACAATGGTTTCTTTGGAAATTATCTTGCTGATAAAGTTACCAGGAGATTAATAATACGGGCCTTTGGTGCATATCTATCTCCTGTTAACTTTACCAGCCAGATATATTTTAAGGAACAAACCCGAACAATTGTCTGTACAATGGAAATCATCATTCTAATAAAGTTGCCAAGAGATAATTCGGGCCTAAGCTATTGACGTTATAAATCAATCTTTTACAATGCAAGATATAATATGTAATTGTTAAAGTTAAATAATTGAGTATTGCGCATTTACTAATAAATAACAATGTTGCTAAAATATTTATTATCATAACTGGTAAACAGAAAATAATTAATGTGTGCACGTTTGGCTACGACTTTTTGCATCGTTGCAACTCCCTGTATATATTTAAGCAGCATCTGGAATCAATTCCATATTTTTATCTTCCGGTATAATGCGTTATTTACGATTTCCTTAAATCCCAAAGGAGGAAGATTTATCGAAAGCAATAATATTAAACAAAGCATGATTTCACAACACAATTAATTATATTTTAAATTGTACTTCATGAAAATAAATTTAAAACGTAATGAAAGATAAGGTATTTGTAAAATTTACAATTTATTTGTTTCTTTACATCGCGCGTTTCGCTGCCTTGAAACTTCCTGGGGTTAATGTTGTATATACTTAAATTATTCCTTAATTATCTTATAATTAATAACATAAATAGAAGTTTAAACCAAAAACAAAATTAAAATAAAATATAGGAATATCTGGTAAATGAAATAGACAAAATTAAATATTTTTCTGTCGAAAAAAAGGTATATCCACTGGACTAGATCATACCAGGTCTATATGTTATCCAGGTCGCTAAAACCGAATCCGACCTCTGCTTCACCCCATTTAGTATCGTCCCCTTTCAGGGAGCGAAACTCCTTTTTTTTGTTTTCGAAGGAAATTTCTCAGAGCAACGACAGAGAAGATGTATATATAGACTGATAAACGTCATAGCGGGGCCCGTCAAAGATACGAAGGATCATTTGGTTGCCCGATTTCAACAACATAGGGCACTATATAAGTGCATGAATGGGCTATACAATGACCCCACATCTATTTGCCGTGGTTTTTGCATGGGCTTCACAATGTACCGTACACACATGGACGATACAAGGCAACAGTTTCAAGCGTCCAGAAGAAGTGGGCATTTCGCGAGAATTCGTGTTTACTTTATGTATCTAGTGTGGGGCCCCTATATCCAAAGCTCGTTGTTGAGGTCGAGATATTGTAAGGGTGTACTTAGTATACTATTTTCCTCTCGTATAGGGATGAAATTGTTTTTAGCTTACAAATAAAAGATTTTTTTTTCTACGGGCAAATACACAACAAATCACTTTAAAATACAAACTAAAATGAAATTTTCATGGAAAAAATGTGTAATGTTCATTCGGAGCGATATATTTTTTCATGTTATTAGTAGTGGAACCATTAGGAGGGCGTAGAAATCCACATTTACTACTGGTAACATGCAAAGCAAACATATTATTAAATATCGAGATGGTTTAAATAAAATTGTGCACAAAAGGGATTTAATTCAATTTATGTACAAACTTTGTTTGAAAATGAAATGATGAAAAATGTTTTTAGGTAACTGACTCTAATAATAGTTTTGTAGAAGTTTTATACTGGGTATAGATCAATACTGCGACAAAGTAGAATATATTTCCCCTTAGAGATATAATGACTTGTTTACAATTAGGGTAAACTGTGCAATATTAATATATTATGGTATAGATCTTATGCTAATAATATGAATATTCTCTAAAACTGGCTATACTGGGTGTCCCATTATGGATGGCCACCGGCCGTATCGCGGAAACTACTGGGCATAGAAACTAAAGAAAAAAATCTAAATTAAAGTGGCTAAAAGAAAGTCCTGGAAATTTTTAAGTTCAGCATTTTGCCGCAAGAGGGCACAATTGAAAATTAAATATTGAAATTCTAAATTTCTCCAAAAATTCCCACATTAAGGTATACCTTTGGTAACATCATTAGAAAGCTTAGATACTTCTGCATCATTTTGGTTCAGGGCTCATTGGCGTACCGACCTTGATAAAAGTGGGGGAAGCTATTGAAAGTATAGTCATTTAATTTGCTGTAACTTCTAAACGACTTATCAAATTTTAGTAAACTTAAGCTTGTTTGAAAGAGAAAGGTAAGTACTTTTAATTATCCTGTCCATTAGTACACGATAATTCCTAATTAAATAGCTAGAGAGCGTAATTTGTGATAGTAACAGTTTTTTGCTTTTATCCCGAAAACTCAAATCATACGGTATTACTATGACATTATTTTTGGACAGTAGATTAAATTTCAAGAAAAAACGTGAAAACCGCAGTCCGATATCTTTGTTTGGTTCGAAGTTATTTATAATAATAAAAGTTTTTTTAATTTTATATCGAAAACTTAAATCATACGGTATAACTATGACATCATAATTGGAAAGTATATTAAAAATACTTAAGTTCAATATTTTCTTTAGTTTCAGAGTAATTGCCAAAATAATAACTTTTATCACTTTAATTGAAGAAGTGATTGTTTTCACAGTTTCGTTGTCAAGCAATCCACGACAAAAAAATAGTTTTAAATCATCATCAAAACCATTTTAAAATTAACAGTATAATTAGGGAACATTTATAATTTAGGAATAATTCTAATATAATGTTTTAAAAAATTGATCTAGATAGCCGTGAAACAAAATCAACCAGTGTCAAAATTAAACCAGTTGGCAACTATTTTAATTTATTTATCTCCATGGAAACCTGCCAATTTTGTTTTACAGCTATCTAGATTAATTTTTTATACACCATATTCGAATTAGAAGTATTGGATGATTAGGTATATGATTAATAAATAATTTTGGCCCATGGGAATAATGAGAGACAAACTTACATACTTATAAAAGTTAAAAATATTTTCTTGTCGTGGAATGCTTGATAACAACACTATAAAACAATCACATCTTCAATTAAAGTGTTAAAAACTATTCTTTTGGCAATAACTCTGAAATGCAAGAAGATATTGAACTGCGGTCACACATTTTTTTTTTCGCAAATTTAATCTACTTTCTGATTATAATGTCATAGTTATACCGTATGATTTGAGTTTTCGAGATATAATAAAAAAAAACTGTTACTATCACAAATTACGCTCCCAAGCTATTTTATCAGGAACTATCGTGTACTAACGGATAAACAATTAAAAGTACTTTCCGTTGTTTTCCAAACAAGACTAAGTTTACTAAAATCGGATAAGTCGTTTACACTGAGAGAAGGTTCTTGCTGTCCTTATAAAAATCTTTATACCGCTTATAAAGAAAAATGCTAACATAGGGGACAAAAGAAAAACTACCTGAGACAGTAAAATCCATTTGGCTGAAATTTCTTTGCTGTCGTAATAAAGTCACTTTATAAAGAATGATCACTTAGCTCAAATAAATAAAAATGTTGTATTAGCAAAGTAACTGACCATCCGCTATAAAGAGACTTTGCTAGAACAATAAAGATACTTTTCTACGCCATCTGCATCGTTATAGAAACAAGAATTTTGTTTTCAATATCAGTATAACATTTTGCTATATTAGAAAGATTTTTTTATTTATTTCAAGAAAGCTACTTTGCTGCGTCAGAATGTACCTACTTACTTCAAGACCTCTTTTTTAGCTACGGTAGCAAGTAAGCATTGCTATAATAGTAAAGTGGTTTATTATGACAGCACCACTTATTTGCTATAATATGTGGGGTGTGGCCCAAAAAAGAAGCCGTATATTTTGTTGAATTTTTAATATACTCTATAGAGAACATAATTTTATGCTTAATAACACATTTACATAAACCAAGTTTTTTTACTTTGGGTACGTAGGTTTCATAAAATTTTGATTCATTTAAAATTGTGTTATTAAAAATAATATTTTCCATGCTATATCAAAAATTAAACATAGTATAAAGCTTATTTTTCAGGTAACTCCATCATATTTTATATCATGCAACTCCCCACGTCTGAATAGGTTGTCAAATATTTGAAACTAAAAAAAAAATGTTCTCTTTATTATTTAATACAACAGAAAACAACTTCATAACCTAAAAATAGTTTCAGTTTTAGCTGCTTAAAAAAAACAATAATATTTTACTGCTTTTTTCTTTGACTGGTTAAAACATATCTTATTAAAACATATCTGTTCACTTTAAATTTAAACAAATATCCAAAAGGGAATGCCGAAAATTTTTTTTTCTGCATCTAGCCCGAATATTAGGTAAAATAATAATTACATTGTATTTTATTTAGAAAAAGAAAGTATTTTACTTTTGAGATATTTTTAAAAATCATACTGTGTTTAAAACTTTGGTAAGTTGTATTTAAGTTTAAGGACTTTTATTATGAATATATAGCATTTGCTAAAGAATTACTAATTTTCTTTTCTCTAAAACTTGACTCACACAAAAATTATTATTAAATAAACAACAGTTAAACTAAACACATAACCTAAAAAAATTAACATAAAACTAAAATAACTTTGGTCTTTTAACACTGATATTAAAAATCTACATTGTCATTGATGTCACAATCCAATAAAGCACTGCACACTGGAAACATTTTTGAGCCAAGACAATGTTTATTGGAAAAAATGAGACAAATGTAGAGTCGTAATGGTCATCAACAACAGCCACCGATGCGACGATTAATACCTGTGGAGACAGGAACGGGACGACTGATGCGCAATATAAAAATTGGCCTAATCAGACTGAATTTGTCAACACGAAATAATCCGATTCGAACCGAACAGTTACGATTTTCCCAATTCCAACAAAAAATTTTGCTACCCCTTTAAACACTCTTTAGAGCGCTAGAAAAGATTTTTTTTATAAAGATTTTTTTCAAAAGCAGCAAACTGCATTACTTTCTCAGCAAAGCAAATAGTAGTCCTAGAAAATAATTTTTTATAAATACTTACTTAGCTGTTATCATAATGTAAGTTTTCTATAATAGCAAAGGTTTTTGTAACGGGTATAAAGAGTTTTCAGGTAAATTGTTTCTTTTGCAATAAGAAATTCATTTTGCTATCGTAGGTTAAAAATTTAATATTACAGCCAAAATAATCTTAGCAAAGAATTTCTTGCTGAAGCTTTTCTCAGTGTAGAAGTTACAGCAAATTAAATAATGACACTTTCAATTATTTATTATTACACATTATATTATCAAGGTCGGTACGCCGATGAGCCCTAAACCAAAATGATGCAGAATTAATTATCTAAGCTTTCTAATGATTTTACCAAAGGTATTCCTTAATGTGGGAATTTTCGAAGAAGTAGAATTTCAATATTTAATTTTCAATTGTGCCCTCTTGCGGCAAAATGCGGAACTTACAAATTTCCAGGACTTTCTCTTAGCCACTTTAATTACGATTTTTTTTTCTTAGCTTCTATGCCCAGTAGTTTCCGAGATATGGCCGGTGGCTAACCATAATGAAAGACCACATATGTAACATTACTGAATTTTTAAAAATTTGTAAATTTAACTTTTTTGGCTTTTATTTGCCATCCTAAGGTGACGTCAGCATAGGTTCTTGCAGACGAACCGTCAGCTCTTCTGGAGAGTTTTAGGAAGATGCACAACGATGACTCGTGGGGAGGGCGTCACGGGAAACAAGGGTCTTTGTTAGCGCTGCCTAGTTTTTAAGAGTAGGTACCGTTGACAGATTATAAAAATTATACAATATATTTAAAAAACATGGTTGCCAAAAAAATCGTATACTATCCTCGTCATAAAATTTCATGACTGTCCCGAGATTATAGTTTAACAAGACGCATATAATATCTCGACAGTAATCTACAATTTCCCGTCTCGGATTGTAATATACTATTATATAATGTAGAAGAGTTTTGGACTTACATTGTCTTTATTCGTTTAATAATATACAAAAAGTGCGAAAAATATAATAAATAAGTAGGAAAATGAAATGAAAAAGTAAAAAAGGGAATTCAATTTTTAAAAGAAACTATTTACTTTATACTTAATAGAATTAAAATACACAGGTTTCTTTTATATTGTGCTTTTATAAAAATTCAGAGGTGATTTTCGATATTTTGTTATTCTGCTCAATTCAATATTTTACCTGAAACCAAAAATACTTCTAAACACGTTCTTCTAGGCCAAGGTCGAATACCGAGTTTCTTTCGCCGGCCTGTTTACATAATTTTTTCTTTTATATGACATATATTTATATCGTAATACGAACCCACACTTTATATAATTATCATATAAAATGCGTTTATATAAAAAACACATAAAATATCCTTTCAGTTGAATATTATGTTATAACGGTATGATAATGGCTGATGTTACTGAAAGGGGGTGAAAATATACTTATACTTTATTATTATTTCAAAATGCTGAATAAATAAAACGACTAAGAAATATGTACGAAGAAACTGAACTTTTTATTGAGAAAAATTATATGTCGAAACTAAAGGCGCAAAAAGTTCTTTACTGTTATTAGCTACAGTCGTCCAAATATCAACTTTAACAATAATTGAAATTATACATGGACGTGACAGTTTTTTCAAGGGTTTTATGGCTAAACCTTTAACTATCTTAAACGGGCTTCAGATAACTTTTTCTCTTATTATATTCTACGTCGTCTGCTCATTCTATTCCGGCTCCTCACGTACTTAAATACACACATTTACTTGAAAATGAAAATTTAAGCTCAGGAAAACGCGACTGGAAAACTAAACAACCCTATATAGACCAAGCGGCCACCTTACGTCAAAAAACTAGGCCTATTCCTGAATACGATGGAACTTATAACTTAAAAGCTTTTCGGAGGACAAGAGAAAATCCTTAATAATATATTGTGTAAAATAAATAATTAGAGTTGATTTTATGGATATTAAGGTCGATTTATAAATTCGCGCAAGCGTTGGCGTTGTCGTTGGCGCCACCTTTCATCTTCAACTTTTGTAGACGTCATTTATAAACTTGGAGTTGTCGTCGGCGTCGTTCCTATAAGGGAATCCAAACCACGTGATTCAATATGGCGATTGGCTGGTAACCGTTAAATGTCACCAGCAATATTATTTAAATAGTCACGTGCACCAATTACAACGCAGTATTTGCCAGCCAGCCGCCATTTTGACACATCGTTGGATTGCCTAATTCAAACTGCTGTTGACACTGTTAAGTTAACCCAACATATTGTAGTTTTAACATCTGTCAACTGTAACGAAGTTACATAATTTTTACAGGGTTGTATACGTATCCGTTCTTAATTTTCTTATTTTTCATCGTATGAAGTCCGTTCTTGTTTGTAAATAATTCATTTTAATTGTACTGATTAATTTTCTAAAGTTTTCCGTCGCGAAATACCGGGAAATAGCTTTTCTTAGTTTTCCTGCACTCCCCACTGTTCATAGTACGGGTCGGCGCGGAACCGCCGTCGCCATCGGTACTTCTCGATGTCGCGCGCCGAGTAGAGGGGATTCAGCCGGGCTCGAAGCCTACCTCAGTAAGATCGTACTGTCTTACAATCAGAGTATCGTACTCTCACACCGCAATCGGTCGACTCTCTAGACTAGCTCCGGACAAATACCGAGACCATCCGGGTTAAAGTAAAAATTAACGGTAAGCAATAAAATGTAGATTATTAATAGATATTTAAACCGCCGTTCTATACCGCACATTCTGGCATTACTGACCGCTTTCTCACTCACACCGACTGACCATATAATGTTTTCTTTCATTCTGACGCGTATATCGGGTTGTTTTATGGTATTCACATATATAAGACCGGGCTGCTCCAGGTCATCTTAGCCGAGTAGCTCTGTCATATTGTTTCTCTCTCGTATACATGTATTAAACCGGAATAATTATTTCTCTGTTTCTCTCATACACGACACCGGACTGCTCCAGGTCATCTTAGCCGAGTAGTTCTGTCTCGTTTTAAATCTCAGATATAGTAGTAAGTACACGACACCGGACTGCTCCAGGTCATCTTAGCCGAGTAGTTCTGTCTCGTTCGGATTCAAGCCACAGTTCAACTATACGACACCGGACTGCTCCAGGTCATCTTAGCCGAGTAGTTCTGTCTCGTTTTAAATTTCAAAGGCTAAATCGTTCATTTGTATCATTCTCATATCACCGGTTACCACCGCCATTACACTCACACACATGACACCGACAATTTCGTATCTCTTTTCCTCTCACATGCAGAACCGGACTACTCCAGGTCATCTTAGCCGAGTAGCTCTGTTTTGTTTTAATACAACGGGCCGCAAATTCATTTTTATCACCTTTATGCAAGTCCGAGTTGCTGCAGGAACTCTGATTTGCTTAATGTAAATTCAGACCGGGAAAATAGACTATCTGTCTCTCTCACACACACACCGACACAACATACACAATAACACATACATCACACCGTCCTTCTCTTACTCATACACTTGTAATTTCTATACACTGTTAGATAGCCAGAACGTGTAGGTCCGCGGAATTCATACGCAGTCACGCATGCGTAAAGTAAAACCGATCTACCATTTAAAGACCGCCACTGAACTGCTAGTCGTATTGTCGTTTATTTCTGGAACTTTTTACCGATACCGCTTGACGTAGTAACATCCGCATTCGCAAGTAGCATTACCGCGTTAACCTTTTCTTTCAAACATGGGCCGCATCCTTATTTTCCGATAACTGCAAGTCCGTCACCGTAGTCCGTCCTGACCGTTATTCTATTAATTAAGCTGCGACCGCGCTTGCAGATCTTTGTACTGATTTTGTTTCCGCGGGTCTATGTATTACTGTTATTAAGTTGACCGCCGGACCGCTTGCGAACCTGAAGACGCGAATCTTTAATGTAATCAAGCCGTCGGACGTCAAAGCCGGAATCCTTTATTTTTAGCCGCGATTGGTCAATGACTAAAAAGATACATGACCGCAGATAAAGAACGTATACAATCCTCCTCTCTCTGTTATTTCCTTTATTTTTAACTAGTAAGATCATTCATTTTAAACCGATAGTAAATGGGGCACATATTAATGTAAAAGTCTTTGAATACAAAATGTTTTAAAACCGATTGTTTTATTATTCCTTCGCACCATACGCAGTTGAACGCCTGGATTATTTTCTCCACTGTCTAAAAGCTACTCGAAGGTAACTGTGGGCCTCTTACCACATTAATCCAAGAGGTGGCGCCCGAGACTCCGTTGGAAAAGTACTTTTCGTCCTATAGTCGCATGCAACAAATCACGCATAAGCGACGTGAGCAATAGATTAGCTAGATAGATAGATAGGAATTAATACGGATCGCAAAACGCCTTTTACAAAATTTGGCGCCCGAGCAGGGACCGTACTGCGCATGCGCGAAATAAATTTTCTGTAAAATACCGTCGTACCGAGTTTAAAAATTAAACCGAAGGTAGGGAATCCAGTTTTCGACATTTTTAGGTTTAGGTCTGTTAGGTTATTTCCGTATTATACCGTGGGCTTAGTGAAAAGTCGCCGTATATTTTGGGTATTACCGTGGTTCAGAGAGGAACCCAGGTGGTAAGAATCCCTGTTTAGTTTTAAGTTTAGGTTAGTCCGTGTCGAAAAATGATCCATTGACGTAAATTTTACCGAGTGCCGTTTAGCGCATGTGCCAAAAACATTTTAAGTCCGTCAATTTTAGCTCACCACGCCGTGGCCGTTCAAAGCAATCGCGTACCGTCAAAAAGAAAGAGAGAGGAGTATGCGTTCTTTTAAGGTGCTTACTACTCGCACCAATCTGTATCTAACCGATACACAAAGTTCCTACCGCACCACCGAACTTTTGTAGCTGTCTTTACCACCGCTTCGAAATACTGTAGATTTTCGGCACCTTAAACCAGTATTTTCCAGACCGCTACTACCTGAGAAAAAGCAATAATTTACCATCTTGAAAGTTCTACCAAAATATATGATGGAACCGCTTTATCTGTCACCTTTATATTATTGCCGAAAAGTAACTGCTGCAAATACACCGCATCTTTGGATCACGTCAGATTTTTTTTTGAAGAAACCCACGATTACCCACGTATAAGGATCACTCCGGATGTTTTGATTTAAGTAGCCAACTTCGAGGAGAACACCAAACCGTTATAGTAATGGTAACTCTGTTCTGGAAATCCCAGAAAATGAAATGTGCTTCTACCCGACTTGCTATTTGACTGTCTAGCCCAAAGGAAATTTCTATAAGGAGCCCCAGGCAAGGAACTCTATTGATGGCCAAAAGCTTCTACCGTATGTTAAAAATTACTGGAGCCAGTCATCGTCGTCTTCTGAAAGCCGGGGTCACTGTTGAATTTTGTTTTGCTGCCAAGATGGGACACTATGAACACCGAAGTTTTTTCCGACAACGACGGCTACCATTACCATCATGCTGCTGTTCAATCGTGATTACAAAGATGGGTCGTATCAAGAGTTTCGAATATACCGCTGCAGCGAAATTTCTACCTACCTATCCACTATAAATTCACCGTTAATAAGAAGAATTATTTTTCCATCTGAAGTAACCGACACCCCTAACCTAAAGAAGCCCTATATGATGTTCCAGTCCCAGGAAGCAGAGACGGTGAGGCATCGTGTTTTGCACGGTTTACCACCGCTACGTGTACGAGAACTTGTTGCAGTACCCGGACCACTGGACCAGTCCAAAGAAGAAATGATATATTATTTTGATTTTATTTAGATCCGCGATAGTTTTCTGAATTGTAATTTTAATTATTAGGGACCTTCCGCAATAGGGCTAGATTAAGAAAATATTTTCCTTTTGTAAATAAAAATATTTTTTTCAAAGAAGGGGGGGTGTGTAACGAAGTTACATAATTTTTACAGGGTTGTATACGTATCCGTTCTTAATTTTCTTATTTTTCATCGTATGAAGTCCGTTCTTGTTTGTAAATAATTCATTTTAATTGTACTGATTAATTTTCTAAAGTTTTCCGTCGCGAAATACCGGGAAATAGCTTTTCTTAGTTTTCCTGCACTCCCCACTGTTCATAGTACGGGTCGGCGCGGAACCGCCGTCGCCATCGGTACTTCTCGATGTCGCGCGCCGAGTAGAGGGGATTCAGCCGGGCTCGAAGCCTACCTCAGTAAGATCGTACTGTCTTACAATCAGAGTATCGTACTCTCACACCGCAATCGGTCGACTCTCTAGACTAGCTCCGGACAAATACCGAGACCATCCGGGTTAAAGTAAAAATTAACGGTAAGCAATAAAATGTAGATTATTAATAGATATTTAAACCGCCGTTCTATACCGCACATTCTGGCATTACTGACCGCTTTCTCACTCACACCGACTGACCATATAATGTTTTCTTTCATTCTGACGCGTATATCGGGTTGTTTTATGGTATTCACATATATAAGACCGGGCTGCTCCAGGTCATCTTAGCCGAGTAGCTCTGTCATATTGTTTCTCTCTCGTATACATGTATTAAACCGGAATAATTATTTCTCTGTTTCTCTCATACACGACACCGGACTGCTCCAGGTCATCTTAGCCGAGTAGTTCTGTCTCGTTTTAAATCTCAGATATAGTAGTAAGTACACGACACCGGACTGCTCCAGGTCATCTTAGCCGAGTAGTTCTGTCTCGTTCGGATTCAAGCCACAGTTCAACTATACGACACCGGACTGCTCCAGGTCATCTTAGCCGAGTAGTTCTGTCTCGTTTTAAATTTCAAAGGCTAAATCGTTCATTTGTATCATTCTCATATCACCGGTTACCACCGCCATTACACTCACACACATGACACCGACAATTTCGTATCTCTTTTCCTCTCACATGCAGAACCGGACTACTCCAGGTCATCTTAGCCGAGTAGCTCTGTTTTGTTTTAATACAACGGGCCGCAAATTCATTTTTATCACCTTTATGCAAGTCCGAGTTGCTGCAGGAACTCTGATTTGCTTAATGTAAATTCAGACCGGGAAAATAGACTATCTGTCTCTCTCACACACACACCGACACAACATACACAATAACACATACATCACACCGTCCTTCTCTTACTCATACACTTGTAATTTCTATACACTGTTAGATAGCCAGAACGTGTAGGTCCGCGGAATTCATACGCAGTCACGCATGCGTAAAGTAAAACCGATCTACCATTTAAAGACCGCCACTGAACTGCTAGTCGTATTGTCGTTTATTTCTGGAACTTTTTACCGATACCGCTTGACGTAGTAACATCCGCATTCGCAAGTAGCATTACCGCGTTAACCTTTTCTTTCAAACATGGGCCGCATCCTTATTT
Organism: Polydrusus cervinus; assembly: GCA_935413205.1. Taxonomy (NCBI): domain Eukaryota; kingdom Metazoa; phylum Arthropoda; class Insecta; order Coleoptera; family Curculionidae; genus Polydrusus; species Polydrusus cervinus. The sequence goes on from OW284515.1 coordinate 18,035,341, forward strand.
TCCGATAACTGCAAGTCCGTCACCGTAGTCCGTCCTGACCGTTATTCTATTAATTAAGCTGCGACCGCGCTTGCAGATCTTTGTACTGATTTTGTTTCCGCGGGTCTATGTATTACTGTTATTAAGTTGACCGCCGGACCGCTTGCGAACCTGAAGACGCGAATCTTTAATGTAATCAAGCCGTCGGACGTCAAAGCCGGAATCCTTTATTTTTAGCCGCGATTGGTCAATGACTAAAAAGATACATGACCGCAGATAAAGAACGTATACAATCCTCCTCTCTCTGTTATTTCCTTTATTTTTAACTAGTAAGATCATTCATTTTAAACCGATAGTAAATGGGGCACATATTAATGTAAAAGTCTTTGAATACAAAATGTTTTAAAACCGATTGTTTTATTATTCCTTCGCACCATACGCAGTTGAACGCCTGGATTATTTTCTCCACTGTCTAAAAGCTACTCGAAGGTAACTGTGGGCCTCTTACCACATTAATCCAAGAGGTGGCGCCCGAGACTCCGTTGGAAAAGTACTTTTCGTCCTATAGTCGCATGCAACAAATCACGCATAAGCGACGTGAGCAATAGATTAGCTAGATAGATAGATAGGAATTAATACGGATCGCAAAACGCCTTTTACACAACTTGACATGATATAAATTAGGCAATCCAACGATGTGTCAAAGTGGCGGCTAGATGGCAAATACTGCTTTGTAATTGGTACACGTGACCATAAAAATAATGTTGCTGGTGGCATTTAACTGGTGACTCAATGCTTTTTGCCATCCAACCGCCATATTGAATCACGTGGTTTGGATTCCCTAATAATAAAATACTATTGGCTTGACGTCATTACTACGAACGCCAGCGCTACAAAGTTAAGGCTGGTCCAAGTCAATGGCTCCCGATGGCCACGCGAACGCCTGCGACGTTTATAAACCGATTTATTATATTTCTATTGTTTTAATTTCTAGCGCCAACGCCAGCGCAAGCTTCGACTTTAACTTAGAGTTTATTATTCCAGCTTTAAACTATTCGTTCATACCATACTCTATATTTTATTTAATTATTATACTTACTTTTTACTGTGATGCCTGTAGAAATATATAATTAAGGGCAAAGAAAGTGGCACGTGGGGTGCAAAGTTCGAGGGTCGACCAGTATCACACTGTATTTTAAGACCAATACTTTTTTTATTAAGCGTACCCCGGTCCAGGAATCGATCCCGGCTCACCGCAGTCGAATGCGACGACTCTACTACTGAGCTGCTCTGTCGCCATAGACAAATTGCTCCGCTTACAGCTTATTGGGTGCCTAGACAAAGGCTAAGATTTATGGATCACAAAATGCTTTTATTTCTACGGCTACCGGTCATATCTTAAACAGTCCGTCAAAAATAATCTAAAAAAATATCTGTTACTTCTTTAGATAGAGTTGTCTGTCAGCGTTTAGAACCGCCATAGATATCTCTGTTCTTATATTATTGTTTACGGTTTCCATTGCGGTATATTTGCACTGGCAATTCAATTTTTTATTTTTCTATATTCAAGATTTATTGTTCTGTTTGCACGTTTATTTGTATTATTGTTTATTAATCAAGGTAATATGGATTATTCCATTTGACCAATAACCAAAATTGTTTGCTTCGAATGTGCAAAAAATAAGTATGTTTCATATGATCTATAAGTACTGAGTAATTAATAGAATCTAGGTGACTTATATGTGCAAAGTTGTAAATTTGAAATGTTTGCCGTTATTTTTGTATGTATCCAGTTAGATTAAAATACCACGTGATACCACTTTGGTGTAATGGTAAAGGCCAATAAGTTAGAATAACATTGGTTAAAAAATATATTTGTACGTTTTTAATAAATATATTTATTTTCACTGCTCCACAACGTAAATTTAGCTCTACCGGCAACCGTAATTACATGGTTACCTTAATAATTTCTAGTTTTATGAAACAATAATGAAACTAAAATTGGGTTAAGCTGTAAACACAAACTATTATTTATCCCAGCATTTATATTTCCGGATAATAAATTACAATTTTCTTTATTATGTCAGCAAACTCGGTAATAATTTTAGTGGAAATGCATTTTGATAAATAATTCTTACTTTTATTTCATTTTTATGCAAATATTTTAAATTTATGAAAAGAATGTTTTAAATTTTAAATAGAACCTATACATTTATAAGTTTGTGTTAAAACAAAAATTTCCTCGCAAAGACGTTAAACATTCGACCCGCCAGCATATCAAATGACTTTGGAAATTCTATACAATCCACGAAGGTCTATATGATGTCAACTTGAAGTTCGCAAGTTGTTCTGATGATAAGATATGAACACGTGCACTCTACTGAAGAGAACAAAACAGTTCGAAACCGGTATAACGACAAATTTTGCTTTTTATACGGAAAATTTTATTTTTTATTACTTTTCTGTGGTTGTCATTAAAAATCTGTAACAGAACCCTTGCGTGTTGAAGTGTAGGTATCTGTAAATAAACTAAAAATGTTTACTGTTAGGCTATTTGACTTATCAGTAAATTCTTTTCGTGAATCAAGCAAAACTAATTAAAATGTTCCTGCTGGTGACCTTCATGCCTTTTTTTAATAAAGGGGAAAATCGATAAATTCCTGTATACAGTGCGTCTACGGATGAATTTCTGGTATACTTGTAAAGTTTGTTATTTTGAGTTTTTCGAAAAAAAGTCATTCTTCATAATTTAATTTGCTTGTTGATAACTACAATTTACATTTAAAAACTCTGATTTTGTTCTGTTGTGGTTTCCAAGATATTTAATAAAATAGACCTAAAACAGACGCATATGTTAATTGCTGTCTGTGAAATTTCGGAAAAGAATGGGCAATGCGTTGACGTTGGAGGGGTTCATGTTAAATAAGACTTTGCTGTTTGTCATTAAACTACGTGTTATAATGTAGAATAAAGATTTTTCTTTCACTTCGTCAAATCAATCCCTTGACGCGATTCGATTTGTCATATCATGGCTAATCAACGGAGCTAGGATCTGACGTACTTTAAACTAGTTAAGCAGTTTTGGTAAAATCCACTAGCAAGTTGTACATGGAGAGATCTCCAGTGTCTTTGTTAAACACGCTTGAATGCAATAAGATAAATAAAAATTGATTTTTTCCTGACAACAGTTCATTAAAAAAAAAATAATTTTAAGTTTATATTTTATATCAAATATCTTGGAAACCAAAACTTCCGTGAATAAACTTTAATTGACTTTTCGATTTTTTCTTTTGAGCTTCTTTATTCTGATGATGAAATAAAAGTTTGTACTACAAGAGTGGATATGATGTTCATATTGCACGGGGAAGTAAATTGAGCACGACGCTGTAGGCGGAGGGAGTGCTCAAACTTTTAAGCGCAATATGGACAATTCACTCGAGTTGTACAATATATTTTTTCTACGACTCAATTTCCGAGCTTCATAACAACAATTAACTTATCATTATAGTTGGCCGTGCACTTGTGATAAAGAAAATAAAAAAACAATTAAAGAAAACCTCTTTTCCTTGGCAAATCTACCAACCAAATTACACTGTAATATATTTGACCCAAATAGATCATTTCTTATATTTATACAAAACTGAATATATCTATCTTTTTCACATTCGGCCTTTTGAAAAGCAAACAATATTTATTAATAAAAATGAACAAAGTATTTTTCTTAATTATAACCAGTGGGATTATATGTTTTGCTGAACTGGATTCTTGGTTGACTGCTTGCAACGCAGAAACATCAGCAAAAGAGCTGTAAGATTCGTTTTGGTTTCTTTCTAATTGACCACTATGATTGGTCAATTTCACATCCATCCATAATATGGATATGAAATTATACCTGTTCAGTTAATAGAAAAAGCCTACTTATTTAATCAGTTTAGTATGAAGGAAACAGAAAATAACATCGATGTGGGAGTAGAAAAAATGTTTAATTTTGCAAATCCAAATTTTTATTTACAAGCCTCAGTAAGTAATAATTATAAAATTTAACACATTTTTTTTATTTTTTTTTGCTGGGGTTGGCGGAAGAGCCAGTATACTTACAGCCGTATTCACCATCTTTAACTCAACAGTCTGATAGTTATATATACTTAGGCCTATATAGGGCCCATTGTATCCCCCATCGTCTGGGTAATGTCAGCCAGACGGGACCTACAGCTTAACGTGGAATCCGAACCACGTGTGTGTACTAGTTATCCTTTTTACTCCTCCAGAGGTCCATGACGCCACTCTCGGTTTCGATATCAGGAATCACTAGTAACATAGGTACTGCATTCTTAAATCCACTGAATTTCGGACATACCTTTTTTTTCATTGTATCGGGTGATTCAATAAGAAAGGTAGCCGGCTATATCTCGTAAACTACTGGGCATAGAAACTCGGAAAAAAAATGATAACTAAAGTGGCGATGAGAAAATCCTGGAAATAATTTTTAGTTCCGCATTTTGCTGCAAGAGGGCGTAATTGAAAAGTAAATTTTAAAATTATACATATTTCCGAAAATTCCACATTAAGGTATATCTTTGGTAACACCATTAAAAAGCTTGGACAATTCTGCATCATTTTGGTCTTATGCTCATTGGCGTACCGACTTTAATAAGAGTGGGGGGGGGGGGGGAGCTGAAAGTGTAATCTTTTAAATCGCTGTAACTTATAAACGACTTATCCGATTTTAGCAAACTAAAGACTGTTTGGAAGAGAAATGTATGCACTTTCACCAATCGTATTTAGTAATAGTTCTCAAAAAAAAAATACTAGGGGGCGCAATTTGTAATATTAACACGTTTTTTGATTTTACTCCGAAAAAATAAATCATACGGTATAATTTTGATACCATAATCGAAAAGTAGATGAAATTTGCTGGGAAAAATATTTAAACCGCAGCTCGATATCTCCGTTCGTTTCAACGTTATCGCCAATAGAATAATTTTTAAAACTAAGCAATTATATATTTTTTAGAAAAAAAGTGGTACGCTACTGATATTTTTCCATGTGGATATTATTTCTGATTAGCCTGGTCAATTCTGCATAAAAATGGTCTCTTGCGTTTTTCTCCTCAGGCACACCGTTCTTAATTAAAATAATATATAATTATTACTATTATTATTATTATTATTATTATTATTATTATTATTATTATTATTATTATTATTATTATTATTATTAACATTGATAAAGAAAAATTTTGTTTTATAAAAATTGTTGGAAATGACCACCTTCACTTAATTTAATCTAATTTAATTTAATTATTTTAATTAAGAACGGTGTGCCTGAGGAGAAAAACGCAAGAGACCATTTTTATGCAGAATTGACCAGGCTAATCTAAAAATAAATTTTTATCGAGGGCTTGTCCATGCACCGGATGCACTTAGGCCAGGTTTGACCCATTGTGCTCACCCTGTTTGGTTGTTAGACCCACTCCGTGATCCCACTTCCTTGCACTAGTTGTGGAGGTCAACTGGAGAGAGGGCGAGGATGTCCTCTGGTTCTAGTTTTGTTTGCCCAAGTATCTATTGCTTCTTCCGATCCAGTAAATGGCAATTGCAAACTATGTGCTGTATTGTTTCCCTGTCTTGTCCGCATAATTGGCAGTCAGGGTCTTTATTGTACAGTTGCATTCTGTGCAGATGGTTCTTGACAGCCATGTGTCCTGTCAGACTTCCTGTAATGGTTCTCAGCTGGTTCCTGTTCATTTGAAGCAACTGTTTCGTAAATCTTGGGTCTGAATCCCCAATGAAGCGTTTGCTATGGTGTAATCCTTGTCTATTGCTCCAGTGGATTTTGTGTTGTTAAATTTTTGTTATTCAGAAATTATAAACAAACTTTTAGACGACGTCAAGTTTTATACAGTGACTAAATCTCTGGATTCTCGGTATATGTGAAACACCTTTTTTATTATTGATTCCACAGAAAATTTAATTCTAGATAAAAGTTTCTGCGTCCCCTTAACCTAAAAAACCGCTCATTAAAATTTAAAACAAATTGTCGAGCATACGAGGGAAATTCCATTTTTTAAAAGTTGCTCAAGAGTACTCTTATTTTATATACAATTTTTAGTTGTATAAGTTGTTTGGAATTAAAATGCATGTCCGAATACGAAGTCAAAATATTTATATACGTATTAAAAAAAAAGTATCTAAACATGTTTCATTTAGGGTTTATGGAAAAAATAAATAATTGAAATTAGATTTATACTAAAACACTGTACAGAGTAGCCCATCACCCACAATTATGAATAAATGAAAATACGTTTGGATAGTTCTAAAGGGGGGCATTTTTCTTGTTATTTTTATTCCCTTCCCCCACCCCCCTCTTGCTTGAACCCGTACGAAAATGTGACTATAAAATAGCAAAAAAATAGGCCACCAACTATCTGATGTATTTTGCAAGCAAAAAGGAGAATTTTTTAGTTGCAACTAATGTAATTTTAAGTAAATGTGTGGAGTTGTTTGTACACTGTGTTCTAAAGAAAGGAACAACGTTGTATTTTAGTGTAACTGTTTATTATTACTGACGCCAAGCGCTTTCGGCCTTATTTACTTAAGGCCATCATCAGGGCTTAACCTAGTCAAAAAGAGTTTTAAAAACAATGCTTAATAGATTTTTGTGGTACATAATTTATGTTTAGACAATAACCTAAACTTGGGCAAATGTCAACTTCTCTTGTTATTTCAAACGTTGTTTATTCATAATAAAAATGTTAAATTTTGGTGAAATATTTTACTAGATGCGAAATTTTCTTGCCGAATCTAACTATAACTTGAATTATAATTTAGGAAATTTTTCCTCAGTCGCGAATTTTTTAAGAAAATTCATTTCCGAAAATAATTTATGCTCTAGGCAGATTGAAAGAATTATTTAACGCATATTTGTTAAAAAAATCCACAAAATGAACGGTTTCAGAGATTTATCCGCTTTCAGCTTTAATAAATTGCGCTACGACGCGAGACGCTTACTATTCTTATATATAGCTAGCCCGTCAAATCTTAAATTTCACCCTCTTACCAAAGAGGGTCTTTCCTCAATTTAATCGAATTATTATTCTTGTTACAATTTAGTTATTTATGACGCACGTTTTATTAGACATACATGACCTAAATGTACATGATACGCATAATTTAGTTTTTATTTTGTTGAAAATGTAATGTTCGAAGCTTTTACCAAATGGTATTAATGCACGTACAACCTTAAATACGCTTTTATCCAATTTATTTGTTAACCTTATATTAACCGCTGGACAACATTAACAAAACATTAAAAATTTGACACATATTTTTTATTCTACAGTAAAGTTTATACAAAAATATAAAACAGTGTATCTCCTCTAACAACAGGAACAATGAAGTAAAACAAAAATGTATGATGTTGCGTTAATATTGTCCAATAATTATAATAAAGATATTTATTTGTGCCAAAAACAACAACAATAAATTGTATGTAATAAAATGAATTTGTAAAAATTATACTATAAATTAAATAACTAAACATTGGTGACACTAATATGCCAGTTGGCACAAAAAGGTAGGATTTTGATTATTTAGTCGTCCAATCCGACCCTAAGACAATGTTTTTAAAAATGATGTTTAAAAGTAGAATGTAGGGTTTATAATATAACATTATATTTATACGGTTTGTGCCTACTTAAAGGAGGTTCAATTCATTCATCCTTTTGATCATTTTAAATTTTTAACATGGTTAACCACATCAATGGAAAATAAATATCAAGTTAAAATTACCTCTTTTATTTTAGAATAAACTTATTTTTAGATTTGGCTGTAAAAAAACTAATTGGTTTTATATTTCCACCTTTAAAAACTATATATATTAATGCGATATGTAACTAAACGAACCAATGGCTTAAAATAGAGAGAACAATGATAAATGGTCTCAAAAGCTAATACAGGGGACTAAAATTTCGTTACAGGTTGCCCTAGATTTTAGCACATCAGTGAATTTCAAAATTTGGATCCCTCTAATATTATGAACAGCGATCGATTAATTTTGGTGTTGTATAATTTTAACCCACCACTTTATTAAAAAAGAATTCAATTAGTGTTAAAATAATAATTGTAATAATATATAATCTAAAATACACAGTGGGACACATTTTTTAAAAACAATATTCGCGGATGAAAACATATTAGGTAACTTAAAATGTAAACAAAGTTTGAAATACAAAAATTAAATGTCAAAACCCTATAAGGACTAGGATCTTCATTGATTAAAATTTTAAGCGAGGCTAGGCCTATAAGTTCTCTTAATTATTGATAAAACATTAGCTTAAAACTAGTACATTATGTTCGTGTTGTGTGAGGGGTTTGAACCTGGGTCCCTCATTGTCGTGGTAGCCTGTATGGACCTGCCTGGTGTTGTGGTTGGTGTGAATGGCGGATTAGCGGGTTCTGGCTTTGTTCTGCTATGTTAAAGTAATTGTTGCTGGTGTTCGTGATGTAGTCTTGAATCGTTTCCATTTTAAGGTCTCTGTGTAATGTAGTATTACGTACAAACCATGATGCAATAGTTATTATTCGTAGCAATTTGTTTTGATATGTTTGTATTTTGCTTTTCCCCGTCATGCAGAGCGTTGACCATGATGGGGCGGCATACAGTAGTGCTGGTCTTATGTATAGTTTGTAGATGGTAACTTTTTTGCGGGTGTTTAGCTTGCTATTTCTATGTATTAGTGGATAATACTGGTGTAGGCGCCTGTTTGCTTTGGTTAATGTTTGGGCCAGGTGTTCTTTCCAGATAAGCTTGGAGTCGAAGTGTAAACCCAGATATTTGGCTTTTTTGGACCATGTCAGTTGGGTGTTATTTAATATGATTTGCATATTAGGTAACTTAAAATGTAAATAAAGTTTGATATACAAAAATTAAATGTCAAAACCCTATAAGGCGTAACATAATAAAGATCACAAATCCTTGGATAGACATCAGAAATTATTGGCTCTCTTGGTTACCAATACAGACCAGACCAGACAAGCAGCGTCGTGTGGTTTTTCGAGCGGTCTGCAACCTGCTCATAAATAAAATTTTACAGAAGAAGATGAGTTTCCTTTCATTTTGTCGGATTAATACTCAGATGCGTTTCGCCATTTTATGGCTCATTAATGAAATAATGAGCCAACAGAATCAGACAAAAGAAAGGAAGGCGCACGCCACTATATCAAATTTTTCTGACGTAAAACCATTAAGGATGGAGCCTGTGGCGAAATCAGTGTTGAAGTTGGACCCTATCAAAGCATACCCAGCACTCAAACAAACTTATAAAAACAATCTGAGAGAAGTCACCCGTAAAGACACAATTACAGGGGTTTATGAAATCTAAATCAATGAGTTAAAAAGAAAAAGAGTTTTCTTTCGTTTCGTCAGATTCATCCCCAGCAAATAAAAATTTACCTAGGCGTATTTTACATCAGGTGTTGCCAATTAAAAACGAACTTTTGTGACTTCGCATTCTTAAATTTTTCACTAACTCAGCAGACTTTAAATAAAAATACAACGTTTTGCAAAGGACTATTTGGATAACAGCAATTATGTGGAACTAATTTAAATGAAACTTGACATTTTCGATGTTAAAAGAGTACTAGGCTAGCAAATGACTCTGAAATACACATTTCGTTGATTATGATGCTGATATTATAGCCTTTAATGGAGCGATAAATGCTAACTAAAACACAGAATAGCACTGTTAAGTTTAGAAGATAATTAGATTACTATAGTCATCCTAGTCATTGCTTAATATAAAATTAACAAAAAAAACTTATCGAATAAAGAATCTAAAAATAATTTAATCAAAAGAGAGACGTGCTTACCTTCTACTTCTAAACATGATTCCATTCTTCTTTTTACAGAGTATTTTTCCAACATTTTTAAATTTTCAATAGTAATGTAAATTGCTACACCGTCGTCCTGCTGGAAGTACCCTAGGCACATCTTCTCCTCTTCTAATACTGTTAGAGAATTTTCTCCAAATAACCGTCTTTTTGATAAGACCGCTTACAAGCCAACTTTCTAAGAATGCAGTGGATTTTCTAGCTAAAACTTCTTAGGGACCTGGCCCTGGCAAACTACATAAACATTTCTAAAAATTGCATTCGTTTGTTTGGTAACAATTCTTGGACTGAGTTTAGACGACAAGAGTGCATATTATACTCTATGCAGGTTATATTTCAGATTGGCATATACAGGTCCCGTATGATATGTTTATTTACTGGCTTGGGCGTCAAAAAGAGGTTTGAGTGTGTTCAATAATAATTTGCCTCATTTCTTCTACTCCTTGTGCAGTGGAAACTTTAGGGTTTTCGCCATTATTCGGTTTATCTACATACTGTTTCTTTAAACCTTATACTATGTAAACCTGGACTTTCCACTTAAATGGGAGAACACCAGCGGCCAGGTTGCAATATAAATATCGAGAAACGAAGTGACTGACGGATGTTCGTGTTAAATAGATGATTACCAGTAAGGACGTTTGGCTTAGCTCGTTACAGATTTGCGCGTTCAAAATATGAGCGGTAACAATATTGTATGGTTCTCTTGGTTTCGTTTTTTTATGTCTAAACCAGGGGTATGAAACTCGCATCCGGAAAGTCGCATCAGTTACTTGTGTCACTAGTGTCACTTGTCTGCCACTACAAAAGATGTCTGTCGTTCTAGGATTTGAAAGAGATTGGCTCAAATCAAAATACATATATGAATAGCAACCAATTACGTTGCTCCATTTTCTTAACCAACCTGTTAATTTTTTTCCTTGTGTTCGGCTTCGTTTTTGGTATTTTTCATGACATGGCTCTTTGTTAAGTAATTATTTTGAGTTTTTATCACCAATATCTCAAGATCGTGCTATGAAAATGTAAAATAAAGTATTATTGCATGTCTGGGTAAGAAGTTATATTAATATATTTAAGAAAAAAACTCTGAAAATAGTTCCAACTATTTTCTATCGGTAAAGTTCGACGACCCTAAATTTCAATACAATTTGTTCAATTTTTACTTCCATCTCTTGAACATATTCCGTGTAGGTAGTATATCACCTAATTTTGGCAGCACCATGATATAACTACTATATTATCAAGTTTTAAGGGTTTTATTACAATATTAGACTCAGTCGCTGTTCTCTTGTTTTATGATAAATCCTTTAGAATGTTGATGAACGTAATGTTAACCAACCGCCACTGGATTTAGACCTGAACTTGATGATGTCCCTCACCGATACTAACCTCAACCTGATTTATTGATCTCTACTGGTACTGGATCTCGACCTATCATTCTCTAAATTTTGAACTTTAATAATATGACCCTAAACTTATTTGTGTACATAGATGTGTGAACTCAGTTATTTATTTTGTAAATAAATTTATTTATACTGTGGGTGTTTAAAGAGGGTGGTATGTAGTAGCTTGAGAACACTTTGAAGGAGGGTTCCTTGGCCTCTGCTTTTGTAGAGATTAAGGAACCCTTTAAAAGGCATTCTTAAAATACTTTATTTTATATAAATTCAATGATTTTGTGCAATAAAAACGTTGTATTATTGATTGTTTAACTAAAAATAAGTCAAATACATTTGTTATCAAAGTAAATTAATATTTTGATATTTAAAATGTATTTTAAATAATTTGTTTATAAAAATACGTTACAAATCGTGCAGTGCAAATTGTATTTATTAGTAATAAAAACGTAATTGAAAAAAATACTAGAAATTTTAAATTTAAAAATATTAATTTGACCGCCTTAATTAGTTCAAAGCCACTCTGTTTCGCGGTGTTAGCATCGCCATTAATGCCAATTCAAACTCACAGCGGCATCTATTATTTAACACGTTAATAACGTTTCTCTTTGTTCGAGTTCTGTAGTCTAAACCAAGGTACACAACTAGTCTAAACTTGATGATTATTTGTGAAAATTCTGTTTGAAAATCTTTAATGTCTCCTGTGTCATCCTGATGATGACAGTTTCTAAATATGATTACCATTTCTAAGGTACCCTTCGATCATAAAAGCTATTTGTCCGTGACTATCTTATTTAATTTTCTTTAAAATAAATTTTTTTATTTTCCTGTTCACCTTTACCTTTTAGCTACATTACCTTTCAACAGTAATAATTTAAGGGAAATGCGATAAGGATTTAAAGAGGTATGTTTTGAGGACTTTCTTTATATATCTAACGTATGATGATGACAATAATAATAATAATAATAATATACAATTTCAGTAATTTATATATGACAGTCATCCTTAATTATTAATATGATGTTATTCATTTTTTCTGTTCATATTCTTGACGCTTTACCCTTTATTTCCGCTTTTTCTCAAGTATTTTAAAATACTATTACATTAGATTAATTTCGAGAGGTTATTTAAAATCAGTTGTAAATTCCACAAAATGTATCTATGTTAATCGATACACTCTGTATCGACTCTATAAAAAACAAAAAAGCTATGATTTTCGGTCCAATAGATTTTCTTAACAATAATGGATTTCTATGTCAATAAACTGTGTAGGAAAATCTAATTTTTCTCATGTCAAGTTAACTTACCCGCCCATGTAAAAGTTCAATGCTCCAAAAACGATGTTTTCGGATACTTACATTTCAGATTCTGCATTTTTAAAACTTCTCTATGAATAATATACAGAGTTTAATATTGAATTTAAAATAGTAAAGTGTGTTTTTACCAATGGAAAGGTGGTATCCATGTGGGGTAAGAAAGTTATTTTCATGCAAAAAAATCCAGGAAAAAAATGTAAGCCAATGAAAACCATTTATATTATTAAAGATGTGAAGTTTTACGAGTAGCGACATCTAGTTAATGTTCGAAAAGGTACCTGCACCTCTAACAAAGCCTATAGAAAGCAAAATGTCAGAGAAGATCACTTGCAAAGACATTCGTCACAATTCCAAGTGTTACTGCTAGGTACATGCTACAGTAGTCGTCGGTAGAAAGCTCCGAAGAAATTTTAAAATAAAAAAGTTTTGTTTCCCTTCCTTCATCGAACTTCATCCCCAGACGCGTTTCGTCATATAATGACTCATTAGTAGGGCTAGAAGTCGACGAGTGAAGGGAAAAAAATACTAAAACTATAAAAAGGACTAAAAATTTTTTAAATAATTTACCGGGCCGTAAGGAAATAAATTGATAATTTTAAATGTATTATTTGATGACGACACATTAAAATTTTTAAAATGATTTAATTGTATTAGGGTTCAAAAAGTCTCTAAAACCGTAATAAAAAATCCAGGTCCGTATTTAAAAAAAATTGACTTGATGGTGGTATCCAAAGAACAAAACGTCGCATTTAAAAATTAAAAAGGCCATGTTGTAGATCATAAAAAACGGCTATAAAGAAGCGTTTCTTGTTATTTTCCAAAGTCAAAAACCAAAACTGAAAATTTCATTTTTTCGAACGCATTCGAAATATTTAGAATTTTCTTTTATCAAATGATTGAGCCCCAAAATACGCAACTTTGCCTCAATTTAACCATCTTCATATCTCTTACCGCTTTCGAGATCCCCATGCACGCACGCCCGCGAATTTGTAGCACCCTGTATATGTATATGTAGTTAAAAATTTAAGAATAAAAAACTCTTTACAATTAATTTTGTTTAATTTTACTCGTAAAGGAATCCGAAGGCAGAAATCTTATTTCTAAGGGAATTTTATTAAAAGTTATGCGGCAATAAATTCTAGCTGAGTCGACTATGGCACCTCTTTAGACGACAGTGAGCAAGCACCAGGTTATCGCAAATAGTGTTTCACGAGACAAGAATTCTCACACTTTTTACGTTTAGCAAGCAAAGATTAAATAAGCTTATCGTCTCGTCTCGCGAAAGTCTCGCAAATTTTCGATCTCGTAAAATGACGTCATAATAAAACGATCAATTGGCATTCGGTTTTAAAGGTAGTGAGAACACGTCCTTTATTTAACCGTTACACAAGCTTACCATATTTAATGATTTCCCACTATTTTGACGATATTCAGTGGTTATAATAAATTATACCTAAATGAACTTCAATAAAATTATTGGATCCTAAATTTGACAATGCAGAAAAAGAAGAAGATTTTCCTTTTCATTTCGCCAGATCCATCTCTAGACGTGTTTTGTCATATCATGACTCATCAGTAGAGCTAGGATCCGATGAAAAGAAAAGGGATCTCGAAGCTACTTAAGGCAGCACTTGGTGGGACACACCAGTACGAAGTGGCACGGAGCGCCATCTGTGTCGTTGTTAGACACTCTTGAGCATACCAGCACCTCTAACAAACCTATAGAAATAAGTAAATGTTAAGAGGAAATCGCCTGTAAAGTCATTCGTCACAATTACAGGAGTCCCGCTAGGCAGCACTAACTCACATCGGTTTATTAACCGAAAACAATGAGTAAAGAAGAAGATTTTCCTTTTCATTTCGCCAGATCCATCTCTAGATGCAGAAAAAGTTTGCATCATTTCTAAGAAAACTAATATTACATGTTCTAGTGCAAAACTAAATTGGTTAAACTGTGGTACATACATAGGTACTGACAAAAATAATAGGGTACCAAAGCTCTACCCTGGGATGATCCTTAAAGGGGATAGTAATTTTCCTTTCTTGAGTTTCTCCCGATAATGATTATTAAAAATTCTTAAATAATATACCAGTGGGGGAAAAGACTTAAAATTTGAACTACTTCTTCAATTTATTTTTATAAGTTTCTTGGATAACTAAGTATACTTGGGAAATATCTGCCTTCGACATTAGTTATCGATCAAGGCAACATCCTGATCCAGGCAACATCTTTCTATAGCTTGACGCTATAATTGTTGAAGTAGTTACGTGCACCTTTCTTTCGTTCGTCAAATTACGGATGAGCAATAATATGGCTAGACGCGTTTGGGAATAGATTTGCCTAATTTAAAAAGAAACTCGGCTTCTATAGCTTTAGCTTATTGACAATGAACTAGTCCTCGGCTCTCGAAAGATAAATAACAATAAAAAAAAACTGAGCGGCAAGCGGAGAGAGTAGTGCGTGTATCTTTTGCATTAAAGTACACAGAAACGCCAAAGGTAATGGGTTTCCTGGGGCACAGGTAGACAATGACAGGCGATTTCGTTTTTGTTAGAACTCATCAGAAAGCCATAATCCATAACCAACCCCCAGTACAACGAGACTATTCTTTCAAGACATTTTTAAGAATAAAAATGTGATGAAAACCCAGTAACGCCATTAGTAGGAATCAACTCAATGCAAAAGATAGCCATCTAACGTAAAATATAAATAAATCTAAATAAATCAAGCACGGAACGGCCACTTAACCAGTATAGGAAACATTTTTCGCTTTCCTAAACATCTCTACGGTTTTGTAGATTCAGATCTAGATGGCGCTGCAGTTGCCCACTGGTTTGCAAAAATAATCTGCAAATGATGTGTGTAAGTATAAATAAAATAGTGGAATTTAGTTTTAGTTGAATTGATTCCTACAGATGGAGCTACTGGGTTGTCATCACATTTTTATTCCTAAAAATGTTTAAAAATAGTCTCGCTGTACTGGGGGTTGTTTACAGGTCATGGCTTTTTGATGAGTTCTAACAAGAACAAAACAGCCTGTCATTGTCTACCTGTGCCCCAGAGAACCCATTACCTTTGGCGTCCTTGTGTACTTTAGTGCAAAAGATAAACGTATTCTGTCCGCTTGCCGCTAAGCTTTTTTTTATATATTTTAACGGATACTAAATTTCACTATTTTATAATTAACAATATTATTGATTAAAAAAACGAAATGATGAATGCGTCACCCTTAAGTATTGGTATTAAGCATCAACTAAGCATATCTTTAAAACAATATTATTTTATACTTTTAAGTAAGATTAAGTAGGTTTCAATTCCCCTATTTATTAATATATTATTATTTATTATGGGTAAAATAATAATACAGAAAATAAACCAATTTGAATACCAAATTAGAATAATGCAAAAAAATTAATTTATGCCAATTTTCTTTAATTTCCATAAAACTCCATTAAAAAAACAATATCCGTTGCATATTTTTATTTTGTGCCTCTTAAAATCAATAATCTTGGGGTATCGTGTCCTAAATAATAAAAATAATGGTTTACAATTATTCTAGGTCACTTTTACCATGGAAAAAAAATCTTAAAATGCCTTTCTATGTACACTTATATAAAAAATGAAGTTTCAGTTTGTTCGGCTTTATAAGAATATTATTAATGGGGATTTAAAAATAAAAAAATTCTATAAATTAATATTATTTGATGGTAGAGACTTTTAGTTGCAGTAAATTCATGTACACCTAATGAAAGATATATATGTCAAATTTTTCTCTTATTTTAGGAAAATTTCATTCTTTACATGATGCGTTTTACTATCTCGTAGCTTTCTCAGATGGTTGGTGTTAATTTTATTAAATAATATATTTGCAATAATTATTATTAACGTAATAGTAGCAAAGACATAACAACTAAAAAAATTCCATCAGTGGGGTCACGCCATGACAAATTGCTATATAAAAAATGCGCAAATAAAAGCAATGAACACAATGTACCAATTAGATTTTAATGGAAGCTAGTATGTAGCGTGAGGTTGATTTGACGCACCAACTTTTAAAACTTTGGTATATAAACAACCAAACTGATGCGATGAGGTATGTAGGGGACTGAATTAAAAAGCGTGTAAAAAATGGGTTGTTTATATTATTGGTTGAGGAGATGAGTATATAAATTAAATTTTCAAATAAAACTGTACAGGTTTTAAAACATAAAAATGGCCTACCTTGTGTTAATCCTCTACGACTTGGTGGCCACCAACTGGATCCAAGACAGGACGGATGTCGCGACCCTGGATCGGGAAACTGCACAGCATGATCAGTCGTAATTATAGAGTGTTTATAAAAAGAAATGCTGGGAAATATTTCGGGAGCGATTCTTGCCTGAGTTCTTAGCCAACGACTTTTTTGAACTAGTCTTGAGATGCCATGGGCCAATTGGCCATATATAAATTGTCACATGATTAGCGCGTTTTACGTGGATGAATTTATATATCAAGCACCAACATTTTTGGTTATTAAAAATAATTAAAATTATAAAACCTTATAATTGATATGAAACCTAAACAAGGTGTGAATTCAAATATTAAAGATAAAATAGGATTTAACCCACAGGTTTTACTATTTTGCTGCCTCTGGTCAGGGGAAGCCCTTGCGCCTATTGGTTGTAATGCATTTTTCAATGGTAATGCATGAAGTAAATAATTTTGTGCACTAGCAATATTCAAATATACTTAAATAATTGTTACAGCTGAAAGGAAAATCGCATAAATAGGATTATTTTGCCCAATTTAGTCCTGGATATCAGATGACGGGGATTCTAATTAAATTTAGCAGCTTTATTATATTTTCAAATCCTACTTTTATCAAGCAATAAAGGACCAAATAAATATTTTATTAGCTGCCGTAAGTCTCGTCCCATCTAGGTTATAAACCTTCATCCCTCTATAAAAGGACCTGAAAACAAATAAATAATGTACAATAAAGGTAAAAGTACAACTTTAATAGCGAAAATGAATTTTGTAGAGATAAACATTTTATAGACAGAACATTATATTGTTATAATATCACTAATAATATTTTTTTAGGATGCGCACTTTAATGCACCAACAGTTATGGTACTCGTTAACTTTTATTTGTTTTGTTTTAATTTACAAAATAATTCGTTAATGACAATAGTTCCAAATACTAGTCAGGGCCTGATTCGTTTTATGTTCGCATTTTGCAACATTCTTTTTAGTCATTTTAATTTTTTTTTTTTTAAAACTCGCCCAAATCTAAAGAAACGTTTTTAACCAAATTCAAGATATGTTCATTTTCATTAGCGGAATCTACACCTTTTACAATAATTCGTTCAAAGCCTCCAAAAGCCTATTATTCTCCCACGGTCGAAATATGTATCAATTTATCTAGGAAATTTTACACGGGTTTTACACCAAAATTAAAAAGAGTCAACAACTGAACGAAAGTATATTAACCTCGAAAAACAAACAAGGCTAAAGAAGGTAAGAAATAAGAACACAAAGTCTTCCTCCACTGTTAAGATTATAGAAATATTAAGCAACTTGTCTACATGTTTCGAATGCAGAAGCATTCATCTTCAGGAGAATAAATAAAGGAAGAAAACTAGTAGATATCACCCTAACTGAGAAATACAATTGCAGGTTCGATGTAATAATGAGTGGAACGGTGAGAAAACAGGTAAACACGTTGCATTGTGAGAAAAATTATGTGTGTGAATAAAAAAATAAGATAGAGAGGTGAAAACCATTTTTCTATAAGATGTACCGTTCCAATGTTACAGCCTGTCAAAGTCTGAAAATGCCATATTTTAAACGTCAATATCTCAAAAACTATTGAATTTAGACATACGACATTTACAAAATAAGCGTAGACTTTTGTGAGGAATCAGAAAATAATACAAATAGGGTGTCCCATTTAAAAAAATGTACCTTTTTGACACCCGACTTTTTGGGCGCACCCTGTATAATTCAAAATATTTTTAAAATGTGCCTGATATCCAACCATACCTTAAGACAAAAGCTTATTGTCGACCAATTTTATCTTCAAGGCATAAAATTACCCGGTACAGAGCGCCGCTAGCCGAAGCTTTTGTGACATCACGCAATCGACGCGTAAAACTTTAACCCGATATATCTCAGCAATGGTTAGTCGTAGAATGACGAGGTTTGAACCCTTATTCTTAGATTTTTGTGTACTAAAACTTTAGTTTTTGGCGCATACCTCCTTTAAACGCTTGACTGGCAGAAGCCAACTAAACTGAAGAAAACAATAATACTTTTAAAGGTTCGTACAATCCTGTGAAAATAACCCCTCTGCGGTCTTGTTGTACTTTCCTATCCTAAGGCATGTAAAAATGATTTCAAAAATCGCATTATATAAATGAGAAGCAGGTACTTCAAAATGAGACGTGCTAGGCCATTTCTGGGAAAAAGTGTTTTAATGGTGACATTAAACAAACGTGATTTTCTCGGAATCCACATGAACAATTGTGTTAAAACCTGTTTCATATTTAGCGGCAAATATAATTATTTTCAGCGAATCGAGAGAATCCTGTTTCAGGTATTAACCAGTGCGAAGATTTTAGGGCCTGAAAAATCGAATAGCGGGATTTTGTTGGTTTGCAAAATATCACCAATAACTTCCTAAATGAAACGCAAAATAAGCATTCTCATCGATGTTACAAAAATTATGTCGACTTGTGTTATTAAGCCCTAAAATACACAACTTTGCCATAATTGAACCATCTTTATATCTCTTATCATTTTAGAAATTTCCTTGTACGCTCACGAATTTGTAGCACCCTGTATAATAGACATACTCTTTAAGGCCACAATGTCAAAGAAGGTGGAGGAATAAAATGCAATACCTAGACATTTTTGTTTATTGCTCAACATTGGTCGGTAAAAAGTGAGAAATATGGGAAAAAGGTCTCGGTTTTCGGGTTTTCTTTAATATAAATATGCAATGAGATTTTTGGGAATTCTTCTGTGTATTGCCTTTAAAAAAGATATGTAGTTAAAAATATCGAGCGGCCTTAACAGGTATTAAACTTAACCCAAGGGATAAAAGGGGTAAAAAGAGACTGGTGCAAGAAATTCCTGATAATAATTCTTAAGTCATACACCCGTGAACTGTCTTCTGCATTAAAATTAATTCCTGGAGATGGCGGTACCGCTTGTTCAATACCTACTGGTTTCTACTGTGGATATTGCAATTGCATTTTCGTGATTAGGGGGGTTGCAACTGGTTCATGGCACTCCGATGAGTCAAAATAAGGACGAATCGACCGTCATTCGCTAATCTGTACCCAGAGAATCCATTTGTTTGGGGCCCTGCGTACTTTAATGCAAAAGACACTACACATAGTCCGATAGCCAATGAATTATTTGTGCTTTTTGTAAATAATTACGGAAGTTTCCTTCTAATTACTTTTTTAATAATTTTATTAATTAATTAAGAAAAATTGAAGCAAGGCGATTAGACATTGGTGACATTTTGCCAACCAACAAAATCCCGCTAAACGATTTTTCAGGCGCTAAATTTTCCGCACTGACTGACGCATGAAATCGGATTTTCAATTCGCTGGAAATAATGATATTTGCCGCTAATTATGAAACAGGTTATTACAAAATTGTATGTGTGGATTCCGAAAAAATCCCCTTTGAAATAGCGTTTAGAGGGATTTTGTTGGTTGGCAAAATGTCACTATTATATTTTAAATTAAAAAATTGCTTTGCCGGCGTACAGACACGATTAAAATTGAAAAAGTTTTATGCCTCCGCTGGGAATCAAACTAAGAACCTCTCGATTGTACCTAAAGCGTGCTGCCAATTGCGCTACGGGGGACCAGATATTCTCTCACTTACTTCGGTCATATAACTTATTCAATTTTATGTTAGTATTAATAGTCTTGAATCTCCTGTGATTCACAGACCGGGAAAGGTGTTATAAGGGGTAAGGGAACTCACTCACTACCACTGAACATTAAGATCTATAGAAAAGAAGGCTTTTTAGAGGCAGGCGGACAAAGTAGTGCATCTATCTTTTGCATTGAGTACACAGGGCCGCCAAATGTAATGGGTTCCCTGGGGCACAGGTAGACAATGACAGTCTGTTTTGTTCTTATTAGAACTCATCAGAAAGCCATAACCTGTAAGCGACCCCGAATACAGCGAGACTCTGTTTTCAAGATATTTTTAAGAAATAAAAATGCGATGAAAACCCAGTAACGCCATCTATAGGAATCAACTCAATGCAAAAGATAGTCGTCGACGAAAGCAACAATAAACCAAATACTTTAGGCCAACACACCAGTATAGACAACATTTATCGCATCCCCACAATTTCTCTACGAATTTGTAGATTTAAATAAGTTCGCGCTGCAGTATACTCACTGGGCGCTGCCAACCCATAATACAATGCCGTGTTTTTAAAATAAAGTAGTAGAGTTTAGTGTCCGTGTAAGTAAATAGAACATAAGGTTTTTTAGCGGCAGGCGGACAAAGTAGTGTATCTATCTTTTGCATTGAGTACACAGGGACGCCAAATGTAATGGGTTCCCTGGGGCACAGGTAGACAATGACAGGCTGTTTCGTTCTTATTTGAACTTATCAGAAAGCCATAACTTACTGGGTTTTCATCGCATTTTTATTTCTTAAAAATATCTTGAAAACAGAGTCTCGCTGTATTCGGGGTCGCTTACAGGTTATGGCTTTCTGACGAGTTCTAATAAGAACGAAACAGCCTGTCATTGTCTACCTGTGCCCCAGGGAACCCATTACCTTTGGCGTCCCTGTGTACTCAATGCAAAAGATAGATGCACTACTTTGTCCGCCTGCCGCTAAAAAACCTTCTTTTCTATTTACTTATACGGACACTAAACTCTACTACTTTATTAAGATCTAAATTTCTTTTATCCGTACATCGACGACATATAACGTTATTTGCCGGAATCAGAAAGAGATCTCTGAATAGTGACATCGAGCCATAAATAGTTTAAAGTAGCTATGTTGACGTCTGTAAATAATTTTTAAATTGAAAAAGTTTTATGCCTCCGCTGGGAATCGAACCCAGAACCTCTCGATTAGACCTTAAGCGCGCTGCCAATTTCTCTACGGGGGACCTGATATTCTCTCACCAACTTCGATCATATAGCTTATTCAATTTTATGTTAGTAGTAATAGTCTGGAATCTCCGATTAAAATTGAAAAAGTTTTATGCCTCATAAAATCGTGTCTGTACGTCGGCAAAAATATTTTTCAATTTAAAAATTATTTACAGACGCCAACATAATTACTTTAAACAATTTACGGCTAGATGTCACTGTTCAGAGTTCAGGAGACTAAAACTATCAAAATTATTATTATATATATATATTTTTAATTGAGAAATTAATAAATTGGTCAGTTTTACATGGTTGACTTTCTGCTAATAACGAACGTAAAGATACCTAAATATTTAAAAAAAAGCCCTAGACGCGTTTTGCAATATTATGGCTCTAAAAGAACGGAATAACTCAAAACTGCCAAAGCAGTATTTGGTGGAACACCACACTATTTGATTTGATATTAGGTTTCGGAAATTTAAACCGATACTTACGGATCAACGCCATCTAGCGGCACTCCTGTAATTATGACGAATGCCTTTACAGGTGACTTCCTCTTAACATTTTTACTTATTTTTGTAAGTTTATTAGAGGTGCTGGTAGTCTTAAAAGTGTCTAACAATGACACAGATTTTTCATTTCAAAAATATTTTTAGGGGTTCGACTGTTATAAAATGTACATTGAGTTTAAAAATAAACAAATATACATTTTTATCGTATCATTGAAGATTAAGTCATTTTTATATGATATCTTTATTAATAATTATTAACATCATAAACGTACTAAAACCTACATAACACCTTAGTTACTCATAATACATTAGTTACCATAATTTAATACGTTAGTTACGAAAGCATAATATGTTAGATACCAAATAATATTAGAACTATTTTTCATGAACATGTAAAACAATATTTTGACAGTTTTTAAATTTGATAGATACACCTTTATCTTTAACGTCCACGATCTTAGGTATGCCCTCTGAAGACTGATTAATGACTGAGCAAGCACTCCTTTCGATTTCGTATGGTTCCCCAGTGCTTGATCCACTGCCGGAAACATCGCTGATTTAAATTTTGCGAGCAATGGAAACTTTCTTGGTCACATTTTCTTCTAAATACCCTCTAGCAACCTTCCCCGATTCCCATCCACCAAGTTCTTGTAGGTCTAATATATCTCCTCCAGCATTAACAAGAAAATTTGCCGAAGATCTTCTAACGCAGTGACCAGTATACAAATTAGGATTTTCAAGTGAGAGATACTTAGCTATTTAGAAACTTAGGTATTTTAGAAAAGAAGTGAATGCCGCAGGGCTGTACCGTACATTTCCCTTTTCTATATGATACAAACAATCTTTGGTGAGTGACATGGTCTGGCCTTAACATTGCGTACTTTTTACAGGATTGACTTCGCCGTCAAACATCACAGTGAAAATACGTTTCTTGTGGATTTTTGAGTCGGGAATAGTAACAATCAGCTTGTCCTTTAAAACGTCAACATCTTCCGTGGTCATCTTCGCTAATTCATTAGTTCGACAGGCTCCTCCAATTCCAATTAAAAAAGCCACTTTCATCATTAAAAACTTCTCGTCTGAGGCAGAACACACAAATTCGTTGACTTGTTCTCTTGTAAATACTTTTGATTTTTTTGCTCTATATCCAACATTTTTCTTCTTGATGAAACGTATTAAGGCGCCGTATTTGTCTATTTCCACTCTTTCCTTCAGTTCTAAAGTCGCTCGTAACATGGAATATTTCGGCCATAAGGGTGAAGCAGAGTATTCCTCAGAGAGTTTTGCGAAATACCGTTTCTTTTGCACCTTGAACATGTACTTTGTTTCGCCACGCACAAAACTGCCGATATTCTTTTTCATAATGGATTTTAGATTTGTCCGGAAGCAAGTTCAACCTTATAATGTTGGCTGCAGCTAATATATCGTCAGGGTCAGAAATATCAAAATCTTGCATGATTTTAATGATGACTTTTTGAAATGCCAAAATGAAATGACATAAAACCTTATTTTTATTTTCGCATCGCCGTTGTCAATGATACGATAAAGCTTTGAATACAACTCGATTATTAGCGATTTAACACCGTCTCGGACATTGCGGGTGACTCGGCTGTTGCCTCGTCACCTAGTAATGTCCTCGACTATTATAAATCGCATAATAATCTCGTTATATTAATAGCTATAATTTGAACAAATATTACCTACATACTTGAAATGAAGTCGTAAGTTGAATAGAAAGAAATAATACTCATTTTAATTGTGTTTTTATGGTCACCAATAAAAATTTGACTCACAAGATAATGTCACAACCTCTGAATTATAATATCATACCTTGTAATCTTTGTACCATTTACTAAATATGATGAAAAAATTAAATATGACGAATTTGCACTGATGACTCCGCCAGACGTTAAAGATATTGCAGATTTAGTGACTTTAGTAAAATCTGTTTCCATTGCAGTGCAGAGATATTTGTTAAATAAACCAGTGGAGGAGGACTTAAAATGTCTCATTTCCTTTCATTCATTTTATTTTAATCTAAAAATGTAAAAAAAATAACATAATCTATTTCATTTTCGCACCAGTTATAAGTAATTGCATTACACTGTACTATTAAGCTATTTATAAACTTGTAAATTTAATCACAAGAAATCGATACACTTTTACTTTTAAAACTTTTACTTGTAAACTAAAGTAACAATAATACTCTTATTTTTATTATTATAATAGCACAAAATCAATTTAATGATGTATAATCTATATTTTACACTGCTGGAATTTAATTTATTGAAAAAACGTTAATTATTATTTATACATCAAAAGAATGAGATTATTTGTAAAATAACTGGGAATGTTGCACTAAATGGATCAAAGAGAGTGGTATATTTTTTATATGTATCAGATATATGTATGCCCGTTAATATAAATATTTTCGAAAACTGTCTACAGGGTGTTACAAATTCAACATACCAGCATTGGAATCTCGGAAACCATAGGAGTTAGAGAAACGGTTAAATAGGGGCAAAGTTGTGCAATTCGGTGCCGATTATAATGCCGCTTTAAAAGTT
The DNA here is from genome assembly GCA_935413205.1 of Polydrusus cervinus. Lineage (NCBI taxonomy): Eukaryota > Metazoa > Arthropoda > Insecta > Coleoptera > Curculionidae > Polydrusus > Polydrusus cervinus. Next base: position 18,060,123 of record OW284515.1, read on the forward strand.
TTCAAATTTCGAATACTTCCGATTTTATTCGAAAAAAACCGAAATTTTGCAAAATCGTTTTTATTTTTTCCTGAGCTCATACGGACCTGGATTTTTTTAAACGATTTTTAAACCCTCCTACCCTTAAAATGTAATGGCGATATTACTTTTTCATAATGATAAATTGTCCTTGCTTATTTTTTTAAATTTATATTTTTTACACTTCTTGTCAGTCCGGTCCTGGCAACGAATCACAATATTAATTAAAAGCTTTATTTTATTTAAACATTCATACATAAGTAATATAATTTATTTTATATGAATTTTCGAATAATTCTAAATTTATTAATTATAAATCCTAAATTTCAAAGTGATTGCCGTTTTGCTCAATACAACCATCGATTTTTCCTCCAATTTTGGCGACAGCTCTTCTCCTTATCCTACCAAATGCAACCTGTATGCGTTCTTTCATGGTATCTACGTCATTTTTATAAATAACATTTTTATACAATTAATATTCTGATTCGTTGCCAGGACCGGACTGACAAGAAGTGTAAAAAAATATGAATTTAAAAAAATAAGCAAGGACAATTCATCATTATGAGAAAGTAATATCGTCAATACATTTTTGAGGGTAGGAGGGCTTAGAAATCCAGGTCCATATTTAAAAAAGTAAAGTTAGTGATGGCCGCTCGGAGACGAAACAGCGAATCTTTAGTTTAGTAACGTCATTTTTTAGAGGAGAAAAAGTGGCAATGACAAAGTGTCATTTATTTTTAAATAGCTAGTCAAATGAGCTCAGGAAAAAATAAAAACGATTTTGCAAAATTTCGGTTTTTATCGAATAAAATCGGAGGTATTCGGAATTTGAAAACTTTTAAAGCGGCATTATAATCAGCACCGAATTGCACAACTTTGCCCCCATTTAACCGTTTCTCTAACAACTATGGTTTCCGAGATTCCAATGCTGGTATGTCGAATTTGTAACACCCTGTATATGGTAATAATTATTAGTTCCCAAAAATAATAACAGTTTGTAGAACGAGAGTAGATATGGTGTTCATATCGTACGAGAAAGTACTTACGAGCGCGATATAGATAATCCACGAGTTCTACAGTATATTTTTTAAACTCGAACACTAACAAAAAATTATGCAGAAAGTTATTTAAATAAATACACCAAAATGTAAATGTGACTTTTCTGATTAAGCTCCTATTCCTCAATCCTATATTTGATTCCTAATTTTACTGTAAAACGGGTGCATACATTGGTAATTATAAACAAAAATATTTACAAAAAAAAAGTTATACTTGACAGTCAAGGTTTGAACTAACAACCCTACGTACAGAGTCATCCAACCAAGACTGAACAGAGGCCTATTTCTTGAGTTCCCCTGTATTTTTCGTAAAACCAATAGGTATAGCCATCTTGTTTATGTTTGACCGTAGAATCTAAATTTGCCATTTAAAAAGTGACTTGGCTTGAAACAAAGGAACTGTGGTGTAAAGTTGGGGTTTTTTTAATTATTACCCCTATATTTTTATGAAAGGTTTTTTTTTTCATGATTTCAAAAATATATAGTTTGTCTATATTAGCTCAAACCGTTTTTAGGATATGAGCGATGCAATTTTTAAAAAGGATGTATGTGTTGGAAAATAAATAAATTTTCGATGTCTAGACTGCCTTGGAAAACAAAATCATGTGAAAAGTAATAGTAACGTTACTGGGGCCATATTGATGATTTTAATTTTTAGGGCATTTTTGAACGAACACAGTTTTTTTTTAAATTTGATCGCTTATATCTAAAAAACAGTTTAAGCTTATATAAACAAATTATATATTGTTGGAATTAGAAACGTAAGAACTTTTATAAAAAAAAAAAATTTCAAGGTGCTCATTAACAAAACAACAACTTTACTCCACAGTTTCTTTGTTTTAAGCCAAATCGCCTATTAAATGGCAGTTTTAGATTATATGAGTTACCTATACAAACAATAACCATTTATCCAATTTACGATATTGCTGCTATTCACTACATCTCAAAACATAAAATAAAACTGTACCAAAAGACTTCATAATATCTTTTTAAGGAACTTAAGTATTATAAATTATCCCCAAACATTTAAGTAGTGTAAAACCAAACTAACAACCGAAGCGGACGCCATTATCAATCTGAAGACGTTAAATGGCGAACTCACGAATTATCAGTCGTCATTGAAATCCGGTTATGGCAAAGCGGTCATTGGCGTTGGCCCAATTCTGTTTTAGGGGTACTTATCCAACTTTTTAAACGGCCGTTTAAAAAAAAAAGTATGAATTGTTGTTCTAGGATACCCAAGTCGCCCTTTTAATATAATAATCCATTCCATAACACCTGTTATATTAATATTGATGGTTTATATGCTATGCTAAATGGAGTAATAGTAAAAGGTTAGGTTTTATAGGTTGTCAGTGATATTCACCTATTTTTACGATATTAGGTAATACCCAGCAATGTCTATATTAACAAAATTGTACGTAATTAATTTTTTTTTATCTCTGGATGAGTTTTTTCTAAAGTTTTGATTAAACCGAAACATTTAAAAATACAATTATAATACTTTTATGCTAACATAAACATGTTATACCAATTAGCAATAATGACAAGAACAGATTAAACCATTTAATTACTTTAATTGCTGAAAAAAAGAGCAATAAATTATCTTAAAGGATTTGTATTTTAAAAGGCAAATAATGAAATGTAAATACAAATTAAAGGATAATATTACCAGAGTCGTATATTTTTCTTATTTGTCCTGGATAGTATTAATACGGATTAATGGCGAAAATCTGTTTGTCAAGTTCAGAGTAATATTTAAAAGCAAATAAATGTCGAATCAATATTGTATCATGTGGTGATTTATTTTTATTTACATGAGTGGGATTTAAGGTCTCGGAAAGTTGTTTGTATGGGATTATGATAAGAAAGTGCCCATAAAAATACGATAAACCTCTATTCCTCATCCACAGCTCAGCTAGCCCATGCACTGTTTAAAAAAAATTTCAAATAAGCAATTTAAATAAAAAATCTTAAAATTTCTGCTTGTGTTAATGCGACATTATTTTTGAAAAGAATATGACAACAGGGCTAAAATTGATTTATGCACATTTATTTAAATGGAAACATTGGCCCAATTTTAAGAACTCCCTGTGTAAAAAACGTAAAACCTAAGTAATTTAAACTAAAGATCTATATATTATTTAAAAGCTTACAAAGTTTTAAATGTTTACCTTTATTAGTTTCAGAGTTACTAAACTTTCTTCTCAGAGCGTTTTTACACAAAAAAATCCTTTTATAATTCATATCTCAAAAACGGTTAAAGATAGAAATAGAAAATTATTAACAAAAAGTATTTAGATTTTAATAAGGCAATTAAAAATGCTAAAATATACAGGGTGTTCCATTTCAAATAGCAAAGTTGCCATTAACTTCCGGTATAACCGGAAGTAACAAAAACCTTAAAAGATAATGATTTAAAAGCTCAAAGCTAACTTTACTCGTTTCCGATATCTTCTAATAGGCCACTCAACGTGAATCACCCTGTATAGATATAATTTCGAATCGAGCTGGTAACTTTGGGGAAGAATTTAGAAATATTATTCGGATTCACTTAAGGTATAATCTATTAGGTATTAGTGCCAACAAAATCCCGCTTATTGATTTTTCAGGCCGTAAAATCTCGCACTGGCTGATACACTGGATTCCGAGAAAATCACGTTTGAAATAGCGTTTAGAGGGATTTTGTTGGTTTGCAAAATGTCACCAATATGTTAGCTAATTAACCGATGATACTGGCCCGAATATAAAGAAGAAATTATCCATCAAAGTATTGTATTATCCATTGTAATATCATCAAAATAACATTATTTTATGCTTTTAGGATGTAATTGAAGTAGATTCTATTTTTTAATGAACCCCTTAAAATTTAAGGCTTAAATAATCCATTTAAAATTGAATTTGGCAATTCTTTATTCCATAATCAGTCTTAACAAAGCTAGACAAAAACAAGAAATTAAACGTTGGTATATCGATCGGCAGGAAAAAAGTGAAAATAAAATTTTACTAATAAATCACGAATTGTATTTTAGACACGATTAATTCTAAACAGTAACATTACTTTTATTAAAACAATCTTTGCGCTAATTAAGTGCTCCAATAATTATGAGGTTATTTATAATGTTTTTAAGTTAACATTAATGTAACTATGCACGTACTGATGCACTCGATTATAGCGACGCATGCATGAGGAAAAACAATGGCACGTTATTTATCTGGGTATCTCTGTCAATGTTTATCTAATCTCTTTTAATTTGGGTCATAAAAATAAAGATTTTTTTTGTTTGGTTGGTTTAAGATGGGGGTCGGGCGTGCAGCCCGACCTTCTTGCACAGGAGCTTAATAGCTTCTAGTGCGAGCCTATTTTGTTACAAAAGATTATTTTCTCCTCCCACATGGAAATTTGCTGTTTCCTTTACACTTAAGTGGCGAGAAAAGTAGGCTATTCCGATTAACTGTGCGGGAATATTTCATATCCATCCTAGATAGGTAATGAAACTAACCAATCACAGTAGTCAATTACAGAGAAGCCGTTGTTGTTCATAAAAGAACTGACCAATTACAGTATATTATTTTTACTGAGGCTCCGCCTTCTTTTTCAAGACACTAAATTATATAATTTAAATTGCATATGGTACAATTTGTTATAAATTCGTTCAATATAATAAAATCTAGACGCATTTATAATAGATTTATCAAAAATGCAACCTGCTTAATGTGCATAGAAAATTAATTTCATGTAGCATCATTTTATCAGTTGGTTTTCCGATAATTAACTAAACGCTTCAATAGTCCAGACGTTACAGCATTGGACGTGAGTTCGAGCCCGGCAACCTACAAACTTTTTTTACATTTTTAGCATAAGGTCGTAGAAAAAATATACTGTTCAACTCGAGTGGATTGTCCATATTGCCCTCGGAAGTTTAAGCACTCCGCCTACGGCGTCGAGCTCAATTTACTTCCTCGTGCGATATGGACATCATATCCACTCTTGTTGTACAAACTACTATTACCTACGACTACCTATGAAGATAAGAAAAAAAGCGCGGCTTTTTTGGCTAGAAAGCGCCGTATATCATACACGTGTTGAAATACAAGGCACACTATTTAATTTAAACATATGGTGCCAATTTGACAGACCACCCCTATTAATTAAAAAGAAAAAATTTTAGAAAGCAGCAATTGTAAAGTGTTTAACTTATTTATCATATATTTGTCGAGTGATTCAGTATTAGAGTGTGAAATACGCCATATGAAATTATAAAAAATGGTAATAATATACGAAAAATCTGTTACCAGAAAAAACAAATCGCGCTGAAGAGAGTGTCATGTATTAAACAACAAATGCTTATAGATAGCTATAGTGTAGAGAATAGAGCTCTGCCTACAGATCGAAAGGTCACAGGTTCAAATCCCATCAGGAGTATTTGACTTTTTTTTTATAAAAACATTAAATAATTTATAGAATTATTTTGAACTGAAATCTTCTTTGTTGGGTGGATTTTTAAAATTTATCTCTTATAATTAAATTAAATTTTTTTCATTCTGGTTAATCTAGAAGTCAATCCAGGATTAGTTTTTCCTATGATAATATATAAAATATAAAAAAGTTAAACTACAAACTAGGAAATCAGATATTAAGTGAAACATAATCCTAAGTATGCTAATTTCAACACTAGTGTTGAAATTTTTTTTCACAAATCAAAGGCTTTTTTAGTAATTCTTTGTGGTCGTAGGAAAAATAGTCTACATTACTTGTGTAAAAGTGATTATTCTAAAACTCGAAGAATTTCCGAACTCAACTGACGCCTCGTGCTAAATATCTCCTCGTTTGAAAAGTATCACTTTTTTTATTTGTTATGTACTTCACTATTTCCTTTTATAAGGTTTCTACCATGTTTGTCATGTAGATAATTGTCACTGCATTGGATTCTTCCCCACATTTTATGTCTTCTTCGGGTCAGTGCTTTGCAGTTTTATATGATATGTGAGGCAGTTTCGTCCTCTTCGCCGCAAAGGCTACATTCTATGGGTCCATCGTAAATTCTTATTCGACGTAGGTATTTTCGTAAGTGACAGCGACAGCCTGTTAGTAGGCATTTTAACTAGATATGCGTTAAAAGTAACATTCCAGTAAATAGTTTCTTTGAGGGTGTTCCCAATTGTGGCCCTCGCATGGGTTTGAGCAAGTGTTCTGTGTCATCGAGATAGGTGTTGTTGTTATGCCCATCTGTTTGATGTTGCCTTGGTTGCCTGTTTTGTAATACCAAGAGCGGGTTCAGGGCCAATGAACTTTTGAGCATATCCGGCTCTAGCCAATTCATCTGCTTTTTCGTTACCCGTTATCCCCGAGTGACGAGGAACCCATACGAGTTCAACCATGTTGTTCCTTACTGCAAGGTGTTTCAGATCGTTAAGGCACTGCATTGTGATATTCGATTTGAGTGGATTGGAGCCTTAAGAACAGTTTGGCTGTGTGAAGAATCTTGTTCGTGGTAGCATTTTTCGATATTTTTCTGTACACACGTTTATATTGTATGTATAATGTGGCGTAGTTTCTCAGATGGACGCTGAATCCTATTCTGGGTCTTTCCCCAAATATCCCTGCGCCTACTTCGTCGGCCGTTTTTGATCCATTTGTGTAGCAAACTGGGCCTTTGCCTAATAACGAAGGTGTTCCTTTTGGCCATAAATTACAGTTGTAGTTGTAGACCTCTTTCATATGATCTGTTTCCATTTCCATGCGCCCATCGTTGATTAAATCCATGTCTCTTGTGTGCCCTATTTTTACGGGGTGGTGTTTTCATTTCCTATTTGTTTTCATCTTAGAAACGCTGCAATTGGCCTCCTTTCTGACGTGAATATTTAGGGGTGTTAGTCCTAGTATTACTTTCATTGCCGCGGTGGGGATGCTTCGCATTGCACCTTCGATACACAGGCAAGAAGATGTATATGGTTGGCCAAAGAGCCAATTATTGGCGAAATAGTTTTTTGAATAATTAAATTAGACAACCAAAGAGTTATATTCTTACTTACGGTATTTTAAAACGCTCAGAAGTATATATGAAAGATCGATAAATATTTCTGCTTTTGCCGAAATATGAAATAAGCCAGAACCTAACCAATTAAATCAGGAAATATGATGTCTCAATTGCAGAAGGAAGTAAATTAAGCACGATGCCGTAGTGTCATTAAACAACGCTTAAAATTTTAAACTTGAAAATTGGGTTTCTTTGTCATCTTTCTCCAGTTATAATTGTGTAACTACTGTGAGTAGGTCAGTTTCATATCCTAACTAAAATAGATATGAAAATATATCCATTCAATTAAATGATCTCGCCTCTTTGTCCAGTCAGTTTGTTATAAAGGAAACAGACAATATCTATTAGGGAATTTTAAAAAATCATTTTTTATGATCGGTCGCACTATATCCTTTTTTCGTGTTTTTTAAATAAATAAACTATTTTCCAAAAACTATCGTAATAAAGTACTACTTGACTGATAGAAGAGTTTTGGACTTGCATTGTCTTTATTTGTTTTATATCACAACGTTTCAACTGGTAAGTATCTCTAGCCGTCTTGAGGTGAATATCAAATAAGTAAAGTAACTACAGCTATATTTATACTAGCATAACGAGCTCTCGAGACTCTCCTACCTACGAACTAGCAAAATTCTTACTCCCCCTACTTCAACCACTCCAAAGGAAATAGCACATCATTCGTTAAAAACTCTCAACACTTCGTACAACTTATAGGCGGCATGGAAATACAACCAGAAGTTAAACTTGTAGCTTCGACGTCGAAAGGCTTTACACTAACGTCCCTGTAAAAGTTGCACTCAAGATTATCAAAAGCAGACTTGAGGAAAACCAGACACTACAGGAAAGAACACCGCTACCTATCAAGGCCATTATGGAATTATTAGAATGTTGCCTCGATCATTCTTACTTCCAGGAAAAAGATAGGTTTTTCAGCGAAGTGGACGGACTACCGATGGGCTCTTCTGTCTCAAAAATAATCGCCAACATTTACATGGAATGGTTTGAATCTGAAGCAATAAAACAAGCAAAAAAGAAACCAAAAACGTGGCTGAGATATGTGGACGACACCTTCATTATTTGGAATGGAAACGATGACGAACTCATAGAATTCCTACATCACATTAATGGCCTGACGCCGACAATCAAATTTACCATGGAGAGAGAAGAAAACAATCAATAACCTTTTCTCGATGTGAACGTAAAGAAAAGTGGGGAACACCATCCATACTTCAGTGTACAGGAAACCTACGCATACAGGTCAATATCTGAATTACATTTTAAATCACTCAAACAGCACAAAACATGGCATAGTAAGAAAGCTGGTGGATAGAGCAATCACCATCTGTAATTCAAATGAAGCACTTAAAGAAGAAACCAACTACATCAAGACCGTTCTCAACAAAAATGGTTACCCCATGCATTTAGTTGATAAACCATTAAAAAATCGCAAGAATCGGCCAAATACACAAAAGACGCAAGAGTTTCAATCAACACTCAACATTCCGTATGTCAAAGGAGTATCTGAGAGAATTAGAAGACTAGGACAACGATACAACATCAATACGGTATTCAGCTCGAAAGACACTTTAAGAAGCCACCTGACGAAGACGAAACCAACAAGTCAAAAAGACAGGAAGAACTGTGTCTACCAGATCCCCTGCGAATGTGGCCGATCTTATATTGGTGAGACTCTAAGGCCACTTGAAACTAGGGTCAAGGAACATAGAAACAACACGCTTAAAGGAGAAACCGAAAAATCAAGTGCAGCTGACCATGCCTGGACACACGGTCATCACATCAAGTGGAAAGAAGCTCAAATCTTGCATAAAGAACCTCCAATGTGGTGGCAATGGAAGAGAAAATACAAGGAAGCTGCTACCATATACCAGAACCCAGATTGTTTTAGTAAGCCATCATTAGATATAAGAAATATCTGAAAACCTTTGTTAGGTAGATGTAAACATAAAATACCGCACACGAACTAAACTCATGACTGCACCCATCTCAGTCATGCTTCAGTGCATTTAGCTAGTATAAATAGAGCTGTAGTTACTTTACTTATTTAGTATTCACCTGAAGATGGCTGGAGATACTAACCAGTTGAAACGTTGTAATATAAAACAAATAAAGACAATGCAAGTTCAAAACTCTATTATCAGTCAAGAAACATTATTGTCTCCGACCTTCAAACAGACACAAATTATTACTTTATCTGCGTAGTATGTATTTTCTATTTTTGAAAGTAGGGATTGTTTACAATTGTTTGTAAAAGTAAAAATGTAAGTTAGTTCAGTAAATACACAAATGGAAACCCGAAGCTTTTACAGATATTTTTTTCAATTTTTACGTTATCCTTATAACCGATGCGCTAACAGAGGTGATTAATGTTTATTTCCAAAATGCTGCTTAGCTATTTTCTGACATAATTTAAATTAATAGCTTAAACAATAAAAACTCTAAATGTTTCTAAAAGCCGAGTAAATTACTGAGGCAAAATTGATTTGTTAATTAAAAAAATGTTCGTTACATATCTTTATTCATGAAGTAATTAACGCCGATTGCTTCCTAAATGGTGTCTAGTCTCTCTCGTCTAATTAAGTCAGTTTATAAATGAAAACAGTAGAAAAATGCTCCATTAATAATTTTTAATAAGTTTTTGTATTACACAAATATTAACGTTTTTATTAGTTAAGATAACCGGATGACTTTGATTGTAAAAAAATCACTTGACAAAGTTGGTAACTTGAACAAATTGTAAGGAGGGAAGCTAACCTTCTACGTGCAGACGATGTAGGGGAAAGGAGGGCAAAATGACGACAGTAAGCGTATATTTTTGTTTTCTTCGTCATATTTCGCCCTAAAACTTTGTTTCGTATTTTAGAGCATTCAGGATAATTTTAGTTCCCAACAGGTTGCTTCTTATCATGCTATCTTCACTGTAGATTTTTTTTTCGTAAGTTCAAAATATTATGACAAATTAATAATAGTAATTAGAAAGATATTAATTTATAATTATTGTCACAAAAGTCGCAAATATATGCTTTGCGCTTTGCTCCTGCGGATGTCAGTCCTGAGCATGCTGCATGAACCCATTTACGACAGAGGGAATAGGCGTACCAAATTTCATTTTTCCAGAATCGTTACAAATTAAACAAATTTCTTCTTGTTCCCCCACATTATCGTCATCATCTTCCATATAATTTATTGATATGGAGGAGTCAAACCTCATGAGCTTTTTTGACATGTTTGCCTTTTTAATCTGTTTTTTCTTCATTTCAACTTTCTTTTTTTTATTCTCTTCTATCCTTCTTCGATTAATTTCTTTTTTCTCCTCCTTAGTTTTTCTTTCATTCTCTTTTTCTTCTAATGCACTTTTACAGAGGTACTTGTCATATGCAGAGTAAGTAGCTTCTTCCTCTCTTTCTTTTCTTTATAAGCAGCAATAGGCAAGTGAGGTAGACAATTCAATGATTCTGCATTAGACGGCCCTGGTAGTGAAATATCTAAGACATTAGAGGAAGTATTTTGAGATGTTCCTCCTACCGCAGTGACCATATTTGCTGAAAGAGCATTAGTAGCATCTGGTAGTCCAGGTACATTATAGTCTAAGTTTTCGTCGACATTCTTGGAAGGCTTGTATGGCTTGTCTGTGGTCATTGAGGGTTCGAAGTCAGAATCATTAAATATTTGAGAATTAAGTGGGACTAATCCAGTTGCTCTGAAAGATTGCACGGCATGCCACATCCTTCGATCAGGTAAGATGACGAATTCGCCATCTTGCCCACTTAGCGAATTTGTCATCTTAGCCGACCAGGACATTTTGAATCAAGTATTGTATTAAAAAACAAAGAGCTATTATTTCACGAAAACTTAATGGGCTATAGACAAACAATACCATAACATTAAAGAAAATACTTACCGATTGAAAATACGATTCAACACAAACGCTATAAAGCTTATTTCGTCTTGCACTAATATTATACTGAAATAACAATTAAAATGGCGAAATATCGTCAAAAGAGTAAGTCAGATTTTAATATTAATACATAGGCAACTTACGAAGCATACCTGCTACACTCGGCAATCAACCAAGTGGCGCTATCTAATTACAATAATCGGAATTTTCCAATTCGTCATCTTACCCGATTCGTCATCTTATCCCACTTTCCCCTATTTAATATTCGAAATAATTGTAAACTAATCATCTTTTGTTTATATCAATGAATTATTGTTTGTAAAATTAGGGTTGTTAAGCTGATCGGCAAAAAAATTTTTTTTTTAAAGTAATGTTGGTTAATAATACTAAATGCCAATACATTCAAATATTACCTATTTTGTAGTTTTTATGTAAAGCTCTTAATAATGTAAATAAGCAACTCGAAAATGTATAATGTCAATAAGCTATGCGAAAATATATTTATATACAGTGTGTCCACGGATTGACTCCCGTAGAAAGAAACTTTTTTATTTGTGGGTTTAAGAAAAAAAGTTATAATTTATAAAAACTCCTGCTTGTGGTCAAACAAAGCATATTATTTTTTCAAATTTATATACCGGGTGTTTAGAATTTAGAAAAATATCAAGAAATCGAAGAACAAAGTACTCTTATGTGTAAAGATTTTAAAAACCTGATTTATTCAGAATGAAATAAATATATTACATTTGTGTACAAAACCTTATATCCATGTTTTTTAAATATTGATAATAAGAGTACAATCTGATACAAGCAAAGAAAAAGATAGTTTATGTGGGTTTTTACAGGCCCAAATAATTATCTAAAGTTTTTATTCTTTCTATACGATGTATTCTCTTCACAGTCTGTTAGTTTTAATCGTTTATGCAATAGAAAATGAGTAAACCACAAAAACTCATTTTCAATCATGTCCTAGACGGAAGCCATTAGACATATAACATTCTAATAGAAAAAACTTACAGGTTCCTGTTCCTTCGGATATTTGCGGTTGTACGATAGATCAGTTCATTAGTTTTTTTTTGATATAACATGACTTTTTATAAGAGTTGACGTAATGGTAATTATTTGGTCGTTAACGTTTAAATGGAATCAGTAATTTTAATACAATTTTAAAGGATATATAGTTTAGAGATTACTGCTAGACCTCGGACAATCGCGTATTCCTGCTAAAAATACAGGATCGGCTTGGTAATTTGCAGCAAACGTTAACATAAACTTTTATAAATAAAGTAGAGAGTTTAGTGTCCGTATAAGTAAATAGAAAAAAAGTTTTAAGCGGCAGGCGGACAAAGTAGTGCATCTATCTTTTGCATCAAAGTACATAGGGACGCCAAAGGCAATGGGTTCCCTGGGGCTTAGGTAGGCAATGACAGTCTGTTCGGTCCTTGTTAGGACCCATCAGAAAGCCAAAACCTGTAAACAACTCCCAGTACAGCGAGAGTATTCTTTCAAGACATTTTTAAGAATAAAAATGTTATGAAAACCTAGTAACGCCATCAGTAGAAATTAACTCAATGCAAAAGATAGCCAGTTAACGTGAAAACATAGAACCAATTAATAAATAATAAACTTCCCCATTTCACACGGTGGGAATCCTTAATAAGATCATCATACAACATTCATTAACACTTGCAGTTGATGCCCGGATTTCAAAGTTCGCTGTATCCCCATGAATAAATTATAAAGATTTCCAAGTAGGGGAGACTGTTGTACCTAGAGCATAGTGTACCTTAAAACGATGTCGATTTTTTATCGGTACCGTCATCTAGCGCCCAACCACTGAGGTTCACTGCACCCTTCAGCCAAGCCATCCATCCTATTAGAGTTTCAAATTTTTAAAACGTCTTTTGTGATTTTCCAGTAAAAAAATATGTTTTACACAATAAAATACCTCTAGTTTATGGTTAAATATTAGCATTTACTGCCGGTTAATGAATAGACAGTAAGTTTTACGAGATTTTTCTATGTATGGTGAGTAGAATGCCAGCATGATATTTAGTTTTTAATATAACCTATCAGCTAGTGCTAAATCTTCATTTCTCTTGTACCTAGAAACGTATATATAATATACAGGGTGATTCACGTTGAGTGGCCTATTAGAAGATCTCGAAAACGAGTAACCCTATCTTCCTAAAAATTTGATAGCAGGCATAATTGGTTTTGGGCTTTTAAAACATTATATTTTGACGTTTTTATTACTTCCGGTTATACCGGAAGTTCATGTCAACTTTGTTATTTTAAATAGAATACCCTGTATATTTTAGCATTTTTGATTACCTTCTTAAAATCTAAATAACTTTTGTTAATAATAATCTATTCCTATCTCTAACTGTTTTTGAGATATGAATTATAAAAGGATTTTTTAGTGTCAAAACGCTCCGAGAAGAAAGTTTAGTAACTCTGAAACTAATAAAGGTAAACATTTAAAATTTTGTAAGCTTTCAAGTAATACATATATCTTTAGTTTAAATTACTTAGGTTTCACGTTTTTTATACAGGGAGTTCTTAAATTTGTGGCAAAGTTTCCATTTAAATAAATGTGCATAAGTCAATTTTTGCAAATGGAACACCCTATTTTTTAGCATACTAACGTGTAGAGAATTAAATTTCCTATCTAAATGCCTAATATGTTACAATCCATATTTTTAGTGGTTTTGGAATTATGAGCAATTTAAATAAAAAATCCTAAAATTTCTGTTTGTGTTAATGCGACTTTATTTTTTAAAAGAAGCGTTTTGACACTAAAAAATCCTTTTATAATTCATATCTCAAAAACAGTTAGAGATAGGTATAGATTATTATTTACAAAAGTTATTTAGATTTTAAGAAGGTAATCAAAAATGCTAAAATATACAGGGTATTCCATTTGAAATAGCAAAGTTGGCATAAACTTCCGGTATAACCGGAAGTAATAAAAATGTCAAAATATAATGTTTTAAAAGCTCAAAACCAATTATGCCTGCTATCAAATTTTTAGAAAGATAGGGTTACTCGTTTCCGAGATCTTTGAATAGGCCACTTAACGTGAATCACCCTGTATATACCTTGTATGTTCCCAGGTACAAGATGTTAAATAATATGTGACAAAATTTTCAGTTTTAATATTATTTTGTGTCTAACTCTTTTAATAAACGTTATATTGGGTGATTCATACTTAAAAATTATAATTATTCTTTTATTTCGATAACAACCGGTACGTTTTAAGGGTTTGCCTTCTTCTTTTTAATACTCTTTAATACTAGAGCCAACATTATTTTTGGTTAGTTTTATTCAGGGATACTATTAACGGACATATGTTTGTTGCATTTAGCTAAAAAAAAATAAAACAACCTACCTTTAGTCGGCGGTTAATACAAAAAATAAAATAACTGTTTCTAGGTATCACGTCTCCCCTAGATCTTCTTATTGCGAACTTTACTTAAAATCGTGACTGCGTAGCTCTATATATCCTTATTATTATCTTGAAGACTTATCTGCCAAGTGTAATTGCATTGCGGTAGGGCCTTCGGGCAAAACTTTAATCCTTCTAAAATTTTAAGTGACAAAAGATTCTTAAGATAAGACAGAAATGGCTTTAAGCTGCGCCCAGAGAAATGTAACATTTGAAACTTTTATTTTATTTATTTAAAACAAATTAACGTGGTTAGTGGGCTAAAGTTTTCTTAAAATTGATAAACTTCCATGTCTCCACTGAAAATTAAACCCAGAACCTCTTGATCACCAGTCTAACGCTCTATTGAAACTATCTCACCAACATCTGGCACAACTTATTTAATTTTTACAGTCTGAAAGCATGCAACTGCGAAACTGAGCATGGTGTTATTGTAAGGAGAAACACCTTTTTTATTTTCATAATTATGTATTTAGGGGGTTCGTGGGAAATAAATGATTGAACTTGAAAAATTATTTTTTATCTTTAATTACATAATACTCACTGTCAAAACGTTCTTGCCACTCTGAAATATGATATTCTAAGAAATAAGGATATCTAAGGATATTATTAATTCAGGTCTTAGGACTGTTGACCTCACTTTATTTTTTATGTTTTTTCTTCTTTACTTGTTATTTTAGTAGCTGGATCTGAAGTTTAAATATATTTTTTAATGCTTTTTCCCGACATACGTTATTGGCATTTATAGTAATAGATTTGCTCGCGGCAATATTATTAAACTGTGTGTGTGAATAAGGGAGGTGTATCTGGAAAAATCCTGTGGACATTACTATACATTGTTTTCTTACTTTGCTTTAGTTTCCGAGATACGGCCGGTGGCCATCCATAATGGGACACCCGGTATATATTAAGTCTATGTGTTTCGGCCTAAGTAGGACAGGTCTAAACACAAAGCTGACCTAAGAAAAACGCATACAGGTCAACAATTTGAAAAAAAAAGACTAAACCATTAGGTAAAAAATACAATTTTTTTTTTAAATTTTTTATAAAATTGCGTACCTAATTCTGGAAATTTTTGATTTTTGGAAAAAGATGTAATAAAATTTTTAATTCTACACTATAAGACATCAATTTTGCCGAACGAACGAGAATTTTATCTTTATTCGTTCCAGAGATAGAGCCATTTTAAATTCTCAACCCTTCTGGGGACGATGCGTATCTCAGGGTGGCAAAAAATAAGCCATTAATATGACTTACCTATTTTAAAATTATAATATAAGATATTTTAAGAATTCAAGAGTTTGATGAAATTTCTTGTGGTTTTATCATTTGACGTCAAAGGATCTACACATACGGTGACCAATACATGCGACACTGCCACAATAATAAACGAGTTATTGTTTGTCATAAAGTCATAAGTCAATATAGGTAGTCAGTTATTTTATTTAGTGATAAAAGCTTTATTACTACAGCAGTTACGGACTAGTTAGCGTGCTTCCCATTGGTATGCAAGCTGTTTTAAACCAATCGAAAGCACCTTGACTAGTTCGCGATTGCTGTAGAAACAAAGATATAGTGAGCGATGTGATGACAATGACGACTGAGGTTGGCTCCGTTAGTTATATGTAATATATTATGTTTTAATATATTTACATTTATATTTATTATTAATTATTACATTTTTCGTGTAGCCGATAAATCATAAAATTAGGCCAGGACGCCGGCGTCGCGTCGGTGTTTTGTTGGGTGTCGAAAAAAAGTTTTCGCTTTCATGTTGTTTTGTTTACAATCTAAAAAAGTAAATAGTGTTGGATCGAATATCGGATTGCACAAAGTTTTTAAACAATAATAACATAAGTTTGAAAGTTAATTTGGAATAATAATTAAATCGAAAAATTGATAACAAAATAAAGCATATTGTTGTATCTTTATCAAATAAAGAAACTTTTTCAGAACTTGCTACAAAATAAAGTAGGTAATAAAATATAAAAAGTTCCTAAGATAATCTCAGTAAAAGTAAAGCGAAAGAAATAAAATACGATTTTGTTATTTTAGGTATTGGATATAAAATGATGAACTTTTCAAAAATTCAAAAGCTTTCTCATTTGAATAAACACGTTTTTCGATTATATTGTTGCTTTATTTTGCACAAAATACAGTTCTATTATTTTAGAACTACTAGTACCAGAACAGGCAACATGTATTTTCAGTCCAGTATTCACCTGAAGCATAGATAGAAGTAGGAATATTTTTTATTTCTAGATTCGGGAATTTGGTGATAATAAAAAAACGGTGAATTTTACTTAAAACGCATTTTATTTGCTCACAATTATACAGAAGGTACACATTTCTCCGCCTGTCGCTAAACACTTTCTTTTTATAAATAGTTATATACTTTTATAATTAAAATTGCCAGAATAGCTTATTCATTAAAATCCTCCCAAAATTCAACATGTTACGTTTTTTTTTTGGTCAGACTGTATAAAAAGCTCTTTATAATAGAGCATAATATGAAGGTCATGAATAATAAGCAAATTTGCTTCTCTATATCGAAACACATATAATTATAGAGTAAGACAGCTACAGACAATGGACCTTGGAACATGAAACAATAATTAATTATCTAATTTGGAGCTAAAAGTTCTCACAAATAATATTAGTGAAGTTTATAATGTCACAAAAACAAAGATTGATTACTTCAGACAAATAATTAATGTTGCTAAAATAAAAATAAAGCTAGCTTAAACAAAAATTTGCCTCGTTCAGTAAGAAAACTTAATGGAAGAAAAGTTTTAAGATAGATAGCTTGAAATTCTCGGCTTTTTTTGTCAAAGATTGCAAACAATGACGTATCAAAGCGGTATATTTTTAACTTGCTCCAGGGGCTAGAGACATAAAACTCTCCTAATTAGAAAATCCACTTTTTTAGATCACTTTAATCTATTTTTCACTCGGTAGGCCTTGGCCAAAAGATGACACTAAAAACTAATACTTTTTGGATAAAAGTGATATTCGCCTGTTAATTGTTAATAAATTAAAGCAAAATTGATAAAAAAAAAGTATTATATTAGCTCAAAAAATATAGTCATGGAAATTTCAATCCAAGTGATTCTAATATATTTATATAGCCTTTATATAAACGATATGTGCCAACTTAAACATATTGCACGAATGTAAATCAAACATTTATAAAGTTAAAGACGAAGATTTTCCTTTTCACTTCGCAAGATCCATCTCTAGACGCGTTTCGTCATATCATGACTCATCAGTAGAGCTAGGATCCGACGAAAAGAAAAGGGATCTCGAAGCTACTTAAGGCAGCACTTGGTGGGACACACCAGTAAGATGTGGAACGGAGCGCCATCTGTGTCGTTGTTAGACACTCTTGAGCATACCAGCACCTCTAACAAACTTATAGAATGTTAAGAGGAAATCGCCTGTAAAGACATTCGTCACAATTACAGGAGTCCCTCCAGGCAGCGGGTATAAAGTTGTTTCAGAAATAGTATCTCGGATTAAGACTTTTCCCGCATTTCACAACATTATAACAAACAACAAATTTATAATCTGTAAATTGATTCCCTTTATTCGTCAAATACATCACTAGAGGGGCTTCGCCATATCATGGCTCATTAGTCATCAGTAGGTCTTGAAGTCGGCGAATAAGGAAAAATAATCTTCTATTAAACAGTTAAAAGTAAAACTCAATGGTAAGATATTGCGAGTAGCGACATCTAGTGTCGTTATTAGATACTTTGAAAGCATACCTTCTCTAATGCCCGCCTTACACTAGGACACTTTTTAATATAATTGCAGCAACTTTTATAGTGCGCATGCGCATTTCTACTGTCTGATCACCTGTTGCTGTTATGTCATGTCCTGGTGATAGGATTGGTTCTAATTTTATTTCAATAAATTGCATGTCCCAGACGTCCAAGTGTGAGACGGGCATAACAACTCTTATAGAAATAAGTAAAGTTAGCGGCAAGCGGACAAAGTAGTGCGTCTGCTTATTGCATTAAAGTACAAAGGGACGCCCAAATAATGGGTTTCCTGGGGCACAGGTAGACAATGACAGCTGTTTCGTCTTTATTAAGAAAGCCAAAAATTGTAAGCAAATTAAGAAATAACGATAATACCATTTCAAGAGTTACTTAAGAAATAAATAAGTGGTGAAAACACAGTATCTCCAATGCAAAAGACAAAGTCACCGGACATCAAAGAAATCAAGAATTAAAAAAACACCAAGACACGGTAGGCTACACATCTAGTATGGAAAACAAACATGTAGCGGGTCACAACAACTCTTTGCTTCAGAGATAGATCACACCGAAGTTCCTACTAGAGTGCGACGCTATCCGGTTACAAGCCGTGTAATAAATAGGACAAAATAAATAATTGACTTTCTTATGAGTCCTAGTAAGAACGAAACAGCTGTCATTGTACCTGTACCCCAGAGGACCCTTAATTTGGCATCTCTGTGTACTTTAATGCAAAAGACAGATTTACCACTTTATCCGCTGGCTGCTAACTTTTCTTGCTATTTTATTACTACTATTTTATCAGTCACAAGTACAAGCTTCTTCGCTGGGCAGTTCTATATAGAAAATCTCTTAATACAAAGAATATTACCTAAATTCAAGAGACTTCCATGTAGTTATCAGGAAAGAGGTGCTTAATTTGTCAAACTAATTTCTTTATGATGATTATGTTAAAATAAAAATCTGGTGCATAATTACTTCTACTTAAATTAACTTTTCTAGTTCTAATTTTAAGGAAATAATTATTCAATATAAGGAAATGAAAATATTGCCTTGATTAATGGTAAATAGAGATTTTAATCTAAAGATGATGATGTAAAACTTCTTTTTTTGGCTTTGGTTGGTCTTTTGGACAAATTACAATGGAGACATAACCAAAATGAACTAAAACGCTTTCGCGTTAATAACAAAAATAATAATCGATACAGACATACAAATTCTATTTTTAATTAGTATTCAAAAGATTTCATTATAAAAAAAACTTTTTTAAAAATATATAAACGGAACTTTTCTATAATCATTAGTCAGTCTGTATACAAGTTCAATCCTAAGTTGATATTTCTTTTTTAGCTGTGTATAGAAGGCATTAAAATAAACAACATTTTCAAATACGTTTTTTCAAAAATCCCAAAATTAAGTTATTTACATTCATTTATTACAGTATGGATCAAATACCGTTCGGCCTAACTTGCCCGTTGACTAACATTAAGAAACCTTTTGGGTGTAGGATAAGCCCGCAAGGGAAAGAGTTCTGAGTTTTGACAACACTCACAGTAAATTAGCACCATATCTACTAGTTCATTGTTGTCAAGTTTTACCATTTTCACGTGTCACCAATTTTAAAATTAACTTGCTTCAGAAAAACACACCTCAGCAATTGCCAAATAAATAACTGACCACCGGCACCGACCCGTAAATTGCATGACTAATAAGACAAAAACAACATAAAGGCTATGTTTTGATGACCAGGCCCGCACTTAGATTTTTTACTTTTGTATTTCGCCTATTTTTAAGTTTTTTGAAAAAGGTATTTAAAAATGTTGTTTCTTTTAATGCCTTCTATATGCAGCTTAAACAAAAGTATCAACTTAGAAATTACCCTGTATAAATCGAAGATGAAAATATAATAATTTGGGTTGGCTTTAACATTGGGTACCAAAAGAGATTCCTTTTGATATTAGGACACGAAATGCTAAGATTACCGATGTGGAATAATGTGTTTTATAACAAGCGTTTGAGTAATAACCTGACTGACTTGGCCGAAATTACATAAAGGACTCGGGGTGATTCTGAAGTAAAAAATCAATGGAACTTTGATGATTAATATCTTCCAAAATATAAAAAAGTATCTGGTGACCCTATATTTTAATAGTTAATAACCCCAAAATTATTTCTATGGTTAATAGTTGGTTAAAAATAAAGTAAAGTACCAGAAAAATAATATAAAGAAAACGAACAAAAAAGTTAGATTTTTTTTAGGCAACGTTGAATTTGTATAGGGCATTTCACATAACACTTGCAATGCTTATATCTTTAAAACGAATTGAGATAATTAATATCTATGAAAATGCATTGATAGCTTACTAGGTGTCTGTACAAATTCGAGTAAAACTTAAACCGATGCCAGTGATTGCTGAGAAGTCATGACTTCATAAAAACATCAATCCAGGGCAGGTACTCTGAGGGTATTATATGTCAAGGGTTTGTTCAATTCAGTGGCGTATTCAAAATTTTAGTTGGAGGGAGGGCAAATCGACTGACTAGTGTCGCAGGCAAATCGCCGTAGGCGAAAATTTCTTTGGGTATCACAATATAGGTATATCCCTTTTTAGGACTATACATTTTTTTATGGTTAATTTATTTTTAACCAACCCCGATAGTAATCAATAACGTAACCACGAAACGCTCGATTCGATCGGTACAGGACTGCATTCAGCTTTCGCTTTTAAAGAAACCCGTTTTTCGGTTATTTTGTAGCATAATTTTGCTCAACATTGTTTATTTATTACACGGCTTGTAAACTGGTGGGTACTCAGTGTTATCTATTTCTGAATCTGCGAATTTCAGAGAGGCGTAGTGAACAGCAAAATGTCGTTCTCTATAGTAGATCTGTGTCCTACCGTCTCTTGATTGTTTTTAGTTCGATAATTTAATGTCCGATGGCTTTGTATTCTATAGTGGAGGTGATTGCTACAGATGGCGATACTGGTGTTTTTATGGCTTATTTATTTTTTAAATAAATCTTAAAAACGCATTTTCGCTGTTTTTGGAGTTGCGTACGGATTTTGGTTTTCTGATGAGTCCTAATAAAAACGAAACCGCTGTCATTATGCCCCAGGGAACCCATTGGCTTTTCCTAGTGCAGTGCTTGTCTTGTGGTGCAAAATAAAGCTACAATACAATCGGAAAACGAGTTTTGATGGTCGGGTTATTCTTTACTGTCAGTGTCAGTTGAAAATAAAAACATTTTAGAACTTAAAACTACAAATAATTTTTTCTGCTCCTATATTAGTAAACATTGTTTTATGTGTAGTTCACTCTATAAGTAAACCTATTCTTACGCACAACTATGCGTAAATAATAAAAACGCACAATTGTACTTTATGATGCCTAATATAACAATCAAGTTAGCCTTGAACCACTCAAATCGTGACATTTATTTACTTGAGTCTTGAATATTTGACAGTGACAGTGTCATGAGATTTGAAGTTCAAATTTTATTTTTATAAATTGTAAACCGATCTTTAATTTATTAGAAAGAGTCGTAGCAAAAGTATGGAACTTATTGCGTGTTGTAAAGCAATTACGCACTCAGGTAATTACCACACTTGGCGCTATGCGTCTCGATCGCAATTTTTCCAATCGTGCGTAATATGCTTCTTATCTCGCTTAATACGTAATATACTATTATGGTGTTAGGATATATTTTTTTACGTTATCTTATATTTAATGTAAGCTATCAATCCTGGTTTTATTAACATTAAAAGGTAGAGGGCGACAGGGAATGGAATGAGTCTATTTTTAAAATATTGCTTATTAATAGATATAGATTTATTCTAAATATAATATTATCTCATAATTATTAAGGTATTTTTGGATGTGGTTATATTTATATTACGTCTATAATTATTTAACACAATATACGAAAAAGTAGGAAATAACAGAAAAAAATTACGTTTATAATTTATTATAATACCAATACGATACACGCCTCTTCCCGAGTTATTTCTATTTGATTTAAAATTTTATTGCCGAGCTACGAGTATTACGCTTTTAATGAAACCCAGCCTTCCGAGTAAATTTACTTAACTTGGTGAACAAACAAGGGACTAAAACAATTATTTAAATCTCCGCGTTAGAGAGCATCTTTTATCTTTGTCTAACATTATTTTGTTCTGTGGTTGAAAACAGGATAAATATTTAAGTTTATTGAAAAATTGTTAGTGAAATAAGATGTAGTGCCACTAGACAGTGACATTCGAGTTGGGGGCTTAAACCCCGACCCGTGCTTACTAAAAAAAGGCTGTAGCAACCGTAGGTGAGGATGTCCCGTACTCCTCGAAGAAGTGACGAATAAATCAAAATTCGACACTGTCATGGTATTTTGTTAAAAATGATAAAAATAAAAATTCAATAGGTCTAGGGGGAGGATTTTTAATTCCCCCTTTTGTTGGATTATTATTATCTAGATATTATGAATAAACAATTAACCTAACCCAAACCGCTCGATATGATCAGTACAGGACTGCATTCAGCGTATACATTTTTTATACCACAAGACAAGGACTGCACTATGCAAATCCAAAATGCCAAAATCAAAATAAGTTTTAAAATAATATAACAGCATGTTGTGCAAAATGTATAGTAAATATACAGGATGCGCCAAACGCAGTGGCCTATTAGAAATATTTAGAAAACGACAAAAGATATGTTTATGAAAATTTGACTGTGTTCATAAGAGCTAGTGTTCTAGCGTTTAAAAATATTTTGAAAGGGGCGGTGTTGCCAGATCATCTTGAAACTCCTAGAAACTTTGGAATTTTAAATGAGACACCCTGTATATTATTTTACTTTGTGTTTCTGCTTAATAACACAAACATTTTTTGTATATAATAATTTATGCCTATCTCTTACAGTTTTTGAGATATTAATTAATTAGTCATTTTTTGGGGCCAAAACATGCTAACCAGAAAATCAAATATTTTTGTGATTAAGGCACCTAGAAAGTTAAAATTTTTACAGACGGTTCTTATAGCATGGCCATCTAGGAATTTTGATGATATATAAAAATATTTTTACACAGAGCGTCACAAAAAAACGTAATCTTGGTAATATAAATAAATGCAAAATTCTCAACTTTTTTAAATGGAACACCCTGTATTTTATTTTCTTAACAAAATCTAGTTTATATTTCCTACCAATAAGTATAACATGTTCCTATACCTATCTCTAACCAATTTGAACTTACAAGGGGTTTAAAAAAATTAATAACTTAATAAAAAGGTTTAAACACATTTAATAGTAGGCTTTGGCAGAATTTGTTCGGAAACAAATGAAAGAGAAAAAATGTCAACCGAGATGTCAACTTAATTTCTTATATTATCTTATATTTAAAAAAATTATTCGTTCTATGGATTTATACGTCACACATTCACATTATTATACTGCAACATATTTCGTTCTATTTTTCTAAACTTTGCTGTCATTGGAGATGAATAATAATACTATTCATTAAATCGTCTACATGTTCTTGATAAAATTTTATTACACTCTGCATGTATAAAAAGTAAATTCAAAATTTCTGCGTTTGAATAAGAAATATTGGCCATTTTAGTCAATAATTTAAAAACACAGATTATAGACAAAACCAATTAAGTTGACATTTTTGCTTTTTCATTTGTTTCCGAACAAATTCTGCCAAAGCCTACTATTAAATGTGTTTAAACCTTTTTATTAAGTTATTAATTTTTTTAAACCCCTTGTAAGTTCAAATTGGTTAGAGATAGGTATAGGAACATGTTATACTTATTGGTAGGAAATATAAACTAGATTTTGTTAAGAAAATAAAATACAGGGTGTTCCATTTAAAAAAGTTGAGAATTTTGCATTTATTTATATTACCAAGATTACGTTTTTTTGTGACGCTCTGTGTAAAAATATTTTTATATATCATCAAAATTCCTAGATGGCCATGCTATATGAACCGTCTGTAAAAATTTTAACTTTCTAGGTGCCTTAATCACAAAAATATTTGATTTTCTGGTTAGCATGTTTTGGCCTCAAAAAATGACTAATTAATTAATATCTCAAAAACTATAAGAGATGGGCTTAGATTATTATATACAAAAAATGTTTGTGTTATTAAGCAGAAACACAAAGTAAAATAATATACAGGGTGTTTCAAGATGATGTGGCAACACCGCCCCTTTCAAAATATTTTTAAACGCTAGAACACTAGCTCTTATGAACACACTGAAATTTTCATAAACATATCTTTTGTCGTTTTCTAAATATTTCTAATAGGCCACTGAGTTTTGCGCACCCTGTATATTACTTTGGCTGAACTATAGTGTGTTTATTTCAACTGACACTACTAGTAAACAATAACTTAACGACACAGCGTTCAATGCGACCAGTACAGGACTGCATTCAGCTTTTGCATTTGAATAAACACGTTTTCCGATTATATTGTAGCTTTATTTGCCAAAGCACACTGTTCTATTATTTTATAACTTATGTTGAGTTTGGTATTTTTGATTTGCATAGTGCAGTGCTTGTCTTGTGGTGCAAGATACTCTACAATATAATCGGAAAACGTGTTTATGCAAATGCGAAAGCTGAATGCAGTACTGTAGCTATCGCATCGAGCGTTTTGAAGTTAGGTTATTGTTTAATATCGGTGCCAGTTGAAAATAAATACACTATAGTAAAAATTACTATATTAGATTAAAGAATGTAAATAATTATGAGTGTTTATTAATATAAACCTATTTATTAACGATTTAATAATCTTTTCCCATAATACATTTCTAACGGTTTTTTAAGCATTTTAAAATTTAATGTTTTTTTTAATACAGGTACTCATACTGGAAGATAATTAATTTTTTTTAAGAATCATAAACTATAGATTACAAGACTTAAAGAACAAATGGGTATACAGTAGCTAAATTAATATTATTTCTATATTTTTATCTATGAAACAAACTATTTTTAATACAAAAATATAAAACAATGTCAAACATTTTTGTGAGATAAACAAGGGTTACAAGAGTCCGTAGATTATGATTCATGTTCTCAAAACTAACTTAAGAATAAAATAAGTAGTGAAAATACCGCATCGCTATCTGCTACTTAGGGACTACCTATGCCCCATGGAACCCATTATTTCCCATAATCCGAAATGTATCAATTTGTCCGTTTGCTGCTAACTTATTTTTCAATTTATTATTAAGGACAATAAACTTCTACTACTTTATTGGTTTTAATGTTCACGAAACTAAAGTTAATATAATTAAAATATTTATCGAAACAGGAAATTATTATAAAAGTAAAAACCAGACATTGTTTCTACAAATTGGAAAATTTGTAACATTTCTAAACTAAAGTTTATATGAAATGTATGACACTCATAAATGAAAGTTTCTAACAAAATAGGCTAAAAGCAAAACTTTAATTAAATATATTTATTTTAAAGATTTTTTGAAATTTTATATTTTTTTCTAAAAGTTTTTTTAAATTTTATTTATCATTTCTTTAAATTTTTTTATAATTATGTATAATATACTATAACAATGTTAGTAAAGTACACGTTTTAAATAGTATAATTTTAGAGTTTTCTAAGGGGACAAGGTGTGCAAATAGCTGTATCAATCATATAATTTATACCATTTTGCATTTTATTAAATAAAGAAATCATGTTTAAAAAGATACATGCAATGCTAATTTTGTGTAGTTTTATGTGTAAATTTGGTTTGTAATATTGTTAATAAATTATTTATTAGTTATTAAAGGTCACAACTGATCATCATGGGGTATACATTCAACAGAATAAAATATTTGTTTAAGGTCATTACCAATTTTATTTGTATAATAAATATATTTTTTCTACTCCCACATGGATATTTGTGGTTTCTTTTACACTAAAGTGATTGAATAAGTAGGCTGCTCTAGTCAACTGAACGGATATAATTTCAAATTTTAGGATATGAAAACAGTTGTCAATAATTACAAAGAAACCAAATTTTACGCGCCGTTTTATGACACTTAACAAAAGTGAGGTTAAGAATGTATTCCAAAAAGATGATAATCTGTCAGATAAAATTTAATATTTTTTATTTGAACCAAAACATTTATCCCAGAGCCTATTTACCAATTTTTCCTAAAGAGTGCAAGACCAATATATATATTTTCCCCAACTATATATTGTTATTATTATTTTTTGACCAAACTAAGGATTTGTGCAAAAATTTATTTTCTTATTTCAAAAATCTCGAGTTTTTCACTCATTTCTAGACAATTACGACAAGTTTTTATGCATAAATTGTACTATATACAATATACCTACAAAATGAACACCTTGGTTGGTTTTCTGTCATGCAAATATTTGTCTACCGGTATATTTTGAACGGGTCTCCAACCCCAATCGACCTTAAAACTTTTAATATACTTAACAGATATAGAAAAATAACGTGGAAAATAAAGATAAGTACATAAAACCAGATAAAACGGACGAAATTATAATATTTCCAGAAAAAAATGAACTCCACCATCGAAGGTTATTGTTTTGTTGTAAATTACTAATGGTTTAAAGGTTATGTCATTTCTACAGTATTACTACTTTTCTTTCCACGTTTGCTGTGTTGCTAGTATGCAACTTGACGATTACTTTGAGAAACTTTACCATAGCGAACGTTAAAAGTTAAAATTTAATAATTTATATATTTAATAAAAACTCCTTTTTTAACTGTGTAAAACGAATTTCTCAGCTTTCTTCTCAGGTCTTTCGGCATTGCCAGCAGGGTACCAAGAATACGTTTCAGCAAAACAATTAATCAAACTGGCCATGATTGAGAAAATAAATTGTTCATTTTTATTAATAAATATATCGCTTTTTTCTGTTATTCAACAAAAGACAGAATGTGCAAAAGATAGATATATTTAAAGTGATTTTAAATAGTAAATATTAGAAATTACCTAAATCGACAAATATGTTACAGTGTAAATTGGTTAGTGGATTTGCCAACGAAATGAATTTTTCTTTTTTACAAGTTCACGGCCAACTAAAAAGACAAGTTATAATGCCTGGTTTAAATACTAATTTTTTGAAAATTTTTAGTTTGAAATTTGGAGTTGAGTAGTAGAAAAAACAAACTTTACAACTCGAGTGGATTGTCCTTATCCGCTCTTGTAGTACATACTACTATTATATAATTTGAATAAGTAGTCCATACTTGAAGCGAAGTACAGAGATTTCATTGGGAAAAAACCTTCTCGTTTTCTTAAGAATGTTTACTTAAATTTTTTCAACACTAATTTCCACATTATATGTGTACCCTTTGAGAACAACCCATGTCACTTCTGGAAACCATATCTTAAAATGTCTCGGAACATCATATATAGGTTACGACAACTGATAGTACATCTGTCCTACCAACACATATAATTTTCATTTTCACCATTTGGCAATAACTTTTCAATAATACAGGGTGATTTACGTTGATTGGCCTATTAGAAGATCTCGGAAACGAGTAAGCTTATCTTTCTAAAAATTTGATAGCAGGTATAATTGGCTTCGAGCTTTTAAAGCATAATATTTTGACGTTCTTATTACTTCCGGTTATAACGGAAGTTAATGCCAACTTTGCTATTTGAAATGGAACACTCTGTATATTTTAGCATTTTTGATTACCTTATTAAAATCTAAATAACTTTTGTTAATAATAATCTATGCCTATCTCAAACCGTTATTGAGATATAAATTATAAAAGGATTTTTTTATGTAAAAACGCTCCGAGAAGAAAGTTTAGTAACTGTGAAACTAATAAAGGTAAACATTTAAAATTTTGTTAGCTTTCAAGTAATACATAGATCTTTAGTTTAAATTACTTAGCTTTCACGTTTTTTTTACAGGGAGTTCTTAAAATTGTGCCAATGTTTCCATTTAAATAAATGTGCATAAGTCAATTTTTGCAAATGGAACACCCCATTTTTTAGCGTGTAGAGAATAAAATATCCTATCTAAATGCCTAATGGGTTACAATCCCCATTTTTAGTCATTTTGGAATTATGAGCAATTTAAATAAAAAATATTAAAATTTTTGTGTCAATGCGACATTATTTTTGAAAAGAAGGCTTCGACTGGTATTTTCGTTTAACTTTGAGCTTCGTTACCAATTTGTAAAGTAGGCTTTGACCAAAATGATTTTAAAGTTGACACTTATCTTAGCCCTGTAACACAAACAGAAATTTTAAGATTTTTTAGTTAAATTGCTCATAATTCCAAAACGACTAAAAATGTGTATTGTAATATATTAGGCATTTAGATAGGAAATTTTATTTTCTGCACGTTAGTAAGCTACAAAATAGGGTGTTCCATTTGCAAAAATCGACTTATGCACATTTATTTCAATGGAAACATTGGCACAATTTTAAGAACTCCCTGTATAAAAAACGTAAAACCTCAGTAATTTAAACTAAATATCTATGTATTACTTGAAAGTTTACAAAATTTTAAATGTTTACCTTTATTAGTTTCAGAGTTATTAAACTTCCTTCTCGGAGCGTTTTTACACAAAAAAATCCTTTTATAATTCATATCTCAAAAACGGTTAGAGATAGGAATAGATTATTATTAACAAAGGTTATTTAGATTTTAATAAGGTAATCAATAATGCTAAAATATACAGGGTGTTCCATTTGAAATAGCAAAGTTGGCATTAACTTCCGGTATAACCGGAAGTGATAAAAACGTCAAAATATTATATTTTAAAAGCTCAAAGCCAATTATGCCTGCAATCAAATATTTAGAAAGATAAGCTCATTCGTTTCCGAGATCTTCTAATAGGCCCCTCAACGTGAATCACCTTGTATACTTCACCACTAAAGTTGCTGCTCAGGTTTCATATCATTCTCACGTCACGCTTCTCATTTCGTCACTTTAAAATACCATTTATCAATCATTCTCCCATATTTATCTATAGAACCTGGTAGTATTTTTCCCCTACTTCTATGAAAGTTTTTCTTTAATAATCTAACTTCCTCAAGAGCTCTATGAGGGTGTCACTTACAATTTCCTAATATTTATCTCAACATAAACTATACTTCTCCCGAAGATAAACGTTGATGAAGTGGAATGTAGAGTAAAATAAAGATTTCTTATAGAATATATCTTAGTGAAGGTTAACTTAGAGTATTATTTCTCCCCATTTCACTATTATATAGCTCAATATATGGAAATTTTATTGATAAAGACAGAAAGTGATAATGAAATTTAAAAGGTTATTTCACTTTTAAACGCTACGGAATTTAAAAATATAAATTTTCAAATACGGATTGGTCTTATAGCTGCTCATAAAATATTTATTTGGCGCTTTATAGCTCGATAAAAGTCTGATTTGAAAACGGGACAAAGCTTCTAAATTAATTATAAATTTCTGTCAACAGAAATGTATGGCAAAATTAGATAAAACAAGTTTATTTGTTTTGTTATAGCTATGAAATAATCAAACTTAAGAAATTAATCATTTAATAAATTCTATATTTAAGTCACTATGAATATTTATCGAAAATGCGGTATCTTGCAATTACGAGTCAGAAAATTATAACTAAATGGAATCTGTGCAATTTTTCTATACAGGGTGATTCCTAAGTTAATACTTTTTTTAGCTGTGTATTAAAATAAACAATATTTTTAAATATCTTTAAAAAACTCAAAAATAAGGTAATTACATTTATTTATTACACTATGGATGCACTATCTTTGGCGATAAGTGTGTTTCTTTGTATATATTTCATAAATAGTAAGATATAAATTGTAAGAATTCAAAAACTAAACATAATTGGACTGAGTTTTAAGTGGCAATAACATAAATTCTGTTAAAGCGGCTGCGAAGATGGTGTAACGGGCGGTCGTTCCCAGACCAAAAACACGAAAGAAAAGAAGAAACTTATCCCAGTAATAAGTAATTTTGTCATTAAATAACCTTGTGCTTAGGATAATAGGTCAGTTGATTGAATCCATAAAATGAAAGACCTAGATGGGAATTGGCACACCGTTTAGTTCTATCTGTAGTTCACACACTTTTGTCAAACTTAAAAAAAAAAGTTAACCACACATTCATAATACATTACATCCATTAATTATGAAATAGTTAAAAAATACTTGAACTTCAAAAACTCATATTTTCATCAAAATTCAATAAATCCGTTTAATTTTCAGTTTATTGGATATGCTATCTCTTAGACCATGAGGTAATATATGTGTGACTTTATTTTATGTCTTTTTATACCAGGCGATGGCTAAAACATCAATCTGATTTTAAAATTTTTGTTTTTAAAATACAAAGCTATAAAAATTGAATTTTGTTATTGTATTGGTTACAGCTTTATGTTAGGTACTTACTGTACCGACTGCAGCCCAGTAGGTACCGTTTGTTTCAATTAAAATTAAATTAAATTCCAAAAATCGTGATATCATTTAAACCCACTTTTCCCTGGTTTTCGAAGATAGAGATCACAAAAAAGTGTTTATTATAACTTTATGTTAGGTACCTATTGTACCCATTACAGCTCAGTGCCGCTCGTGTTAATTAAAAAAAAAATCCCAAAATCGTTATATTGCCAATGGGGCTTCATAACAGCATTTTTTTTTATGATAAAACACCTGCACTGTAGGAAAAATCCTTTAAGGCGCTCTGGGAGCGGTGCGTGTGCGAAGAAAGCGATTAACGTTGGTCTTGAAACGTTGAAGATTGTATTCATTGGGAAACACGACCTCAGGAAGATCATTCCACAAAGATGACGTTCTCCAGATGAAAGAATTCTTGAACAATGAAGTTCGAGGAGTACTAAGCTGAACAACATATGGATGAGCGGCAGTGGTTCGCCGTGTATTTCTGTTTTGCATTGCTCTAGATGGAATCAAGTGAGCAATGTCAGTCGAACACCTGCCATGGAAATATCTGTAAGAGAGAGTAAAATCACCAACCTGTCTTCGATGCTCCAGGCTATCGAGGGTCTTGGTCAGCTCGGGGTCGCCGATCAGACGAACGGCTCTCCTTTGAATGGAATGCAGTAGCCGAAGGGTGTGCTTGGGTGGAGAGCTCCAGACATGAGAGCAATATTCTAATGATGGTCGAATCTGGGCTTTGTAGAGTGTCAAAAGTTGATAAGGTGTGTACAACCTTTTGGTGCGGAAAAGTACACCAAGTTTCTGTGCAGCTGCCTTGGCAATTGCGCCAACGTAATCATGCCAAGACATATTACCTCCCAGATTGACCCCCAGCAAATTAATAGACGGTGCCAGGGGAATTGCGTGTCCTGCCATGACTATATCCGGTTCTGCAATGTTAACATTTTTGGAGAAGACTGCTGCCTGGGTTTTCTTAGCATTAAATTCGACTTGGTTTCTGTCACCCCAAGCCAAGATTTCTTCCAGGTCATTGTTGAGGCGCAATACTTCATGCTGCCTGCGAAGATGTGCGTCGGCAGCGGATGTTTGGGGAGTCAAGGTAAAAGATGAGACAAGTGTGCTGTCATCAGCAAAGCTATAAAACATAACAGCATAATGGACTGTATATTAAAAAACAATAGGACATTCTCTTTACGAAAAAGCATTTACTAATGTTTTGTTTATATAAATTATTTTATTCTTAAAAAAACTGACTCGAAATTTTCAATATAAAACTAAACCAGTTAAGGAAAAGTTTTATGTCTGCATTCGAATTAATTTAAATAACACTTTTACAGGGATACGCCATTGATTAAACGGAAACAAGTTGGACATTTTAAAATACAATCTCAGTCTCTAGAGGGTTGTTAAAAAACTCCTAGCATTCAATGCTTTTATTTAAGGTCTTAAAACAAACCTAATTTAACTTATTTTTTTATTGTTACCGATTTATATCCAATTTGGGTCAGTACCGAATAAAGGCTTACATAACCAACCCATACATTAATCATTATTCTAGTAACGCTTTGTTTAAATCCAAATAACCGTTATACCAACTCTTTATTTCCGCGACTTAATAACACATTAAATCAGTCATCGTTTGTAATTAAAAGCCCATTTCATCACTTTCTTTTTTAAGCGTGTAGACCCTCATACCAGTTATTTACTGTATCTTCTTTATTATTCCGCACAAATTTAGTAAAACCTGGGTCATTCCATAGATATGGGATATTGATTTAAATTTTGAAATAAAATAAATCTCAGGAGGTATTCCATTATTAACAGTTCTTGTTTTCTCTTGTCATCTATTTTTTTTATGGTATTTTCTATTAGCTATTGTGCTTCACTGGTTAACAAACCTAAACTTAAAATAATATTTATCTTCAAGTTTTTCTCTTATTTGAGGGAATACAAATATGCCTTCTTCAATTTTGGCCTTACGACGTCATCGTCAGTTCCGATCCATTATTTTAACAAAGTTCTTAATTAAGCCTAATTTAATTTAACATGCTTTCAGGATCTAATTAACAAGAATAAACTTGTAACAATTTGTTTTAGGCAACGCTGAGGAACTTCGCGTCTTGGCGCAATCGAAAAATAATACATTTTGTAAACTATAAAGTTACATCTTGCAAAAGAACTATGGGTCATATACAAATTATGTTTTCATATACAAATACTATACCCTTAGTCCAAAATTACTGTCAGTGATTCATCGCTCTCCCTAAAGTGCAAAGGATTGTACAAAATTAGAAGAAATAATTTCAGTGTATTTTTAAAATTCTAATGGGGCATTAAATGGTGAACAGTTTTGGACTTGTTTTTAAAATCACAACGTTTTAACTGCTAAGTATTTCCAGTCATCTGCAGGTGAATACTAAATAAAGATAGTAACTACAGCTCTAGGTGAACTGAAGCATAACTGAGATTAGGAGCAGTCACGCGTTTACTTCGTGCTCGGTCCTATTCTAAGATTACATTTACTTAACAAAGGTTTGCAGATATTTCTTTTATCTACTTTCATTTAGTAATATAAACTTTACAGTTCTGTAAATCGTTTTCAAAGGGCATCTATTACAGCACTAGTGCTGTGATAGATGCCTTTACAGCACTAGTGCTGTAATAAAAAAACGGTTTTATTAAAATTTTACTGTTAAATAAAACCACACTTTTTAGAAGAATAATTTATTATTAACAATTATATCTTGATTTTTCTTGACTGAAATCATAGTTCTCAACATTGAGTAGTGAGTCCATCCATAGTGTAGATGGTTTCTGGAAGCGTTGCTTTACGGAAAAATAACCCAAAAGGATTTTCTCAGACACCTCCTTCCTTCAAACTTCTGATACTCCAATTCATACCGCGCATTGGATTTTGTCGGAACTAAACTTGAGATCGCTTCGTTTACCGCTGCTTCTATATCAGAGGGTAAACTTTTGAAAAACGCTTTTTATATTTTTGAATTTGTTTGACAAAGTTTCGACAGTAACCATGCGAAACAGTAACTATGCGAAAGAAACTTGATTAGTAAACTTAATAGCAGGTGCATTTTTATTTTAAAAAATGCCTTTTGCCAAATATTTTTATTCCTAGATGGAAGTAGATAAAATTTTGTACAATATTCTTGTTGTAATTTCATATTACTACACTCTATGTTTTATTAAACTCGGCTGACGCCTCGTTTGACAACTTTAATATCTCGTGTTGTAATATGAATCTTTACAAAATTTATATCGTAAATAACTATTATCTTATGAGGGCTTACTAAAACAACCTGAGTTCTGGTCTATTGTGGCAGCTTCCTTAAACTCCCTCTTCTTACGGTGTGGTTCTTTTAGCAGGATTTCGGCTTCTGTCCACACGATATGATGTCTATTTGTCCAGACATGGTCAGCTGCAACTGATAGTCTCTTCTTTCAGCGTATTGTTTCTACATTCTTTAATCCTTAT
The DNA here is from genome assembly GCA_935413205.1 of Polydrusus cervinus. Classification (NCBI taxonomy): domain Eukaryota; kingdom Metazoa; phylum Arthropoda; class Insecta; order Coleoptera; family Curculionidae; genus Polydrusus; species Polydrusus cervinus. The sequence continues at coordinate 18,094,264 of OW284515.1, forward strand.
TTCGAGTGGGCTTTTGATTTAACTGTAACACCATTTCTATGAACGGCAGTAGAGTTTTGGACTTGCATTGTCTTTATTTGTTTTCAATCACTACGTTTCAACTGGTAAGCATCTCCAGTCATCTTCAGGTGAGTATTCAGACGATCTGTCAATTTTGTTACCGGTATCACTACAGTGTTACCACTCCTCTTTCCACGTTCATAGTGTCGCTGGTAAGAAAATTGGCGATTATTTAAACAAAATTTGCCATAGCGAACGTTAAAAGTTAATATTAATGCGCAAAAGTTGTTTTTAATTTCTTAAGATGAATTTTACCATTACTTTATTTATCTTCTAGCGTTATTATTTTTAAGCATGCAGGCAACCAAGAATATACTTCAGCAGACCAATAAATAAAATCGGCTATGGGTTTGAAAAAAAACTGTTTATTTTTATAATTAAATAAATCGATTTTTGTTTGTTATTTAGCAAATGCCGGTATTCTAAAGTAATTTGCAAAAATAAGAAATTTTTCAAATCGATAAATATGTTACAGTATTATTTGGTCCTTGGAATGTGTTTCTTTTTTTAGCTTTTATTGCTGTTTCGAAGGGATGATCTTTTAGAAAATTAATTAATTCTATATCTTGGTCGTCATTCGAAATTTTGGGGCGACCAGAATCTGCTTTTCTTACAATACTTCCATATTCTGCAATTTTGTGCTTAGCCAACAACACAGTATTTTTGCTAATCCTTAATTCATCTGCAATGTTTCTTATTTGATACCCATCTCTCAATCGAGTGTGAATGATCGCTTCTTGCTCAGTGGTTAACGCGGGCATTTCAAAAAATATTTCTTTTAACACTGTCAGTCACAAAATTAAATTAAATTGACATCTTCAAAACATAGTTTGGAAGATTGAACTACATTTTGTTGTCCCAGTTTTTTTTTTGGGCGTAATGGTACAACTCTAGTGGATTGTCCATATGGCGCTCGTGAGTTTGAGCACTCAGCCTACGGCACCGTGCTCAATTTACTTTCTCGTGCGATTTAGACATTATATATACTCACCCCCACTCTGGTAGTACAAATTACTATTATTATTTAATAATGTAATTTATAAATGGCAGAAAGGTTTGAAGGCCAGTGCGTTATTGGTATTTATCAGTTTAGAGTAACCAAGGCTGTGGTTCAGAGGTAGAGCTACTGGCATTCGACCGCGGCGACCCGGCTTCGATTCCCGGAGTGGGTACAATAAAAAAAGTATGTCCGAAATTTAGCGGATTTAAGAATGCAGGGAAGAGTGTAAAAGGTATCATCTCCCAACCCACCCCATTCACGCCGGTAACCAGGCCGGATGAGATCGGACATCTCGTGGGGTGCGGAAGAAGGTACACACTCCCCAATCGGTAGGTCATGCAATGACAATAAACCAAGGGTTGATATCCTTTGGGGGGTGTCGCATGACTGAGGATCGTGGTTCGGAACCCACGTTAAACTGTAGGTCCCCTCGGGAATGGCCCTGGCAGCGCCGAAGAGGAAAAAAGCCTAATTTGAAAGAAGGGCAGAACGGCAGTTTAGAGTAAAACACTTGAGTTTAAATTTTTAAAAGTGCACCATAGGATTGTATAGTCTTGTTCCTAAACAAAATTACAAAAAACATAAAATATTGTAAAATAAAAAAGGCTAAGTAAAAACATTAAATTCGGATTTCTGATTCAGTAACCTTATAGACAATCATCTTTAGAAGGGCAGTATAATATTTCAGATATATTTAAAAGCATATATAACATTTAAAAAAAGTAGAATTAATTTATTTATTTATATATTTATTTATTTATTCATTCGAATACACTACGGAATACAACATTCCAATTGGTACAACTAAATCTAAGATACACTAATTAGCCACAGCAGAAAAAAAACAATAGGGGAAAGGGGGATAAGATGGCGATTCGGGTAAGATGACGAATTGGAAAATTCTAATTATTGTAATTAGATAGCGCCACTTGGTTGATTGCCGAGTGTAGTAGGTGTGCTTCGTAAGTTGCCTATGTATTAACATCAAAATCTGACTTACTTTGTTGACGATATTTCGCCATTTGTGTTTAATGGTTATGTCATTATAATATTAGTGTAAGACGAAATAAGCTTTATAGCGTTTGTGTTGAATCTTATTTTCAATCGGTAAGTATTTGTGTGTGGCTTACGATAAGGTAGCCACAATAAAAAATGCCGTACAATCTTTTAGAGCAACTGGATTAGTCCCACTTAATTCTCAAATATTTAATGATTCTGACTTCGAACCCTCAATGACCACAGACAAGTCATACAAGCCTTCCAAGAATGTCGACGAAAACTTAGACCATGATATACCGGAACTACCAGATGTCACTAATGCTCTTTCAGCAAATATTCACTGCAGTAGGAGGAACATCTCAAAATACTTCCTCTAATGTCTTAGATATTTCACTACCAGAACCGTCTAATGCAGAATCATTGAATTGTCTACCTCACTTGCCTATTGCTGCTTATAAATAAAAGAGACAGAGGAAGAAGCTACCTACTCTGCATATAACGAGTACCCCTGTTAAAAGTGCATTAGAAGAAAAAGAGAATGAAAGAAAAACTAACGAGGAGAAAAAAGAAATTAATCGAAGGAGAGAAGAGAATAAAAGAAAGAAAGTTGAAATGAAGAAAAAGCAGATCAAAAAAGGCAAACATGTCAGAAAAGTGAGGTTTGACGATCAAGATGATGGGGAATCCTCCATATCAGTAAATTACATGGAAGAAGATGACGATAATGTGGAGGAACAAAAAGAAATTTGTTTAATTTGTAATGATTCTGGAAAAAATTAAATTTGGTACGCCTGTTCCCTCTGTCGTTATAGGGTTCATGCAGCATGCTCAGAACTAACATCCGCAGAAGCGAAGCGCAAAGCATATATTTGCGACTTTTGTGACAATAACTAATATACATATCTTTCTACCTACTGTTTTTCTTTTATTCAATAATCCTCGGCATCTTACCCGCATGCTATCGTCATCTTACCCATAAATGAGGGCAAGATGACGAATTTGTCATAAAATTTTGAACTTACGAAAAAAAAAATTTACAGTGAAGATAGCATGATAAGAAGCAAACTGTTGGGAACTAAAATGATCCTGAATGCTCTAAAATACGAAACAATGTTTTAGGGCAAAATATGACGAAGAAAATAAAAAATTATGCTTACTGTCGTCATCTTGCTCTCCTTTCCCCTACATAGTATAAAACAAATAGCAGAATAATAGAGTTAAAATAGATTAAAATAAATTAAAGTAAGTCATAATAGTTTTTTTATGGAATAAAGACTAATCCTAAATAAATAATACACAGTTATATAAACTTGTTTTTGTAGAATTACTCAAATGCATCAACCTATATACCTAACAAAATTAAAGAAGAAGAATCTTTAAAATCTCATTAGTAGAAAGGTGGGAAGGTTAAGACTCGCGAATGCATTGACACGACAGCTCTTCATTTGTCACGGTCTTCAGTTTATGCATGGTGCATCATAACAACCGATGAAACTAAACAGTCATTTGTTTCGATCGTAAAAAAACGATACCGTTATTAATATCGACAGCAATTATAAATTTTATTGGACTTTCAGAGAAAACTAGATCTTTCTAGACACAGCTGTTATTGCTGCAATTAATACAAGTATTACGGGTCGGTTATTCTCTTGTTAAACAATTGACCGCAACTCAGCCACCTTGTAAAGTTGCAACTGTTTTGTGAAAGTGAGTTTTTTATTTTGGGGACAAAATCGCGATTTTATCGATATTGGCTATCGATAGAATGGTTAGTAGATTGTTGGTTCTTGTAGAGTCGCGTGCTCGTTGTTGAAAGTGAATTTTTGTGAAAAAGTGAATTGCAGCAGACAGTCGCGGTTCTTATGGTGCTTTTTTGCGGTCGCGTGTAACTGGGTGATTTCTCCGAAATATGAACTTTGAATTTTGAAGGTGCGTTGTAATAAAAGTAAAATTATTTAATTTTTTTTATTTTTTAGTTTCTTCTCCATATTTAAAATAAAATTACCTATTTTTTAAAATAAAATCTTAATTATCACAATAAAATAATTTGGTATAAAAAATATTATAATATCTATTAAAACTATCATTCGAAATTCCTATAATTGTCCCTAAATTCCTTCAACAATATTTTTTCTGATTATAACATTACTTTTTAAAAAGTATTATTATTTGAACAAATGATACACTAAATTAAACTTTAATTTAATGATATACAGTGTGTCCACGGATAGAGTTTGGAGAGGAAAAACTTTAATTGGTAGGTATAGAGAAAAAAGTCATTCTTTATAAAAACGTCTTCTTGTGCTGAAACTAAAATTGTCTCAGATTTACTATACAGGGTTCGTCAGAATTCTTTGGATTTCGCTTAAAATAGATTTACGTAAAAACAAACAGCTATTGTTGCCTTGCCTTCTTATTTAGAATATGATTTTATATCTGGCCGAATAACACGATTTTGTTGTAAGAAAACTATTTTTCTTTGTCTACTTTTGAATTGTTTTAATTATAATACATATCTCATATTTCTTTAATTTATTTAATCATAAATATAAAAAATTAAAAATGTTTTTTCCATCCAACCCTGTATAGTTATCGCAAATGTGATATTTGAAATTGTTGTTTCAGAGCAAGCCAAATTGATTTAATAAATAAAAGAATTGAAATTTAGAATTGAAAAAAAAATCCAAAAAACTAAAAATGCTGTTTCTGACAAACACTGTATAGTAATCGCAAATCTGATATTCAAAATTGTAGTTTCAGCCTAAGCAGACGTTTTTATAAAGGATAAGTTTTTCTTCTATACCTACTAATAAAAAGTGTTTCTTCTTTCAAACTCTATCTGTCTACACTGTATGTACTTAATTTTTTGAATTTAAAATTTTTTATTGCCCGATACCAATTAAATTATTTTTAGTCTATTTATTTTCAACTGCCAATAAATAAAAACAAATACACGTGGACACTTGACCTAAACAGTGTCGTATTTAAAAGTTTATAATATTTATACAATAATTTAAAATCGTGCAGTTGTATGAAGACGACCCTGTTCAGGTCGAATGTCCACGTGTATTTGTTCTTCTTTCCTGTCAGCTGAAAATAAATAGAGTACTTATAGTTGAATAAAACATATATTACTTAGAAGCAGTAGGTAATCGTTTTTCTCTGTGTATACCGGGTGATTTACGACGAGCTTGCATTGGAACTTTTGAGGAAACTACTGAAAATATTTTTTTGAAAATCTGTAGGTTTAAGTTTATCGATATGCTCTCTTAAACTAAAATTCTAACATGTTTTTGTCACTTTCCGGTTATACCGGAAGTAGCTTCAACTTTCATATTTTAAATACAACATAGCATTTTTTATTATATTTTTGGTTTTTGCATTAAATTTTAATAACATTTTATGGAACACGTTTTTTACCTAAGTCTACTCATTTCTGAGATAGCTGCATATTTTGTAATTATTTCTTAAATGCATAGCGATGAAATTATCCGTATATATTTTGTACCTTAGCTCCTGGACTAATTTTTTTTTGTTTGTGTATTGATTAGGTATAAGATAGTGAATTAACAAATCTCAAGAAACAATTAAACTTGGCATAAAATATACGGGGAGGTCACAATTAAGGGCTCATTGTAAAAAACTTTAAACATTAAAAACTTTCTTATTTTAAATGAAACACCCTGTATATTTTTGTTTTATATGATGGTAAATTAACTGCTCCTTAAAATTGATATAACTTTTTCTATACCTATATCAACGCGTTTTCTTAGAATATCAAGTTTTATTTTTAAATACGATTTTTTTCAAGCTTGCCATGAGAACAAATGTACATAGATACTCCATTGTGATATTTATAAGGGAAATATTGTTAGCGGCAATGTTTTCTAGAAGGCTTGGACAAGAAAAACAGTTGCATTAAATTATTTGTTGCGTATTTTAAGAATGTCAATTCTGTTTCTGGAAAATGTCACTCTTGGGATTTTCAAACAAATATTTTTAAAATTTATTAAGTGTTTATATTAAATGTGGCAAAATAAGGAGCATGTCGGATATATCACGATAAATATCCGAATCGACCAACTCCTTCACCTGATATTATTAGAAGACTAAATAATAATAGCTTAAAATATTTCCCTTATAAATATCACTATATTATGTACATTTGTTTTCATGGCACGCTTGCAAAAATCGTATTTAAAAATAAATATTTTAAATTTTAATTGATATTCTAAGAAAACGCGTTGATATAGGTATAGAAAAGGTTATAGCAATTTTAAGGAGCAGTTAATTTACCATCATATAACATCAAAATATACAGGGTGTTGCATTTAAAATAAGAAAGTTTTTAATGTTTAAAGTTTTTTACAATGAACCCTTAATTGTGACCTCACTGTATATTTTATGCCAAGTTTAATTATTTCTTGAGATTTGTTGATTTTTTAAACTATACACAAACAAAAAAAATTAGTCCAGGAGCTAAGGTAAAAAATATATACGGATAATTTCATCGCCATGCATTTACGAAATAATTACAAAATATGCAGAGATCTCAGAAATGAGTAGACTTAGGTAAAAACGTGTTCCATAAAATGTAATTAAAATTTATTGCAAAAACCAAAAATATAATACTTATGTTGTATTTAAAAAATGAAAGTTGAAGCTACTTCCAGTATAACCGGAAGTGACAGAAACATGTTAATAATCGATAAACTTAAACCTACAAATTTAAAAAAAAAATATTTTCAGTAGTTTACTCAAAAGTTCTAATGGAAGCTCGTCGTGAATCACCCGGTATCGTGACAGAAAACATAATATTTTAATTTTTCAAAATATTCATTACATAATAGACAGTTTTTGCCAAACAATAAAACCCAGTTGCTAGAAAGAATATTTGCTAGTATAAATAGAAATAATTTTTGTCCCAATAAAATAAAAATATATCTAATAATACGAAAAATAGGTATACTTGTTTGTTTATTGATAATATTTGGTGACAGCTGAACCTCTGCAATTAATTTTGAAATATTTATCTCGACCTTCGTTAATAGAATAAACGTTAAATGTACAAAAGTTACTTTAGTATATCGGGAAATAATTTTAATCGTTTCAATCGCTTTTGGGTAAATTTAAACATCATGAATGCCATGAGCAATAATTGTAAAATCTCAAACAGGGATAGTAGACTCAAAGTTTATGTACGTTTTTGTTTATTTTTTGTGCTATTCTACAATAATTTAGATTTCTACTGACAACTTTTTAAACCCCCTCTTGTTATACCACTGAAGAAAATCCCCCTTAAATTAAACTGTCTTATAAAATTCGATTAAAAAATAATAAAACTTTTCCAATTCTTTTTTCCTTTGTCGTAAAGAATTTAGCGCCTACTATTTCGGCTTTTGTAATTTTCAGACAGAAGAATAAATTGACGATAAAAAATGTATACAAAGGATAAGGAAATTATGTAATTTAAAAGGCCCTGCTTAAAGACTTCCTACGCAATTTCTAACTTTGTCTTATTTTTATAAAGTTACCCTTCTTGGCAATTAAAATTTGAACAGTCATTAACAGCCGCATTTACTAAAAAGCTTTAAATTTAAACGCGGTTTAATTTGACAATTAGAAGTTTTAAATAATAAAAATTAAACAAGGTCGACGAATAACAGTTGTCTTAAGAACATAAACCTGAAAAGTACAATTTTACAGAACGCCTGGCAGTTTACAGAGAAAGTCATATAAAAGGCAACCTTACCTATATTCAATGTTGCTTCGTTTTGCCGCTACAGGGCGCTAAAGTTTTCAAATCAATATTGTTTTTTCGGAATAATTTCTAAACGCGTTTATCGATTTCCACTAATTTTGGAACTAAGAATGACCACTATTAATAGCGTGTTTTGACGTATGCGCCATCTTTTTTTAATATCTGGAAATTTAAAAATGGCGTGTGATTGATAATTAAAAGTTCCCCTTTTTGTTACCCCCTGTATAAATGACTTTAATTATTTTTCTGACACTAGCTGACTTCACGTTGAAACTTTTTTGTCTCTTGTAAAAATTTAGTTAGACATGCAGTTTCTCTACAAAAAATATATTTACGATGCAAAACATGAAAAAGCCTCGAACAATTGTTATAAAAATCAAACGAGTTGGTAGTTATTTAGAATTAAAATATTTTCATGTTTCTCGTTCTGAATAAACAGCAATGATGAATTACACGGTATGGTAAATAATTGCAGAGAAACTGCATGTCTGATAACATTTTTTTAAGAGACAAAAAAGTTTCAACGTGAAGTCAGCTAGTGTCAAAAAAATAATTAAAGTCATTTATACAGGGGGTAAAAAAAAGAGGAACTTTTAATTACCAATCATACGCAATTTTTAAATTTGCAGGTATTAAAAAAAGATGGCGCATACGTCAAAACACGCTATTAATAGTGATCATTCTTAGTTCCAAAATTAGTGGAAATCGATAAAGGCGTTTAGAAATTATTCCGAAAAAAACAATATTGATTTGAAAACTTTAGCGCCCTGTAGCGGGAAAACGAAACAACATTGAATATAGGTAAGTTGGTCTAGATCGCCATATTTTTGGTTAAGGAATTTGTGTTGAAGCGTTGTACAGTCATTTCATGGACACCCTGTATAATTAGTTTAAAGACATTTAAGAACAAAATTTTAAAAATAAATTATAAAAGACACATAAGAACTAATACTTTAAATAGACGAAATAAAGTGTTATTAAGTTTGTATTTTAAAAAATCAGATACTCTCTAGAACACCTCTATTATTTATTTCATGATGACCCATTTTTAAAGTTTCCTTTTAACATCCGTTTAAAACGCAATTACAAAAAAAAGTTAGCATACTTATAAAAGATTTTGCGGAAGGTCGTGTCATGTTCTTTATCAAAAGAAAGTTCACCGAATAAATGTAACGTGAAGGTTAACAACTGGCTGCGTGTATATTTTAAAACAATTTTTATTCTTTTTAGAAACTAGCTAGCAAGTGTCAAGATAAATTTTATCGGTAACTATTTGTAATAAATTAACCACGAATAAAATAATCATTAGGGGCTCGTGACTATAAGGGTCATTTCGATCCAATATCATATTGTAATCATTTTAGATGTAATATCAGCAGAACAAAATTTAAATTTGATTAGCTTTCATATATTTTTTGACGTCTCAAACTTAAATAGCAAATTATCATTGTAAATGCCTTAAATTGTAACTTGAGTTCAGAACGTTGCTGATAAGAAGTGATACTTTTCAAACGAGGAGATAGGGAGGAAATTCTCCGAGTTTTAGAATAATCACTTTCACACAAGTAATGTACACTATTTTTCTTACGACCACAAAGAATTATTGAAAAAACCTTTGATTCGTGAAAAAAAATATCAACACTAGTGTTGAAATTGGCATACTTAGGACTATGTTCCACAGTTTGTCAATAGGCTTTTTCTTTCTTTGTAGTTTAACTTTTTAATTTTTTTATTTTTTATATATCATGGGAAGAACTAATCCTGGATTGACTTCTAGATTAACAAGAATGAAAAATTTTAAATTTAATTAAGGAAAGATGCATTAAACATAATTTTAAAAAATCCACTTAACAAGGAAGATTTCAATTTAAAATACCTAATTCTATAAATTACTTAATGATTTTAGAAAAAAAGTCGAATACTCCTGACGGGATTTGAACCTGTGACCTTCCGGTCTGTAGGCTAGAGCTCTATTCTCTACGCTATGGATACCAATAAAGATTTGTTGTTTAATATAGGACACTTCTGGTAACAGATTTTCCAGTATATTATTAATATTTTTTATAATTTCAGATGGCGTATTTTCACACTCTAATTCTGAATCACTCGAAAAATAAATGATAAATAAGTTAAACACTTTACAATTACTGCTTTCTAAAATTTGTTCTTTTCAATAAATAGGGGTCGTCTGTCAAATTGGCATAATATGTTTAAATTAAATAGTGTGCCTTGTGTTTCAACTCTAGAGTTGAAATATTTTTTTTTCAACACGTGTGTGATATTCGGCGCCTTCGAGCCAAGTTAACCGTGCTTTTTTTCTCATTTTCATTGGTGGTCGTAGGAAAACATATAAATGGTGCATACCAGCATTAAAGTGTTAATACTTTTTAAACGGCTGAGATAGGTATAGGACATGATTCATAAAAAATGGCTAGAATTGATGGTAGCAAGGAAAAAAGTAAAATATAATATGTTTTAGTAAAACATTAAAGTTGATACCCGTAGCATTTTATGATACACCCTGTATAATATCTTTTCCTAAAGAAAGTATATTTAAAAAAATAACTTTCACGGGTACGAGAGATTCTTGATTAAGTGGGCAATATTCTAAATAAAAGGCTGTTCCTTTATCATTACAATGTAGAATTTCCAGTGCAAATATAGAACACTGCAAAACGTAAACAAAGAAAGAAGAACAATGCCAATAGTACGATCTTGAATGCTGGCAAATGACGCTTTCTAAAGATGAAGCAGATTATTGTAGAGGGCTTCCGTACATGCCCATTTTCAGAGAACACTTTGAGATATGACTGGTAATTTTTTGTTCAATATAAATTTTAGAATTTGTCTGAGCATCCAATATTTATCTATGAGATTAACCCACAAAAAAATTGCTGTAACGGCCCTGTATTCTTGCATCACATTATTATTTTATAATAGAGAATAATATATAATAATTGCTTAATATGCAGCCGTGTTTTTATGACATTTTGTTTTTGTAGCACTCTGAGTGTTTATACATTCAAGCAATTTATTTTAAAATAGTCGAGAATTTAAATTTTTGCGCAGTAGCCAAAAGAGAAAAAGAATTTTTTAAACCCCAAACCGAAAATAAAACCAAATATTCGTTATTCGTGCAAAACAAGCTATAACTTCAATTTACCTAATAGCATGAAATTGATATAAATGACCACTAATAACTATGTTAAAATAAGATAACGCTGTAACCAAACGTGTTATCGACGAATTTCGATTTAAAATAAAAGCCACTCTCGATTTTGTGAAAGAGCTTTTTCATTTCTATCTTGCTCTGATTCTGATATAATTTTAAGCGAAGTTGAAATGAAATGCATTTTTTAAGACTGGTTTGGAATTAAAAAAACGTTAATTGTATAGCCTGAAATATTATTATATAATACAAAATAACAGGTTCATAAAGCTATAATTTATGGATAATTATGAGCTAATGTGATATCTTTTTTCAGAGAGAAAATTAAATTTAAAAAAAATTATTTTAAAAATTATTTGTATTTGTAAGAATATTACGACGAATTTACGACGAGCGTTCGATAGAACATGTAGTCAAACTACTTAAAATAGCTTCGTAATATGTTACAATTTTAAACTTAAATATTGACATTGTTGTACTACTTTCGATTATGCTGGAAATAGCTGGCATCTTAACGGATGCTATACAAGATTTATTGAGAATCTTGAGCAAATTACAAAATACAATACAAATATTCATGAACGGCAGTAGAGTTTTGGACTTGTATTGTCTTTATTTGTTTAGAATCACTACGTTTCAACTGGTAAGCATCTCCAGTCGTCTTCAGGTGAATACTGATGCTTACCAGTTGAAACGTAGTGATTCTAAACAAATAAAGACAATGCAAGTCCAAAACTCTACTGCCGTTCAAGAAACGTCATTGTCTCCAACCTTTAAACAGACACAAATATTCATAATAATATCATTCATTTAAAATATCAAAGTTGACAGCTACGTCCGGTATAACCTAAAAGGGATAGAAAAGTCAGTATTTTAATTAAACAAGGCAAAATATAAACTTACAAAGTTAAGAAAAAATATTTTCAATACTTTTCCCATATAAGATACCAATGGTGATTTTCATCAGATCTCTGCTGTTTTATCAATTATTAATCTCTAGGTACTTAATGAAAAAGACGTACTATGGTTCAGTCTCTGTCTATTGTGTGTACTTACTACTGATCTATTGCAATGACATCTCATGTTGAGTAATGTGCAAATGTGGGACTTCGAGTGCCGGTTCTGAATCTATAACTACCTTTTCCAAATCCTTCCTCCAAAGCCTTTTTTGTTTTCTGTTACCTTCATATTGATGGGTTAATTTAATTATATTAACTTCTGTGCCCCGATAGTTGTGCAACCAAGGGGGGCTGCCAGGCTGCCCCCCCCCCTCTCCACCCAAGCTAGGAGCTCGGGTCGAAAAGTCGTATTACAATCTAATTTTTCTTCGCACGCTTGAACTCTTAATCTAAATCTTTAAACATTTATTTAAAAAATGATGTGATACCAAACCAACACAACACAAAATCAATATATTAGTTTGCTTTTTGGTACATAGGTATATATTACATGCTTACCACGTCAAAATTAATGATTTTATAAGGAATTACGAATTTTTGTCTAAAATAACGAAGCAGTTTTTATCGAAATCGCTCAGTTTTTAAAATTTTACTTTTAAAAATACTGTTTTGTATAGAGATTAAGGTTTTAGACGCATATCGTCTTAGTTATTGGTTTATGATGCAAATTTCAAGGAAAAGCAGTGTTTTCCTTTAAAATTGCATCATTAATCATAAAAAGAATAAGAGTTTATAGTATTTTTTGTTATATACTTTTCTGTCACGTATTCCCTGTTTTAGAGCTATTTTAAATCAACAGAAATATAACCACATGCAATCAAATATTTTTACAACAAAAACAAATGACAACCGTCAGTCCCCTCTATTTATTTTTAAAGTAAAAATTTTAATTGAAAAGACAAAACTACTACTTATCTTACTGTTACTACTTACTTATCTACTAATTTTATTGAAGAATAAATAAATAGTGCGGGAAAAAAAGAGAATGCCTCATTACGTATCCAAAACCTAACCTTTATACAAAAGGGCACTTGAGCAAGATTTGTTTCAAAACCTAAGCATTTACGACGAAAAGAGCTCTCAGAATTGTAATCTACTCTTAAAAAATACATAACTTTTGGTAAAATCATCAATGTAAACAAACCGAATTTAACCCAACCATGGATTAGCTATAGAGAGTAAGAGGCCATTTTGCGCTTAGGCCACAGGCAATAATTTAATTTTCTAAGTTTGTTAGTAGTTAGGTGAATTTTTAACAAACTGTGGACATGGCCTAAAATATTTTTTGCCTTCCTAACTACATACAAAATCAGATGTAGTCCCGATTGTCCCTTCCTCCCCCCGAACAGATTTTCTAGTTGCGCCACTGTGCGCCAATACCTTCTTTAGATTTTAAGCCGCCTGTGAACCATATTATTCCAGGAGTAGTTGCAAGTATTTTATTATTAACACGTTCCGATCACCCATTGTGAATATACATGTATGTTGTAGATGAATCTTAAGTGATGTTTTATAATCTTATAGACCTGAATGCTTATTATTTTGGATAATAATATCGTATTACTTGTATTAATTTATTTTACGAAATTCCCACAAAAGATACGAAATCCGAACTGGTAAATATAATTTCCATAAAATTGATTTAAACGCGAGGCAAATTTTCAGCGGTTTACTTTTTCTTTCTTCGGGTTTCTCCATATTAAGTTCGTCAATCAGATTTGAAACGTCCTATTATGTAAATACGGATTATTCGGCATGAAATTCATAATTTAAAGTGTTTTTTGCGATTACTCCCTGTTATTTAAGAGTCAAATTCTTGGAGAAAGTATTAGTACGGGAGTCAATAATAGCAGGAATGCGTTTTTTTCACAATACTCAAATTTATACAACAATATTACTTTTACACACGACACAGTGCACAATATACTGTCCACTATGGTATCTAAAAACCAATGTTGTTTAGGTTATATTGTCAGAATCAAGCCTTTAAAAAAAATTCAATTAGTTATTAAAAAATAAATAAAAATATGCAGTTGTAGAAAAAGTATAGTGAATAACAAGTTAGTGTATTTCTCAATGGCGTAGTCATAAGGCCTTTTTACATTGGGTGCAATTGCAAGAAAAATGGCCTGGAAGCATGCGCTTTGACGACGTTTTAATCAGCTGATGCACGTTTTCCCATTTAAAACCTGCATCAGCTGTTTAAAACGTCGACAAAGCGCATGCTTTCAGGCAATTTTTTCTTGCAATTGCACCCAATGTAAAAAGGCCTATACTTTAATGGCAAGAGAGACGAAATTTTTGGGGGCACCATATTCCTATATCGACATTATATGTAGTAGGCGACTTTGTTTCTTTGATTTGCAAAATAGAATAGCTGCTAATGCTCAGCAACTTAATAAGAAAGTGTGGAAAATATGGATTTTCCAGACTGAGGTTTCGACGTGCTCCAAGTCAATCGAGTTCTGTAAAAATAATTAGGTTGAAAAAATTACAAAAGGCAATATTTTATAAATGGTCTATTCTATACCCTTTGTAAGATATTTATTTAGTATTCTACCAGCATTTAGGACAAAAATGAAGAAATTAGATTTGCGTTAAAAAATCGATTTTTATGAAAATTTTCGATTTTTAAAAAATCTTGGGGCACCTCTAAACGTCAAGCTAGCCAAAATATTTTTTTCTATTCCCACAAGGATATTTGCTCTTTTCTGTAAACTAAAGTGATTGGGTAAGTGGGTTATTCCGGTTAAGTGAATGGATATAATTTAATATACAGATTGTGTCAGTAAGGTGTCTGTCTAAGATAGCACCTAAACTATCAAAGATAGGGAAAAAAGTGTAATACAAAAGTTTTTTAAGGTAAAAAATCTAAAAATATTTTCTAATCTACAGGGTGATCCTAAAAAGTGCTACTGAATAATAAAAAAGAAAATTAAATGGGACACCCAGTATAATTTTCTAGAATATGATTCAATGGAATAAGGACTTTTCATCCCCATCAAAATTTTTGGAGTGAAATGCATCGTTGCCAAGTAATTAATTTTTTTCCGAAATTATAGTAATTTTAAGGGTATCGTTAAAAAATCATAGCAACCTGTCGATTAGCCCTAGAAAAAAATATAATTTACGTTGTAAGTACTTTAAGGTACGATATATTGATTTATAATAATGTTTTTTAAATCTCTTATACAGAGCGTTCATTACAAGTTGGACAACTCGATAGTTTTAAAAATGCTTTATTTCAATTTTTTTAAAAGAATTTATCTTTCGAAAACCTTACTTTTTTGTTAAACATGTCATATATCTAAATATCATAGTTTTTGAAATATTTTAGGATTGGTCTTAAATCATCACAAATAAAAAAAAACAAATTTGCACTTTGTACATTTTACGAGTTGTAACAATTCTGCTATTTTTTCTGTTTATGGTGAAGTATTGGTAAAATTGATGTAACATTCATATATCTATAATATCAATAAACAAAATATGCCAAAAAGAAAAGTTTCCTGTTTTACCAGGAACTCTTCAATCCCTACGGTGGACTCACTGACTATACGATTTGCATGAAATTCGTTATTTTAACAACTTAGTTTTCGATTAGTCTTTGTTATTTAAGAGTCTAAAGGATGGAGAAAGTATGATTAATTACTTGCTCAAATATTAAGGAAATTAAGTCATTACTTAATTAGATAAACGTGGCATTGTTCGAAATTTTCGCTGCTCTCAGCAAGTCAAAGCCATCATAAGCTGATAAAAAAAAAGGAAATATTGACATTTCTGGTTTTGTAAGAAACCCAAATATTTATATAAAACATCATTTAGTTAAAATCCTAGACAAATCAAATCATTTGAAGGCAGCTGCATAGAAACTTGGTGTACTTTTCCGCACCAAAAGGTTTCATCAACTTTTGACACTCTACAAAGCCCAGATTCGACCATCATTAGAATATTGCTCTCATGTCTGGAGCTCTGCACCCAAGCACACCCTTCGGCTACTGGATTCCATTCAAAGGAGAGCCGTTCGACTGATCGGCGACCCCGAACTGACCAAGACCCTCGATAGCCTGGAGCATCGAAGACAGGTTGGTGATTTGGCTCTCTTTTACAGATATTTCCATGGAAGGTGTTCGACTGACATTGCCCACTTGATTCCACCTAGAGCAATGCAAAACAGAAATACACGGCGAACCACTGCCGCTCATCCATATGTTGTTCAGCTTAGTACTCCTCGAACTTCATTGTTCAAGAATTCTTTCATCTGGAGAACGTCGTCTTTGTGGAATTTTTACGTTTATATTTGTAGGATATTCTTTAGGATGACTTGTGGTTGTGATCTGCTAAAAACATACTTTTTCCGTATTGTGTACATTCTTGAGAAATGAGAAATTTTATTTTTAAAGGTTGCAACACTGTTCATCACTGAATAGCTAGAATATGAAATTTTGCCTTACCAGTTAACTTGAATAGTCTACTTTTCTCGCCACTTAAGTGTAAAGGAAACAGCAAATATCCATGCGGGAATAGAAAAAAGTATACCCACTTCCTTAATGAAATAGAGACAATAATGGCAACCCTAAACAAAATCAGACTTAAAAAATACAAATATAAAATTTAAATTCGGCACAAATTACATTTCTAAAATTAATTTATTAAAATCAGAAAAAGTATTATGAAATACAACACTTATTATTAAAAATTATATATTTTATGAAGCAATTAAGTTGAATATTTTAAATATATCGACAAAAATTTGTGTTATTTAATTCTTATAAAATTATATTTTGTCCAGTGAAAAATTATTATAATTTAATTTAATTAATCTAATTAAATTATTCTCAAAGAAAAACATAATACTAAACTTAAATTTCTCTTTTTCTGCTGTATCCGCACAAGATAATTTATTTTATTAGGGTACTTTTCTTTATAATTAGAAATTTTAATTTAGTTTACATCTTTTGGATGTTTTATGTAACAAATGATTTTGTTTTTGTTTACTTATAATTAGATATACTCCAATTATTATTGGTTTAACTGTAACAATAATATGTAAGATATTACTGTAGTACGGAAAGTTTGATTATTATTTGCCAGGATCTATGAGATCAAGCTTTTAAATGATATATAATTAAAATCGATGCAAGTCATTACTCAAAACTTTAACTAATAAGACAATTATTATTGGTATAAAATATTTTTTATTTCTCTCCCATTATGTAAGTTCTCCATAGTAAAAATTATAGCTCTAAATGTTAATTTTTATATTATTTATATACTTTTTTGACAAAATTCTTGAAATTTATAATTAAATTAACGCTTGAATCTGAAGTTAGCGCTTTTCATCATAATATTTTAAAAATACAACGCAGTAAAAAATAATAAAGCTCTAAACAAATATCTGGATCTTATTTTAAAACACACTCTATACCTGAAAATAATTTTCTGGAACCTATATACTGCCAGCTTTTATACAATGCATTTATCTTTCGCTGGATAAAGTCAAGAATTAGCTTCAAGAATTTAACAGTTGTAGCTACTACTCTATAAGCCCACCGATAAAACATAATAGTTTGAAAAATATTTTTTATGAAGTAAACCAAACCGCCTTTTAAAATGTAATCATATAGTAATAATAATACCTAATAACATTAATTTTTTTAAAATTTATAATCAGTCATAAATGAAAGAGCTTATAAAATTGTACAGGTCTTTTAATTTATTTTTTAATTTCAAAATGGCGCCTTCATTTCTCGTTCTTTTAAAAAGTATTAGTTGGAAAAATTTGTGGTCAATCTATGAGCAACATAACGACAAATCCATAGTTTTAGAATAATACTTTTTTTAAAGGATATACCACCTTTTAAAAAAAAAGTTTTTGTACAAAAAAATCTAAGAATAACAGTTCAAACCGCGTCATTCTACGACTAACAATTGCAGCCCAGCAGCCCTCCCCTAAATACGCCAATGAAAGAGATTTTTGACAGTGAACAACATGAAGGTTAACAACCCGACGACTACTAAGCGCTCAAATTTACATAAATTCCATGCACTCTACTGATTTATGCAGCGGCCAAGCTTTTGTGACGTCACGCGCTAAAAAAAGACATCTTTGAAGAGGCATATCTCCGTTATTATTTGTGATGGAAGGGTGTGGTTTGGACTATTATTCTTAGTTTCTTTATTTTTTTAAATAAAAGTTGTTTTTTTGGTGCACACCCCCTTTAAATAAAATTTAAAGCGTCCTGATTTAATCAACCGCGATCAAAATTCTTGTACAATAATGCCTACTTATATTTACTAATGCCACTAATGCTTCGACTAATGACACTAATCCTACTAATGCCTCGATTAATGCCACTAAAGCCACTAATACCTCGATTAATACTAGTGCCTACTAATTCCTTTACTAATGACACTATTTCCGAAGATTTGTGCACCAAAATTCCATCGTGGTTTACCCGTCGGATTTAACATAAACGATTAATTCAGTAAACATCCGTTTATTTTATGAAGATATTTGTACTTTAAAATATGTATCGTTTTATGTTAATTTGTTTAAAAATTAACCATCTTAGTGAAAAGCTTCATACAACTTTCCCTTGTTCTATAGTGGATGACGCTTCATGCTGAACTCCCCAGGGAACGTCGCCAATTACATTGGACTATCCTGCACGTGCCTTTGAGTAAAACAAAAATTAGATTAAGGCCCCTTGGAATCAGATCCCCTTTTAACAGAATTATCCAATTTGTCAAAACGTCAACACTATTAAGGAAAACGTTTATGTTATAGCTATTTATACAGGGTGTCCCACCGGGAAACGAGTCGATCTATATATAGAAAACTATACATAGGAAAATGTTGAAAATTTGACAGTATGCTGATGCTGATGGGGGCGACCGGGCTAAAATATTTTCATAATGGTGGCACTTCCGGTTATACCGGAAGTAAGTGTCAACTTGCTTATTTTAAATAGGACACCCTATATATTATTACATTTTTGCATTCTACGCAAGATTCCAGGCAGATTTTGTATACCATGTCCTATACCTATGCCTAAACGTTTTTGACATACATGAATTTTTATGTCAAAAATAACGTTTGCAAGCCTTATCATTTTTTCTATAAAGAAGACTTATTTATTTAATTTAAGTGGGATTCCCTATTATGAAGGACCTGCTTTAATAGATTTTTTAATATTTTAATAACTATTAATACAGGGTGTTTAAAAAATAAGATTAAAAATGAAAATGAAAAAACTGTCAAAAGTCCAGATTTTCAAATGGAAACACCCAAATTTTCCATAAATAATAAATAAGTTTAAATAATCTTCGTTTGTATAATTTAAGCGCCCGGGAATGATTATTAATAATGTTAAGTGACAGCGTCATAGATTTTTTTAGCATTTGATTGTTTTTCAACGCCGCCATAGCCAACTAAGAGTAACTGAACCTAAAATCTGCAGCAAAATCCCCATATAAAAATATTAAATTGGCAATATTTCAAAAACTAAGAATTTTTGGGATATACAACAATACAACAAACAAGGGGGGGAGGCGCAGTAGCCCCCCCCCCTCAAAATCCAAAAAACCAGAAGATATAAAATATAATTTGGAAATGAATACGGCAACCCTATCAATAACGCACCAAATAAAATAACAGATCATCCTACATTATCCAAAATGCTTACATGATTAACTGACATCCACGCAAATCTTAAAACTTTTAAATACACCCGCGGCGCGCGATACCCTCTTTGAATTTTATTTATTAATTTAAAAAGTTTTATTGGTGTTTGCATGTATAATCTTTGGTTTCTAATAAAATTATCGAATATAGTTAATATATTTTTTTGGTTTTCAATGAATAAAAAATAAACCTTATTTTTTTGCTCAGTTATGCTTAGTTCATAATTTTTTTCTTTAAGTTTTAAATTATTTGTATTAGTGTATTAGTATAACTCCCTACAAGTTTCTTTAAAAATATTATATATTTGGGCCCCCGCATTAAATTTCTGGCTACGCCACTGGCGGAGGCATAAAACTTTTTCAATTTTAATCTTTTCTGCTAGCATTAAGATAATGTTAACCTATCAATAAATGACACTAAACATAATTATAAAATTAGGTAAAATATAATGATACCGTTAACGACACAACTCTAAACTAAGTGAAAACGAAAAGAACACAAGTACTTTATAGAAAGAAATTTAAAATAAATATGTTTCTGATATCAGGACTTTATTTTAACAAATATAGAAAGTCATTTTCATAAAGTCCTATAAACATGGCTTTTAAGTTCATTTTCCTAAGTATTAATAATGTTTCATCCAATACTAAATATTTTAAAATGTCAATGAAAATTGGGCAATATCTCTTTTAATATCCAACTTATATTCATATTTATAAAAGCGAGACGACAACCTCAATAAACATTTTTATTTTATGACGCCCTTAAGTTTTACTATAAATTCATAAAATTGTTTTATGTCTGTGCTATTTTAAAGTATTAAAAATTTTATTTCGTTTGATGAGAATTAATATTTTCTCTACTCCTATATGGATATTTGCTGTTTCCTTTATACTATAGTGATTGGATAATTGGGATATACTAGCGGATAAAATAGTAGAAACAGCAGTGTGTTCCATCTTTTTAAATATAATATTGATTTTGTAAAGTGAAACTATTTTCTTGAGGAAATTTATAACACCTGTTTTTCCAGGGTGGCTCGTGGTACAAAACGCTTTACAATTAATACCTATAAGAATAAAATTAAAATATTTAAGACATCATGTTGTTAATACAACAAAAATATATTTAGAATAAACGTACATAAAGACATTGAAACTAGCAAGTAAAGAGAAATTACATACCTATGTCAAGTTCAATGCTATGACGCTCGATGAACATCTGGCATACGACAAGAATTTTTTTAAATATATATTTAACAATACAGTGGTTTGTTAGTGATCATAATGCATAAAGTATAATGTAATCATATTAAACAATATTATACAAAGTGTTCACACAGTAGAAAACAAGAAAGTAGATTATTATCAAAAATTAATTTTCTGGTTGTATTTGAGCTTCTTTCATTAAAATTGTTCATTGCTTTTAATCTTTAAAAGGCCATCATTGGTTTTGGGTTGCCTTGCTTTTGTAGTGTGTACCTGAAAACGATTTTTAAAAAATTATCAAGTTTACTTTAGATTCTATGTATTTAATCCGAAATACTTAACTTATTTATGCACTTTTGCCTAATGTACTATTAACGAACGCCAAGATAAATATTTCAAAAATAGTTGCAGGTGATCGACTGTCACTAAATATCAACAGTAAAATTTAATTTGGTATTAATGTATATGGAAAAACCTAATCCCACACCAACTATAAGCTAACACTTGTAATTTAACATTTAATACAAATGTTTTATTGGGTGTAAAGACAGTCACTACTTCGATCAAGAACTTTTATGGTATTTACTTTCAAGAGCTATTGTTCTTATTTTAAAATATTTGTATTCAGATTAAAACTAGAATTTAATATTCGTTCAAGATAAATGCTATATTTTATGAGGCCTCTCTGGTAACTTTGAAGAAGAATTCAGGAATAAGTATTGAGAAACCCAGTTTAAAGATGTTTCTGTCAGTATCATTAAACTGAAGTACATCGTATTTAGAAAAAGCGGAGGGCAAAAAAAGTACCATTTAAAATAGGATTTTGTTAAACCAGAGACCTAATTTTTTGAAATCGAGGTCAGTGTCACATACGTTTTGAAAGTTTCAAACTAATTCCACCCATTAATCTTATGAAAAAGCTGTTCCTCAATTTCGAGAATTAGTGCTCAGGGTGGTATTCAGGGAGAAGGGATATAAAAAGGGCATCTTAGACCCATACCATTTTTTCTTCAGGAAAATACCCAGTTCAGACATTGTGAGTTAAGAACAAATAAATATAAGGCTGGTCCAAAACTCTTTTATCATTAAAAAAATATCATTGCCTCGAACCTTTAAACATACTCTAAATTTGTTGTTGCATAGTATTAACCAAAAATAGTCTGGATAAATCAGCTAACAATTAATTTTAGTAAAGATAACATATACAGGGTGATTCTCGTTGAGTGGCCTATTAGAAGATCTCGGAAACGAGTAAACTTATCTTTCTAAAAATTTGATAGCAGGCATAATTGGCTTTGAGCTTTTAAAACATTATCTTTTGAGGTTTTTGTTACTTCCGGTTATAACGGAAGTTAATGCCAACTTTGCTATTTCAAATAGAACACCCTATATATTTTAGCATTTTTGATTACCTTATTAAAATCTAAACAACTTTTGTTAATACTAATCTATTCCTATCTCTAACCGTTTTTGAGATATGAATTATAAAAGAATTTTTTTGTGTAAAAACGCTCCGAGAAGAAAGTTTAGTAACTCTGGAACGAATAAAGGTAAACATTTAAAATTTTGTAAGCTTTCAAGTAATACATAGATCTGTAGTTTAAATTACTTAGGTTTCACGTTTTTTATACAGGGAGTTCTTAAAATTGTGCCAATGTTTCCATTTAATTAAATGTGCATAAGTCAATTTTTGCAAATGGAACACCTTACTTTTTAGCTTACTAACGTGTAGAGAATTAAATTTCCTATCTAAATGCCTTATATGTTACAATCCACATTTTAAGTCGTTTTGGAATTATGAGCAATTTTAATAAAATATCTTAAAATTTCGGTTTTTGTTAATGCGACATTATTTTTGAAAAGACTTCGACTGGGATTTTTGTTTAACTTTGAAAATTAGAAATAGCTAAGCAACGAACATAGGCGCTTAATAGCAAATGGTGACAAAGCTCAAAGTCAAACGAAAACCCCAGTCGAAGCCTTCTTTTCAAAAATAATGTCGCATTAACACAAAGAGAAATTTTAAGATTTTTTATTTAAATTGTTCATAATTCCAAAACGACTAAAAATGTGCATTGTAACATATTAGGCCTTTAGATAGGAAATTTAATTCTATACACGTTGGTAAGCTAAAAAATAGGGTGTTCCATCTGCAAAAATTGACTTATGTACATTTATTTAAATGGAAACATTGGCACAATTTTAAGAACTCCCTTTATAAAAAACGTGAAACCTAAGTAATTTAAACTAAAGATCTATGTATTACTTGAAAGCTTCCAAAATTTTAAATGTTTACCTTTATTAGTTTTAGAGTTACTAAACTTTCTTCTAGGAGCGTTTTTACCCAAAAAAGTCCTTTTATAATTCATATCTCAAAAACGGTTAGAAATAGGAATAGATTAATAATAACAAAAGTAATTTAGATTTTAATAACGTAATCAAAAATGCTAAAATATATAGGGTGTTTCATTTTAAATAGCAAAGTTGGCAGTAACTTCCGGTATAACCGGAAGTAACAAAAACCTCAAAAGATAATGTCTTAAAAGCTCAAAGCCAACTATGCCTGCTATCAAATTTTTAGAAAGATAAGTTTACTCGTTTCCGAGATCTTCTAATAGGCCATTCAACGTGAATCACCCTGTATAGTAAAGAAACAAATTAAATAATATCATTATCAACTTTTAAAATATAAATAAATGGTAAAGTTAATAGAATACTGAAAATTATATTGAAAAAGCTCTAAAATGAAATCAAAATAAAAAAATGTATACTTACTGTAATTATTTTTATTGTAACGTTAATTTAATTTTTGAATAGCGATACATACGGTATAAGTATTTTTAATAACTATGCTTTCTTCAAGTACCAAAAGTAACACAACTGTACATACCAGCATGACGTCAACCTTGGGTCGCATACCCTAACAACAATAAAATTACCGCACACCTTTAAATCATATGCCGTGTGAAAATGATATAGTAAAAACTTTCATCAAAAAACATTTGACTTTTAATTAAAACACTAAAATGAAGTGTTTACAGTGTTTAGTGATTTTAAGTGCTTGGACTTGTCTTAGTGTTAGTGTCGGCATCAGAGTTCCTAGTTCTTGGGACGTAGTCCCAAGGCAAGATGGCGCTGGTAGTTTTGATGGTAAATTGAATTCCATGCATAGATTTGGTAATGTGAATCGTCGGCAGAGTTATGATGGGAGTAATTCGGAGAGGAGAATGTTTATAGAAAATAAACAAGGTAAGCAAATTTAAATGTTAAAAGTTAGAGTTGGTGATGAACAGTGGTCGGAACTTTGGACGCGCTAACAAAATTGAGCTCATGGGAAATGGCTTTCGATTAATTTTTCTTTTTGTTTTAAAAAAGTTCTTTTTTAAAATAAATTTAAAAGGGATTGATGCAATTTTTTTAATATTAGGTTTCACAAAAACATTAAATAACAAATTAACTATACTCCACGTCCAAAATTACTGTCAGTGACTCATCGCTTTTATACTAAGAGCAGTGCGTTGTACGAAATCAGAGGGAAAAGATTTCGTGAAAATAACTATTCTGCTTTATTAGAATTTCGAAAATACACTGGAATTATTTCTTCTAACTTCGTACAACCCGCTGCACCATACATGGTGTCCCACCGGGAACCGAATCGATATATATATTATAGAAAACTATGCATAGAAAAATTTTGAAAATTTGACAGTATGCTGATGCTGATGGGGGCGACCGGGCTAAAATATTTTCATAATGGTGGCATTTCCAGTTATACCGAAAGTAAGTGTCAACTTGCTTATTTTAAATGGGACACCCTATATATTATTACATTTTTGCATTCTACGCAAGATTCTAGGCAGATTTTGTATACCATGTCCTATACCTGCAAATTTTAGGTTCAGTTACTCTTAGTTGGCTATGACGGCGTTGAAAAACAATCAAATGCTAAAAAATCTATAAAGCTGTCACTTACTATTTAAATATTATTAATAAGCACATTGTGATGGCTTCTTGCGGATATCGAATGGCAAATGTGACATGATATAACTTTATCACATTTTCCATAAATAATAAATAAGTTTAAATAATCTTCGTTTGTATAATTTAAGCGCCCGGGAATGATTATTAATAATGTTAAGTGACAGCGTCATAGGTTTTTTTAGCATTTGATTGTTTTTCAACGCCGCCATAGCCAACTAAAAGTAACTGAACCTAAAATCTGCAGCAAAATCCCCATATAAAAATATTAAATTGGCAATATTTCGAAAACTAAGAATTTTTGGGATATACAACCTTATACAAACTTACCCTTATTTTTAATGCTAAATAAGAAATAATTATAAAATTTGAGTATTTCCATTTGAAAATCTAGACTTTTTGCAGTTTTTTCAATTTCATTTTTAATCTTATTTTTTAAACACGCTGTATTAATAGTTATTAAAATATTATAAAAAATCTATTAAAGCAGGTCCTTTATAACAAGGAATTCCACTTAAATTAAATAAATAAGGCTTCTTTATAGAAAAAATTGATAATTATTCTAAGGCTTGCAAACGCCATTTTTGATATAAAAATTCAAATATGGCAAAAACGTTTAGACATAGGTATAGGACATGGTATACAAAATCTGCCTAAAATCTTGCGTAAAATGCAAAAATGTAATAATATATAGGGTGTCCCATTTAAAATAAGCAAGTTGACACTTACTTCCGGTATAACCGGAAGTGTCGCCATTATGAAAATATTTTAGCCCGGTCGCCCCCATCAGCATCAGCATACTGTCAAATTTTCAAACTTTTCCTATGTATAGTTTTCTATATATAGATCGATTCGGTTCCCGGTGGGACACCCTGTATGTAAAAGCGATGAATCACTGACAGTAATTTTGGACTTATAGTATAATCAGACAGTTTAACTGTTACATTAGTGGAAATGATTTACTCAAAAAGAAAGTTTTTTGGTTAGTAAATTAAGAATTAATCTAGCAAAGCCACTCTTATGTTAAGAAATTAATTTCTATCAATAGATGTCAGGCAGTCCTCATACGGGGAAACTTAAAAGAAACTGTAGTAGCGTGGAGACTAGTAGACTGATGGGAGACTAGACTACTCGAGTTGCCTTCCTTCCTCACACGGCCGATACTATACAGTCACTCAGTCTCGTGCTAAATGCCACATATTCATAAATTACAGCTTAAAAATGTGCTCCATATTTATTATTTTGAGTCACTCGCGGATACTCGGTTGCCGGGTCTCCCAGTTACCGCAACTTAGCGCCATATGAGTAGCTCCAATCAAATCTATATGCTGAGTGACCTAGTCGCACATTGTCTTAATATCCACGGCACTACCGTTACTTTTAAGTTTCTCCATGTTAGGACTGCCCAAAAGTCGAAGTTCTCTAAGTAGTTAAATGTTGATTACAATTTTCGTGCAACCCGACAGGGTATTTAATTAAATAGAACGAATTTAGATAATTAATTTTACAAAAAAAACTGTGGTAGGTGTAGTCCGTTACTATAAGTTCGAGTATAAATTTAACCGACGTTTGTGATTACCCAGGCATGATACAAATGTCGAACGATGGCAAGTATCTGGAAAAAATTAAGTTTCAAAATTTCGTTAAATTCTAAGATCTTTTTGCATGCAAAAATTTGATGTTTGCACTCGTTTTTGAGTTGCAATCAGTTTTAGTAGAAGTAGTATTTATTTTATTTGTTTATGATCATGATTTAGGGAAATATCAAATAATAAATAATTAAAGTTTGTTAAGGAAATTTAAATTGCTCCATTATAATTCTCTTTTGAAGCTTTAATTAGACTGAAAGAGATCATTATCATGGCATTTATTGATTTAATACTTCACAAATAACAATATCGGATACTGGTTATTAATTATTACACAGTAATAATACCTACTAAACGTTAAAATATACAAATAATTATTATTTAATCTGCTTTGCTTTGGCTCTCACAAAGGCGAGGCGTCAAGGTGTCCTACAAGTTTGTGGTTGTAGCATTTCAAATATTTTTTTCTGGAAGAGCACAAGATGTAGATTTTGGTAATCAAATCTTCATGTACAAAATCTCCAAACGTGCCGACAGAAAATAATCCAGTGGGGTCAAGTCGGGTGATCTGGTCGGTCACGTTTGTTAATACAGTTTTCGTCAGCAATATTCGATTATATGTTATTTTTACACAAGTAACAATTTAGTAAACCATTTAACGAAATTTACTTGATAATGGTCTATTTTAGACGAAACGTCTAATCAAAGTTTCAAAAGTAAATTATGACACAGCATTACAAATTTATTAAATATATGGTTTAACATTTATTCTTTTCTACATAGCATCCTAAAAAAATTAAATGAAATTAAAATATTCTCTTACAAATTCGACATACCAGCATTGGAATCTCGGAAACCATAAGAGTTAGAGAAACGGTTAAATAGGGGCAAAGTTGTGCAATTCGGTGTTGATTATAATGCCGCTTTAAAAGTTTTCAACTTCGGAATACTTCCGATTTTATTCGAAAAAAACCGAAATTTTGCAAAATCGTTTTTATTTTTTCCAGAGCTTATTTGACTAGCTATTTAGAAATAAATGACACTTTGTCATTGCCACTTTTTCTCCTCTACAAAATGACGTTACTAAACTAAAGATCCACCGTTTCGTCTCCAAGCGGCCATCACCAACTATACTTTTTTAAATACGGACCTGGATTTTTTAAAATCAATTTTTAAACTCTCCTACCCTCAAAATGTAATGGCGATATTACTTTCTCATAATGATGAATTGTCCTTGCTTATTTTTTTAAATTCATATATTTTACAATTCTTGTCAGTCCGGTCCTGGCAACGAATTACAATATTAATAATTAAAAACGTTATTTTATTTAAAACATTCACACATAAGTAATATAATTTATTTTATAAGATTTTTCCAATAATTCTAAATTTACTAATTATAAATCCTAATTTTCTAAATGTTCAAGGAGATTGCCGTTTTGCTCAATACAAAGATCGATTTTTTTTCCAATTTTGGCGACAGCCCTTTCAACCGATCTTCTCCTTATCCTACCAAATGCAACCTGTATGTAAATATACCTAACATGAACTTTAGACAAACTTTTTCATGAAATTTATTTGTAAAGGTTTTAAATAAAATAAAGTTTTTAATTAATACTGTAATTCGTTGCCACGACTGGACTGACATGAAGTGTAAAGAATATGAATTTAAAAAAATAAGCAAGGTCAATTCACCATTATGAGAAAGTATTATCGCCATTATATTTTGAGGGGAGGAGGGTTTAAAAATCGGTTAAAAAAAATCCAGGTCCTTATTTAAAAAAGTAAAGTTGATGATGGCCGCTCGGAGATGAAACGGTGGATCTTTAGTTTAGTAATGTCATTTTGTAGAGGAGAAAAAGTGGCAATGACAAAGTGTCATTTATTTTTAAATAGCTAGTCAAATGAGCTCAGGAAAAATAAAAACGATTTTGCAAAATTTCAGTTTTTTTTTAATAAAATCGGATGTATTCGGAATTTGAAAACTTTTAAAGGGGCATTATAATTAGCACCGAATTGCACAACTTAACCCCCATTTAACTGTTTCTCTAACTCTTATGGTTTCCGAGATTCCAATGCTGGTATGTCGAATTTGTAACACCCTGTATGTACCAGATTTATGTCTATCGTACGTAAATATTTTTGAAAACTGGCTATATTAGAGTAATAATTGTTTGTAAACAAAACATTTTTCGTAACACACTATAGATTGTATTATATTGGAGACATAAGGTTTAATGAAAAAGTTTTTTTTTTAAATAAAAAACTATGCAACTTAGAAAAATATTATTTTAAAACAACAATTTTTAGAATTAGATATTACAAAGTTAAATGCGATTTTTTTAAATAATACGCACATTAAAACTTCTACTGAAGTAGCCCATACTTAATGGAAATTTATTATGTAATATTAATGAGTAACACAACGGTTATAATTTTCCTATATGTTTTATTTTTAATTACCATAACAATTGTTTCGACATGCAGTGTCTTCGTCAGATGGTCTAATCTAACTAAGATTAACAGAATTTTCATATTCTGTTATTTAAATATGTGGTTCCTAAATAAAGTTATTATTTGACCACAAAATCTAGGTTTTTCTAAGTCATTAATTATTTATTACTAGCAGTATCAAAGGCTTTAGCTAAATCTAAAAATATACCGTTTATATTATTTTCTATTGAATTTGTCTAATATATTTGTGTGGGAACTTTCAAGTAATTTTATTGTTATATTCCGGATTTGAAAACAAATTTTCCGAATTATCTTTAGCGTAGTACGAAACATATTTTGCTTATAAACAACTAGTCTATATTAAATTCTTAAAATTATTTATATTTAAGCCTAAATCTTATAAATACAATTATTATTCAATCATCCATCATCCTGTTTTTTTTTCTAGCAAATGCAGAACTAGGATCTTTATATAATACATTACAATCAAGCGCTTTAAGCAACTTTTTTGGACAGCCTCAACAAATGCTTGTGGTAGGCCCTACTGGCGTATATATGTTGCCTCAAAATCCCCAGGAAAATGCACCCATTTCAAGTGAAACAAATCAGTACAGGACAGAACTACCACCTTTAAGACATCCACGGTACCCAAAGAATCCTCAATTACAAAATAGTAATATATTACATGAGAAACCTTCCTATAATTTACCTAATGCACCTGTAGTAATCGGAACAAATCAATACCAACAGGATTCCATAGAAAATAAAGCCTATAATCAATATCAAACGGTACCAAGCAACGTATTGCGTATTATGCCATTATCTTCAGGAAACGTTAATTGGAATAATTATAATTCTGTGGAACAGCCTGTGCTAAAACAACCTGTTACGAAACAGTTTGTTCAAAAGTATAAACCATTGGTACATAAGGAGTATGCTCGAACACCTTCTGCAAGGTAAATAAAAGCTTGATTTTTTTGACTTTTAATAGGGCAGCCACGACTATAAAAAACTTTTTAAAAGAAAATGAACTGCCAACCAACAAAATCCCCCTATTCGATTTTTCAGACGCTAATATCTCGGCAACTGCTGAGTCCTGATACCCAAATTTTGCTTCGTTAGGAAGAATGATACTTGCCTCCCAAAATTAAACAGGTTTTTGCCAAATTGTTTTTATAGTTTCAGGGAAAGTTGCTTGTGAAATATCGTTTAACAGGATTTTGTTGATTGGCAAAAACTGGCTATTTAAAAAATCGGTTTAACCAGAAGTAGTTATAACTAAGATATTTTGTAATTTTGGGTTTTTGTCATGTTTGAGGTAGTAAAGTGGCAATGAGAAAACCCTGGAAATAATTTTCCGTTGCCGCAAAAAGACACAATTGAAATGAATTATTAAGATTCTATATTTCTTCGAAAATTCCCATATTATTTTATTATTATTTATTATCAAATAGTGATAAGCAGTTTTAAGTTGCTCCTTTCTTTCGTCGGATCCTAGCTCTACTGATGAGCCATGATATGACGAAATGCATCTAGGGATGGATCTGACGAAATTAAAGGGAATTCTTCTTTGTATTATTTATTATTTATCTTGAAAAAATAGTCCATACTTAAAGTGGAGTGGGAATTTAGAAGGTAAAAAATAAGAACACAAAGTCTTCCTTTACTGTTATATTATTATTATAGAAATATAACAGTGGAGAAAGACTTTGTGTTCTTATTTTTTACCTTCTCTATTTATTATTTATATTAGTAGATTAGCCTCTTTGGCTAGACTGCGCCTAGACACTGCTCAACAAGCTGCTATTTTTCTATTATTTTTTTAATGTTTTATTAAAATTCATTTATTATTATTAATCATATAAAGAAAATAAGCTTAGCGGCAAGCAGACAGTGTAGTGCGTCTATCTTTTGCATTAAAGTACACAGGGACGCCAAAGGTAATGGGTTCCCTGGGGCACAGGTAGACAATGACAGGCTGTTTCGTTCTTATTAGAACTCATCAGAAAGCCATAACCTGTAAGAAACTCCCAATACAGCGAGACTGTTCTTTCAAGGCGTTTTTAAGAAATAAAAACGCGATGAAAACCCAGTAACGCCATAAGTTGGAATCAACTCAATGCAAAAGATAGCCATCTATCGTGAAAACGTAGAAATAAATAAATCTAAATCAATCAAGCACGGAACGGCTACTTCACCAGTATAGGAAACATTTCTCTCGCTTCTCTAATACAATCTCCACGGTTTTGTGGATTCAGATCCAGATCGCGCTGCAGTCGCCCACCGGTTTGCAGCACTATTCCGTAAATGCCGTGTGTAAGTTAACTAAAATAGTGGAATTTAGTGTCCGTTTTTATCGAATGTGGGCCACAGTTGCCTGGATGTACTACAGGTTGTCAACCCTGTCCATCTGTTCTGTGCAAGCTGCTTGGCCGTGTAGTCAATCTCCTCTTTGACCAATCCCAGTGGTTTGTTCACTGTATTGTCTGCTAGATCAGCTGGCATGCATGCGTCCTCTCTTGCGAGCGCATCGGCAGCCTCGTTGCCATCTATTTTGGAGTGTCCAGGAACCCAGCACAGAATAACCCGATGTTGGTTGCCAAGTGTGCATAGATTGTTGCGGCATCGCTTTACGAGCTTTGATTTAACGCTGCTGGAACAGATTGCCTTAATCGCCGCCTGACTATCACTGAAGATGGTGATTGACGAGGCTACTCCCAAGCCAAGGTGTTCATGCAGGATATTGACCGCCTTCTCTACTGCCAGTACTTTTGCTTGAAAAATACTACAATAGTTGGGGAGTCTGTA
This sequence comes from Polydrusus cervinus, assembly GCA_935413205.1. Classification (NCBI taxonomy): domain Eukaryota; kingdom Metazoa; phylum Arthropoda; class Insecta; order Coleoptera; family Curculionidae; genus Polydrusus; species Polydrusus cervinus. Next base: position 18,125,936 of record OW284515.1, read on the forward strand.
CGATTTCTGTATTTGTAAACTTTCGGAAAATACCCCGGCTCCCATACCAACGTCCATTTTCGAACCGTCTGTGAAGATTGCGTGATCTGTTTTCGTTATATTCTGATTGCCTTCCCACTCTTCCCTACTCGGAATGCGTATAGAATACCTTCTATCAAAGCATGTTATTGGGACAGAGTAATCAGTCGGGTCTCGTAGATTATTCCCCGGGTGGATCTTTAGTGGATACTTAGTATACGATGAATGTAAGGTTTCTAACTTCTTCTAACAATTTTTTTCCCCTTTTTTCCCATTTAAATGCCCACTCCACTTTAAGTATGGACTATTTCTTCAAGTAGATATAGATATATTAAAAATTGTATTTAGAAAAATAATAATACAATTTATTTTAGTATAAGCTAAGTAAATTTTAGTTAAGCTGTTCGATATTTGAAGAAAGTCAAAACTTTGTATGAAGAATAACTTTTGGTTGGAAGAGCAATAATAAAAAAGTTTTGTATATTCAAAAGTTTTATTTTATTTTATTTATTTTAGTTATGGCACTCAAATTGATCTACCCACACGCTCCTTAAAAAATCCTATAGGTCAAGATCAGACGTTTATTGTATCAGCTTCCACGTTAAGTCCCATAGAATCCGATCCAAATCAAGATCAACCATCAGCCGAATTCACCATTACTAAAAAAGAGCCGATATTTTTTGTAACTGAAGGTTACCGAAACGTTTTGGTTCAGGGCCCAAATAAAAAGAAAAAATATCAAAAGCCGCGTTATCAAAATCAAGAGGCAAGCAGAAAGGTACGGACCGATAAAAGCAAAAAGTTTTATATGCAGTTGCAGAAAGATTTTTAATAATAATTTACTAATCAGACAACTTTGATTTTAACGAGAAAGATATTAGGTCATATGGATAAAAATTGGTATATTATTTATGGTACAAAAATGCACGTAGACACTCCGTTTCGTAAGAATATAAACGTAAAAGGAGATACTCCTGTGAGTAACTACTCATATTTATCAGAAGCATTTTCATTTGGAAGATAGATGGTGTGTTTATTCTTAGGGAATTGAAAAGAAACTGACACTTTAAGCATGCTCAGAATATATTCTCTTTTTTTCATGCCATCCATTGGCAGCAATTATTTGCTCGGAATTAAAGTCGTCAGATAAGCTTAATTCTTTATCTATTACCTTGACAATTTTTATTTTTATTTAAATCATTTCTGTCTATATCATTAATATCACAATCAAAATTGTCTGGTTAGTACCTTATTGTTAAAATGCTTTTTGTGACATGCATAATGACCTAATGTTTATAGAACAGTTAATACAAAATTTGCAAATTAATACTTTTTTCTAGCGGAACATAATGTAATCTTTCACAATTTTTTTTTGTAAATATACAGGATGTCCCTTCGAGAACCGAATCGATCTATATATAGAAAACTAAACATAGGAAAATTTTGAAAATTTGACAGTATTCTGATGCTGATGTGGGCGACCGGGCTAAAATATTTTCATAATGGTGGCACTTCCGGTTATACCGGAAGTAAGTGTCAACTTGCTTATTTTAAATAGGATACCCTATATATTATTACATTTTTGCATTCCACGCAAGATTCTAGGCAGATTTTGTATACCATGTCCTATACCTTTGTCTAAACGTTTTTGACATAATTGAATTTTTATGTCAAAAATGACGTTTGCAAGCCTTAGAATAATTATCAATTTTTTCTATCAAGAAGCCTTATTTATTTAATTTAAGTGGGATTCCTTGTTATAAAGGACCTGCTTTAATAGATTTTTTATAATATTTTGTTAACTATTAAAACAGGGTGTTTAAAAAATAAGATTAAAAATGAAAATGAAAAAACTGCAAAAAGTCTAGATTTTCAAATGGAAACACCCAAATTTTATAATTATTTCTTATTTAGCATTAAAAATAAGGGTAAGATGTGTTAAATGAAATTATAATTAAAAAGTTTAAAATTTTTTTATAGGTATTGACAACTGAAACATTAGACGATGTTACTAATGAAAATGACGAAGACGATGAAAAACCCCCAAGAAATAGGAAAGTTACAAAAGTTTATAAAATTCACGAAAATAATGAGGAATCGGCAAATAACTTAGGTGGATCCAGTAGAAACTTGGTACAAGCCGGGTATGAGAAACCAAGACAATATTTCCAAAGGTTGGTATACAGTCATCGGACCAAGAATTATTTTTTAATGTTGTTCTTTGGGCTTGATCTAAACGAAAGTTTTTAAGTCATTTTAAGTTTTCTTTGTTTTATTAGCTTAAAATATATGAAAGAAATATAATCGTATTGGTCGAATTTATGTAAGAAAAGGTAACATATACCTACAGTATTGACAGTGAATGATTATCCGTGCGTCATATAACTTATACGTCATTAAAATCGTACGAATCAAATTAAAGAAATATGATCAAGCCAAAGTCTAATTTTATATATTATAATAGATGTGCATAATGTCCCGATGTACGGGTTCTTAAAAGTTGTTTAAAGTTTTGAGTCAAAAATTTAAATCTAGTACAAAAACCAATGTCATCCATATATTTAATAGATCTTTCAAAAGCGCTTTGCACAATATTTTTATTAACAAAGTATATAGAGCGTGATCAGTTAAGGGTACAAAGCGGCCATATCTCGGAAACTACTGGGCATAGAAATTCAGAAAAAAAAAGGGATAACTAAAGTGGCCATGAGAAAATCCTGGAAATAATTTTTAAGTTCCGCATTTTACCGCAAGAGGGCGTAATTGAGAAGTAAATTTTAAAATTTTACATATCTCCAAAAATCCCACATTAAGGTATATCTTTGATAACACCATTAAAAAGCTCGGATAATTATCCATCATTTTGGTCCTATGCTCATTGGCGTATCGACTTTAATAAGAGGGGGGGAAGCTTTTGAAAGTGTAATCATTTAAATCGCTGTAACCTATAAACGACTTATCCGATTTTAGCAAACTAAAGACTAGTTGGAAGAGAAATGTATGCACTTTCACCAATCGTATTTAGTTATCCATAATAGTTCTCAAAAAAAATGCTAGAGGGCGCAATTTGTAATAATAACACATTTTTCGATTTTATTCCGAAAAAATAAATCATACGGTATAATTATGACACCATAATCGAAAAGTAGATGAAATTGGCTAGAAAAATATTATAACCGCAGCTCGATATCTCCGTTCGTTTCAGCGTTATCGCCAATAGAATAATTTTTAAAGATATTAAAATTTACTTCTCAATTACGCCCTCTTGCGGCAAAACGCGGAACTTAAAAATTATTTCCAGGATTTTCTCATGGCCACTTTAGTTATAATTTTTTTCCCTAAATTTCTATGCCCAGTAGCTTCCGAGATATCCGTACCCTTAACTGATTACGCTGTATAAATATGTTATTTTTTAGCATATTTTCATTTGTGGACTTTAGCCACCGCCGTAATTTTTTTCGCGACATACTATTAAGAGTTAGAACTTTTTACAATAAATAAATACGTATCTTAAACTGCTCGCCGAAAACAGAAGATAATGATAATAAAAGCTTCGAAAAGAAATACTTTTAGGAATAAATATATTTTCAAGGCGCTAAAATTAAAAAAAAAAATTATAAATGAAAATGACAATAAAAAAAACAATGATTCCGACGTCAATGGACAAACTTCACAAATTAATAAAATTAAACAGTCCAATCAATCTGCAACTCTTCCTTACAATTTTCTCTCTGTCACGTTTCGCGTTTCATTGGCAACGACGTAATGCGCAAAGAATAGTGCCCGGAAGACGCTTGGTTATTTTTTATTCACCTTTATTATTATAATAAATAAAAATGTTGTTTTCTATCATTTAGTTTCAATTCTATAGAATTAAAAAAAAATTTAAAAATATTTTAAAAACAATCTTTTTTTCTTGTGTTTTTTTTTAATCACACAGTAAAGTCCTGTACAATAAAACAATACAATAATTATTGTTATTCATAAATTCGACCCTTAAATGAAAAAAACAATATAATATTTATATTGTATTTTTATAGTTTCGTTCGTAACTAAACGAGATTTTCATGTTACCAACTTTGTGTCAAATATACCAATTTTCAAATTTTATTCCGTTTGAACCTCAAATTTAAAAAGTTTTAAATATATTGACATATCTCTTTATTCCCTGTATAATTCATTTAGATAATACTAATAAAAACTAACTAACAATTGATATATTGTAGACCACCTATTATTAAAGACGATAGAAGATCAGGTTTAAGAAATCATTTAATACAAAATCATCGAGATGATAGATTGCATGAACCAGTTGATGATAATGACCGCGAAAGAGAAGATGATGATAAAGAGAGAATTAAAGATGACACAAATGAAAGTGAAAATGAAAATGAAGAGGAACTGGAAACAGAAAATGAAAGTGGTAAGATTTAAAAGCTTTATTATCGAGCTTTAAGGTTTATCAAATGGAAAAATACGAAATCATCCAGTTTATAAATACAAACTTTGCTATTTTTATATAAATTGTTTTTTATTTAACTGAATTTAACTTTGCTTTAAAATTTGTTAGGCAATTGCAACCTACCAAAACATACACTGTTCTTTAATTCAAAAAGTAGCAATGTCATCAGAAAAATGAAACTGTCTGTAAAATTATTTTAAAATAAATATATTTGGTAATCTAGACAGGTGGGCCTACATCAATGTTTCATTACATATAACAAAATAGTTCATTATCAAGCAACATTATTTTTATGGAAATGATCTTTTTGTTATTTTTACCAGAAGATTCATCTTTCAGCTCGTAGAATATGTTCTGCTTAGTCCTTATCATACCTTAAAAATCAGTTGTTACTTATTATTATATTAATTTTTTGTAGAAGATGATGAAGAACCAAATAACGAAGATGCATCTAAATCAGAACAAAATAAAATAGACAAAGAAGAATCTGATGAAAATAAAGAATCAGACGATAATGAGGAAGCAGATGATGAAGATGTGGAAGACGAGGAAGAAGAAAATAACGAAACACAAAAGGAAGTACCTCACAGTGAACATGCTGACCCTAAACCGGTACCAACAAAACCCATTTACCCTGGTGAAGGAGTCTGGGCGAAACCTGGCGTGAAACATAGGCCTTATGTATCACAGCATCGGTTAGTACAAAATAAATGATCGTCTAACGCCTAGTGTAGTAATACAGAATTTTAATAATACATGGGAGACGAGAGGGCATAACAAGAAAGTGAGTGCGGTCAATACAAGAAAAAGGAATCGCGACAGAACTGTACATTAACTGAACAAAACTTACTATCTACAGGGCAGTTGACTTAAAATTACATATCATATTAATAATAAATTTTTTTAAATGGTTTTGGTAGCTAGACTGATTTTAATTAAGACTCATAAAAATACAATTAAACATTTCTGTCTTTCCGGTTATGCCGGAAGTTAAGATTATCTTTATTTTTTAAATAGAAAAATACAGATTTCAATATATTTTTCGAATTTATTCAAGATTTGTTGACTATTAAATATTGTTAAGCAAAATATGATTATCTCTACAAATTTTATTGTTTTATCTATTAAAAAACAAAATGATTATCGTTGTCAAATACAAATTATCATATTATAACGATATAACAACATTATGGACATGAACTAGCATGGAAGTAACTATAAATTTGCTTAAACAATTTTAGTTTTCGGTCTGCAGGTGATAACATCCTACCAATAGTCTTCTACTTGGTAGTACTATGCAATCTGATATCTTACTGTACACAAAATGTAGACATAATATATAACAATCTAATTTATAGATGCTATTCATGTTTTCCGGTAAAAAAAATAATAGATATTAGGTAGCTCTTTTTGAATTTATCAATATTATAAACTTCATATTTTTTGATATATATTTTGTAAACTTTTTTTTTTTGGGGCGCTCATGTCTCCATCCCATACGCTTGACTTGACCCACACCAAACAGAGTTTCTAGGTGCGACACTGCCTGTATATTAATAGGTAACTTACTACTTAACAATAATTTAAAATTTTCAAAAATATATTTTTTAGGTTTCTAAAGCCGCAAGAAGTAGAACAAAAACCTGATGGATATGATGTTTTCGAGGATTTGGAAAAGTATTTTGAAAATCAAAAAGATCAATTTGGAAGGACTTTTGGTCAAAAAGTTGACCAGCAGGGTCAACCAGTAACCGGTACGTAATTTTTTTGTTTGCAAGACAATGACATAGTTTTAAAATGTGCTTTACTACATATATAATGTACATGAATTTTACATCATTATAAAGAGAATTGAAATGCATCACTCGACCCCCTTTTCATTTAGGATTTTAGGGGTAGTGCCACCCCCGCCCAGGGGGCTGCACGTGTTAACGTGATTTTTTGCAAATTTGGTGTCTCCATCGAAAACAAAATCGACGGGTCTGAGCGTTTTTCCAAAAAATAACTAAACTGCCAGTAAATGTCTTTATTTCGTTTTCGATCGATGCGCCACCCTGTATAGAATTTCGAGCAAAATTCAAAAAAAGAATAATTATATCATAGTTACAATAGGCTACTTCCGGTATAACCAAAAGTGGCAGGTAAATGAAAATATTTTAGATAAAATGATATAATCCCGGAAAGTCCTAATAAAATATTTTTAGTGGTTCTTCCAAAAGTTCTAGTGAAGGCTCGTCGTGAATTAGCTTTTTAAGAACAGAAAACTAACGAGATTAAATTTAATACAGAAAAAACAAAGACCATACCCCTAAATAAGTTTGTTTTTCATAACGATGTCAAAAGTTTTTCGTTTAAAAATACCTTTATTTGCATTTTACTCCTCTTTGACAAGCACCATATGGCCGACTTAATAGAATAAAGTTGGCCGTGCAAGTACATACTACTTCTCAAATGATGATGATGATGATGATGATGATGATGAATTTTTTTACTATAATTTCTTACTTAACTTTATATTTAAATAATAATGATATTTAAGTATATATTGGCACACACAGGTGTTTTAACACTTAGGTGCCTTATAAAGGTTCAAAATATTTTAATCAATCTGTATATGTTAAGACATTTTATAAAATTGTAACAACAGTTCGAATAAATAAGTAAAATATTTTAAAACTCTTTACGCCTTCTATTAATTTCGGTGTTTTACTTTACATTTTACCTCATTCCTACAAGCCACTAAACAACAAACACATAAAATAATAAACCAGTAAAACGTAATTTAACATTCTAATTGATGCCATTATTAACTATTAAAAAATAAAATTTTGTATTTACCTCGGGTATTTTTCGATGTTTATTCTAATGCGAGTTACACCTTCTCGAACCAGATATTATATAACCAGATACCTTTACCGCACCCTTAACGCCCTTGGGGTATAAACAAATTGACAATACCCTTAATTTATAAATATATATTTATTTACAGATAACCAAATAAAACCTCCTAATTCCGTAAATCCTATAGTGGTATTTGACCCTTTTAACGAATCAAGTAATAGAAAAGATGTGCATAAAACACACAACGTTGGTACAATTTATAATCACCGAACAAAGGATAACAATCTTCCTGAAAATACTAACCAAGAACAAGCTGCAGAAGATCAGCCAGAATCTGACGATGAAAATGATGCAGGAACTGAAGCAGTCAAAGAAAATAATGATTATGAAGAAGAATCTGATACGAAAGAAGAATTTGTACCCGTGCAACTTTACACACAAGTTAGAAAGAGTGAGAACGAAGAACACGAGGCTTATGATCCATTAGAGCATGGAAGGCTAAGGGAAGTAATAAAGGATTCCAAAATACAGACAGTTTACACTGAAGAAGGGTAGGTATCTAAATGTTGTCGTATATAATTAGTATTGGACTTTTACAACATTAGGGAAAAGTTATTGTCGAATTTGGTACACCAATAAAAAAAAATTAATCAAGCACTTTTATTATTATAATTTAATAGTTTTGGCATTTAAACTAACTCGGTATTTTGTCATCAATAAAACTGTTGATAGGTCATACCCACGATACACTAACACCAGTATGCTAACGCGCATAAATTATCTATCTCTCTTCGATATTATGACGACACCGGTTTACATTAGGTGCAAGAAAATGATCGTTTTATTTTTGATCAAGAAAAAATCCTATTATAATAATATTATACATGATACACTCCATCTCAGCTACTTTTCTTAAAAGGTCATAATTATCAAATAGTAAAAATGTGCCCGGTTTATATGTTAGAACCGTCATCGTCAGTCGCGTCAAAAGGTTATGCAACCGCGCTCGCATCCTCGCTCGTGACGACATGTGCAGCGATGTTCAAATTTTAACTTGCTTATTGACATACCGTTGTAGGTTTATCGTGGTCATGCCATTATTTTTTATGGTCATTAAAAATCTGCTCCAATTCAACCCTTTTAAAATCTCCAGGCACGCATAATAGATGACGTTGATCTGAATAAATTTGCTAGTAATCACTGAGCATGTCATTCTACTTTGTTCGGTATCGATATGGAAATTGTCGGCTGTCTTGTGTGTTTTTATTTGCAGCTGAATTTTTATTTACTTTGATTAAAATAACTAATATTTTTATTCAATCATTTCGGTGTTGACAAATGAAAATTTTCCTGCCAGAATTATGAAGCCACAGATGTCTGTTAAATAAAGTAATGGAGCCAATAAACTGCTTTATTGTTTTAAAATTAAAAACGTTTTTTAAAATAATAATAAAATAAGAATAAATATGTTATTTAACACTTTTTTGTGAAATATGTGAATAATGCCAGATTCAGGCAGTTTATTGCGCTTCATACATTCAACCTAGAGTAAGGACTTGGTATTTAGGAATTGTATAAGAAGTGAATGACTGCTGGTTTTATTGATTACATTTTCTTATTTTTGGTTTTGTTTGTGCTAAAATTGTGTCTATCCTTTTTAGCCCTTGAAAAAGGTTTAAAATAAAACCGAAACGTTGGGAATAAGTAAAGCCTAGAAAGTGTGTTTAATAAAGTCTTCTTCCCCATAATACAAGATTTTAAAAATAATCAATTATGTTATTTTCTTTCATATAAATGTCCGAGATCATAAAAAATAAGTAAGTTAAACTTTTAGATTTGAAGATGGTGCTTATGACCATGCTGGGCATGAGAAAAATGCAGAGCAAGATCAAGGGCATGAAGAATTTGAGAGAGAAAAAGTTAAAAAAGGAAAACCAAAAGAAAACAAAGACATTGACAGCCATTCTGGACAGTCCAATAAAGTTCTTGTTTCAGGTTTGTACCGGGGGTGATTCATTAAGGGTGACGAGCGGCCATATCTCGGAAACTACTGGGCATAGAAATTCAGGATAAAAAAAATTATAACTAAAGTGGCCATGAGAAAATCCTGGAAATAATTTTTAAGTTCCCCATTTTGCCGCAGCTCGATATCTCCGTTCGTTTCAGCATTATCGCCAATAGAATAATATTTAAAACTTGAAATGAAGGAGGGATTATATATTTTTTTTAGAAAAAAACTGGGGCGCCACTAATATTTTTTCACGTGGATATTATATCTGATTAGCCTGGTGGTCAATTCTGCATAAAAATGGCCTCTTGCGTTTTTCTCCTCAGGCACACCGTTCTTAATTAAAATAATAATTAAATTAAATTAGACGAGCGGAAGAATGCCTATTAAGTAAAGGTGGTCATTTCCAACAATTTTTATAAAACAAAATTTTTCATTATCAATGGTAATAAAAATAATAAATAGTAGAGCTAATTTAATTTAATTATTTTAATAAAGAACGGTGTGCCTGAGGAGAAAAACGGCAAGAGACCATTTTTATGCAGAATTTACCAGGAAAATCCGAAATAATATCCACATGGAAAAATATCAGTGGCGTCCCACTTTTTTTCTAAAATATATTCTTTATTTCAAATTTTAAAAATTATTCTATTCGCAATAACGCTGAAACGAACGGAGATATCGAGCTGCGGTTTTAATATTTTTTCTAGTAAATTTCATCTACTTTTTGATTATGGTATTATAATTATACCGTATGACTTATTTTTTCGGAGTAAAATCAAAAAATGTGTTGTTATTATTACAAATTGCGCCCTCTAGCATTTTTTTTGAGAACTATTATGGACAACTAAATACGATTGGTGAAAGTGCATACATTTCTCTTTCAAACAGTCGTTAGTTTCCTAAAATCGGATAAGTCGTTTATAAGTCGAAGCGATTTAACTGATTACACTTTCAACAGCTTTCCCCCCTCTTATTAAAGTCGGTACGCCAATGAGCATAGGACCAAAATGATGCATAATTGTCCAAGCTTTTTAATGGTGTTATCAAAGATATACCTTATGTGGAATTATCGGAGATATGTAAACTTTTATAATTTACTTTTCAATTACGCCCTCTTGCGGCAAAATGCGGAACTTAAAAATTATTTCCAGGATTTTCTCATGGCCACTTTAGTCATATTTTTTTTTCCTGAATTTCTATGCCCAATAGTTTCCGAGATATGGCCGCTCGTCACCCTTAATGAATCACCCGGTAGATGTTTCATATTATCATATTAATAGAAAAAACTCTAACAGTATAGGGTTATAGGGTTATAAAAACCAGTCCTAAAATCAACTAAGTTTTAAATTGTAAATGTTTTTTTGTTTTTCTTTAAATAAATAATACCGCATCCACACGTTGAGCAACATTAATATGTAGATGGTATATGTCTCGTGACTGGACTCTATTGGGCTAAGTTTAAATAGAATATTTTGTTCAAAAAATTATTTAGAAAATGTTTCGGCCAATATAACGTGTGGACCTCGTATAAACAAAAGGTATTTTAACATGTACTTTACATAAAATATTCAGCAGTGAAACGATTTAATTGCAAAGAAATTAAATTAACACAATAGCGTCATAAGGCTTATTATCATAATAATGCACGGTGAAAACACAACTGGGAGACTATAAGATTATTTGAATGGTATAAATTTTAAATCATTTAGTAAATACGGGTATGACACTTTAGAAATAGGCTGTAAGTAGGTTAAAATCAAAACATCAAAACAAATAACATAATTATTTAATAAACAACTAATATAAGAGGGGCCCTAGAAAAGTTCTTCGTCCAGCAATGAAACAAAATACTCTTGTAGTTTTATTTCTTAACATGATTTCCTTAACTTTAATGCATCACCTATGCTTCAACGACCTTATTCCATAAAAATAATAACTGTCGTTAAAAAATACGCACTAGCTTACAGGGTGCGCCGACAAAAGCTGTGATGAAACAAAAATTTACAGATTTCAAAAGGTTTTGAGAAAGTTATAGCTTTATTTACCCACATTTCAAGTTTTAAGACTTATTTTCATGTTTTAGATGTTATTATAGAAGACTCACTACCAGCAGATAGTATCTACCCGTCTTTGCCAGAAGAAAATGTCGTAGACAAGATAGAAACATCGACTATTCCTATCAAAACGCATCAACCGTCGAACAAGAAAAATTTCATAACAACACAAGAAATTAAAACAACACACGTCAAAGACAAAAAGAACGGAGATGTGCAACTTGAAATTGAAAGTGAGGTAAAGGTTATTATGCAACCAAATAATAGCACGAAAGCTCATAAATATGTTAAGATATACCCAAAAGTTCTGAGGGAATATTCTAAGGAGTTTTCTGAAGAAAATAACGAAGGCGACAACAATGATGGTGAAACTGAAAAAGAACCTTTACCATCTTTGACTACCACAGAACGATCAGAAGTGAATTTTAATAACACATTGTTAGTCACCCATGTTGATAACAAATCCGATAACATTGAAGGAGGTATACTTGCAGATATACACAAAAATGTTAAAAATAATCCTTTATCAGATTCTCTACTAGACTCTTCGTCTACCACCGAACCAATTTTAGCTGCTAAAGTATCAGTAAAAGCATTTGCTAATGAGTTTGATAAAGTTACTTCTTCAGAAAAACCTAAAGTAACAGTTAAAGTATTAGATGATGAAGCAACCCTAGCAAAAATAAGCGACGAATTTATTAAAATTGGTAAAGTTAGAAGAAAGCGGTCCGTTGATGAAGCTAGTAAGGATTTGGAAATTGATCTAGGTTTTATTGATAAAATAAACCATACTTTTGCTGAAAAAAAGCCGGATACGATTGATGTTGAGAAGTATCCTTATTATACTTTACCTGGTAAGATGACGATTCTGAAATTAGGTTGATTTAGCTTTATATTTTCATACAGGCAGACATGATAGAGAAGCTTCAGCTGCTTGCAGTCTAAACTCCTAGTCAGCGGCCTATTAGTAGTAATGTTTTTCAGACTGTGAATAAATGGACATTTTTTGGCTGCAGTTATACATGCTATATCAATTGACTAACTAATGCTACCTCTTTAGTAATGTGTTCAATAAAATGTAGCGTTAAGAAGTGCGTTTAATTATTATCTTTTACACCTGTGGTTTGCCCATTTTAAAGAGATGTGCAGATCGTATATCTAAGTTTTTCGGGGAATTCATAGAAAAATGTCAAAACTCTAGTTAAAGTCGGCACATCAAAAAATATAAACTCGTAAATATTTTTAGTGGTTTGCCCCAAAATTATTTTTTTATGACTATTAAAAAAAATTTACTTTTTCAAAAATAAAAATATGATCCCGATCGATTTCTTAAGTTTTTTATAATCATAGCATCATCATTATCATACAGAGTAATGTGTTTGACATTTCTTTAGTAAACTTATGGTTGTACTTGTGACCCTTTCACGAATTTTTGTTTTCTACCCTATGGCAAGAGTTACTTGAATGTAATAAAATTTTATTCAAAAGTTATGATCAAAGCTGCAACGTTGGAGTTGAAATTGTAAAGCGTCGAACCGGGCGGACAAGGACAAGAGACATGAATTTCCCACAAACGGCCGGAATATTTTGCGAGCTATCTACCATTGCGGTGTTAGTTTGGTCTTGCTAAATTGGGGTGTACGAAACAGTGTTGCGTGGTGGACTAGAACATTTATTTTCAAAACAGGGATTCGCAAGGCATCATAAATTTTCTGGGCAATATTACATGTTAATAAGTACAACTTTTTGTTTTGTTAATTTAGATATGTTAAAACGGGTAAGCTTATGGTTTCAATACAAATGGTTTACCTTTAGTAATGATAGAGCAACAACACTTTTTATTTGAAACTGCTAAGGATTTTTTAAAACCATTAACTCCTTTAATATTATAGATTTAAACGAAAACTCTCCTTTACGTTACGCAGAAAATATGGATAATATTCCTGTTAAAAGAGGAGGAGAACTATCATTTTACAAAATGGCTGATAAATTGGAATGTCCCGACTTACCGCAAAGTATAGATCCGATTCCTGAACATGTTAAAAATGCAGATAAAGAGACTGAAGAAAGTGAAGACGAAGAATACGAAGATGAGGAGGAAGATGATGAAAGCGATGAAAAAAACGATGATGAAGAAAACGAAGATGATAGTGTTGTGGATCAGGAACTCCCACCTACTCCTAAAACTCCTAGGATACAGCTGGGTGATAAAATTGATTGTCTAAAATTAAGGTATGTTTCATATTGCATTATCCCTTTTTAAATTATTGTCAGCTTCTACCCAAAACGGTAAATTTTTAACCTCGGATTCCTTGTGGCACCAGAAGTGAAAAATAATAAATTAATGTTGGGTTGCATAAAGATTCTTATCTAATTCAGTGTTACCTTAAATCTATTACGATATGGTTTTCAGTATGGTAATAAGCTTATTATCAAACTTTTTCAACGTTTTCTTATTTTTAAAAGTTATTATTGTTCATCAAATGTTTTATTCTATGGACGTCTGGCATGGCCTGAAAAAGGTCATATTAATAAAATCTTCGAGAGAAGACTATACATTTGTCACAGATAAATGTATGTCAATGGACATTTGATAAAAAGGCTGTTTTCAGCCTCATTTATAAACCGATTAAAGTAATTTAGATGTAAAATAAGATACTTTTTGGGCTTGTAGCTCTCAGATTTCATTAAAAAACTTCTATATCCATTTTCTGGTAAATATTAATACATGTTTTGACTATGACTAAATAAAATTTCGACTATGTTATAAGAACCACAGCTTTAAAAGACGTATTTTCTTAGAAAAGATTTATTTTATTTTAATTTCTTCAATAAAATTCAAAATAGAAAAAAATACATATTTTATAAAGCGGTTAAGAATAATTGTCCCTTTAGAAAACTAGCCACAAGAGACTCGCTTTCTAACATGGATGATGCTATATAATGATGCTTTATAAAACGTATACTTTAATATACTATTAACCACAATTAACTAACCATCAAGTCTCACTGAGACGTAAATGACATTGAAAGGCATTATTTACTCACAATCAAAGATGCCTGATTAGTAAATTAAAGATTAAGGTAACCAGGCCAGAATGATTGTGAGAAAATTATTTCTATCAATGTCATGTATATCACAGTCACACTTGCTGGTTAGGTAATTGTGGTTAAAAACCTTTATACAACCCGACAGCCTAATATTTATTTTTATCTAAATATTTTTAAATTATGGCGTGTAGATATAAAACACATTTTCCAATATTATAACAAAATCATTTATTTAGAGTAGTACTTTTAGAAAATCGATGACAATAAATTGATATTATATTTAAAATGATTGCAATATTAGTAAATAATTAGGTTCACCAGGCTACTCATATTGCAAGGAAAGCATTTCTGTTAATACAGAAGAAGAATTTCTCTTTATTTCGTCAGATCCATCCCTAGACGCGTTTCGTCATATCATGACTCATCAGTAGAGCTAGGATCCGACGAAACAAAGAGAACTCAAAGCTGCTTATGGCAGCACAGTGGTGGGACACACCAGTAAGATGTGGCACGGAGCGTTAATATTATGTATGTCACAAACAAAGTTCCCTGGTAGTTAATTATTGTAAAAAATCTTTAGGATTACATTTATATGTTTCAGATACTTTGGTGACAATCCTTTGGATAGTCCATTTTTTAAAGAAGAAACTGTAGGTCCAGTGAAATCTATATTTAAAGAGTTGGAAAAAAAATCAACTCAAACTCACAAAAATATTGATAATCCACAAGAAACTAGTCAAATTGTCGAAAATATTAGCCAAGTTAATGAAATATTTAACCGAAATGAAAAAAAAGACGAGAGAAAATTTCAAAGTGAAATTAAAGATAAGGTTTATAACGCTTTGCAAGAAACAGCACAAAGAAATATATTTAATAATAAAGTAAACCCTAACGAAAATGAACATGATAAGGCTGAGAGTGTTAATACAAACGTCAGAGTCATAAAACCGATTGAATCAGAAAAATTATCCAAAATCCAACTTGTTAACCATATTCCTTTACCATTGGTGACTCTTATAACCACCCCTAAGTATACTCTTCAACTCAAACCTAAAAATATCTATGATCAGATTACGTTATTAGACCATTTGCCTGAAGAAGAAATTGTAACTGAAATCATAGAAACAACGACGAAGGGTAAAAAGACGACGACAGAAGATAGGAGGATTCAAGAAGAGGTTGGTTTTAGTATTTTATTTGCACGTTATTATTGTTAGGACTTAATTTGTTTAAACCTTGTTTTTATTTTGAGTATCAACGATTAAAATCAGTTTTAATTTGTTCACCCTTACTAAGGTAGTAACAGTAAGTGTACCAATTATCGATAAAATATAAAATAATTTTTTATTTATAAAAAAAAATTATGAATAATGTAAATGTCATATTAGCCGACAATTATTATCAATTATCCACATATACACTCACCGGCACAAAATTCCGCCACCCTGAAATTTTGGCCAAGTTTGATGTTTTATAACTTGTTTATTTTTTATCCGATTTTCATAATTTTTTTATCAGTTTGTAGATCCAGCATTTATTCTGTTTTCCTTATATTATTTTATAAAGTATCATTTTTCGATTAGGCTATATTATACAGGAGGAAATCAAAATGTTGTTTTTTGTCGTAATTTCAAAACACCCTGTAGGGAAATTGAGGTGGATAATATTGTTCACATACTATCTCTTGTAATGTGTGATGTATTCTAAACATTTCTTTTTTTGATTCATTCCATTATCTCATTTCTGCTGAGAGCTGCAAAATTTCAAATGAAACGATGTTATTTTTTGATGGTCGTGAGCGGGTAGACAGACGTAGAAATGAAAGATGTGCCGACTGCACCATATCAGAACGAATCTCATATTATGGCGGTTCAGTCATGATTTGGGCGGGTATTTCTACCGAAGCACGCACCAATCTTGTATTTGTTGAAAATAGAGCTCTAACCGCCCACCGTTACATTGAGGAAATCCTCTAAGAAGTTGTTGTTCCATTTGCGCCTTTTATTGGGAACCAATTTACATTAGTGCAAGATAATGCTAGACCTCACGTTGCACATGTAATAAGCGAATATCTAGATGAAGTTGAACTTCCAAGATTGGAATAGCCTGCATGTTGCCCGGATCTCAACTCAATCGAACATCTTTGGGATCAACTTAAAAGAGCCGTTCGTCGTCGTCCTGTACAACCACAAACCTTGCAAGACTTAAGACTGGCGCTGACCAAAAAATATCAAGCTATTCCTCAAGAAAGAATAAGTAATCTTATTCATTCGATGCCACGAAGACTTCAAGCTGTCATTGCTGTGAGAGGAGGAAATACACGTTATTAAATTGTTTTCGTTAATTAACTTTATGATATACCTAGTGTTTGTTTTTCTTAATAAAATCAGGCTTCAAATCAGCGTTTCATTTAAAATTTTGCAGCTCTCAGCAGAAATGAGATAATGGAATAAATCAAAAAAAGAAATGTTTAGAATACATCAGAGATTACAAGAGATAGTATGTAAATAAAATTATCCACCTCAATTTCCCTACAGGGTGTTTTGAAATTACGACAAAAAACAACATTTTGATTTCCTCCTGTATATTATAGCCTAATCGAAAAATGATACTTTATAAAGTAATTAAAGGAAAAAATAATAAATGGATCTACAAGCTGATAAAAAAATTATGAAAATCGGATAAAAAATAACTAAGTTATAAAACATCAAACTTTGCCGAAATTTCAGGGTGGCGGAATTTTGTGCCGGTGAGTGTATTTTGGGTATGGCAGTGACTGTAAATAAGCTTTAAAAATCAAAATCCTCTCTTTTTTAGGTTACTACTGAAATTTCCGCACAAAAAAGAATTGGTCAAGTTGATGGCAAAAAAGAATCAAGCAGGAGAGAATCGAAAACCTTAAAGGAAGAAAGTGTTGATAAAAAAGAACATGAACAAGAGTCCCCAGAAGCAGATGCTTTAAGGCGAAGAAGATTTAGACCTAGAAAACCTTTATACCAAATTTTTGATGTTAACAAATTTTTAACAACGACTCCTTATTCGATTATTAACTCTGTTCATAACACAGTTTTGCCCAAACACAAGGTAAGTTAATATACAGGGTGAGTCAGGTGAAACGGACCAAATTCTAGAAAGTATTGTACTCTTGAAAAGATTTTAAAAAATTCATCGGTTCTTATCCGATTTTCATTAGTTTTTAAGTTTAGCTGATATAAAAAAAAATCAGGAAAGCAACAGGTCCTTTTTTTAGACGAAGCAGAAAATGTTTAAAGATAAACTGCGATATTTTAGAACATTTATTTAAAAAAAAATATTGCTTGACGTCTTTTTTTAATACTGCAGTATATTTAACTTTCGAACCTTTAGGGTGTGCGTTTACTGGACGCGCCGTTAATGAAATGGCGTTATACGGTGTCCAGGGCCTACGGGTCGTATTCCTAGCCTTATTATATATCCAGCGACAAGAAAATGTAAACTGTTTCATTAAATATTATTAGTGATATTTCGTGAGAGTCAAATGTCTGCAACTACTTTTGAAAAATTTATATAGGCGTTAGTTAATAGCATCAATACACACGAACTATAAATTTAAAAAATAATGTAATCGAAGTTTAATGTCCGTAATAATAACAAGGAAAGAACATTAGCGGCTAGCGGACATGATTGTATATTTGTCCTTTGCATTAAAGTACACGGGGGCGACAAAATAATGATTCCCTGGAGCCAGGTGGACAATGACGGGCGTTTCGTGCTTATTAGGACTCGTTGGAATACCATAACCTGATGCTTCAGAGTGCTACGTATTTGTACAAATATATACAATACTTATTGTTATTTATAAAGTCCTAAGTCCTGATCTTAATCGAATAAGGAAACTAAAAACAATTGTTAAGTGTTCTGTTTTCTAGGTTATAAGTGAAGTGTTTTACAAAGACGATATCAAACCAAACGAGCAACTAAATGTATTTGCTGATATTTTAAACAACATAAAAAACTCCACCAACGTAGATACTCTTCCTCTGCAATCACCATCTGATTTTGCTGAACCAGATGCTGTCACTATAAGCAACTTAGAAGAAACAAATATTGTTCCACAAGTACATTCGTCACCTAATATTCGAGTTAAAAAGTACCAAAGAGACAGTTCTAATACTCATGTAAGTGCACAAAATAAATAAAATGTTCAGCAAACTTTCGCAATAGATACGTACAAATACACGTTATGCATGCGTTAGGAATAATATTTTTCGACTACCTTACTAGAAAACATCATTTTCGACCCCGAAACAAGGGAGAAAAATATTACTTTTTCTCTCTTCTATTAAATAAGTGCTATTCGTCTGTTGTTCTTATAGGTATTATACATGTATTAAATTTTTTCAGTGCAAAATTAAAAAATGTACAGGGTGTACTACTTCGATTTATAAAGAACCGTAAGTATATAAGAACTTTCTGAAAATTCGGTGGGTTACTAAAACATATGTGTACATCCAACAAAAATGTTCTCAAGATGGGTCACTTCTGGTTATACCGTATATAGATACTAACTTATTTATTTTACATGAAACAGTCTGTATATTTTCACATATTTCAATTTTCCGAGAAATTCCAATACTTTTTGTAAAGAGCATCATCATATATTAAGACTAAATTGATGTATTATAAATTGAAAACCAACATTTTTTAATTTTGGCGTCTTGTAAGAACGAGACGGTTAAACTAGTAAGTACTAGATAAAGCTATATACATACCTCAAGAGGAAAATGCCTTTCTTCCCTTGAATATTAATGCCTTCCGCTTCGCGTCGGGCATCAGACGATCCGCGGGAGGAAAAATACAATCTTCCTCCCTTTTGGTATGTAAGTAGCTATTTCCTACCTGAAGGAAATAAGAGCTACAATAATAATGCAGAGTGTTACAAATTTGACGTATTAGCATTGCTATCTTGGTAGCTACAAGAGATAGAGAGTTAGTTAAGTAGAGTCAAAGTTGCAAAATTTAGTGCTAAATAAAAATACTGAATCTTTTGAAAACCAAGATCACTTGCATTTCAAGAAAATAATATTATTTTTCACATATAAAGTTTCGTATGTAATCCACATCACCTTACTTTTATTAAATACAGACCTGAATTTTTTTTATTTTTAAGTATCTTTTGACCTCCAAAACTAATGTGTGTTGTAAAAAAAATAAAGCCAAAACCTTTAATTTTGTGTACTTTTAAGTATCATCTTTGATTAGGTACCTTAAAAATAAATTAATATAGTGTCAATCAAGAAATTTCGTGAAACGGGATTCATATCAGACATAAAAAATGTAAAAAAATTGTACAATCAAGACGATGCAGTGACTCTACTGGTACTGCAGTCTGTTAGAGAAAATCCCCACACTGTCCTTGAGAAAACGAGCTACGCAACTACAGGTGGTTCAAAAAAGTACTATTCAAGAAGTGTTAAAACAAAATAAGATACATCCGTACATTTTTTTTGATGAATGTAACTGGGGCAACGTAACATGTGCGCTATTCGAGTGATGTTAATATTGTGTTCAGAGTAGGGTGAAACATACAGGGTGATTCACGTTGAGTGGCCTATTAGAAGATCTCGGAAACGAGTAAACTTATCTTTCTGATGATTTGATAGCAGGCATAATTGGCTTTGAGCTTTTAAAACATTATATTTTGACGTTTTTATTACTTCCGGTTATACCGGAAGTTAATACCAACCTTGCTATTTCAAATGGAACCCCCTTTATATTTTAGCATTTTTGATTACCTTATTACAATCTAAATAACTTTTGTTAATAATAATCTATTCCTATCTCTAACGGTTTTTGAGATATGAATTATAAAAGGTTTTTTTTGTGTAAAAACGCTCCGAAAAAAAAGTTTAGTAACTCTGAAACTAATAAAGGTAAACATTTTAAATTTTGTAAGCTTTCAAGTAATACATAGATCTTTAGTTTAAATTACTTAGGTTTCACGTTTTTTATACAGGGAATTCTTAAAATTGTGTCAATGTTTCAATTTAAATAAATGTGCACAAGTCAATTTTTGCAAATGGAATACCCTATTTTTTAGCTTACTAACGTGTAGAGAATTAAATTTCCTATCTAAATGCCTTATATGTTACAATTCACATTTTTAGTGGTTTTTTGAATTTTGAACAATTTAAATAAAAAATCTTCAAATTTTTGTTTTTGTTAATTCGTCATTGTTATTAAGTGCCTATGTTCGTTGCTTAGCTATTTCTGATTTTTTTAAATAAAATTATTTTAATAATTATTATTCGCCATTCTCAGATTACCAAGAATGAACATAATTTTAAATAACATGACAACAGGGCTAAGATAAGTGTCACCTTTAAAATCATTATGGTCACAGCCTACTTTACAAACTGGCAAAAAAGCTCAAAGTCAAACGAAAATCCCAGTCGAAGCCTTCTTTTCAAAAATAATGTCGCATTAACACAATCAGAAATTTTAAGATTTTTTATTTAAATTGCTCATAATTCCAAAACGACTAAATATGTGGATTGTAACATATTAGGCAACTAGATAGGAAATTTAATTCTCTACACGTTAGTAAGCTAAAAAATAGGGTGTTCCATTTGCAAAAATTGACTTGTGCACATTTATTTAAATGGAAAAATTGACACAATTTTAAGAACTCCTTGTATAAAAAACGTGAAACCTAAGTAATTTAATCTAAAGATCTATGTATTACTTGAAAGCTTACTAAATTTAAAATGTTTACCTTTATTAGTTTCAGAATTACTAAACTTTCTTCTCGGAAGCGTTTTTACACAAAAAAATCCTTTTATAATTCATATCTCAAAAACCGTTAGAGATAGGAATAGATTATTATTAACAAAAGTTATTTAGATTTTAAAAAGGTAATCAAAAGTGTAAAATATACAGGATGTTCCATTTAAAATAGCAAAGTTGGCATTAACCTCCAAATATAATGTTTTAAAAGCTCAAAGCCAATTATGCCTGCTATCAAATTTTTAGAAAGATAAGTTTACTCGTTTCCGAGATCTTCTAATAGGCCACTCAACGTGAATCACCCTGTATACTAATAAAAGATTATTATAGATAAAGTCATTTGTAAGCTATTATTTCTGTTCTTTTTTAATCATAATGTTAAAGTTACGATTTAGGTAAATAGCATAATATCTTTCAAATAAACTACTTAATATAGTTCTTGATTGATAAAATTGAACAAGACGATAAGTACAACAAACGATTTACATCATATATTTTAGATTTTTATTTTTAGTTTAGGGTATTTTAATATTTTTTTTATTTGATGTCAGTTTAATAATTTTTTAAAAGGCTAATTGGAAAAACATTTTTATACTTGAATTCAAGTTATATTAGTTCGCTATTTAATATTTAAAAAATACACTATAAAAATAAATTAAAAAATTTTTAGAATGAATTTTATATTCAAACACAAATAAAAAAAATTTTGTCAATAATTTTGTTATCGTTTTTTTTTTGGAATATTTTTAACAATCATCCTTTGTAAGAACCTTAATGTCAAAATTGTATAAATTTTTAATTCTAATTTTTTTCTGAAAATGCAGAAATAATATATTTTTAGAATAATATTCATCGAAATCCGCTACAAAACATAGCAACTACAGAAAAATATTACAACGCTCGCTTCCCAGAATCCTACGAGGAACACCATCAAACACGTACCTCAACAAACAAAAACGTTGTAAATATAATGTTCAACAACCCTGATAACTTTGGATATATGGATGAAACCACACGACAAACAGCTAAAAATTTCTATTCTGATGAAGATGCTGGTCCCTACAGAAGTTATTCTAATACCAAAGTGGTACCTAATACCAAAAAAATCTTAAGGCGACGTAGAAAACCAACCAAAGGTACTACTACCACCAGTACCACCTATAGAACGACAACAAATATAAATGTTCCCGTGCAGAGCCAAAGTACGCCAAGTAACCATAAACCTTACGTAATAGATGTTTTTGAGGATAGCAAAGATGTCGTTGGGTTAGTACCGCCAGGTAATGGGGTTTATAGGACTATCGTAGAGGATTCTGATGGTATTGGAACCAATGAAGTACCATTGCAGGTAACCGTTTATTTTTTAAGTTTAGTAAATTTGAAATATCTATATATATCTAAATATCAATATTTCCGATAGATTTTCCGAAAAATTCTTAGTGCAGCCTAATCAATTTCTGCTTTGATTGGTTTGTTACATTTTAAACAATAATATTTAAAAAAAATTTCAATAATTGTTATTATTTTAGTTTATTATTTAACCATCTCCAAAACAAAAAAAAACATGTTTTAAAAATTTGTAGGTTTTTAGAAGTACTAAAACTTTTCTGTTTAACATTTTTTGCTAGCTTTCTTACTTTTCTTACTTTAGGAGATTATCTACCATTTCCAGTTATATAAGCAACCAGGTATATAAAAATCATTGATAATAAAACTAATATTATGATTTTTTTAAAGTATTTGTCAAAGCAGGACTTTTCTTAAATAAAGAAAATAAAGAATTTTACGTTTAAGGTGTGTACATTACTAGATTATTTTAGTTTAATATTTAAAAATAAAATTGTTTTCTATTATTTTATAACAGTTTTTATTTGAACTTATTAATATACTAAAAGTATACGTAAAAAAAGTTTTGAAATTATGCCCATTTAAAATAATATTAATTATTAAAACGGTTTTAACATTTATATATTACTTTTTACTTCCCTCTCGAAATATTCCAACCTTTGTTAGAAGTTAAGTCGGAATATACAGGTTTTACATGTATAACGCTTGAACAGGAAATTGGTATTTTTAGATATGAAATTAAAAATAAATTCAGGGATGTAAAAACATTTTTTTTAATGTATTGTTTTGAAGCTATAAAAATCTTTTTTTTAAATGGGGAAACTCAAAGTCAAAGTCTCAATCATGTATTTGAAAGACATGATTGAGACTTTGACTTTGAGTTTCCTC
This sequence comes from Polydrusus cervinus, assembly GCA_935413205.1. Classification (NCBI taxonomy): domain Eukaryota; kingdom Metazoa; phylum Arthropoda; class Insecta; order Coleoptera; family Curculionidae; genus Polydrusus; species Polydrusus cervinus. Next base: position 18,149,373 of record OW284515.1, read on the forward strand.
ATTTTTAAAAATTAAAAAAAGTCTCTTGGAGAAATGGACTACTTCTTTGGACTATAAAAATCTGTCAAAGTTTTTATATAAATTAATGACAGTCAAATAATTCAGTTAGGTGTGTGTATTTATAATCTTTAATGAAAAGTTATATCTTTCAGACAACACAAATTACTTAAATGCAAAACCGAAACCATATAACAGAGGATGACTTACAGTGCTTTATATGTGGTTACAATTTTTTTCCCTATGATTTGCATTTTAAATTCTAATTAATATGTTTAAATAAATCATTTATAAGTGCCATTATATTTTGGGTGTCTTTACAGCCTTAGGATATGTGTGATTTTGATCAAAAATTTGTCAAATTAATTTATTTTACATAACCTCTCGTAGATGCATGGGATAGATCCACCTTATTCAATTAATAAAGCGAAAACAATTGACGTCGTAGCTATGATCACATTCTCTACCATATTAACTGTTGACTTATTATTTTTCATCATTCAAAATTATTGTTTCTAGTTGCAGAGAACTTTTATGAGACCTAACTAGATTTTATAAAGATAAAAAATTTAAAAATATACCAATTAAACAAAATAATTAAAGAAGGTGAGGGAGAAACCTTGCTTTTTCTTCCCAGTTATACAGTGTGATTCCTAAGTTGATACTTCTAATTTAGCTGTGTATAGAGGGCATTAAAATAAACAACATTTTCAAATAACTCTTTTTTTTAACTTAAAAATAGGCGAGATACAGAAGTTAAAAATCTAAATGCGGGCCTGGCCATCAAAACGTAGCGTGATATACTTTATGTTGTTTTTGTCTTATTAGTCACGCATGTTCACTTATTTATTTGGCGATCTGTTGCGGTGTGTTTTTCTGAAGCAAGTTAATTTTAAATTAGTGACACGTGAAAAGGGTAAAATTGAAAGCAATGAACTAGTAGATATAAGGTGCTAATTTACTGTAAATGTTGCCAAAGTGCGACTGCTGCTTCGAGATTATACGCAGAAGGCTTTCCCTTGCGGGTTCATCCTACATCTAGAAGTTTTATTTAATGATAACCCCGTAAGATTTGGCACTATACATCAGCTAAGTGGGAAGACCTAAAGAACCATTTTCGCAACTTTCCCTGGCTAAGTGTATGCTTTTCTTCGGATGATCCATCTGTCTGTGCAAAGGAGGTCTCCGACGTCATTCTAACTAGCATGGAGGCCTTTATTCCTTTCTCCAAAAAGCGCCCTTCCAACGGCAAGCCCTGGTTTGAAATTGCGAGCGTGCTGTCAGATCTAAAAACCTGGCTTACCGACAGTGGCGTAAAAACCCTACTCCTGAAAATCGCGCCATCTTTGTTACCACCCGAAACCAATGTAAGCAAATGATAGACCAAAGCAAAGAAGCTCATAACGAGAGATTCAAAAACAAACTTCTTGCCAGTCCTAACGGATCAAGGTCCTTTTGGTCAGTCGCTAAGGCCGTCAGCCAAAACTTTACAAAGTCAACTATTCCACCTCTAACACGTTCCGACGGCACAATAGCAACCACAGCCGGAGATAAAGCAAACCTACTTGCTGAACTGTTTTCCTCGCATTCCACTGTAGACTTTCAGGGAAAACCACCACCCAACATTCCCTCAGTTCAATCGCAAATGTCTGAAATCGTGTTCCGTCAGCGTTTTGTTAAACGGATTCTTAAAGGACTCGACGTCAATAAAGCTTCTGGTCCAGACGAAATTCCTATCATTGTTCTCAAGACATGCGCCGATGAACTTACACCAGTATTTTGTAGACTTTTCAACTTATCCTACAAAAAAGGAATATTTCCATCCTGCTGGAAGTCGGCACGTGCCCAGCCTATTCCAAAGAAAGGTAAAAAGACCCTGCCAAGCAACTACCGACCCGTCGCATTGCTTTCAGTAATTTCAAAAGTAATGGAGAAAGCTATTAACCAACAACTCCTAAAGTATCTGGAAGGGCTTAACATTATCAGCGACCATCAATACGGTTTTCGTAAGTCCAGATCAACAGGTGACCTTCTGGCATATGTCACCCATCTTTGGAGCAACACCATCGAACATCATGGAGAATCCCGGGCTGTTGCACTGGACATCTCTAGGGCTTTTGATCGTGTTTGGCACGATGGGCTTCTAAGTAAATTGCGATCCTACGGTATGCCTAATGGATTTTGTTTATGGTTAACCAGCTTCCTTAAGAACCGTTCTCTGCAAGTGGCGATTGACGGGTTTTTCTCAGACACCTTCACCATCAATGCCGGTGTTCCTCAAGGGTCCATATTGTCGCCTACCCTCTTTTTACTGTATATTAACGACCTTCTAGTAAAAACCCAAAATCCAATTTATAGCTTTGCTGATGACAGCACACTTGTCTCATCTTTTACCTTGACCCCCCAAACATCCGCTGCCGACGCACATCTTCGCAGGCAGCATGAAGTATTGCGCCTCAACAATGACCTGGAAGAAATTTTGGCTTGGGGTGACAGTAACCAAGTCGAATTTAATGCTAAGAAAACCCAGGCAGCAGTCTTCTCCAAAAAGGTTAACATTGCAGAACCGGATATAGTCATGGCAGGACACGCAATTCCCCTGACACCGTCTATTAATTTGCTGGGGGTCAATCTGGGAGGTAATCTGTCTTGGCATGATCACGTTGCCGCAATTGCCAAGGCAGCTGCACAAGAACTTGGTGTACTTTTCCGCACCAAAAGGTTGTACACACCTCATCAACTTTTGACACTCTACAAAGCCCAGATTCGACCATCATTAGAATATTGCTCTCATGTCTGGAGCTCTGCACCCAAGCACACCCTTCGGTTACTGGATTCCATTCAAAGGAGAGCCGTTCGTCTGATCGGCGACCCCGAGCTGACCAAGACCCTCGATAGCCTGGAGCATCGAAGAAAGGTTGGCTCTCTTTTACAGATATTTCCATGCCAGGTGTTCGACTGACATTGCCCACTTGATTCCACCTAGAGCAATGCAAAACAGAAATACACGGCGAACCACTGCCGCTCATCCATATGTTGTTCAGCTTAGTACTCCTCGAACTTCATTGTTCAAGAATTCTTTCATCTGGAGAACGTCATCTTTGTGGAATGATCTTCCTGAGGTCGTGTTTCCCAATGAATACAATCTTCAACGTTTCAAGACCAACGTTAATCGCTTTTTTCGCACTTGCACCGCTCCCAGAGCGCCTTAAAGGATTTTTCCTACAGTGCAGGTGTTTTATCATAAAAAAAAAAATCAACGGGCAAGTTATGCAGGACCGTATTTGATCCATAGTATGTAAGTAACTTATTTTTGAGTTTTTTGAAAAAAGCCATTTGAGAATATTGTTTATTTTAATGCCTTCTGTACACAGCTAAAATAGAAGTATCAACTTAGGAATCATCCTGTATACAAATTTATTGTGGTTTTAGGTCTGGTACATCCTGTAGACACATCAGTAATTTTGTAGTATGATAATTCTTATTAATAAGTTTTTCTATTGTGTTTTAAATGCGCGAATTATTAAATTAGTTAACTATGACTGCTAGTAACTAAAAAATATGCTGTAAATGTGACACCATTAATGATAATCTTACAGAATCTTTTAGTTTTAAAATGTATAGTTTTCACAATAGTTTTAGGGAATAGTAGATTCTGTAACGAGGTTGGAATGAAAACTTGATCCGAGTGGAAGATATCGAATTTTCATTCTAACCGAGTAGCAGACTATATTTTCTCCACGACCAAAAATACTATTCGCAATATTTGTAATTTCAGGTGGAGTATTATCCAGTTCCATATCTGATTCATCCGATTTTTCACTCATATTTTGACTTGCACTAAAATTTGTCTGCTGACATTGACAGTTTCGAAATTCATGGCAACCTATGTCGTTTAGATCAATTACAAAATAATTATTCCGTATCTTGTTATGGAATGAAAATACACGCAAAACGCATAAGAATCAAGTGTTTCAGAATAAATATTCCAACTCAAGAGCGAAAATTTTTACATTCTATTATCAAAAATTATTTTGGAATTATTACATTCAGTAATGGTCGTGGAGAAATGTATTTTCTGTGTTTAAAAAAATCTAAATATAAAATTATATTAATATAATTCTTTAATGCCAATTTAAGAAAATATTTATTTTTTAGGTGTACGAATACAAAACAATCGCACCTAGTTACGTAAAGGATCCGTTGCCAGAAGTAGCCGCAGTTACTGAGTTAATCAACGAAGATACGCCCTCGGTTCGTCCCATGAATAAATATTATTTCTTGGGCTTGAAACCCCCTTTAAACCAAAGAGCACGATCATATCCCGAATTTATTATTAGTAAAAATATAAATGGGAATACAAATATAAAAAGAAGAATGGCCAATATAGGGTATGGACATATTCGACTAAAAAGAGGAGCTTCCAGAGCTACATATTCGGACGTGTCCCGGAATAGAGGTAAAATCATTTTTTCCTTTTCGTTTCGTATTAGGTTATAATATTTATTTAAAATAAATGTTGTTGGTAGAATACCTATAAAAAAAAAATTTTTTTTAATTTTTAAGTTTTAAATGTTTACATCTGAAAAAAGTATTAAAAATACTGTGTAAAGTGGTAAGTTAAGTCTTTCTCTAATATGTACTGACTGAAGAACAACTTTTATAAAGTATCTTATTATCATTAATGGTGACATTTTGCAAACCAACAAAATCCCTCTAAACGCTATTTCAAACGTGATTTTCTCGGAATCCACACAAACAATTGTGTAAAAACCTGTTTCATATTTACCGGAAAATATAATTATTTCCAGCGAATCGAGAATCCGGTTACAGGTATCAGCCAGAGCGAAGATTTTAAGGCCTGAAAAATCGAATAGCGGGATTTTGTTGGTTTGCAAAATGTCACTAATTTTAAAACTATAGTTATTAACTATTGGTAGTATCATTTGTAATATTTAAATAACATCCGGTATGACGAAAATTTCAACAAATTCTAGGAAGTCAAAATGAAGGCATACGGAAAGAAACAACTACCCCATATGACGACACTGACGATTACATTCCCCATAGACCAAAAAATTATCATTATGACGAGAAAACTGGCAAAATAGTATATCACAATAAACGCATCGAGGAAAAAGAGAGTGAAGAGGAAGAGGAGGAATACGACGAAATACCGGTAATGTCTTTAATATGTTATACCTAAAGTTATATATACATATTTTTTCTTATGCCTTCTACATGAATCTATCATTGCTTTTGGGTAATTTAAATTTAACTGCGTTATTCAGTAAAGGAGTTTAACTTAAAAACATCAAAATAATAATTTATAGTATTACGGTTTATTTTTATCTTGCCATGCCTATTAGGCAATCCAACGATGTGTCAGAATGGCAGATGGATGGCAAATACCGCTTTGTAATTGGTACACGTGACCCTAAAAATAATATTGCTGGTGGCATTTAGCGGGTGACTCAATGCTTTTTGGCATCCAACCGCCATATTGAATCACGTGGTTTGGATTCCCCAATTGTCTATTTACTAATGAAACAGTATCCTACCTTAGAGTTTTATGTAGTGAACTGTGTAGAGGTACATTAAAACTAAATGCATATGTGATTATTTAGGGAAAGTATGTATTGAAACAAATTGAAACCACAAAAAATGTCCCATTTACAAACGCGGCCGAGGTATAAGAAAAATATATAATTAAAATCTGTTAAAATGTTCTGGGGTGAACTCATGTCATCTGTCAGAGAGTATCTATTTATACAAAAAAGTACGTTCAAATAACTGATAGTAACGATCTACTTCTAGTAGCTGTAAAAGTTTTTCAATGTACCGGGTGATTCATTAAGGGTGACCATATCTCGGAAACTACTGGGCATAGAAATTCAGGAAAAAAAAATTATAATTAAAGTGGCTATGAGAAAATTCTGGAAATAATTTTTTAGTTCGCAAGAGGGCGTAATTGAAAAGTAAATTATAAAAGTTTAAATATCTCCGAAAATTACACATTAAGGTATATGTTTGATAACACCATTAAATAGCTTGGACAATTATGCATAATTTTAGTCCTATGCTCATTGGCGTACCGACTTTAATAATGTTGAAAGTGTAATCAGTTAAATCGCTGTAACTTATAAACGACTTATCCGATTTTAGCAAACTAAAGACTGTTTGGAAGAGAAATGTATGCACTTTCACCAATCGTATTTAGTTGTCCATAATAGTTCTCAAAAAAATGCTAGAGGGCGCAATTTATAATAATAACACATTTTTTGATTTTACTCCGAAAAAATAAATCATACGGTATAATTATAATACCATAATCTAAAAGCAGATGAAATTTGCTAGAAAAAATATTAACACCGCAGCTCGATATCTCCGTTCGTTTTTTTTGATGAAGCCGCATTAAAACAAAAAACATTTTCGTTAAAATATCTAACCTGTTAACACGGCCTCATGTGTGAGTCATGTATAGATGCATGTCGGCTAAAAAATATTAAATATGGGTGATTCTCTGGATAGAGAAATTTTTACGAGCGCCGAAAAAATACATTTTAACATTTTTTCTGGCTTTTCCATGAGTAAAATAGAATGTTGAATACAATAACCCTTTTTTTAGCTTGTTGAGCGTAGATGTTGGCTAAGCAGTTTGACAACCTTTATTAATGAATTTTCGATGGTCGCTTTTATACCGCGGTAAGAGATTCGCACTACGAATACTACAATCATGCGGTTTGTGTAGAATTCTTCTGTATAAAGCTTAAGCTTCATAAAGACCTATGCGAATACGCCGCGATTTCGCTGCGGACGAGCTAAAATATTCGCGTGTTGCCATTTAATTACATTGCGATCAATCTGACGCTCAAACAAGTTATGACAAAAAAAAACATTGTTGGTTTGTCTGTGTACTCCGAAAAATAGTTGTAAAAACAAAAATTGCGAGATATCATGGGTTAGGTGTAATGAGGTCAACATTATATTTATATTATGAAACAAATATTGCTCTCGGGCTTTTGCCATATGATACGGAACACTAATCACGCAAGTTCAACTCGCACTTTACCAAAATGTTTCTATTTTTTATGTTTCTTCGTTTTTAGCGCGTTGTTCGGGCAGGTCAACTCCGTCTCTGAGATGACGCCTGGTTACACTATGTCAAGTCATCTCAGAGACGGAGTTGATCTGCCCGAACAACGCCATTTATCATAAAAATATGCACCTAATATAAAGTAGAAAACGTAAAATGAAATTATTGCTATAGACCATAATTGATGATAATTCCAAGATAACCCGACCTCCTTAAAATTTTACTCCTGCCAGATATCAATACGTTTACTGGTAATTTTACTTGAGTGTGATCTATAATCTCCAGATGTAACAGCAGACTGCAAAATCGCGTTTTTTAAATCTATTTAAAAATAACTAAATAGTGAACCCGCGGCATCGCAATCTAGAAGGAATCAACTCAATGCAAAAAACAAATTCAATAGAAACATGCACTAGGGAAAAGCAAGATAACGGTACACATCTAGTATGCGGAAAAACATATTGCCCTTTACCACAACAGTCTTTAATTTGCAGATCAGACAGTTTCATTTAAGATAACAAAGTTGGGTTGGTGTTAATTTCATTTTATTTTGGGATACCAAGTTGTTGCTATTTATTTTGTGTTTCTCTAAATATTCAGAAAACGTTTTTTTTAAATTTAAATTATAAGAAAAATATCTACATATTCTTAGAGTGTTGACGTTTTAATTGTAGGATACCCCAGGAATATATCTAGAAACAGCTGAGGATGCTACTCATCCAACCCCAAAAAAGGTTACTACAAAACCACTATTAGCTACAGCTACACCACCTCCCGCAGGTCAAGGTTTACTTGATTTTGTAGCAAAACTTAAAAACAATCCTTCCTATGAATTTATACCGGACCCTACCACACCAGATCCAAGTAAGTTGAATTCATTATTTTTTTTCAAAGTTTCAATTAAAATTAATATGTTAAAATAGGTTATTTTATTAAAAGAATTTAAACATCCATAAAAAATCCATTTTAGCTGTTTTTCCTATCTGGAATTCTGGAACAGCCCCTTCTATTTCTTTTTTCTTTTAAACAGTTCTATTGTGAATTCACTCTACTTTCCGACATCGAAGGCTATTGGTCACAATCGATGTATAATTTAGTTAGATAGTTAGAGATTAGTTTATACTAGATTAAAATCTGCAGCCCGACAAGAAGGTTGGTAAAATTCTAAATCCTAAAGTTTAAACAGGAAATATTTATTATTATTTATTTTTACAGCTTTCTGTAGAATAACATTAAAAATACCTTTTTACAACTTTACAGATGTAAATTTACAAAAACATATAAAACATATAAAAGTAGCAATAATAAAATATGATTTTTTTTCTAGGTAGCAAATCAACTACTCAGGAAACTGTAACAATCGATCCTAAAAGTACAAATCCACCAGAATTTTTAAGCATTCTGTCCAAAGTTAAAAGTGATAGTAATTATAAGTATATCGAAGATCCCAAAGAAAGTAAAAGTAAGAGCAAGTCCACTACTCCCGAGCCCGAAATTGAAGAGGAAGAAGAGAATGAAGAGGAGGAGGAAGAGGAAGGTATGGATATTTTTTAAATATAAGGTTTAATAAGAATAAATACATTTATTCAGGCCATTTAAAAGATGACGTTATGCAATATTAAGTAAATGTACCTAAACAGTATTATAAAAGAATATCAAATAAGATTAGAAATTATAAAAATAGAGAAGCGAACAACGTAATTATCCAAGATTTGTTGAATTTTTATAACATTTCCAATGATCGAAGATGGGTCTTTTAAAAAAAACCCTAAAAATAAACAATTTTACCACCACCTATCTCTGTGGCTACTAGAAATACATTTAAAAAAAGAAACCCAGAATTTTCTTAAGAAGTTAAAAAAGAAATATTTTTATCTCTTAAGATGGACAACTAGATAATACAGATTTATGATGCCCTCAGAGCATACAAATTCTGTATTGGGAAGCCATCATTTTTCCCAAACCGTCTAGGTAGAAAAAGTAATGGGAATTTATAATAAATAACTATAAAACAAGACGCGCCGTATTAACACACTAAGCGCCGTATACCTTACTGCAGCGACAAAAAATGACGTCACGATTTGTTTCGCTGACTGGAGCACAAAACTAGAATATTTTCTATTTTATTGATTTGTTTTTGTTTTTTTAAATAAAATAAATTATTTGAAAAGGCTAGGCTGGTTTGCCATTTACAAATACAAAATTTTCGTCTGAAGTAAAATAGGCCAGCAATCCAACGCCGACCGGCAAGTGACTACACACGTTCTGTTTTAACAATCGACAGCCGCCGACTAGTCCTGGCCTATCATTTAACTGTGTGTGTAGCAGAATCGGCCGGCTGGCCATTATCTCTCCGGCAAACTACGGCCGGCCTGCTGAATGTAACTAGACTATTTGAGGCCTTCAGCGCAATAACGGACTAACCCCAGAATATTAATATTGAGAAAAATGAAGAAATAAAAGAGACGTTTTTTCTGAATAAGATTTTGTTAAAATGAAAAACGTGGCGGTTTTAATTTTTTGCATATTTTTTGGGTAGTGGCAAATTTTTTAATGGTAAATTTTTTGCTTCTAAAATCACGGCCATATTTGATTTTGATGTGGGTTAGTCCATTTTTACATCGTCTTTTTTTAAATAATTTGTGGATAGTCCCTTAAGAATACAAGAAGGTTGTGTTTTCTATAATGAGAAAATAAATAAAACTGCATTGACTGCAATATTCTGTTTCAAAATTATATTAACATTCTTCGTCGCTAGAAAAATCAACTAAGGGTACTTCATTAACATCAGTTTGAGCATTAGTCTTAAGGCTATTATAGTATTCATGATAAACCGGTGGCACATAGTCTAGTAGACTTAACAGATCTTTCTTTTTGAGCGCATTTATAAGATTTCCATTAGGATAAAGTAAGTCCAAATGTGAAATTAGCGTGGTGCTTCGTTTTTCTACATTAAGTTCGGTAAACTGAGTGATGTCATGGTTAGAATATTTGTAAAATATTTGAAATGGCGCTTCAGAATGAAATCTGAGCCATTGAATTTTTAACCACTCCACCTTGGACTTCTTATCAACGTCAATTTTTCTATTTGTAATATTGTTTTCCAATTTTTTTGTCGAAAAGAAATATCTTTTATTCATACAGATAATTTTAAAGGTTTTTTTTGCGTGCCGCCAAAATTACATTATTTCAGTCGGCTGGAATAAAAATGTTTGAAAACAATTTTTTTTGTTTTTCAACAAGACCAAAGTCTTGATCGCATGGCAGGTATGAATGCCCGCTTACTAAAAATGTATAATCTATTTTTTTTACCGTGTATTCAGGGTTCGAAACAATATACTGACACAAAAGAGATAACTTAATGTTTCTGTTCTGACCACCACACTGATCAGAATACATAATTAGGTGTTGTGTTGTGACAAAATTTTTTATAAAATACAAAATACATGATCCAATTTCTTGTGGGCCTCGAGATGCTATTGATTCATTCCAAAGAAATATATAAACATCATCGTTTCCCATGTTGTGGATTCCGAAGCAATATGTCCATAGTTGGCGTTTATAGTAACAAACGCCTGTTGATAGCAAAGGAGTAGGTAATGTTTTCATCAAATCAAATGTAATGACTGTCACTTCAGGATTGTTTTTAGCCATCTCCGTGTCGTTTTGAAGACCACTACGTGCATTGCTTGCCTTTCTTTGGTGTAATTCCAGTTCTTCTTTAAAATTTTGCTTATCCTTTTCAATTTCCGCAGCCTTAATTTTAATATCGTAGGCATCACATTTTCTGCAAGAATCAGATACAGGAGGAGGGAAAGACAGATTAAATTGTTCGTTAACAATTTTCCTAAATACAAAATTGGACACGGGATTTGAAACTTCTTTGGTGTAGGGTGAGTAAAGTTTGACGAGGTTTAGGTCTGAAGCCAAATATTTACGATTTTTTGATTTGCCAAGGGCATAGTGGCTTTCATATGCAGGAAACTTCTCGATAAAAGCCTTTAGCTCAACAATCTTTTTTGGAGATGTCTTATTTACAGATGGAGCCATTCCTCTGCGATCTTTGGAAGGAGTAGACTGTTGCCCTTTAAGTTTGAGAGCTCTATCAATCCTTCCAGCTGATACTTTAAGTGTATTTTGAAAAAATTGCTTGCAAACGTTAACTTCAACTTCAGTGGAATCTATCAAACAATAGACACGTGTTTTTTGCCTTCTAGAATTAAAATTTTGAGTATAAGTGCGGAGTTTATTACACACTTTCATCATTGTAAATAAATATGATGTTTGCATGTTGTAAGTCTCGAGATTGTAAAATTCATTAAAACTCTGTGTTTGTCGTTCTTGGGATATAAAAGTGCAAAACCGGACTAACCCACTTTAGTCCATTCTTGCTCTTAAGAATATTCAAACCTTTAAAATGCAATAACGGTTTAGGTGCTGCCATCTAGCGAATTTAATGTAAAGGTGGCTTAGACCATTTTTGCATTGTACTTTGTGGCGTATTAGATCTATTATTGCAATTAACTTCAAATATGATAAATTGTGGCTTAGTCCGTTATTGCGCTGAAGGCCTCATTTTAGGTATATCATTTAAGTGGTTTAAGTAATGTGTATCTGAACGATACCTAGCAATAATGTTAAAAAATAATAAAATTGATTGTGGGCTACTTTAAGGTTCTATTCTTTATTATTTTTAATCTACGTAAATTACCTTACGTCAATTTTCATCAATGGCCAAATTACTATTCTGCTGATGATACAACAATAATATGGCATAGTACATATGGTCTTACATTAATTAAAATAATTAATGACGATTTAGTTAAAATGTAAATGTGGTGTGATTCTAACCTACTGTAATTCAAAATTTTCAAAAGCTTTGTCGATAAAGATATTATTTTTACATTAAAGCGTATTTAGGGCCGTTTGCACGGGTTCCACTTAAGACGTTTTAGGTGGGACTTAACTTAAGGTGTCACTTAACTAAAACTTTTCCGTTGCACATTCGCTAAACCGGCACATAAGCCAGCCCTAAGTCTAAGGAAATATAGATTAAGTCGTAAAAATCTTCGGCTTAATTTATATCTACTTAGGGCTGGCTTATGTGCCGGTTTAGCGACTGTGCAACGGAAAAGTTTTAGTTAAGTGACACCTTAAGTTAAGGCCCACCTAAAACGTGATTTTATTTTACTCTAAAAAAGACAAAAACAATTTTAAATTTTTAGCAAAAATTATAGAGGCACGTTGTAATAATAAAAGTGCTTTAGAGAATATAAAAGTAAAAATAACAAGCCGCAAACACCAACCATACACAGAAATTTTCTTTGACGAACCTACCATAATTTTTAGGTAGTCCTTATCACCGACCCCATCGACGTTTTGTTAGACAAACAGACTTACAAATCTTTAACATAGGAGACTACTTGCCCAAAATTCAAACGCCCATAAGTTCTCCCATACCAAAGACACCCACTAACTTTCTAAAAAAACAAATCGTGGAGAGATTTTTTCCGAGACTACGATACATGACGCCTCTTGACATTGCCAAAGAGAAAATTAGAGAAAGGTTCCAAAATAATACTGTTTATCAATTTATTCAAAGTGAGTAGTTTTTTTCGCTGTATAACTCGCACTGCTTATTTCGATTAAGTTTTATTAGTTGCAAAAAATGTCTGGTAAAAATTGGAACCTTAGACAGAAAAATATAGAGCTTGTATTTAATTGTAGAATATTTGTAATAGTCGTAGTCGCTTGGATCTACAGGGTGGCTTAGTATGGCAAAATGCAATAGCTCCGTTACTATTTTAAATGCAACAAAATCGTTAATATAAAAGTTGAAGGGCAGTAAGTAAGTTATAACGTAAAATTATTTTTAACTCTATAGGGTGTCTCAAAAAAGCGCAACAAATTTTTTTTAATTTTTTTAATTATATTAATGCATTTTTGAATTATACTTACAATTCTCCACCTATTTTATACAACTCCCTACTTGCCTAAATATTGTTTTTAAGATATTGTCATTTAAAAAATGATATTTTTACAAGCTGCAGCTTCCAAATGGTGCATCTTGGACAAAATGTTTTCCACTGTCCTATCTAAATTTTTTATTTTCTACCCAAAAATATCAATTTTCGGTCAATGGTTAAACCTAAAAAATCGGTTTTACAGATTTGACCGTTAAACTGAAAGTTGGTATTCTTGGGTAGAAAATAAAAAACTAAGATAGTGCCGTGAAACCCGTTTTTATTTAAGATGCACCCCTTCAACGCAGCAGCCTGTTAAAGTGTGATAAATGTCAATATTTAAATGATAATATCTCAAAAACAATTGAATTTAGACGCATAGTGTGTTATATAAAAAAAAGGGGTGTAGAATTGTAAGTATAATTTAAAATTATAATGCAATAATATACAGGGTGTTCCATTTAAAACACTATATTTCTTAGTGGCGCTTTTTTGAGACACCCTATAGAGTCAAAAATCATTTTACGTTATAACTCACTTCCCGTAAAATAAGTTAAATTTTCAATTAACACTAAATAACAAATTTCTTACCCTATTATGTAAACAAATAAGCCCTAATTAAGTAACCAAACATTCTCAAAAAGCCCAGATATCAAACAACCCCAAAAGTATAATATTTCATTTTTTGTTAATGTTCCCATGTACAGGGTGTCCCAAATTGGATGCTCATCATGTATATATCGAAAACTGTAAGAGATATAGCATCGGTCAAATGGTGGCAAAGTTGCGAAATGTTTTGCTCAGTAATATTGTTAAAAAATTTGAGCGTTATTTTTACTTTTTCATATTCAAAAAAAAAAATTTAAATTTTGAAAGCAACTTTTTTGGTTTTGTACTACCGTATTTTTAGAATATCGGTACAACGTTTCGTGTCTGTGGAACTGAGCTTAAATTTTTTAAATACGGACCAGCATTTTTATTTTATTTTGTGAAATCTCTTTCAATTCTTCCATGTATCACATTTAATAATTTTTAGACGTTTTAATGATCTTCACATCAAGAAAAAGACCAAAGATGTAAAATAGAAAAAGTTATTTTAACAAAAACTTTGTATTTTTCTTCTCTACAAAATGGCGTTATTAGTTTCTTATATGACATTTATTATAATATAATTATTATACCGAACTGGATTTGCAAAATATATTTGATAGCGTTAGTAGTTTTTGAACAAACTGCATTAATTTTATTCAAACATACTCAAAAGCGATGATAGATCCTTTAGAAATTGACAATTTAGCAAATTGTCCTTCCTCCTCCTCCCCTGAAACTATTTCTTAGGACACAAGACACAAATACTGCCAATATTTGCTATTTGTAAACGTTTTCGCTTAAATTTTTACAGTGATACATATTAGTAACTTCGACAAGATGGTTGCGTTATCATCAACTTTTTTTAAATACGCACCTGGATTTTTGTATTTTGTTTTTTGGAGTACGCCTTATCAAGGAACAACAAGGTAGAAGTTCCTGGCCACTCGGGGATAGCAGGCAACGAAAAGGCCGATGAACTGGCAACAGCCGGATCATCTCAAAAACTCAGGGGCCCTGAACCCGCCCTTGGCATATCAAAACAGGCAACCAGAGCAACATCAGACAGGTGGGCACAACAACAACATCTATTCCGATGGAACAGGATACTTGGTCATACCCAAGCGAGGGCCACAATTGGAAAACCCTCCAAAAAGTTATCAACTGGAATGATGCCTTTAACGCGCAACCAGCTAAAACAAGTGGTCGGCCTAGTAACAGGCCACTGCTTAAGAAAACACCTACGCCGAGTAGGAATTTACAATGGTCCCATTGAATGCAGGCTTTGCGGCGATGAGGACGAAACCGCCTTACATATCATATATAACTGCGAAACACTGACCCGAAGAAGACTCAAAATCTTCGGAGATATCCAATGTGGGGATAACCTCCCACGTGACAAACTTGATAGGAATTTGCTGGACCTAATAAAAGGAACAAACCTTTTCCAGCAAGATAGGGGAGCACAATAAGCCACTAGGCTGCAGTGCAAGAAGTTTGGGCCGAACGCCCGACCCCCGCCTTAAACCAACCAACACCTCATCCAAAATACAGTCTATTTTGGCAAAAATTATTACATCTACAGAAAAATTATTTACAAAATAAAAATGTTCCTCGTGCGAGGACTGCCTTACTAATACCATAACTACAATTCTATATCATTGCGTGAAGCTGCACTTTTAGATCTCAGGTCGGTCGAAGTGCACGATTTATGATTGAAGTATTACGGGTTCGAAAATGTCCTAAATCTCGATATTTTTGAGACTAAATTTATAACCAAAAGATATAATGCACATTAGATTACTAGATGGTACATTTTAAATGGACGTTTATGTATAAAATATATTTGTTTAAAGTTCACATGCAATATGGGTAAAGTGGCACTTCAGATACTTCTACCCTGGCGAAACATCACTGCTTTAATGTTATTTAGTCAAAAATCTATCGCACCATATAATTTATACAAAATTAAGAACATACCCTATACTTTATGTTAATTGTAGGCCCCTAAAGTTTACGGTTTATTTAGGTCTGTTGTCTATTGTTTAGATTTGTTTACGTATATAATTTTTTGTCTGTTCAATTTTTCAAGCGCTTAACAATTTTCATACCGTTATTTAAGAATTTGTTGCATAATGTTTTTTAAATTCTATGTGCAACGTGTAGCTATTTAAAAAATCCAGCACATTGACTTTTTTAAATTAAAAATTATGTTAAAAAAAATATAGTTAATGATAGGTAAAAATACCTGATTTGCTGATTTTTACTAAAAATTCAAATAACTGAAATAAAAAATGTATTTAAACAGTTAGCTATGGGCAAGCTCCCCTTTTCTTCTCCTTTCAGACGCCCAATCGGCTTAGCTACTCGTTTGATCCGAAGAACGATTATTATATATTAAATATATTTTTGTTTAAGAGTTAGTAATTTCGTTTGTATCCATAGTTTTTGATTTTATCCATAAGTCATCAAAATATTCATTTTTGGAGTAGAATAAATTAACAGTTTCGATTAAAAAAGTTAGAATTATTTATAAAATAATAAAACAAAAAATAAATATGAACTTGTATATTTGACATCCTTAATTCCGTTTATTGCTATTAATTTAATCAACATTTTTTAAACATGAAATTGTCCGTGACCCACATACCGATATTAGGAAGTTTAGATTGATCAAGTATCTTTATTTTTATTTAAGTAGGGATAGATGATTCGTTCTACGCCAATTTGCACACACCTTTCTGCGCATGCGCCGATGATGCATGTGTCATATGTCATACGTGGTTTTAAATAGGGTGGTTTAAAATAGGGGTGGTTTTGAACAGGATGGTTTAAAACAGGGATGATTTTTAACAGGGTGATTTACAAACGAGAGTGGTTTTAAATTATCCTGTTAAAAACCACCCCTGTTTTAAACCACCCTGTTAAAAACCACTCTCTGTAAAACCACGTTTGACATAATATGACACACGCCTACGCACTGCCGGCGTATACGTAGAAGGGTGTGTGCAAATTGGCGTAGAACGAATCATCTATCCCTACTTATTTATTATTTTTAGAAAACATTCAAAACTCACCAGGCGGTCAAAGCCAAGACCTCGCTAATATTCAAATATTTGACATTGGAGAATACCTGCCAAAAATTAAGACTGTCTCTCCCAGAACCTCCATAGACTATTCGAAG
Source organism: Polydrusus cervinus (assembly GCA_935413205.1). Classification (NCBI taxonomy): domain Eukaryota; kingdom Metazoa; phylum Arthropoda; class Insecta; order Coleoptera; family Curculionidae; genus Polydrusus; species Polydrusus cervinus. The sequence goes on from OW284515.1 coordinate 18,166,201, forward strand.
TATAAAACAATTGAAAGACCTCATACTCGACACAATATAAGCAGCAGGTAAGTGGAGAAAAGTGGTGGTAATGCACTATGAATCAGAAAATGATTCCTAGCCGAAATTAGAGACTTACTTCACATATTCGATATATATGTACATATTCAAATATAATATTATGTCATTATTATCTTGTCAGCTGTTTTCTTTGTAGTAATTTATAACCCAAAGAGCTAGTTAGGTATTTTTAATTGTATCTCCTACATTTTTGGAATTTGATTGCTTCTTCTAATACGATCATGTTCTATTTAGTCAAGTAATAACACATTTTTGATAATGTATGGTTTCATATAATTTTTTTTTGTGGCTGGGGTTAGCGGAAGAGGGGTAAAAAAATTGTGGCATTATATTAACTACAACAAGAAAGTCCATAATGTTCAAATTTGTATAGAATACGTTTAATCAAAGAAAAACTTTTAGGTATAACTCTGAGGAACAGTCAGATCCGGAGGAAGTTGTTTCTGTGAGAAGACCGATCATTATGGAGGAGAGGGAGAGTATTGATAGACCAGTGGTTAGTGAGGAGAAGATTGTTCATGATAAGAAGGTGGAAATAGCTACAGAAAGGGTTACACCTTCAACTACAGAAAAAATCGGTAATGTTTATAAAATATTTGGCTAATTTGGTCACCCTTTTTACGCTTTTGGCTCGTATTTTTATTAATTATAAACTTTATACTTTAATATCAGGCAGACAACTAAATGAATCTAAATATTTGCTTGAAGTAAACGCCAACTAAAATAAAATAAAATACATATATTATACATATAAGTTTTCTAAGCATTTTCGTTAGTGCCTAATATGATTCTCTAATATTTTTATTTAAAAGTTAATATACTAGATCTGATAGAATCTGATAACAACATGCTAGAAAATACAGTTATGATCAATTTCGATAAATCCGATGTATATAAATGCAAATGCCTTGTGTAGTGGATCTTTAATTTTGTAGAAGACCGTTTATATTTTGCGTCAATATTGAAATATCCATGTTATTTTAAATTTGAGTCTTAGCATTGAAATATAAACCATATTTTTGTTTTTCGAAAAAAAAAACGTATATTTATGTTTTTAATGAGAAAGTATATGGGTATTTAAAAAAAGTTGATGATGGTTCAAAGAAAACTAAAATTTGTACTAAAATTTTAAAAGCGCCACGCACAGTGACTTATAGCAAAATGTAAAGCTTTAAGAATTAAGAAAGTCCTCATTTTTCTACTATGGTTGGAACGTTAAGCAAAATCAATTGAAAATTAATTTTTTTTTAGAAAATTTTAAAAAATAAATAATTTATGGACCAGATAATAAAAGGTGTTAAATTTCCGAGCATAATTTGACCAATACTGTATCTCTATTTCCAAGCAACCAATGATGGAACTCAAATTTGCGATACCATAAAGTTATACTTGGCGACATTTCTTTCTATGAAATTTAAAAAGAAATAGCCGCTAAAAGATGCTTAGCTACTTAACTAAAATGTGCGCAAAATATTGACTCACCAAATTTAAGGCTAACTGATAAAAATAACTTAAAATATTAAAATATTGAAAAAATAAACAAGTAGAAAAAATTACAAAAGTATATATATATATATCTTATAAAGGAGGAGTTCTGTATCTTTTGTAATGTGCATTTAGAAGAAAATCTAAGAAATTATATTTGCATGAAAAAAAAAACCGTGTTTACAAAAATTTTCGATTTTAAAAAAATCCTGGGGTACGTCTAAACTTTGCGCTAGCCAAAAAATATTTCTTACAGTAGCTTTGAAAAATACTCCTAAACTTTTCTCAGGTGTTTCATTATATTCCCAAAAATTAAAAATAATCAATTTTTACGAAAAATTTCAAATTTCACAAATTTTAAAGCACTCCTTAACGTTGGGCTAGCCCAAAAATATTTTGCAGGGTTGTATAAAGAAACACTGCCTAACTTTTCCCGGGCAATTTAATTCATTTCAGAAAGGGTTCGGATAGGGATTTCTTTTTACTTTACCCTACTGTGTACACCTTAAAGTTGTTTATGAAATTAATATTTTATCTCTAGCTAAAATTAGCTTTTGCGCACTAATAAAAATATAATTTAAAAAAATTACAGAAAATAAAGATGCTATTTATGAACCTTTTTTTTAAATCTGATATTATTAGTCCAATTTAGAAGAGGCACTAGACCCACAACTCAAAAAACCACAGCTGAAACTATCGAACCTTCAGAAATAGTAGCAACGCGAAGAACAACAAACCGTAGAAGACCTGTACCATCTGGGTTTAGGACCACCAGGAGACCAACTACCACTGAAGTTACAGAGGCCATCGAAAAGGTACAAAATACATACACAGTTAAAGACCACACTGCAAAAGGATGAAGGTTACCAGAACCAAGTTTTTGGCTAGAGCAGATTTAAAGTTTAGACCGGCAGTGTCTATGTGACTAACGACGCTAACGCTGTAAGACTCTCATCCTTGTTGCGTGGGCCGGGCTGACGCTCATCCTTCTTGTAAAATATACGGTTCTTTGAAAGCATTATAACAGCTAGACCGTAATTTTTTTTACATAAAACGATCACCCTGATGCTTCTTACCTTCCTTGACTATGGGTTACGAACATAATCCTGATTTCGAAAAAAACTAACATTCAAACTTTTTGCAGTGTGGTCTTCAATTATTATGCAAAAATAAAGTAGTCAAAAAAATACTTCACAAAATTTTTGGTTTACTTAGCTAAAGGTGGGATATTAAGGGGACGGACATGTTTCGGGACCAGTTGATTTTATCATCAGTATCATAATGTAGGCCCAAGAGCCCCCAAAGTTTGACATTTTAGAAAAAAAATGTAAATTCTCAGGAGACACATATGGTAATTCAGCAAGAGTTAACATTGAATAAAGAAAATAAACAGTTAAAGAACTGTGAAAATGATTTAAATAATCATCACATCATAAAACTTAAATGTTCATAAAACGGTGTTATGAACATTTAAGTTTTATGATGTGATGATTATTTAAATCATTTTCACAGTGCTTTAACTGTTTATTTTCTTTATTCAATGTTAATTTTAAAAAAATATATTTATTATTATTAAAAAGTTCTTTATTAGTTACCCAATTGGCCATCGACCTAGGTCCTTCAGCCAAACCTATAATAAATAAGGTTGTAAGACAAAAACTCAAACATCTATGTTTATATTTAAACAAATTTTTAAGAATACAAATTTAAAAAATATATATTATCAATACAATATAAAGTTGAAAAATAACCTAGATCTTGAAAAAAAATTATTTAAAAATATTTAAAAAAAAATGTTAATGAATATTGTTGTGAATATTGTAGTGTGTTATTTTTGGATAATAACTAAATTTTCAGGTACAAAGAATATATCCCCAAAACTCACAAACGGAAAGAACATATTCACAGAACCACGAACATGCAAAAAGAGTTTACAGAAAAAGACCGGTAAGAATAAGACATACAACAGAAAGACACGAAGAAGACGAAGATTCTCTAGATAAAATTGTGAGGAGAAGTCTCGATCTTGATTATGAAACAGATGATATAACCAATCAATTTGAGGAAGAATTTTTAGGTACTTAAGTACTATTTGACGTTTTTGACGACTTAACTTAAAGACATTTTTTTTTTACTTTTATACTTTTCATTTTCGAGAAATAATTTATAGCAGTTATGTTATGTTTCTCTTTTTTTAAAAATAATATCAATTTAAGTCGTCAAGACTATCGATCTGTCAATTTTGTAAATATTGTAAAATAGTAAAGTACATTTTTAAGTAGAATATGTATTTTTTTGCATATAACACGCTTTCCTTAAAGATTCCGCAAACCAATGCGATAACTGTAACGCTCACTAGGGCTAGACAATATCGAAATTCTAATATCAAGTCGCTTTATCGATATTTTATTTTTTAAATATCGTTGTTCGATGTATTGATATATAAATATTGAAGTCGATTTATCCATATTTTATTTTGTAAATATCGTTATTCGATATATCTTTAAAAACATAGAGAAATAGGATTTTTTCCCAGCCGGAGACTCACGATCAATATAGACCATTTAATTTGTATTGATCGCGACTGACATCGTGGTCCCGTGGGTTTGCTAAATTTCTTAATGTCTCCTACACTCCTGTACAGTTTTGCACTTTAATTGACACAACATTGGGATGACACTTTTTTTTATCAAATGTACCAGGACACTGGAAATTTTATAGTAATAATTTTCCAATGAAAATTAGGCTTAATGTCTCCTACACTCCTGTACAGTCTTGCACAACATTGGGATGACAAATAATTTACCAATTGATAGATTTAAATTGATTTTTAAGCTACAATTTTTCATTTTCCAATTAGGCAACTCAATATTGAAAAAAGTATGTTTAATCAAGAACAAACAAATTGTTTATTAAATAAATTAGCTAAAACAAAAAGCATCGCCCTCTCATCATCAGTACGCGGAAATTGTTTTTTACAGATTTTGTTAAAGCTGTTTTAATAAATCTGGGAAGCACTTGTTGTCGCTGAGAATGTATAATATATTAAATTCATCTTTCAAAATTTTTTTTTTAACTTAGGACACCCTGTATTTCCGAAACGAAGCAGTTAATGAGCATAGTTCATTAAAACTTTTCATCTTAAAATTTTGTCAGCAACCATATCCTGAAATTTGTTAAAGGACTTTTGAATCACCCTGTATAATAATATAATATTTTTTAGTTGATAAATCATGTAAATAAACTCGGTATGTAAATTTTACATATTATATACTTTTCAAATTAATGTTTGAGTCACCTACTCCTGACCATGATATAAAATCTAAAATTTAAATAAATAATTAAATATTTAAATGCTTCATTTTGTTGACAAAAATTTCTATTTATAACTATGAAAACATATGAAAATTGTTATTTTTTACAAGAAGTTATAGCCTCTGCATATAATATCATGCTCTGGATCAAGAACCGTTGAAACCCCCCCCCCCCCCAAAAAAAAAAATGATGTGTTTTAAGATACATCACATAATAGTCTCGTCTTGTATATTTTAAAAATATTATCATGTGGAAACGCACTAGCTGGGTAAGTAGGTAATCCAAATATTTGCACAATGGATTTAATTATGCACTATATAGTTTTTAGAATGAAAATATGCTTTATTACGAGTTATACAAATTTGTTCATGGAAGAGTAATTTAATAGGAAAGGCACACACTAGCATGTTGACTTTGATGCACCTACACTGTAAAAAAGACGGTAAAATTTTACAATACTTACTGTAGCATGTATTTTTTACGCTATATAATCAGAAATTATTTTTTTTACTGTATATTAGCTGTATATAAAGCTTCATTTCCATGGGTAAGTAGGTAATATTAATTTTCCTACGACCACCTATGAAAATGAGAAAAAAAAACACGGTTAACTTGGCTCGAAAGCGCCGAATATCACACGCGTGTTGAAAGAAAATATTTCAACTCTAGAGTGGAAATACAAGGCACACTATTTAATTTAGGCATTTGATGCCAATTTGACAGACCACACCTATTTAGTAAAAAGAACAAATTTTAGAAAGCAGTTTAGTTTATTTATCACGTATTTGTCGAGTAATTTCGAATTAGAGTGTGAAAATACGCCATCTGAAATTATAAAATAGTTAAGAATATACTGGAAAATCTATTACCAGTCAAAACAAGCCCCGCTGAAGAGAATGTCATATTAAACTTAAACAAAAAATGTTTATGGGCCGCCATAGCGTAGAAACTAGAGCTACGACCTACAGATCGAATGATCCCGGGTTCAAATCGCATCAAGAGCATTTGACTTTTTTTATAAAAACATTAAATAATTTATAGAATTATTTTGAATTGAAAACTTTCTTGTTGGGTGATTTTTTTTTAAATTTATGTTTAATGCATCTTTCCTAGATTAAATAAAAAAATTCATTCAACAAGGAAGATTTCAATTCAAAATAATTTTATAATTTATTTATATGTTTTTATAAAAAAAGTCAAATACTCCTGATGGGATTTGAACCTTTGGCCTTTCGATCTGTCAAATTGGCATCATGTGTTTAAATTAAATAGTGTACCTTGTATTTCCACTCTAGAAATGAAATATTTTTTTTCAACTCTAGAGTTGAAATTTTTTTTTCACAAATCAAAGGTTAATAATTCTTTGTGGTCGTAGGAGAAATAGTGTACATTACTCGTGTGAAAGTAATTATTCTAAAACTCGGAGAATTTCCGCACTCGGTTGACGCCTGATGAATTTTTTTTTAACTAATAATTTTTTTTGCTCTTGGTGTGAGGGTAGATGGCGCAATCCAAGAATATTGAAACCATTCATAGGCTTTAGTAAAAATACTTTCCGTGGGAGTAATCCATCTCTCAGTGGAGTGATATTATGAGTAGGGGAATAATACACACAGTCTGCTCCACTAGTTTATTATGAGGATTTCAATAATTAGAAAATCCTAATGTCGTACATGTTTCGAAGGTAAAGACCTTCATCATCAGCGAAATGAAATTAAGGCAAGGTTTTACAAGAAGAGAGACCCTTAACATTGCAAGCTCAACTGCTTGAGGAACAGAAAAAGAAGAAAAGAAGAAAAAAAATTCCTCTTTTTCTGTTCCTCAAGCAGTTTAGCTTGCAATGTTGAGGGTCTCTCTTCTTGTTTTTCGCTGATGATGAAGGTCTTTACCTTCGAAACATGTACGACATTAGGATTTTCTATGAAATCCTCATAATAAACTAGTGGAGCAGACTGTGTGTATTATTCCCCTACTCATAAATACTTTCGTTTAGTATGGTATGAATGCCTACTCAGACATGCTATCAATAGTGAAGTTTAACTTCAGGTGCTTTAAAATTTATTTTTCATCCATTTTTTAAAATATGAGTTTTAAACTTTACTTTTACAATGAACTTAAATAATGTAATTATTTTTAATAGTGTCCATCTCTTAAATAGTATTAAAAATAAGATTACTTATTATTTATTTTAGAAGAACAAAATGTTCCACAGTCTTACGAAAAAATAAAACTAGATATAATCAATGGTAATAAAGAAGAAAAATACATTACAGAAACTGAGAACAAAGAACTACATACCACCAAAGAAAATGAAAATGTAACAAATACCAATTTTAAAGAAAAAGACGAATTTACTAATGACAACATTCAAGAAAGAGAATCCAGTAAAATTAATCAAATTCCAATTGTAGAGAAAGCAGAACAACATGTTAAAATAAACAATAACAATATAAGTGAGAACCCCGGCGGAAATTTTAAAAGAGAGAATAAAGAAGAAGATTTAAAGTCTAGAATTCAAGAAGACAATTTAGACATAGAATATAAAAAAACTATTGAAGATACAACAGAAAATGAGTCAGTAATTTTTGATAGTCAAGAAGAAGCTACCGAAAATGAAGAGAATAAGAAAAAAGATGTAGAAATCATAAATCTGAATTATGACAAGTCCATGAGGCATGGTGGGAATTACAAAAGGAATGAAAATGAAAACAAAGAAAATGAGGAAAGTGAAGAAGTAATTAATACCCAGGACATCAATAGAGAACAAGCAAAACTATTAGATGGTAAAAAAAATTTTCCCTTCCACACCAAAATTTGCTATTTATTGCAATTAAAAATAGGTTTAAGTTAAAGAGTTATATACCTTTCTTAAAGTAATTTTTTTTCAGTTTTTAGTAGATAGTAAAACATATTTTATTTAGCAAAAGGCTACTACTAAATATTTTTAACAAATTTATATACTTTTATTTTTATATTTTCAAACGCAACCATTTTTAAACAAAATCAGATAGAAAAGTTAAATATCTAGCTTTATATTTCTAGCTATTTTTAATATTTTCTATTGATTGATTTGTATTTTTTTTACCCAAGAATTTTTCAGGTATGCTTTAAATAAAAAATTTCTACTGTCCTCTAGTTTCTAATATGAGCTAGAAACTATTGTCCTCTTAATAGCGCCGAGTTAACCATTAGGCGTACTAGGCGGCCGCCTAGGGCCCGGTGGCAATAGGAGGCCCGGTAGGGGCCCGAAATTAAGAATGCCTTTAGCAGGGTGAAGGGCTCAGCCTGCCGCCTAGGGCCCGACGCGGCATTAAACCGGCGCTGCCTCTTAACGTGAAAAGCATTTAAGTATAATATTTCGTTAAATAGTTTTTAATACGTTAGTGCTTTACCTATATCGGATGACAACGAAATTACTACCGTCACGTCCTTATAAAATAAAACACTATTATGAAATTTTTGTAAGTTATATGGTTGCACTGCGCGCACATTTTCAGTATTTAAACGTTCGACTGTTACTTTCGGTTGAACCGTAAGCACACAACCTATTTTAAATAGAACACTTTGTATATCTTTACAGACATGCATTCTACAAGAAATTCTAAGTATAAAACATGTATCATATCATATACCTATCTAAGACGCGTTTCGTCATATCATGACTCATCAGTAGAGCTAGGATCCGACGAAAAAAAAAGGGATCTCGAAGCTACCTAAGGCAGCACTTGGTGGGACACACCAGTAAGATGTGGCACGGAGCGCCATCTGTGTCGTTGTTAGACACTCTTGAGTATACCAGCACCTCTAACAAACTTATAGAAATAAGTAAATGTTAAGAGGAAATCGCCTGTAAAGACATTCGTCACAATTACAGGAGTCCCGCTAGGCAGCGCTAACTCACATCGGTTTATTAACCGAAAACAATGAGTAAAGAAGAAGATTTTCCTTGTAAAATGTATTGTTATTTTTTTACTTCCCTTTGATTTTCGTATAACTGGGTCACAACTATTTCACTTTCAGTTTAACCGGAAGTACTACAAAATTTAACATTCAAACACAAATTCCTCCAATAATTTTAATGGCACTACCCCTGTTATATCTAATTTTCAAAATTATCTTACTTTTCTAAATATTTTTAATTTATATTTTCTGTCTAAACTTGATTTTTAGGATATAAGTAATTAAAAGTTTAGTTACATTATCCAATACCCAACAATTTATGTTGATTTATTCATAGTTTCATCTTAGGCTGCAGATTGTTGCTTGTTAGATGATATAACTAAACTTTTTATTGCTTAAACATAACTAATAAATTTAGACATAGATAAGCATAAGAAATTTAACTTTGAATGTCAAATTTTGCAGCAGTAAAATAGTTTTGACTCATTCACACGGAATACCTAAAAAGAACTAAAATAATATTAAAATTTGTACTTATTCATTTGTTTTTTGTAATAACAATAAAATGTGTGGTTAACTTGACAAGTTCCAACGGCATTTTTCGGAAACTGTCTTAGATAGATAAAAGACATGGTACATGTTTAATGCCTAAAATTCTTCGTAGAATGCATATCTATAAATATATAAAAGGTTACAGAGATGATGTGTGCACCTACGGTTTAATGGGAAGTGACAGTCAGACCTATGATTGCCGAAAAGGCGAGCGGCACCAACCATACAGGGTGGCCCATTTGTCTGACAAAGTAATGTACCATCTCTACTGTTAAAGATATCAAAAAAAAGTTTTTATAAAAGTTGTGAGGCATAAAAAAATATTTAATCTAAAATTATTTTTAAACATACAGGATGGTCCAAAAAAGTAGGACAATAAAAAGATACATTTTTTTAAATGGAACACCCTATATATTTTAGCATTTTTTGTTTCCTTACAAAATTATCCATATGACGCCATATTTAGTTTTTTAAATTTTTGCAACGTTGCCAAACAAAATGCAAAATTCTTAAAATTTTGGAAAAAACATGATAGTAAAAAATTACCTATATTTCTCAATAAGACTATCCAGAATCGAAAATTTCTTATCATCTCCTAAGTTTAGGGATAGAAAAACTGTCTTAAATCTTTAAGTACCTAAAATTTTGTACAGGGTGTTTTCTGTTGACATCCAAATATACAAAATTTTAATACACAATAACTCTGTTTTTTCAAATAAGACACCCTATATTTATTAGGCTCGTCTGATAGATATTGTAAGTATATTTTATTATTGTTAAGTCATACCTATACCTAAATTCACTAGTTTTGGCAATATTTCAATTTTTATTTAAATTTTGGTAAAAAAAACTATAGTTTTTATTTTTCTAGTTAAGCCGTGACCAGTAAAGTCAAAACAAATGTAATAGAATATAATGTCATATTTATAATTATTATATTTATATTTATAATGTTTGTGAACTTATTTTCAATATCAAGTTGCGTAATAAAAAAGAAGTTTTGTTTAATTAAATAAATACGTAACTAACTATGGTTATCAATTTATTATAATATGACATTATATTCAATTACATTTGTTTTTACTTTATGGTCATGGCCTACTAGAATTTAAATAAAAATAGAAATATTTTCAAACTAGTAAATTTAGGTATATGTATGACTTAACAAATAACAATATATAACAAATTAAATAGAGGGTGTCTCATTTGAAAAAACAGAGTTACTGTATTTCAAAGTTTTGTATATTTGGATATCAACAGAAAACACCCTGTACAAAATTTTAGGTACTTAAACATTTAAGACAGTTTTTCTATCCCTAAACCTAAGAGCTGACAGGAAATTTTCGATACTCTTATTAAGAAATACAGGTAATTTTTTATTATATTGTTTTTTCCAAAAGTTGAAGAATTTTGCATTTTATTTGGCAACGTTGCAAAAAGTTAAAAAACTAAATATAGTGTCATATGGATAATTTTGTAAGGAAACAAAAAATGCTAAAATATATAGGGTGTTCTATTTAAAAAAATGTATCTTTTTATTGTCCTACTTTTCTGGACCATCCTGTATATTTAAAAATAATTTTAGAACATATATTTTTTTATACCTCACAACTTTTATAGAAACTTTTTTTTGATATCTTTAATAGTAGAGACGGTATATTACTTTGTCAGACAAATGGGCCACCCTGTATAACCTACCAAGATTTCATAATAATATTTTATTTTATAATGATGAGACAGGTCGGGTAGTAATTTCGCTATGACCTGGTATAGTCCGTAAATAATTACTTGAATTGCGTTTAAACACTTCATTACCTCTTGAAATTTTACCTTTGTTCCATAAACAACAATAAGCTTTTTTATTAATCTTCCAATAATCAATGTTTCCTTTTTAGTGACCAATAATAATCCTGACGTAGAAATAATAAGCAAGAACTTTGACAAATCTAAAAGACATGGAGAAAATTACAAGGCCGAAGAAGGCGCAATTACTGATGAGCTTTTAAAGGTTGATAAACATGCTGCAGAAATTCAACAAATTGACACTACAAAACAAGTAAGATTTAATGAGCTTAGACCAGATAATGAAAAAGTTAAAAATAGTGACAAACTGGCTGATGCCAAAGAAGTAAAAGTAGACCGTCAAAATAATGAAGCTAGTAAAGGTGAAAATAAGAGAAAAAGGAAAAGAACAAGACCAAAAATTGTCACAACCAATACTAAAAAAATTCCTAGATTAACTGACATCGTACCTAAACCAGATCATTTTTATACTGATACGCATTTACCCAAGGAAGTTAATAGTTTAAAAACCAAAGAAACTAACGATAAATTATTAGATTCCAAAGAACTAGAGGAGCTAAGTAAAAATGGCGATGGAAGTGATGTAGAAGAAACACAAAAATTATTAACAGAAAATAGAAGGAAGTTCAATATAAACGAAGAAAATATTCCTAAGGATTTGGTTGATAAGAATGAGGAATTCAGTCCTGTCAAGAGTTATCAAAGCAACACAGAAAATGGCAGTTATAAATCTTTGATTAATAGTGATGATGAAATAGAAGTGTCTACTAAGAAACCTGTATTTATTAAAGATCCAAGTAAAAGATTATATTTTTATGCTCCTGTGTAGTAGGTTAATAAGACTTATTTTTGTACATACTTGTTGTAAAAATATATAGTTGTTACCAACATTTAACGATTACTTTTTTTCTGGTTCTGGTACTTAAAGCTACTTGAAGCTGCCCCACTCATTAATTAGATTAAGGTGACAAAAAAGTATTTAATGTATCGACGGGGCCTCCTCCGGCAAATTAAAGCACTGTTGCCTAGTTGTGTTAGTCCTAATGATCTTTATTCGCTGCACGATCCAGTCCCCACCCACATATCTCAAGTGAATCACGGTGGTAGATTACGACTTGCCTTGGACTACATATATATTCAATTTGTATTATTATTTATTTTATTTCCAAGTATAGAAGGCACGGCAAAAGCGACGCTTCGCTTTACATTATGGCTGATAATAAGTGTACATATTTTCAATGCAATTTAAAACAAGTGGTGCGGTGATTTTCTTGTGATGTTTGTATGTACTTAAAATTTTAAATTATTAAACACAAAATATTTCTGCTAGGCATTAAACACAAAAATAATAAATAAAAATTTACCAAGAAAGACAGAAACTGCATAAATTTGATTAAATCCAAATTAATCAACAAAAGGTTTCCAAAATTTGGCATATCATTGAAATTTCTAACAAAATACAATGAGCGGAAACACTGTGACTTAAAATTAATGATTTAGGGACCTCTGTCGTCTAAGCGTTACATTAAATATTATAGATTTACGAACAACTCCACAATGGCGGCCAAGCCAGCTCCAACGCAGTTGTCAAGTTTCTCCAAAGATCTGTAATTCTTTATATGTCGATATTTAAAGTAGGCTAATAATCCTTACATCTGTCGTCGAAAAATAATTATTAATCAATATTTGAGAAGTCTATTCGAGCAGAGTAAGATGTATCTCCGATATAAAGGACTGCCTTGAATTGCAGAAGGACCTAAGATCCATACAATAATCGGTATCTCGAAATATAATGCAAATAAAAATCAACTGATTACTCACGATAGAAATAATAGTAGATTCTGTAACGAGGTTGGTATGAAAATTTGATCCGAGTGGAAGATTCCAAACGCGAGCGTAGCGAGCGTGAGGAACCACGAGTATCGAATTTTCATTCTAACCGAGTAGCAGACTACATTTTCTCCACGACCAAAAATACTATTCGCAATATTTGTAATTTCAGGTGGAGTAGTATCCAGTTCCATATCTGATTCATCCGATTTTTCACTCATATTTTGACTTGCACTAAAATTTGTCTGATGAAATTGACAGTTTCGAAATTCATGGCAACCTATGTCGTTTAGATCAATAATTACAGAATATTTATTCCGTATCTTGTTATGGAATGAAAATACACGCAAAACCCATAAGAAGCAAGTGTTTTAGAATAAATGTTCCAACTCAAGAGCGAGAATTTTTACATTCTATTATCAAAAATGATTTTGGAATTATTGCATTCAGTAATAGTCGTGGAGAAAATAGCTTTATGCGGTTGACAGCATTGCCTTGGAGCTTACCGATATTGTGTTTCGTTCTTCCAACTTAGGTTGGGAGCATCATATAAATAAGACTTTGGCACATGCATGTCATTCTCTCAATTTCGTCATGAGGAGCTTACGGAATGCCTTGGTAGAGGCAAGGATGAAAGCATACTTGACCCTGGAAATATGCCCCCTATAATAATGTTTTACTGTTTGGCACCAATGAAAATGTTTCCAAAGTTGAAGGTGGGTATTTTTAAATTTTGATTTTAGTTTGACTCGTACAATAGCGACTCTGGGCAGACACTTTCTTTTTAAACGCAGATAATACTTTGTTAAGATCGCCATGCAAAAAATGCATAATGGAAATTCACCATATGTTGAGATCAAAGTCTCTCTTAGAGCACCAGTATATATATATAAGCAAAAATTACCGTAATTTTAAAATTAGAGGGCTATTGGTATGTTGGTCTTAACTTGCTGGTTAAGATCGGTATTAAATTTAAAATTCCCTTCATAAAAGTATGCTATTGTTAGGTAAATCTTATTATTTACGAATATGAATTGTGAATATGTTGTATATTTTAAAATATTTATTGTATAAACAACTTTCTAAAACCCAGTATTATGACTGTTGCTATGATTTATATAAATAAAATGAAAAATAAAACCTTTCCTTCTATCAATAATGCAAACTTAACTAAAAAAAAAGAACAATAGCCTTCCACAGGCTTTATAAGCTAAAGGATAAGGGCTTGAGAAAAACTTCTACGATAAAAAAATTAAGCTCTTTTTCTGGTAAGGAGAAAATCCTTTTTTATATTAAATTTTTTTCATTATTTAAGTCTTTATATTACGTCGAATATTATACAATGACATAAGAGTTATTTATGTTTATACAATATACACATTGTTTAGAAACCCTAAAACCCAAAGTATACCAACGAAGGGTAAAGAAATAACGAAAAGAAAGAACAGATCTTGGACGACAAAGGAAAATAAATGTTTTTTTCGTCCTATTATTAAGTATTAAAAAAAAGTTCCTTTGTTGAACGGTCCTAATAGTATAATATTAGCTTGTGTAATAACAGATCCTAATGATCGCAACTATTATAAAAAGGCAGGATACATCATTGGCTGCCGGACTGTATGTGTACTGTCTTTTCATTAATGTAAGCAGAGCTCCAAACAAAATGGACGCTCTGGAGACAGATTAGACAATGACGGCCATTTCATCCTTATTTGGACTCATCAAACTGCCATAAACCAGTTGCAACTCCTTTGACTACGAAAACGCCAATTCAATATCGACTGTAGAATACGGCATTGAACAAGAGGCCTCGCCATCTTTAGGAATCAACTTTAATGCAGAAGCCAGTTCAGGTTTGTGTATCACCAGAAAGAAAAAGGAAACTGTAACAATAAAACTACGGTGACTGTACGCACTTGGGAGCGATATTTTGCATTACCATTTACAGCCCACGGATTGGTAAGATTCAGAAAATTGAGAGGCGTCGCCTCCGCTAGGGTGCTTGGTTAATGGAGAGCACACACGAGCCATGCGTCCCAACTTATCAAATCTCACCAATCCGTGGGCTGTAAATGGTGATGAGAAATATCGTTCCCTATACTAGAAGTGTATGCACCGTAGTTTTATTGTTACAATTTCCTTCTTTTTTCTGACGACACACACACAAGTGAACTGCCTTCTGCATTAAATTTGATTCCTAGAATTGGTATCGCGTTTCTTTGCGGTCAAGGGAGTTGCAACTGGTTTATGGCAATCCGATGAGTCCAAATAACTACAAAACTGCCGTCAGTGGTGACATTTTGCCCACCAACAAAATCCCGCTAATCGATTTTTCTGGCTGATACCTGAAACCGGATTCTCGATTCGCTGGAAATAATTATATTTGCCACTGAATATGAAACAGGATTTTACAAAATAGTTTGTGGGGTTCCAAAAAAATCACGTTTAAAATAGCGTTTAAAGGGATTTTGTTGGTTTGCTAAATGTCACCATTGTCTGACCTGGCCCCCCAGGGAGTCCATGGTTTTTGGTGCTCTGCATACTTTAGTGCAAAAGACAGTACCTATGGTCCATTTCTTTTCGATTGCGAACGATGACAGAAACCCGTTTTACAACAAGAAAATTCAAGAATTTTCATTTTTGACAAGGTAAAAAAGTAAGGTTAATGATTACGTCATAACTGACATTTTGTTGTTTACGGTTTACAGCGGTTAGAATTTTAAATTAAAACTTCTTCTTATTACGGCAAGCTTAAATGTATTTCCCTTATCATGCCATGCTTCCAGATTATAATAATTGGAACTAAACTCAAACTTCTTTGCAACTTGCTCTGTCCCTTTGAGAAATCTTTATGTGAAAAAAATAGAACAAAACATTGGTATAATTATTGCATTCTCTTCAAATAAAAATGGCTTTTGAAAGAGTCAAAAATCAAATCTGTCTATATATAAATAGGAAATAATACATTGTAAAAACTAATAGTCATTTCTCATTCGTTTTCAAAGAGGAACAAGTTTAAGATTAGCGAGAGCTGCTCTTAAAGAACACTAAGGTTTTAATTTATTATTAACATTGTGTAGTTTTTTATGTTCTAATTCTGTAAAGAATAAATAGCTCTTATCGATTTTAAACTTAAGTATTTGCGTTGCGCTTATCTGCATACTTAGCGACAGCAGAACTGGGCAGTAGTTACTTCAAGAACAATAGTGCTCCGAGCACAGCGCTAGTAGGCACTTTTACAATAGAGTGCTTGGTAATTCAAGCCCTTTATTTATTTATTTTATATGTTTTTGTCGAAATTCTTCTCTTCTGTTACCATTTTTGTTTTTGAAAATCTTAAATAGCAGGTAGATAAGCTTTAAAAAGTAAAAAATTACACAAAAGTTGTAAAGAAATATACAATCATTTTAGGTTATATGTCATGTTGTTGCGGTTTGGCGTTTGGCATGGCCTTCTAATTTTGTCGACAAATCGGGCGTCCTTCTTGCTTGAACACAAAGTAGGCATAGGTTTACTATTTATGTCGCAGAAAAACGTGAAAATAACCGATTTTATGTTTAGAAAGTTAATAGATTGTTTATTTCGTAATATAACTAGAGCTAAAGTTATTTTTAATTGCTAAAGGGCTTATAATTAGCATATATTTGCTAGAAATCAATCCTATTCTTCTTCTGTGATTTCAAAATAGGAGAGCTTTAACAAGTGGGCTATTCATTTATGTAGTGTAAATTGGTCCACGATTTAACCAATGAGGAGAATTCTTGTTCAATTTTTTTTTCTGTCATCGTTCGCAATCGAAAAGAAATAGACCATACACACACAGGCTGGTGAATGTAGAAAAATCGTTATATTGAAAATTCCATTTAAGAACCCTAAGATGTCTGTTACAAAAGCTGCATGATAAATTAAGTGAATAGAAATATGGTTTATGCTTAGTCCTATGAAGGAATCTTAATTGTGTCTGGAAAAAGAGAAAAAAAAAACGTGTTAGTTATTAGAATATGAAATCTAAAAATGTTACTTTATGACAAAACATTTTGGTAATTATCTGTTATAGCTACACACAAGGTTGGTTGTCATTTGTTTTAGGACTCTCATATATATGTAAAAGTATTTTATTGTATTCGGCTTTGCATTGGTTATATTTTTGATAAAATATTGCCCCTTTTACTCGTTTTTCCTTTGAAATTGCATCCCAAAAAATATAATCCGAAGTAAAAACTAAGGGTTTTCGACAAAAACGACATTTAGATTCGCAATCTACGCCCTAAAATACGCCACTCCTAAAAAAATTCATCAATTTCTTGCTTGGTGCAGATACAACAGAGCATTACTAATATTTTAATGACGTAAAATGAAACGAATTTATACTTTGTTGTTTCTTATTAAATTATAAAAAAATCTCATTGCGGACATTTGTATTATGAATTTAATACCAAAATTTATCTCGATCAACCGTTTTTATTTAAATAAGTTTAGTGAGTATGAAAATATCTTGTAAATCATCTCACACATACGCATAAAATTCAGTATTTTTTTAATAAAAAATTTTTAATTCAATAATTATTTTAGAGTTTTTCAGTTGAAATCGATTTAAAGAATAAATCGTTACTGAAAAAAACGTTTAAAACAAAAAAAAATTAAATAAACTGTTCGAAGCGGGATTCGAAAGGGCGACAATTAGTTCCATAGCAAAATACCGTACCACCCCGCCAAGGTACACTTTTAAAAAAATTGTAGAAATGCCTTATATAACTCTAAATGCTAAATGTGACAAATACTTGTAAAAATAAATTGAAACTGTTTATTAGTAATTTAACCAACAAGTACCTTAATAATGGCGATTAATGATCGAAATATTTTAACGCGTGAGCGTAGCGAACGCGTTATTGTTCGAGATCATTAATCGCATTTTAATGTAAGAGTTGGTTACAATGTTTTTTCGTCGACCGTATTTTTTACTAAAGTGAAGAAAAACAGTTAACAACTTTTAGTTATAAAGACTTAGACTAGTTATTAAGACTTAATAAAGGCACAGCAGAACTTACAGTTGTATGGTTTTGCGAGTTCAAGTTTAAGATATTTATTTCAGCGTCGGTAGTACTGGTATGACAAGCCTGTGTTGTAGTTTCACAAAGAATTTTTTTAGCTGTATTAATTTTATTTTGTAACGAATTTTCAATATATCCTTCTGCCACAGAAGTGGATTTCCAACCACCAAGTCGTTTAATAGCAGAAAAATCTGCTCCGCTGTCTGAAAGTATCGAGGCAGAAGAACGCCGGAAACAATGTCCTGTGTAGAGATGCGGCTTCTCCAATTTCAAAAAAGTGGCTACTATGGACGGCAACTTCGAAAATGTATTTACACCAATTGGTTGCTTTGAACATTTACCATATTTATAAAAAATAAAAAAGCGTTTATGTTAGGTATGTACTGGCCTCAATGAATGATAGCGTTTAATTAAACTGAGAATGGTTTTTTTTTCGTTGTCTACTATGGTAAATATCCTGTTTGTGTGTGTTTTAGAGGCTTTAATTGTTACTAGGTATTTTGATCCTAAATCTTGAACGTCATCCGTTTGTAATTTCAATAATTCATCTTTTCTCATTGCTCCAGATACTCCGAAAATCAAGGCAACCTACAAAATGATTTATTATCAAACTATTAAAATTTTAACCTTTTTTAATTTACCTTTGTCACTAAAAACAGGCAGTCAGGAGCGTCACAAATAAATGCTTGTACCATCGCGCCGATAAAAAACTGGGACAGGAAATTTTTCTATTTTCTCCTAGACTATTAAGAATAATTTTACATCAAGCCTGGTACCAGTAAAATGTCATGAAAATTTGCATGTCAATAAAGATTGTCACTTTATGATTGACTCGTCAAACATACAATCATATATTATTTGTAAATATGCCACAATTAACCCCCCAGCAAAAGGCAATTATTTATAGTCGGTTGCGAGATAGTGTTGCTATTAGGGATATTGCAGATGAACTGGGAGTAAGCAAGAATACCGTGCTATTGGCAAAACAAAAAATAGCAAGACATGGGACTATTATTAGGAATGCAGGTTCTGGTCCCCCTAAAATTTCTACTGATGATCATGATAGAAGACTGGTTAATTATCTAAGGGATCATCCCTTCGAAACTGCAATCAAGGCAAAAGAAGAGACGAATTTTCCAGGTTCTGCAAATACCGCTAGAGACAGGGTTCGAAATTCCGATATACGAAGCCGTTGTGCTGCCAATAAAATTTTTTTAACGGAAATAAATAAACAGGGCAGGTTAGAATTTGCACATGAATATATTAATCAAATAAATTTATGGGAAACAGTTATATTTTCTGACGAGAAAACTTTTCAGTCATGCAATAATGGGAGAATTCGGGTGTATAGGCCTTCCGGCATGCGGTATGATGAGAGATACACCCACAAAACCAACCAAAGTGGGCGTTTCTCCATAAATGTTTGGGGCTGGATTAGCGCTAGAGGATCAGGACTTTGCCAAATCGTCGAAGGAAGACTAACTGCAGCAGTATACGTTAATATACTAAACGAAGTGATGATACCATCGGTAAACGCTGTATACGGTCAAAATTACACATTTCAGCATGATAATGCTCCAATACACACAGCGCGCATTGTACAAAATTTTCTCCAAGAAAATAACATAGCAGTTCTTCCCTGGGCTTCGAAGAGTCCCGATTTGAACCCGATAGAAAACATTTGGGGTGCCATGGTCAAATCTATGTATAAACATGATTTTCAACCTAGAAACAGGGATGAATTACGTCATAGGATAAATCAAGCTTGGGATGAAATAACTGTCGAATTATGTAGAAACTTAGTTTTAAGTATGCCACAAAGGCTCCAAAAAGTAATAAACAGAAATGGTTCTATGACCAAATATTAATTTTGTGTTGTTTTGACAAACTTTGTGTTCGCAATTTTTTTCTTTTTATTAAATGTATTTTATTACCTGTATTAGCTTTATTTATTATTTTGTGGTAATGGTAAATATAATAATTTATAAAATATTTGACTTTAAAAAAATCTAATAAATTTACTTTATCCATATTATATGATGTCTCTCAATTTTAACCATCCCGTATCGAAAAATACAAAACATTCCATTATGTAACCTAGGTTACTTTTTAAATTTTGAATGTTTTTCCTTTTTAGCTCTAGACACCTTTTATAGTCTAGGGGATATGTATTTCTTACATTGTTTTTGTAAATCTCTTGTCCCAGTTTTTTATCGGCACAATAGTACTTGTTCTTTCTCGAGCACTTTTGACTTCTTTGGTATATATCCTTCTTTCTTCCTCTTGATAAACATTAATGATTTATTAAATTTGCCAATGTCTATGTTATTTTTCAAAATCAGTGTCGATTTACGTAAGCATTGAGTATTTTGGCCATAAACTAGCTATTAGTCCGTTCTTTGCAATATTTGAGAAATATGCCAACAAAACCATCTCTGAATATTGCTTTACTTGTTTCTCATTGCACCAAGATATAAATTCTGCATACGTTTTTTCATACAGACTTCTGCTCTTTTCCGGTAGTAAACTTAATAACGCCGAATTAGCACTTTCTGACAGTTCTGACGAAGTTAACAGAAAATTTTCATCGACATCCATTTCTTAAGAGAATTCAACGTTTTTATAACACTAAATTACCAGATTTCACAATTCTACAAATACTAATGACAGCGGACGACGTTTTGGATTGACGTGTTATTATTTTGTTGATTTGTTTGCATGGCTGCCTTTAATTTTAATTACCAAAATCGTGCATTTACAGAAAATCATGCATTAATAGGGGTCATTAATGAATGATTTTGGGAATGTTATGAAGCACATAAAGTATCTTATTCTCCGAATATCATATACTATTTTTTCTTCAAGCGTGGATCATATTATAAATTAAATAAAAGAAAACGAATTTTTAATGAAGATAACAAGATTGAATTTTTAACTGTTTTCACTGTATATTTCCTTTATCATGGATACATACTTATTTGGCATCTATCAAAACAAACATTTCAATATAATGTATTTATATGCCTAGGAGTATAAATGGAATTTAATGTCATTGAGATACGTCACATAAGTTATCACTTATATGACGTTTGAAGAAAAAAAATTATATTCAGTAGTTGTCTAAAATACTTGCATCTTTCCAAACTTTTTTGAAACCATGTATTATGTAACGCATATCTTTGTTTTGCTAAAAACACGTTTTACGATATTCCAATTTTTTTACAACAAAAAATTAAAAATACTTTTTATTAAAAAATCTGCAAAGTAATTCAAGAGATGTCCAAAGCACTCAGAATACTTAATTTAATTTTTTTATCGTTTCATTAGTTTTATCTCCGAGCTTTCACAAAAGAAATCTTTTTTAGTTAGAAACATAAAAGAAAATATATTTTCGTCATTTTTAGTCTTTTAAGGATATAAACTTTTTAAACCTGCTAATATACCTTATGACTTTAAAACACAAAGGCCGCCAAAGTTTTTCCAATCATTAATAAAGCAAACTTTTTAATATTTCTATATTTCCTTGAACATTTCTTTGTGAAATAAGACCCTCATGATCGTGTAAAGCACCGCTTAAAAGGATGAATTGTCCCAACTAAGAGACGTTCGTTACAATATGGTCACCATCAGCCTTAGCTGATCTAGACTAGCCGCCTTTCGTAGGCGGAAAGCTTCATTTTTGTTTTTATCGTATCGTTGAAGATTAAGTCATTTTTATATGATATCTTTATTAATATTTATTAACATCATAAACGTACTAAAACCTACATAACACATTAGTTACTCATAATACATTAGTTACGAAAGCATAATAGGTTAGATACCAAATAATATTAGAACTATTTTTCATGAACATGTAAAACAATATTTTGACAGTTTTCAAATTTGATGGATACACCTTTGTCTTTAACGTCCACGATCTTAGGTATGCCCTCTGAAGACTGATTAATGACCGAGCTAGCACTCCTTTCGATTTCGTGCGGTTCCCCAGTGCTTAATCCACTGCCGGAAACATCGCCGATTTGAATTTTGCGAGCAATGGAAACTTTCTTGGTTCTCAATAACCTCTAGCAACCTTCGCCGATTCCCATCCACCAAGTTCTTGTAGGTCTAATATATCTCCTCCAGCATTAACAAGAAAATTTGCCGAAGATCTTCTAACGCAGTGACCAGTATACAAATTAGGATTTTCAAGTGAGAGATACTTAGCTATTTTTTGAGGTATCTTAGAGAAGAAGTGAATGCCGATGATGGCTTCTCCTACACCCTGTTTATCTCTTCAAGCAGATTGAATATTTTATTATAAGAATTTTTTAAAATATAATTAAAATTACCACATATCTATGAGTCTTGAATCACGACCTTTAAGGTTTAAGATTTCGACTTTTTACTAAAATTAAAAAAGAAAAAAGAATATATTTCTGTGAGAGAGTGTATATTCTTACCCAACCAAGGGTGAACAAAGGGTTTCCAATATTTTCTACCACTCATTCTGTCCACCCCCATATTTTTCAGACTAGGTCTGATAATATTATGCTTTAAAAACCTCTACCCCTGTTTAAATTTTATGCTTTAATTTCTACATCACCATTTTTGCACTAATGTACTAGCTTGTCTACGAAACTTTTCTAGTTAGAGCTGATGATGACCTTTTCTAAGGTCGAAACATGTTCTCTTCTTTTATCCATGTAAATTACCCATAAACATATTTTCTCATTAAAGATATTGTGGTTTAGACCGACTTTTATTCCTATCTTAAAAATTATTCATGATTCTGCAGAGATGAAAATCTAAAAAAAAATTATAATACGAATGCCTTCAACAGATTCCTTCTAAAAAGATAATCTCAAAACTGAAAGCGGCTTCTATAAAGAAAAATAAAAAAAGTACTTTGTCTTCTCTAAAGTGACTTAAAAAGAGTCCCTGGTTTGGAAATGGTGGTTCATTTATTTTTGAACTGTCACGTAGATGAAATTGAAAAATTCTTCATATTTTAGTAGTTTTCATAAAATATTCTCTTTTTATTTGATCCATATTGTGCACTAAAATACTACATATTGAAGAAAATTCAGCAAATATGGCATCAGTGCGTCCGTTTTACAACGAACAAGTGACGTACCCGTCCAAAATAAAATATTCCATGAAAATAATTATTCTGCTCATTAAAATTTCAAAAATAATATAAGAGCGATGAATCCCTGATGGTAATTTTGGACCTGGAGACAGGTAGGGTACGTTTTCTAATTTTGACGCATTGAGTTATTTTTTATTACTGATATCGTCGAAAATAAACATTATTGGTGACATTTTGCAAACCAACAAAATCCCTCTCAAACGTGATTTTCTCGGAATCCACACAAACAATCTTGTAAAAACCTGTTTCATATTCAGCGGCAATTATAATTATTTCCAGCGAATCGAGAATCCGGTTTCAGGTATCAGCCAGTGCGAAGATTTTACGGGCTAAAAAATCAATTAGCGGGATTTTGTTGGCTTGCAAAATGTCACCATTGTTATAGCCAGTTTTGTCAACCACCAAAATCCCGCTAAACGGTATTTCAAACATAAATTTCTGTAAAACTACACAAACAATTTGGTGGAAACCTATTTTATATTCAGTGTCAAATATCGTCTTTTATATACAGGGTGTCTCACCGGGAACTGAATCGATCTATATATAGAAAACTATACATAGGAAAATTTTGAAAATTTAACAGTATGCTGATGCTGATGGGGGCGACCGGGCTAAAATATTTTTATAATGGTAGCATTTCCGGTTATACCGGAAGTAAGTGTCAACTTGCTTATTTTAAAACACCCTATAAATTATTACATTTTTGCATTCTACGTAAGATTCTAGGCAGATTTTGTATACCATGTCCTATACCAATGTCTAAACGTTTTTGACATATTTGAATTTTTATGTCAAAAATGACGTTTGCAAGCCTTAGAATAATTATCAATTTTTTCTATAAAGAAGCCTTATTTATTTAATTTAAGTGGGATTCCTTGTTATAAAGGACCTGCTTTAATAGATTTTTTAAAATATTTTGATAACTATTAATACAGGGTGTTTAAAAAATAAGGTTAAAAATGAAAATGAAAAAACTGTCAAAAAGTCCAGATTTTCAAATGGAAACACCCAAATTTTATAATTATTTTTTATTTAGCATTAAAAATGAGGGTAAGTTTGTATAAAATTGTATATCCCCAAAATTCTTAGTTTTCGAAATATTGCCAATTTAATATTTTTATATGGGGATTTTGCTGCAGATTTTAGGTTCAGTTACTCTTAGTTGGCTATGACGGCGTTGAAAACCAATCAAATACTAAAAAATCTACAAAGCTGTCATATTTTTTCTATAGTTTTCTATATATAGATCGATTCGGTTCCCGGTGGGACACCCTGTATACAACACATTTTTTTAAAGCTTTTACAAATTTAGCTTCCACCTTAAAACAAAACCAGGTTACATGGTTCCACGAAATCAAGTCGGAATCTAGTCGGTTCTTGTGTTTTATTATTTTCCTGTGTGCAAGGCATTGATAAAAGCCGCCAAAGGCAGATCCGCTCAAGCTTAAGCTCGCCGAGTTGGAGGATAATACTAAGAGCAAATGCTAATGATGCATTCGCATTTTGTTTTTGGATGAACATTGCGTTACTTTTTCAATCCAAAAATGGGTCAAATACCCCTCATGTTTACCTACATTTTAAAGTTTATAATTCTTTAATTTACAAAGTAATAAAACCACGAATCGTTCAAACAAAATGTCCTTCAATTAACACTGTAGGTAATAATTGCTACCCTAAAAGGGGTATTTGGCAGCATTTTGGATACAACGAAAATTATACAAAATATTGATTAAAAATGTAAACGACGAATATATCACTAGCTCTATCTAATAATATTAATAAATAATATAATATAGCAATTGCTAAAAAATATTGTTTATAGGTAGGTACTATAAATTAATTTTTTAATTTAATCTTTAAAAAAATTATTTACTCAACTGGTGACAACGAACTTACTACCCAGCTTGTCACGTCCTTATAATATTACTATAAGGTTTTGGTAGGTTATATGGTTGACCTTGAACTGTGTGCAAATTTTTACTATTCAAACGCCTGACTGTCACTTCCGGTTGAACCGGAAATGCGCACAACTTTGTTCTTTTAAATAGAACACCCTATATATTTTTAAAAATATGCATTCTACAAAGAATTCTAAGCATGAAAGTTGTAATATCTCCTATACCTATCTAAGACAGTGTCGGAGAAAATATCGTTGGAAATTGTCAAATTAACCACACATTTTATTGTTTTTACAAAAAACAAATTAATAAGTAAAATATTTAATATAACTTTTTTACTTCTTTTTAATTATTCCAAATATTTCGCTTCCGATTTAATCAGAAGTGCTACAAAATTTGACATTCAAATACTTATTAATAGCTATTTATACACTAGACGTGTTGTCCAACTCGGCTTTGCCTCCTTAGACAATTTTCACGTCGCGTGCCTAAAAGACAGTCATTTCGCAACGAAATATATACATACAAGATGTTTTGTGAAAGCGAAGAATTTGATAATTTAAGCTCTGCAACAATGTTGGCAAATTCTGGAGTGGACATAACACTTTTAAAGCGTCGTAAAGGTTGGCGATCAAGCTCAGTTGCCGAGGGTTATATAGAAAATTCCATTGAACAGAAAACGAAATAGCAAAAAGAATCATAGGGCAGAAAGATACGCCAAATGCACAAATAAAAGAAGTTCACTCAGAAGCAGAAGTTAGCATTGTCGGTACTAGCAGTTTATCCATTCCGACTACTAATAATTACATTGCTCTTACAGAAGAGAAGCTAGATGCCTCTAGAATTCAGTTCAACAGTTTACATAATTGTACATATACTTCGATATAATAAATAGATGATTTTAATGATATATTTTTACTTTTAGGCACTAGTGCCTAAAACTGTCACATTTAGACACTAGTGCCTAAAAGAGTGTCATTTCAAAATTCTAATCAATATCGAAATATGTCTATTTCGAAACGCTTTCACGAAAAAAAAAATCGTAGTTAAAGTGGCTATGACAAAATTTTGGAAATAATGTAGAATTATCTAAGCTTTCTAACGACGTTACCAAATTTTAATATTTAATTTTCAATTGTGCTCTCTTGCAGCAAAATGCAGAACCTACAAATTATTTCCAGGATTTTCTCATAGCCACTTTAATTACGATTTTTTATTCCCTGAGTTTCTATGCCCAGTAATATCCGAGATATGGCCGTTGACTAGTCTTAATAAAAAATAATAGTATCTATAAAATATAAAATTTTTAAAAACCTATTCACATTTTCCGGCTATTCCAATAAGTTTTCCGAATTATTTATGTGATATGACACCCATTTTGTACTACTTTCGTTTAGTAGTATACTAGCTCGTTAATAACAAATAAGTATTAAATTTTGTTAAAAGTGGATCCGAATGCGCAAAAATTTCCCATGTTAAACTGAGTTTTTTTAAAATCCGAATTACAAAAAAACTAAGCAAGAGTTTAAATTTATGGTTTTGCCAATGGAAAATTGGTACCTATGTGGGTATGAGAAAATTATTTTTATGCAGGAAAAAATGGAGGAAAAAATGACTAAAGTTTATAGTATTATAAAAAATAAATGGAATTATTTTTTTTTTCAATAAAAATAACTTTTTTGTACAACTGTCAAAAAAAGTTGACATTTTTTCATCGCTATCGATACGTAAACCTTTTGTTTTTTTAACAGTGAAAAAAATACTTTTTTTCACGGTGAAAAAAAGATTTTTTTTAACTGGAAAAATGATTTACAAAAAAAAACGATAAAACATTACTTTTAAAAAAATGTATTGAATTTTTTTGTACAAATTTACTAATTAATTACCAACTACCAAAAAATCTCATTTGTTACAATAATAATTGATGGTGAAGTTCAAACAATTGCTTCCAATATTAATTCCCGAAGCTGGTCCACCTTGCTGCTGATCAGAAACGCTAGATATTCCTTGAAAAGTTGAGTCCACAATTGTATCAGTTATATTGATTTGTTTGGAATATCAATTTTATTACTCAAACTATCTTCTATATATCCTTCTGCTATGGCGGCAGATTTCCAACCACCGTGGCGTTTTATAGATGTCATGTTACCCCCTGCATTGGCTAAGAGAGTTGCAGAACTCCTCCTAAAACAGTGACCTGTGTAGCTCTTATGCAATTCTTTTCCCAGCCATTTTGCAATGAAGCTAGGAATTTCCCCTATTTTATTTATTCCCACATGTTGGTCAACACATTTTCCTCGTGAATATTTTAAAAATAATCTCTTTTTGTGTGTATGGGACGGCCTTAGTGCTCTATACTTGCGATATATCTCAATATAATCAGAATTTGAAACGGTAAACATTCTTGGGCAATAGGTCTTTGTATCCGGTATTTTAACAATCAATATAGACCCGGTATCTTCAATGTCATCAATAGTTACCTTCAATAATTCTTCACGGCGACAAGCACCGCTGATTCCCAAAATTAACGCAACCAACAATTAAAAAAATATTGAAATTACTGAAATAATACAAAATTTTGATCATCTGTACCTTATAAAGTAAATTTGTTTCATCATCAGCTTCTTGAATGAATTTATTAATATCGTCTCTCGATAAAACTTTAGATTTCTTCCCTCGGTATCCGACGTTTTTGTTCTTAATAAAAGGCACCAATTTTGAAAACTTCTTTATATCAATATTTTCTTTAACATTTAATGTACTCTTCAACATTGAGTAGACACTCCATAAAGTAGAAGGTTTTACAGTTTTTGATTTCTCCTCAAAATAGCATATAAGTACCTTTTCAGACACTTTTTGTATATTTTTCTTGCCGCACCATTCACGGAATTGATTATAATTTTTCTCGTATATAAATCTTGATTTCGCCGGTAACATGTTAGCTATAGCCGAATTTGCTATATCGGCTATATCTGAAGGAATCTCGCTATCACTATCGTAATCTACATCTATTTTAAGTACTTATACTATTTATTTAAAAAATTGCAATAAATATGAACAGCTATCAACGTATGACAACAAAACAAGCAACGTGCCAACAAACCATTTCTATAGTAACGACAGGGCTGTTAACTTGATTATGTGAAATTATATGGTAAAATTTTTTTATAATATACAATTTACCCGATTAATTCAAACTTTCAGTTGTACAAAAAATGTTGTTTGTATTTCGTTTGTGAAATTCGTGTTTTAATGGCACATTCGAGAGAATTTTTCGCCTCGACCTGCGGTCTCGGCAAAAAATTGACACTCTCATATGCCATTAAAAAAACACTCACTTCACGCACTTAATACAAAAATAACTATCTCACATTCTCCAATATCTATAGACTTTGAAATCTAGTTATTTAGTTTTTAAAAATCCAAATCAATAAACATGGATAGGATTCGTTTCAAGAGAACGCAATGTTTTTTAATATAATTTCGCATGGAGTTGGTAACTTTGAAGAAAAATTTTGAAATATTGTTCGTGTCCACTTGTTAATTAATTAATAGTTACTACCTGTAAACAATGGTTATATACTATTATTTCTTAAAAATAATGAAATAATGAATTTATATAATTATTTTAATATCTACATAGTTCTAGACAAACATATTTTTGTCTCTTGTTCTTCTGCCCTCAGTATCTTATACCCTAAGTCGAACAGACAAAAAGAAAATCTTTCCCGAGTGTCCAGTTAAAAACCCGATAATTCCCATAGGGATCACATAAATTCTTCATGCCTGACCTTTTTCCTGCTTTTGTTAAATAAACTTTCTCTAATAAAGTTGTTGGCGTAGGTAAAATTACTATCTTAACACTCTGCAAGCAATTTTAAACTGATAATATTTTAGGTTGCAAGGTTTGTATTTTCTTATACAGAGTGTTCCAAATTATACGGTCACCATTGGGATCGCGTAAACGGTAAGAGATACAATGAAGGTTAATTAAAATAGCGCAATAAGAATAATATTGAGGTGTAATAAATATACCAATATAACAGATATTTTATGTATGGAATGGACAAATATAGAAAACTTTTTATTATTTTGTACTTTAATTTTTATTCATAATAGTTATTTACGATATAAGTGTTGTAAAGATTCATATTACAATACGAGATGTTAAAGTTGTCAAACGAGGCGTCAGCCGAATTTAATAAAACATCGAGGGTAGTAATATGAATTTACAATAAGAATATTGTACAATATTTTATCTACTTTTATCTATGAAAAAAAATATTTGGCAAAAGGCATTTTTTTAAATAAAAATTCACCTGTAAAAATGCACCTGCTATTAAGTTTACTAATCAAGTTTTTTATGTTACCTTTCGCAGGGTTACTGTCGAAACTTTGTCAAACAAATTCAAAAATATAAAAAGCGTTTTTCAAAATGAGCGATTCTGATGGAATTTTACCCTCTGATATAGAAGCAGCGCCAAACGAAGCGATCTCAAGTTTAGTTCCGACAAAATCCAAGGCGCGGTATGAGTTGGAATATCAAAAGTTTGAAGATTGGTGCAAAGCTAACAAAATAAAGGAGTTTGAAAAAGCTGTCCATTTTCTCCACGAGACCTGATTTAAGTATAAATAAAGGAGGTGTCTGAGAAAATCCTTTTGGGTTATTTTTCCGTAAAGCAACGCTCCCAGAAACCATCTACACTATGGACTCACTACTCAATGTTGAAAACTATGATTTCAGCCAAGAAAAATCAAGATATATTTTAATTATTAACACTGGTTAACAAGATTTTTGTCCCAAGCGCAAAAATGTCTGATTTCAATATAATTTTGCATGCTGAAATCAGTCATGTTTTCAGAATTTCTCCATCACCCTTAGTTTTTATGTTCCAGTATATGTGATTATTTACCTATAAAATGCACGCATAGGTCTGTACTATAAGAGTCATCTAACAAAAAACTTGTGTCAGGCATTGCTATTTTATTATTTGTGTATTGTAACAATAACTTGTTGTGACTAGAAATAACAAAGTGTGCTCTGTGTGTCACGCGGAACATGTCTTGGCTTGTTGAGACCTGCAAGCAGTTCCGAGTCCTACATAACATTTATTGTTGTTTTAGTTATCGGCTAGAGCTCGGTGAATGAACATATACGCAGACTTTTTTAACGTTTTGAAGAATGTGCTGTGGTGCATTTTAAGCTATTGTAGTGTAACTCACCTGTAAAAATGCCAAGAAATTGTGTAAACCACCCGAACTCTTTTTGCTACATCTGCGGTGAATTGACATTTAAATCTCAAAAACGGTCTTTCACGCCTCTCGTTAATAAATGTACATGTTGATAAATGAACAGTATTTCAAGTGTAAAGTCGGCGATCAAGACAAAAGCTGGGCTCCCGATATTTGCTGTGTTACGTGTGTCAGACTTCTTACAGCGTGGGCAAAAGGTAAACGACATATGCCTTTTGCTATTCCCATGATTTTGAGGGAACCATCAGACCATATTACCGATTGCTATTTTTGTCTTACAAATATCAGTGGTATAACTTCTAAATCCAAACATACTGTTAAATATCCTCATATTCCATCTGCACTGAGACCAGTGCCGCACAGTCCGGAATTACCTGTGCCTGACCCCCCACAAAATATGACACCGAGCGACGATGAAACTGCCGATGACGAAGTAAACAACGAAAGTTTTTCAGCCGAAAATATTGATCTGGATCCAACATTTACACCAACATTTACTTCTTGTGCGCCGCATCTTCTAAGTCAAGAAGAACTTAACGACCTTGTCCGAAAAAGCAGCATGGTTTTCTTTCAAGGACATTTGCAACGGCGTCTTGGGAAATCGTAAATCCGAAAATTACGTAGAGAATGTTAACAATTTATTGGTCTCATATAAAGCCATGGGTTGCAATATGAGTCTAAAAATACACTTTCTTCATTCACACTTGGACTTTTTTCCGAAAAACCTTGGAGCAGTAAGTGACGAACATGGCGAGCGATTTCACCAGGACATTCTGGACATGGAGAAGAGATACCAAGGCAAATGGAGCCCCGCTATGTTGGCAGACTATTGCTGGACGCTGAAGAGAGATGTTTCTGATGCAAAGTACAGTCGAAAGTCATATATGACCACATTTTCTAAGTAAATATATCACTTTGTACTTTATTTTTTCATAACTTATACCCATATTATAATATATACGTTCACAAAAATTCATTGCTTTGTCACTTTAAAACCCTGCGTGATGGAAAAATTCTGAAAACATATATGAAATATGTTTAAAAAGTACTACCAAGTACACCCACTTCAGCTCGTGGGACAAAAAAAATCTTAAATTTTGTTGACCAGTGAATTGGTAATTAATTTTATAATTGTTAATAATAAATCATTCTTCTAAAAACTGTGGTTTTATTTAACAGCAAAATTTTAATGGAACTGTTTTTTTCATAGCACTAGTACTGTAAGGGCATCTATTACAGCACGGCCATCTCCAACGAACCTACAAATACAATGCAAGTGTTTTGGTGTGAACGCAGGGACCGCTAGGCTTATTTTCTGACAGCAGACAGCATTCACTAAAGGGATCTAAATTAACAAGCGTTCTAAATTGACAGTTGTATGATTAAAATGACAAGTGTCAGAATAAGTCAACTAAGTTTTGTATTTTATTGTTTATGATTTCTATTTAAATTTATAAAGAAAAAAATATTTTAGGACGGCCTGTGTTTTTTAATAGAACTAAAAATGTATTTGCAACCACATTCCGGTTAAATGACTTTATCGGTAAAACGATTTAATTACAAAAAAATCAAATTAACATAAAAGCGTCATAGGGCATATCACAATAATGCCACCGTGGCGACCCGGGTTCGATTCCCGGAGTGGGCATATGTAAAATAAAAAAAGTATGCCCGAAATTCAGTGGATTTAAGAATGCAGTATGTCACTAGTGATTCCTAATAACGGAACCCGAAAGAGAGCCAAGAACTGAGCCATGGACTGGACTTCTGGGGGGTAAAAAGGATAACTAGTGCAAACACGTGGTTCGGATTCCACGTTAAGCTGTAGGTCCCATCTGGCTGACATTACCGAGACTATAGGGGATACAATGGTCCTCATATAGGCCTAAGTATACTGGAGTGGCACTCGGTAACTTTTTAAAATAGCGATAGCGATAGAGATAAAGAAGCGATAAGGAAACGATCGCTTTGACATATAGTACTCGAATGACACTTTGCATCAAAAATAGCGATAGCGATCGGGGTCTCTTCGCTAATTCCTACTCTGTAACATCGTTCGACTTGTTTCGCAGTGGGCCGATATAGCACGAACTTGCGTAGCGAAAGCGATCGAAAGCGATAACTCAAGATGTGTCTCCGTGAAAGGGACGTTATTTTATCTCTTTTTGCCTTTAGCTAAAAACACTTTTTGTCTCTCTTACGATAAAATATTATTATGAAATAAACCCGACAAACCCGTTTTCTTCCGTGATGAAATAAACTTAACCTAAAAAGGTCTTATATTATTTTGTTACGTGTTCAACTGTTCAAATTCGGGTTCTGTTGTCGTTAGTAATACCACAAGTGCTTTAAAATTGCCGATAATTTTTTTACGAATGCGTGTTTTCTTTTAATTTCACGACTTCGAAGGAGGTGAATTTTAAAGCACGCATGGTATTTAATAGTACCTAGTTTGTACAACAAGAGTGGATATAATGTCAATATCACACGAGAAAGTAAATTGTAAAAAGTAAACTTTCGAGTGCGATATAGGCAATCTACTCGAGTTGAACAGTATATTTTTTCTACGACCAAAATTACAAACCTTATGCTAAAAAATGTAAAAAGAAAGTTGCCGGGCTCGAACTCACGACCATTAGATCTATAGTAAAACGCTCTACCTCTCGACTATCGAAGCGTTTAGTTAATTATGGTAAAACCAACTGAATTATGATGCTACATGGATTTTTTGTTAATTCTGCTATTTCTTAGTGTATAAATACTACTAAATATTCATCAAATCTCGAGAAAACTAAAAAGAAGGAAATATTGAAGTTATTTTTGTTTTGTATTCCTGAGTTGAACTTGAGTAAATGTACTAAAAAATACAATTTACTTTCACAATCAAAAATGACTGCACTACAAATAGGTAACTATACTTAAATTATAAAAAAAAGGATTTAAAAAACAAGATGAGTACTTACCACTTTTTTTTTATTCAGCAAAGTATTATATAAAATGATGTAACGTTCAATAATGATGGACGAAAGTGAGCTGCACTGGTTTTTAGTCTTGACTGCCCAAATAACAACACGTTTTGCCTTATGCGTAATAATATAATAGGTAGTTAGCATTTTATTATTTTTTTAAATAAAAACAAATATTGACATACTGACAAATAGTTTTTAGGTTATATTTATATTTTATAATAATAACTTAAGAGAGACAAAACGTGTTTTTAGGTAAAGATGAAAAGAGACAAACTTACGTCCCTTTCACGGAGACGTCGAGCCGAGACGTCATCTTGAGTTATCGCATCGCTTTCGCTATGCAAGTTCGTGCTATATCGGCGCACTTCGAAACTAGCCGAACGGTGATACAAAGTAGGAATTTGCTAAGCGAGCACGATCTCTATCGCTATCGCTATTTTAAAAAGTTACCGAATGCCACTCCTGGCTCTTTCGCCAACCCGGAAAAAAAAAATAGGGAAAGCAAGCAACTTAAATAAAAATATGAAATCTGAAAAATAGATTAATAACATTTTGTGCAGATGCTGGCAGTTTGGTTTGAACCAGTGCCACAAAACACACACATACATACAAAACATTTTGTGCCGCTAACAAATTTCTTTAAGCTTACTCGGTGAATTCAATAATTCATGTTTTCTTTTGCAACTAAAGGAATTCATTAATTCGCCTGTTACGAATATCTTGCAGTATAAATTTAAATTCCACTTTGTTGAGGAACTAGATCCCTGAATGACACACATTGACTTAGACTAGGCTTGATCAAATCTTACTAACTGTAATCCTTAATTTAGCTCAGTTATATTTACGTGTTTTACGTCCAATAACTGCCCTGAAAATACGGCGCAACTTTTTCCCTGCGAATTACATTACTTACTTTTCCCAGCAGGTTTTTTAGTAGAAGAACCTGGCTAGATAGCTTTTCGTTTTTTTATAAATGTTTTATTATATTATTAATAAAATGTTTAATTAGATTTACCCATTAATCTTTCAATTTTATACCTAGCTTATTTCTGCAGTCCGATTTTCGCATCCGGTGCTATTTTTGTGGTAGTTTAACTTGCTTTTTGAGGGTTTTTTAAAAATATTATTGAAAATTACAGGTTTTTACAAATAGAAATTTTTTAAACTACGTACATAAATAAAAAAGTTTCCTCTAAACGCCCCCCCCCCCCTCCCCCCATCAATCGGCCGAATAAAAAATGTTTGCCCATTCTTAAAAAGTTTCTTCGGACACTTAAGCTGTTGGTGAATATATTGACACTAATATGCGTAACCTTCATTTCTTTTCAGATATTTGCGAAAATGTAACTCACTCTCCTCCCTCAGGCTTTTCAAAGAATGGATACGTTACCTCAATGGAAGCGACTTAAGTACAACATATTTGATCCCAGATGGGGACTGGATGACGACACACCCATCATAACCACAGCACCATCAAAACCCTCAAGTACCATTAGGTGGCCGAGCGTCCAGAAACAGATTGTGCCAGAGCGCAATACCCAGGACTA
The DNA here is from genome assembly GCA_935413205.1 of Polydrusus cervinus. NCBI lineage: Eukaryota > Metazoa > Arthropoda > Insecta > Coleoptera > Curculionidae > Polydrusus > Polydrusus cervinus. The sequence continues at coordinate 18,200,998 of OW284515.1, forward strand.
TTCAGGGGCCAGTAAGTACCTATATTAATATTTAAATCGTATAGATGCAAAACTCTCCCAGTCATTTCAAGCTTGCAACACAACTTATAGAAATAAGCAAATGTTAAGAGGAAATCACCTGTAAAGACATTCGTCACAATTACATTAGTCCCGCTAGGAAGTTTAAATTTGCTAATTTCTTTCGTCGGATGCTAGCTCTACTGATGAGATATGGCGAAATGCGTCTAGGGATGGATCTGACGAATTAAAAGGAAACTACATTTTATTAAAATTTTATTCAGATTACAACGGCAATGTATAACAAATTTTCTCCAGAACCGGAAGGCAAGTTGGTTGTTTGGTTTAACTCTAGGTGAGGCAAAGTGTAATATTTTAAGTAGCAGAACGAAATAGTTATTAAAGATTATCAAAAACAGACGATCAAGTTTAGTTACATGGTTTGCTTAGCCGTCAACCGAATATTAAATTTCGAACACCCGAGCTAGAGCGATAGTCCAGCAGTATCCCGTTTTTACCGTCGACTGTAATGCGCTACTTAGGTTTATTTAAGTGTACAACTTAATTTTTATGACTTTTATAAAATATTTTAATATACAGGGTGCTACGAATTCTCGTGTGCGTACAAGATATCTAGAATACGATAGGAGATATAAAGATGGTTTAGGTTAAAAATGAAGGCGCAAAAAATTAAAAACCATAGCTGAAAATTTCTGTTTTTCGATAATCTCCAGAGGTATTCGGAACATTTACAATTTTGTTTTACCAGATTATTAAGCCCCAAAATACGACACTTTGCGAAATTTAACCATCTTCGTATTTCCTCATATTCGAGATATCTATGTACGCACACAAACTTGTAGCATCCTGTATAGAGCCTGTAATATTAAAAAGTCCGTCTGATTAACTCTCTCCTATAACTATTTAGAATATGTTATTAAAATTTCATAAAATTTTGATATATTAAAAGCAGCTTTTATTTATTAATAAAAAAAATATTCTAATAGCGAAATACCCATAAAATTTCCGCTAAATAAAAACTCGATATAAGTCGTTTTGCAGAAATTCAAACTAACCAACCGTACCATTTTAATCGACTAGTAATATTTTGAATAAAGGACGCATCTGTCACAGACAGATGCATAAATCCAGAAAACATCATTAGCTTTGTTTTCAGGAACGTAACGGAGTTTACAGGGTGTGGCCTTTAAGTATGGTTGATAACAAAAAACTGTAGTGAAGTATTCTTTAAAAGATAGACATATAATTAGTGAAGCTGCAATGTTTTAGTTGAAAGAACAAAGCGTCGGACAAGGCGGGCAAGGCCAAGCGGTATAAGAGTACCCCAAATTGCTGCGAACGGCCGGACATTTTTGCGAGCTGTCTACCATTTCGGTACTCGTTGGGTTTTATTAATTTGGGATGCGACTTACCTACTGAACAATGTTCCGCGACGAACAACGTTTAATATAGAAGAGTTTCCTTTAACTTCGTCAGATCCATCCCTAGACGCGTTTCGCCATATCATGGCTTATTAGTAAAGCTAGGATCTGACGAAAGAAAGGAGTCTGCTTAAAGCAGTATTCGGAGCACACCAGCAAGATGTGGCACGGAGCGAGAACTCTAAAATTATTTGTTATTTACCAATAATTAAAATTCGGGGAAAAACCGAATGTATAGAAATTGGAATTCAGCATTAAAAAACCCAGGGCTTGAAGGCGTAAATAAGGATTCGATCGTCCTTAAAACACTAGCTTTAACCAGCGTTGCCGCGTTTTGTAAATTCTCCAGCGACTGTGGAAAATACTTTTGGTATACAAAGGCAAAGGAAATACTAATCTCAAGTCTATTAATCTCAGTTTAAGACTAAGTTAGCTTTGTATATTATGCTTTATTTGACAACGCTACATATATAAAATAGGTTTCTCAATTTATATACTAGTTTATATACTCAAGCATACATGATTTTAAAAGAAGAATATGAAATCCTTAAAAGGCAAAGCACATTGTTTTACTTTGAAAGGATCAATGCTTAAATTGAGTATATCTGTTTGGTCCCAACAAATCTTTGGACTCAATAGGTAAATATTATTTTTAAAATACTCAGAAACTGTAAATATGTACGATTCAAAATAAACATATTATAGTTATCATGGCGTCATAAGAGAATATAACACTTTATTTAGAAATTACCAATCTTTATTTTAAAAATAACTTTTATTAAAATTGAAAATATACCTACAAATTCTTGAAATACAGATATTAATACATCAAACAGAAATGTATTGTGCAAAATAAAGCTACAATATAATGGGAAAACGTGTTTATTCGAATGCGAAAGCTGAATGTAGTCCAGTACCAGTCGCATCGAGTACTATGGGTGTCAGTTGAAAATAAATACACTATATATTGTATATTAGGAACACAGTGTATATGTTAATATGGATACAATAATTAAAAAAGTAAGATCGTTTTATTGTCTGTTTTGTTAATCTAGCTTACAAAGCTGGTTGTTGTGTAATAAATATTTCAGAGTGTACGTCACACAACGTGCTTGCAGCTTGCAGCATTTTCATTTAAGATTCTGAGGGTCTTTGTTTCAAAGAATATAATGAAAAATAGGACAATACAATACTTTTATAAATGTCGGTGTAATAAATATAATATACAGGGTGTTAAATTGACGCATAATATTTAAATACTGACCTGTAAACACGCATAAGAAAAATATTTTTGTCGCATAGGTTTATTAAACGAAAAAATTTACCGGCTGTCCGGGAATATTTAAACCGTGCTTTTAATGGAAATGTTATTGGCTTAAATCATACAGTAAATTGGCCAGCCAGGTCTTCTGATTTATCGCCAAATGATTTCTTTCTCTGGGGCCATTTAAAAAACAGGATATACAAAGATAAAAAATACCCAAATCTAGACGAGTTAAAAATTGCTATTTCTGCCGAATACAATAGAATTTCAGTTTACCAACTAGCGAATGTAAGAAGGGAATTTTATGATCGCCTCGGTTATTGTCTAGCAGTCAATGGAGGAATATTTGAACATCTTCTTAAATCCTAAAGTTCTAACAATTTATTAGTACCTACCTATTAATTAGTAAAATATTGAAACATGTAAAATGTCATAATTAACCTTGTAATTGGATACTTTATTTTAGTTTTATTCAGATTAATTTGTACTCATAAATACACTTTTAATATTTTCGATGTACGAGTTTTTATAGCAGTAAAGCACACATTTCAAAATGACAACTTTATTTGACAGTCATCTTTTACCTTGACTGGTGCCCGCAAATACGGGGCCATAAAAAGGAGAAATAGTTAAAAAGAAATCGGCGATAACCCGTAAACGGGCTCATCAAAAATATCTAAAGTTATTCTTTTGAATGTGGGTTTTAGTGCTCTTTAATAAACCTAAATAGAATTTTTCTCTAAAATAATTAGGGAAGCCAATAATTGACCCCATTTAAAATTACATGGGATTTCCTATGTCCCGCTCGACGATGCAACACCCGGTTTAGCGGATTTTTAGATAACTATGCTTTTTATTTGCACAATATACTATAATTTGTATAGTATAACTGGACTATTTAGTCAAATAATAAATTTAATATTTGGTGACCTCTACACAAACGTCAAAAAAACAAATATATCTTAAAATAAATCCGATAATATCGGTCGTTTTTGAGTAAACATAACTAGTGTAATACACATCCTTGAGCGTTCGAGCTACAAGACAGACTGATGCAAATGGAACACCTGCTTTATTTAGTTTTTGATAACAATACTTCCCTTCTTGAGAAGATTTTATGTAACGTAGTAATGTAGTTTTCTTTCGGGAATATTGGGAACATCTCCAACAGACGCAAGTTTTCAATAAATAATTTAATATTCAATATCTCCAATAATTATTAGCATTCGTCAAAACATAAAAAGATGCAATTTTAATACAAATTTACACTATATTTATTAAATGCAATGCAAGTTAGTTTAGTTGTAATTTTTTCAGAATTCATCAATCCCTATATCCTTGCAGCCGGAGCTGCAAGTGTCCTGCTTGTTATCCTCATCGTTTTTATCTACGTCGTCGCCAAAAAGAAAAGGCAGAAAAAGACCGACGAAGAGCAAACTGCTGCTAGTATTTTGGTTTATCCGTCGAATAATGGAGAGAGTCAACCTCAATTCTTGTAAGTAAAATATTATGCTCAGATATTAATTGTATACAGGGCTTATTTTTGATTAGGTCAATTACGCAATTCGGGGCCCAAAATCATGGGCGTCCATAGATTCAATTTCAGGTGAGGACTGGGAAACCTTATTAAATAACTCAATGCATGGACTATAATTCCGTTTTTAAATTTCAGAAATATATTCAAGCGTCATTATGGCCTATCACTATCTGACTTAAGGCATTTTTACATCGGGTGCAATTGCAAGAAAAAATTGCCTGAAAGTATGCGCTTTGTCGACAGCTGATGCAGGTTTTAAATGGGAAAACGTGCATCAGCTGATTAAAACGTCGTCGAAGCGCATGCTTCCAGGCCATTTTTCTTGCAATTGCACCCAATGTAAAAAGGCCTTCAAAGCAGTCATGACCTGCGTTCAAACATTTGGCATCCATCTTCATACGATAAGTGTATTTTTTTTGTGTTGATTTCATAAATAGTTACACGGAAAAAACCTAATCCTTAACCAAGTAAAGGCTAACACTTGAAATTTAAAAGAGCAACCAGTAGTCGATGAGTCATCATAAACAAATACTGCATTTCCACCAAATCGCGCATATTGTACCTGCGTCTGGCGATGGTAATAAAATTTATTTTGTTATATAATAAATAATATATAAACGAATTTCACGAGAATTAAGGGGCGCCGCGTCAGTGGAAATTTTAAATTTATCGGAAAATCGTTTGTAATTTTAATGGAAAATAACAAATTAACATGAATGGCCGTTATATTTCTATATTTATGTTCTGTATAGCGGATGATATAAGTTGAACTTATATTATTGAAACTTTATAATAAATTTTCAATTTTTTTTCAAAACAAAATCCGGTATTATCTGCCAAACTAGACCCTAAGTAAATTTAGAGATTATCGAGAGCTATAGTTTTTGTTTTGAATTGTTTTTTTTATCTAGATTAAAACGCAACTTTAATTGTCTATCTAATATAATCTATAAATAATCAATTCTTATAGTTAACGCACCTCAATATTTAATAAAACGGACACAAAATAATTAGGAAAGTTAGTTTCAATGTAATTTTCATAAGGACACTTTTTGATTATTGAGCAATCAGAATCGCCAGTCTCTTGATTGTCGCAGGATATAGAATAAGCGGTAACTTTTTCTTATGATTATAATTTTTACCACAGATACACGTAAATTCATTCGTTCAGCTAGACACAAATTTTTGACTTCAAACAATTTATGGTTAGATCTGCTCTTTTTATGCAATTTTTACTTTTTTCCGGCAATGTCAACAATTTTATAAAATAATATTAAGGTTAACGCTGTATTTTGGCGTTGGTGTCTGTTTTAAAAATAATTTCGCGTCCTTAGAGGAAAACGCTACTAGTTTACCACAAATAAATCGGCCCTTTTGAAATACCATCCCTTTCTTTAGGAGGTAGATTAAAGACGTTTTCCTTTTAATCATTTTAGTCAAAGTAAATCCTTTTCAAACAACCCCGACAATGAATAAAAATTAATATAGAATCGTCCTTATTAAATATTGCGCAACAAAGTTAGTTGTTTTCATCTTTCCATGGCTAGGCAGATATTTTTCTAGTATTCATCGGTAGTATAATAATCCTTCTAATATCCTTTACTCTCCTAAATTTGAGCCAAACCATCAAATGTAAAATATCATGTTCATTCAGCGAGGGTCGAGGGCCAAATTTAACGGGATTTATATTAACACCCTAATAAAGTTGCTTACTGTAGACGTTTATCGGAGAATTTACCTTTTGCGGCCTCCCATAAAAGCATTTAAGATGTTTTTATTTGCGGCTTTAGCTCTCAGTTTCTGTTTTGATACCACATATTGTTGGATGCCTGCTTGACTGACTAAAAATAAACATACCATAATATGATAGACCGGTTAAACATAAAGGAAATACATATAATCTCATCTGGATCCTGCTGTGATACACCTGCCTTATCCAAAGCATTGAGTATCAATTGGCTTTCATTGTCTTTATCTGCTTTAAATCACAACGTTTCAACTGGTCTTCAGCTCTATAATTTATACTTGATAGGTGCAGTAGAGCATAACTGAGATGGGTGCAGTCATGCGTCCAGTATGTGTTATTCTAAGTTTACATCTGCTTAATAAAGGTTTATTATTATTATCGATAAAGGTCTTACCTGGATCTTAGTAGATATTAGCAGCTTGCTTGAACTTTCTCTTCCTCCAGGGTGGTTCTTTATGCATGATTTCAGCTTCCGTACAGCTTCCGTACATGTGATACACTCTTAAAAATGACTTGGTATTTGGTACTAATTTTTATTTGTTCTCGTGTTTACGTTACCAAAAATAACTATTTTTAGTTAGGAAAACAAAAAAGATTTTTTTCTTGGTTATATTTACCAAAAAATGATGCCATCAGAACAAAGAAAATATCTTGTTTTCATATTAGTTGGCAGAAATAAAATATTTGGTTTAGCTAAATTTTACTCTGTATATATCTTATTTAAATGTTACATCAAGGTTCCCAAAAACTTGTATTTATCAATTAAGCTTGTTGTAATAACACAATATGAATTTGTAGTCCCTATCATTTTATTAATTTTGATTAAGATACATTCTTAGTTACCAGAACTAACTTTTCTTTTCAAGTAATATTGTTCTTCATATTTATAACTAACGGCATCAACAGAGATTTGAGGCCCTTGCCCGGTGGGTGACATGTGACATCATTCTAGCCAGGACTGTCAGGAGGTTATGTTTATATTAGGGTGCTTTTGCGGTCCCGTGTCCATTTTTTCGTGGTTTTAAGGCAATAATTGACCATTTTTATGGCCGTGCCCGTGTGGAAAATGGATGTGACAATATTTGGTGTAATTTATTTGTGTTTATTGTCTTTCTTGTGTACACAAGTAAGTAGTAAGTAGTAAGTAGTAAACATTTTATTTTTTATCATTGCAGTTGTACATTAGAAAGTATAAATGAGATTTTTATAAAGCATGGCAAGGTGAGCCGATGAAACAATATTTCCTTGAAAAAAATTTTTCAATTTTCCATATTTACACATTAATTGTGACAACTAATTTTAAAAGCGGGATTACCATATAAATTTAGTTATCCGTATATAAAATTTCGTTGTGACAACTAAAATTTGTACGTTGGGTTGGTTAATGTTATTAATTAGTTCAACAGTTCAATAATGACAATTTTTTTTGGTTGTACAAACTAATTTTTGGGTTGAGTCCGATTTCACGAAAATAAATAGTTGTCAGAACCAAATTGTAGTAATCCATACAATATTATTTTTAAGAGTGTATGATGGCCGTGGTCATCTGCACCTGATTTTCCGTCTCTCCATTTAGCGTATTGTTACTGTTTATCTTTAGTTCTCGTGGTCTTATGTTAGGTTACACAAAGATTGTTAACCACAATTAGGGAATCCAAACCACGTGATTCAATATGGTGATTGGATGGCAAAAAGCATTGAGTCACCCGTTAAATGCCACCAGCAATATTATTTTTATGGTCACGTGTACCAATTACAAAGCAGTATGTGCCATCCAGCCGCCATTTTGACACATCGTTGGATTGCCTAATTCAGCAAGTTTTGACTGTGACATAAATGACATTGACAGGCATAATTTACCAGCAATCAAAGGAGCCTGATAAGTAAATTAAAAACTAAAATAAATAGGGTAGTATTATTGTGAGAATAGTTATTTTCCTAACAAGTGCGCAAAGTGATACTTTTCCGCACGCAAGTACAGTTGGACGAACGACGCGAAGCGGAGTTCGGATAAGTTCTTGCGTGCGGAAAAGCACTTTGCGCACTTGTTAGGAACAACATTTTTCCTACGAGCTTCATATCAGATAACAACAAAAATAAAAATATGATAATTTATTTAACAGTGTTTAAGCCTTTTTATGATTTGATAAAAATAAAAGTGTCGGTGTTTGTAGATTCTTGTGGACATAGAAACTGAGGAAAAATCTGACATCATGTGTCAAAATCGACATGTACATTTATTGTTGCTTGGCAATATTATAATCATTTATCACTATACGAGGTACTTAAAAAATACAGTTTTTTTCGTTTTAAGCTGAAATACAAATATCGGGAATTACGATTAAAAGATAAAAGAGAATACTCTTGCAACGGCTTCTCACATTGCCATAAAATAGTTTACAGCTACTAAAATAAATATAAATATTCCCTACCAAGGAGATTTTTGAATAGTTTTACTTTTCCGCACCCAGTGCGGATAAAAGTCTTATCCGCACTAGTGCGGAAAAGTGTAACTTTGCACACAAAAATGCGTGCGCAAAGTACTACTTTGCGCACGCTCGTAGGAAAAGTTGTTTTTGTCAATTTTATTTACGTCACACAACGCCATTCGAATCCCGGATTTTTTTTTCGTGGAGTGGTTTAATTAATGCCTATAAAAAAGTTTAAATTTCCTCTACCTAAATTTCCTCTACCCTTAAAAACAATTTCAAATAATCTTATTGAAAAGTTACTTTCATAATTCTATTAACAAAGGAGCTCACTCCTGTGCTTTCTGAATTCCGTAACAAGTTAGAAGTTAAATGTTCTTTTGCAATTAAGGAAAGAGCAGACTTGACCTATATCCTATATGTTATTGACAGTAGCGGTACGTGGCAGGGTCGACTATCCATATAGTCAGAGTGGGCTTTTACTACTATAGCCCCAGACTACGCAAGCGCCCTCCAAACTACGCAAAATAGTTCATTCATACACGGAGAGACATGAAACAATTGTTTTTTTAAATTTTAATAGTTATTTGCCTCCGCTGAAAATTAAACCCAAAAACTTCCGATCATCAGTTGAATGCTAGAGCATTTGGTAGTATGTCCACAGAAAAGAATGAATTGCAAAACCTTAAATCATCCCCGAAAATGGACAAATCAATTAATGTTTTTGCGGAAAAAAAGCTAGAAAAGCAACATTATTATTAGAATTTATTGTTATGTTTTTTTTTAAAATCATGTTTATTTTATGTATATCTTATTTGTGTAAGTTTAGTTCTATTTTATTATTTCCTTTCATTAGAATAAATTCTTATAAACTATTCTGTTCTGTTTGTTTTAATTCTATTTTAACCGCTCCCCTCTCTAGCCGAGGGGCCCACCGCATGGATCTTGATACAGGGCCCATTTAATGCTAGCTACGCCACTGGTATTGAGCTCGGAAGTTTAAGCAGGCCGCCTATGGCATCGTGCTCATATGACTTCCTTGTGCGACGTGGACATCATATCCACTCTTCTAGTATAACTTATAATTTAGTGCCATAAAGACATGATCTTGTTATTGAAAATAATTCACATTCAGAGATTTAATAATCCTTTCTTTCTTATCTTTAGAATCTTACTTGTTAAAGGAACTCTGTTCGTAAAAAAAAAGTAAATTGAGTTATTCAAACAACTCAAAAATTATCTTATATTACGGATATTTAGGTCAGGCCTGCCTGCAATGAGCCTTAAAGCTGTAATGACGCAAAGCAGACGAAAAATGTATTTTATATGTTCACTACTTTGTTACAATAAATAATTTTTGACTGTACATTTTCTAAATTTAATAAATATATTACCATGAAATGTAATAAATGGTTTTCTTTTCTTGGCATATAAGCATAATCTGAAACTTGAATCACTTCAAAGGGTATTAGCGGGGTGATCGAAGTGATGAACAACATTTGTGATTTAATAATTAAAGTCAAAACGCCATTTTGGAAGGGCCAGATATCTGTTTTCTACTCAACATCCTAGAGGGCCATTTGTTTAACACATTGACGACCGACGGTCAGAATACGGAACTTCTTGGGAAACTATTGAGAGCGGTGGGTTATATTTTTATGGCTTGTAGGGCTTTTATAGATAATTTTTTCGCACTCAAAATTTTTCAAAATACCGTCCGGTACACTGGAACCAACGAAATAAATCAGTCGAGCCTAAGGGTCCGCGCCAAATTTTAAACACATTTAAATGCGTTAAATTAGGTGTCCAGTAAATTGGACGCGGTCCCCACGGAAAGAACAACATGTCCAGTATACTGGACGTTGGTCGTCAATGTGTTAACATTTTAAGGTTCCTGGTACTTTTGATAAAAATCCAGGACTATCACCACAATGCCCAAATTTACTTTTAATAAATATTCAGAATTGTTACCCCAATGTTTAAATTTACTTTTAATAAAAATCCAGGAGTATTCCCCCGAAGCTCACGTTTACCCCATTAAAGGATCCCCCAGACCAACGCGGTGCTGTGGTAATGGTATAATCACGCTGCGGTGCCGACCTCGTGATTCCCGCTGTGATAGCGTTTTCTTTTGACTGACGCCTGCACTTTTTTCGATCCTTTAGACCAGCGTTTCTCAAACTTTTTTGACCACGGACCCCTTTTGATTTCGGAATTTTGTTGTGGACCCCCATCCCGTGCTTGCTACATTAGTACAAAATGACACAGTACAGAATGATATTCCCAATTATTTACAGTTAGTAGTTAATCTACACATTTTTTTCAAAGGTTATTTTTTTTAACAAAGCCAAAAACATCAGTAAGCAGTAAGCTGGTTGCAGCAAATGTTTTTGGTGAGATGAATGGATCTGCTTTCTACTTCCACATAATTTTCTTATGTTGGGTTTGATTGAAGAAAGCTGCAGCCTTATGTCTGGTTCTGCATTAAGTCGATTACAATATTTTGTTTTTGTTGCAACATATGTCGAAAATTCGGCTTCACATAAGTATGTTGTCACAAATGGCAGTAGGACTGAAATTGCTTGTTGAGTCAGATCTGGGTATTCACCTTCAATATTGCACCAAAAATCTACCAATTGCTCCTTTATAAATCTCGTCTTTAAAACTGAATCAGACGTTAAATCGATCAACGATTCATACTGAGCTGCTAGGAGGGTTGTTGGCTTTTCAGTTACTTCAAAAGGATTTTAAACCCATTTATATTCTTAAAGGTTTTTTTTCTGGCTCTCTGGAAAGTACTCTTTTACTGAATAAAGCACGTCATTTAAATGTTGATAGATTTCATTAAAAAGTTGATCGGGTATGTTCCTCTCTAATGGGCTCTTTCACTATTCTCAAATTTGATAGTTTTGGCATTTAAATTGTTAAGTCGGTGCTATTATAAGTAGTTTTGATCAATAAAACTGTTGCTGGGTCATACCATTAGTTTTTTTCAGCTCATTAAAAACCTGCTTAAATTGGAACAAATTTAAAAACCCAAAACAGGCGCGATCTATGACGTAGGTCTGAAAGAACGTTGCTGAGCATGCGCGGACCGGCGCATGAAAACTTACAGGGATCGTATCGATCGGGAAACAGCTGTTCGTCTTTTTATGTTTTTGTTGACATCTGAAACAGTGCGGAATTTTTATTAATTCTTGTTTTGTCTTTTTCTTTACTTGATAATGGAACCAAGTTTGAGAAAGGATCTTCTGATAATCTTCGCAAGGTGAATGCCTAAATGGTGAACGACTTTTTCGTTACAAACTCAAACTTTTTCAGTGCTGAAGTTAAAAACAACAAAGTAAGTAGACTTTTTTGCAAATTATCCTTTAAACAACAAACAACCAGTGTATACATTATCTAAAATATTCTTTTTTTATGTCTTTCCGACCTTTGCTTTTACATAAACTAAAACAAATTTTAAAGTCAGATTATTTAATCTGAGGCTCGATCTGAGGTTAAAACTATCTTTTCCATTTATTACCAATGTATTTTTATTGACTTTTAGAGCACAAAAATCATCATACAGTGACAATGCAGTAGGCTATGTTCAAGTCAAAAGAGAAAATCATTTATGTATTGTACATGTTAAAATTACACCTGAACATAAGGTACGCAACAAAGGATACTATGTGGAAGCTACAATTGATTTAAAATAAGAGGTTGTTATTAGTTGTGAATGCAAAGATTGTGCTGCCAGTGAAGGTAAGTCTATGATTTCTGTATTTAAATTTACAATGATATATTGGGTTACACTAAAGTAACCTTTGTAAAGTTTTCCATAAGTACACACTTTTGCCTTCAAAGTAAAAGTTAAGTAGGGTTCGAAAGAAGATCTTTTAATTTGTCAAATGTAATGGTAAACCTTAAAATTTCATTTCAACGACTGCTTGCTGGACATTTATTTGTTATTTATACCAATTTATTGTATTTTAGGAGACTGTAAACATGGCATTGCCTTTCTTTTATGGCTACATAGGAGAAGTGAAGAGCCTTCAGTGACTTCTGTAATTTGTTACTGGAAATAAGCAATACTAACCAAGGTAGGGGATGCAAAAATGGACTTGGATTCATTAGTAAATAAAACAGGACCAACATTGGTACCTTGGAATCCTCAAGTTAATATTATGGAAGTTACTCTAGGTGAAGAAAAGTGTACAAATATTATAAATTATGCAAAAATGTGTTGGGAAAGCCAGATTTTCCCATTAATGTTAAACATGTAAAAGAATAATAAAGTTTAAAATGTTTATTTGCCATCTTTTACTTTATTGTAGGTAACCTTTTATAGGCAGGTTTCTTTTAATGCTTATGCTTAGCTCAACCAAAAATTTTATGATTATGATTAGTATTAAAAGAATAGTTATGTTGGGTCGAAAAAAGATTTTTTAAAATATATAATTCACCGGTAACTTTCACTGGACATAAATGACATTGGCAGGTATTATTTACTTACAATCAAAGTTGCCTGATTAGTAAAATAAAAATAGAGGTAACCGGGCCACTGTGATTGTGAGAAAAGTATTTCTACCCATGTCATGTCACCGTCAAAGTTACTGGTAAGTTAATTATTATTAAAAATCTACTCTATAATCTACTTAATTTATATAAGAAAGTATAATTGGTCAAAAAATGTAGAAAGCTTGAGAAATAAGTAAATTAAAACGCATTTTGGTTGATACCCAATTTATTTTTATCACAAGACCCCGACAATCTGGTTTCAATACGTTAATACTATTAATATAAAATATAATAAACATAGCTTTAAAGGAACATTTTTATTAATCTCAGGTACAACTATAGAACAAGTAGTGCAGTCTTGTTTCTAGCATGAACAAACTCCATTTTTCTTTTTTTTGGCAGATTTGGTTAGCTGGCTTTTCAGTTCAGATGCTGGTGGACGCTTCAAATATAAATAAGGAATAACATCTGGCTTTAAAAATATTCTATTGCCCATAGTTTTATAGTGAATCCAATTAGCTGCATCCTCCTGCAGCTAAAACAAACATAAATAAGTAATATACAATTTAATTTAAAGAGACTTTCACACAAGTTATATTCATTTTTCATAAAACACTTACAAGTTTAGTTCTTTTCGTTTAAAAAAAAATTTTTTATTGCTATAGATGTCTTGTGCTGTTTAAATAATACTCACATTAAAATGGTCCTCACAAACCATATTATAAGGTTCGAGTTCGAGAGTTACGTGTGGGGCAATCCTAACCATCAGTCACTCTTTTCTTCTGATTAGTTGCGCCTCTCCTTTTGGAAATGATATGAATATTTTATTTGGAACGCTGACGCTGGTATTTGGGCAGCACTTTACAACACAACGCTTAGGTTTTTTGGTAGACACTTTTATTTATACATGTAAATTAATTTAAACCAAAAATAAAATATCAAACCATTGAAATGTCAACAAATAAAGTGGGTTAGGATTTTTTTATTTTTTTTAATCGGTCATCCAAGCTGCCTTCTGGGATTAATTTCGGTGTTGCCAAATGTAAAATGTTTTATAAGTTACATACGGTCTAAGAAAAATATTGTGCTTAGAAGTTTATTAAATTTATTTTAAGACAAAATATAGTACTTGAGAAATGATATGGTAATTTTTTTATTATTCCAGATAAGTCCGTTTTGGACTATTATTTCTATTGGATTATTTTTCAGTCATTATTCGTATTACAATATAAACATTTTACAAAAACACTGGCAACATTGTCAAGTTCCATTTTCATGACGTAGTTTCGATAAAGTCCGCGTTTTTGTTCTAATAGTTTTTTTATTTATTTGTTTTCTCAGTAATGGCTTAAAAATATCAGAAAGTAAAAACACAAAAAATTTTATTTTATGTTCCTTTATACACTACAACCAAAATCAAAATTTAGTGAAAGAGCCCATTCTTCTTCCCAAAACTGTTTTAATGCTGGAAATGAATCAACGTAAATAAAAAATAATATACATTTTTTAAGATACTTACCTTGGACCTTCGGATATTTGATCCAATTCCTTAGCAGGGAACTTGGATGGCCGTTTTAGCCACATATCCATGTTACATATAAAAAAAAATGCCTTCACAACCTATTCGAACCCACGCAATATCGTATTTCACCAAATATTCTAACTTGTATTAACTTAAAATAACTGCAACCGATTACTTCTAATGACTAAAATATAAAACTATTATATCGTGCTGCCAAACAAGTCTAGGCCTGTCATTGGCGCTTAAACGATAAGTACGTAATTTAATTGCAGTGGCTTTGCGGCCTTATCCAATTTTCCATGATTTTTTTTTTCAGTGGTTACATAACTCGCGGACCCCAGTTTGAGAAACGCTGCTTTAGACCCTCTATTTCTATCTCCTGGTAACTTTACCAGCCAGATAATTTCTGTAGAGATCATTGTTAAGACAATTATTTCCAGAGTAATTATCTGACTAGTAAGTTACCGGGAAAAGGATCTAACGGACTTTGATAACTTAAAAATTTCATGTTGGCTAATGTGTGTGTCAATAGAACTGACACGCAAAGCAGTAAATTGGTATTTAGCTGGAATAGACTATAAAAAAAACTTGGTAGCTACCAATTTATGGACTGTTTAAAAATGTGTGGGGTGGTTTATACAAAACTTATTTAATTTTCCTTTTATGAGTAAATCGAGAAAATCATTATGTAGTATGTAGTTTTTAGAAGTCCTTAATATAATCTGAAAAGAAAAAAATGTCTTTTTAATACCAAGAAAGCATGTAAAGTACCTGAGCCAATAAATAATTTCTTTAAAAATAAGTTATTTATTTATTGAACATTTAAAAAAATCCTGAAACAATAATGACGAAATATGTCACTGATAAACTTGTTGCTTTGTCAAATGTGAAATTGACTCCTAAAATTTGACGACATTTCTAAAATTTACTTATAGTAAGGCCTAAGAATTCTCAGGCTGCAAAACGTATGTTTTATTAATTATTTATTACAATTCAGCTCTGTTTATCTTCTACAACGAACAAAAAGCTAATCATTTGTCATTTTTACAAAATAAACAAAAAATGCCCTCCTAAGGCTATATTGGGTGTATTCTACTTTACCTTTAAAGAAACAACCTTTTTCTAAATTGGCTGTAAGCGGGGTTTTTCCTTCTTTGATCTTCTTAGTAACCCAATTTTTTTTTTCGGTCAATTATACCTCAAGCTATCCTAAAGCTTCGGAGAATATGTTTCTCGTACTTTTTTGCTTTACCTTTATCTAAGGTGGAGAAATAAGAACTAAATGATTTACTAAACAAAAAATAAAATCATTGCCTTAATATAATAAGCTTTATAGGTAGATACGATAGAAATTAACGGGACAAGGATTACAGTGAAATTTTATATTATACAGTATATCCTCGGATGAGTTTAGAAGAGAACAAAAGATACAATTTTTAAAGCTATGGCACTCCTAATGCCCAATTTATCATTTTCTGCTCAAAGTATAAAATAAGTTTTAAATTGAAACCTCCATATAAGCTAAAGTAGAAGTTAAAAAAAAAATAACAACTTTTATGACAAGAAAGGTACGGGAAAAAATAGATCGAATTTAAAAAAAAAAGTGTTCCGGAATGTCTTTTTTTATTACTCTATAAGATACGAAACGTTTTACAAAAAATAATCCTCGAGTTTTTGCGAATGACGAACGTGAAACAATGAGCAGAAACTCCTAGCTAAACTTAGGTGAACTTATTAATTCATTAACCAACATTTCTTTAGCTCAAAACTGTAGGTAATTGCTACTCAAGGACGGGTATTTAGCCCCTTTTTGAATAAAGTGAAAGGAATAAGAAATATTGATCAAAAAATTAAATGGCGAGTGCACGACTAGACTTCACTCTTTAAAAAAAATACAATACGCCGGGTTAAAATTAAAATTCAATACTGACATTAATTTTATTTTTAGGACAATCCAATAATATTTTACATTAGCTTTACCTATGTTTTACTTATCAAATCTTCTGGTAGCGCTTCTTTTGCTAAAAATTACAGTTGCCGGTCCATATCATCAATAATTGTAAGCAATTCGTCGCTGAAAAGACAAATGGGGTAACTACTTTTTAACTTTTTTCAGGAGAACAAATTTAAGTTTCGATCTCTAATGAGTAACTGACTATATCTCGTTTGCTATAATACTTTGGACAAAGGTTTAAGTTGTTTACTAGATTAGTCACATTCTTACAAAAAAGTAGGATTTATTAAAATATAGATTTTTGATAGAGTTACAACACTTTGTCTATTATTTTCCTGAATACTATAATAGTTGGCCTACTTACAACACTACTTATAAAAGTGTATTGCCTTTAGAAACCTCAATCTGTATAACATAGTTTATTGATTTGTGGCTTACCAAAGTAATTTAGTAAAATACCAAAGAAACATACAGCCGTATTCACTAAAGGGTTCTGAATTTAAAACCATCCTATACTGACAGTTCTAGGTTTAAAATGACAAGTGTCGGAATAAGTCAACTAAGTTTTGTATTGCCTTCGTATAAGGCCATAAAGTTCACCAATATGAGCAGGCCAGCCCTGGGGCTAGGGACAGTTCCCGCAGGGCGAACCCCTTGCGAGATTATGGAGCCCAAC
This sequence comes from Polydrusus cervinus, assembly GCA_935413205.1. NCBI lineage: Eukaryota > Metazoa > Arthropoda > Insecta > Coleoptera > Curculionidae > Polydrusus > Polydrusus cervinus. Next base: position 18,218,069 of record OW284515.1, read on the forward strand.
TTAAGAAACAAGATTGCGAACATAGATGTATCGAACAGGATATCAATGCAGATTGCCAGAGAATGCTAAAGGACTGTGCTCGTAAAAGTGATCAACAGACACAAACTGACGAAATGGGGCAAATTATTCAAACTAAAACTGAATGGAAGCTACTTTAAATGAAAAGCCGAATAATATTGATACGGAAGATAGTTTTGAACTGATAAAGAATACGCATGGTACCATACATAGAGAGGCTGGATTAGTTGTAAATTTGATAAAGTCATTTTTCCATTGGAGAGGTTTGGGAGACGATAAGGCGATGTGATAACAAAAAAATTATTATTTTGAAAAGTACACGATAGTGTGAAGGATAAAAATTGGGGCAAACATTCCAGTCAGAGCCCACACAGTATCGGCTATAGAAGTCGTGTTGGAGTAATCTGCATGTGATGTGAGACACGATCGAGGCTGAGGAAGTGGTTGCGGCCAATACCAAACGACTGCAACTCTTTCTCAAAAGATATTTATTGAGTAGATTGGGAAAGCCCCAAATAATACTAGACTTATTAGTACAACACATGAAAAACCTGGAAGATATTATTCTAAATTATAGCTAACTTAAATCATATTTAACTGAAAGCCAGCCAAGAATGGCTCGATATACTTAATGGAAAGTTGAGTTCGAAGCGATTCTGTAACACAATTAACGCCGTTTCAAATACTAACAGCCTACTTAAGAAGAGGACATAATGTAGGGCTATCATTGGTATATCCGTATTAAATCCTTTGATCTTTAAAATAAGGGCATGATATTCATAATTTAATGAATAAACAACGAGGCGTATCTCTGGAACCATGCTTTTTAATAAGATATTCTGAAAATAAGAAGAGGCGTGAGTCGACTTACGCCTTATTGTGTTTTCATCAGTCGCTAGAATAGGTGATCCGTTAGATTTGCGATATCAAGATAACCATAACGAGAGATACGTCTATTTGCTGGTTCAAATATAGGACCGGCAGGTCTTTTATAGTCATCGTAACTCAAATCAGGAATTTTTTGAGTAACTCTCCTTTGTCTTTCGAGCGAGAAATTTATAGATAATAAATTTCCAATTTTTTAAACGTTTGTTAGTAATTTTGTAAACATAAACAAAATGAAAAAATTCATGTTTCAAATAGCTTACAATATTGTAGTAGTTTGCCCAATCTCTAACTATTTTTAACTGAACTTCCACGTTTTTCTAGAGAAAAATACCGTAAATCAAGTTGGACTAAATTTTGTTTAACTTGTTTTTTCTTCTAGATGTATTTTTTTCTCCTATTAAAACACACTGCATTCTTTGGATTGTATATTCTCTCAAACTATTTTTAATAATTCACATATTTTGATTGTTGTAGAATTTTTTTATAGAGAACCACCAAATTTTCAGTAGTTATTGTTTTTTCAGAATAAACAAAACATTTACTTTTTTTAAAATTTTTTCATTTATATTTTTTTTGATCAGGGTGGCTACTGAAGATTACACCACCCTGTGCATAAACGTTTTTGAGTTACTCCGCGGGACCTACCTATAAACTAAGAATTATCAAAACTAATTGTCACGACATTAGAACCGTATTAAATCAAAATCTATTAACACTAAATCAGAAAATGTTGTGAAAAATCACACATGATAGGTTTTTATAAGTTTGCTTAGATAACGCATTTTTCATGGTTAAAAGATTAAATCGTCTTGCTAAAATCTTCCAGCGTTTTTCATATTCAAACAAAGAAGGATAAAAAAAGATCACTAAAGCTACTGAAAATTTTTCTTGCCTTGAAATTCAAAGTGTAAAAACTTTTCTATAACGATGTACGTGTCAATATCGTTGCTAAAGTTTGGGTTTTGGAATCTTTCCATATAAAATACGTAGAAAATCGTCAATGGAAATATTTTTAGATGGCATCATTTGTTGCTATATCGCCGCGCAAAATTAAAAAAGGAAAAATTCAGTTTATAGTGTTCTGTGATAGTGAACAAGTGTTTTGATTCTAATTAGCAAATAAAGTACAGAAATGTTATTATCATTGAAAAATGCAAACTTATTTTAATTTTATGATTCTACTGTTTTGAAAATGATTGAACATTTTGCCGATTATTTTTAAATTTTCACAATTTTATTTAATTATTTTTTTAACCCGTCTTTGAAAAACCTGACTTTCTCTTATTTTAATTTAATTTTGTTACACAATTTAAAATATTTTTGACTTTTGAAAATTTTAATTTAATTTTAAATGTATATACAATTCGAAAAGTTTTTGACTTTTTATTAAAATTAAAAATTTTGGAACCATTATTTCTTGAATTTTGAAAATTTTATTGTTTTTTTAATAAAATTTTGTTTCCTTTTTTAAAGTTTGTCGTTTCAAAATTTAAATTTATTTCATTATAAAATAAAATATTTTGACCTCTTGTAAAATAACAAAAATTATTTCGTGATTTTGAAATTTTGATTTATTTTAAAAATATTTATTTATTTTTTTAAAATTATTACGTTCATAGCTCGCAGGCGCTACACTATTTTAATACTTACTTAATCTCTTCATCCTTCTTTACGATACAGATACCTACGCTGTTTTCTTTCATTAAAACGGATGTCGTACACCCCAAAACCTGGTTTGTTTGCCGAAGTCTAGGTCGTCCTATAAAACCATTTGGGTCGACCGAATTTGCCTATTCAGGGTCAATCGATCGCTATTGGGTATTTTTTTACTGACTCCTTTTGTTTACCGCATTCACTTAATAACAGTGGCGGCTCTTCCATAAGATCATTTGTTCAATGGTCTTCCATATAAATTATAATTTATGTAAATGAATATATATAGATTAAAATTTAACAACCAGTCAAACCTTGTTTGTTTCGTGTACTATTACTTTTATTCAAAACAGTCCTTGAATTGAACGTACGGCACTGCACTGCTAAGCAAACTAGACGTAAGCCTACTCTTTGTACGTCTCCGACAAAATATCGAGGGACAGCAAACCGTGTCTGCGGCTCATTATATTTTTCACCACAAATAATAAGATGATTAATATTACTGTAAGCAAAAGAGTAATAAATATATGAAAGACAAAGAAAGAAATAATTATTCTAGCTAGGTCCTAGTAATTTTTGATGTTTGATGCACGTTTGCGCAAACATGCGGAATATAAGTTATGAGTTAAAAAAAAGTTTGTAGTTTTAAACAAATATAGTCGTCCTAAACCTAATTTAAATATTAGACAAACTAGAGAGGATAAAAGTTAAAGAGCATCGCAATTTTCATAAGGAGTAAGCTCCTTTGGGATGGTCCACAAATTAAGTACGGCAAAACAATTTTACTTTTGAAACCCCCTTCCTCCCACGTACGAGGACGGTAATGACTGCCCCCTACCTCCCCCTACTTAACACGTACAGGAAAGTAACTTTTCAATGATATTAGGAAAAAATGTTTTTAAGGATAGATATATTTTAAATATATAAATTAAAATTATTTTTGAGAAAGCACTAATAACATTTTGTATTTCCTTACAATAAAGAGTTTACGCAAATTTTGAAAACAAATACACAAAAATTAATTCAGAATTAAAATGATGAATTAATAGAATACAAATCGTAAAGTCGTATTCTCGTAGAAGGAAAATTACAACAAAATTTGGTGAACCTAATCTCAAAAAACGCCTATATTTACAACAAATACAATCATGAATGGCGATGATTTTATGACTAAGTCGCACTAGGTCAAAACTTTTTGGGCAAAAAATTTTCCAAATCATTCTTTATCTTTTTTATTATTATTATTTTATTATTTTTTCAATGTTTTTTTCACAGCTTTTTGTTGGCATTGAAGGTATTACAGTACAAAGAAGAAATGCATCATAACTTGTTCTGCTTGAAAACTTCCCTACCATATAGCAAGTTTGGAGGATGACTCTTTTCTGTATTTGTTGGTATAAATAACCTGAAAGGTCAAGTTTTCCAAGTTGAGCTTGAAATATTTCGTCATTTCGTCAGTACTTGGTTTTCTTTCCCGAATCTTTTAAAGAAGTTGTGTGTTATTGGGCAACCTATATCGATAATGAAAGCTTTCTTAATATCATAGGCGTAGTTAGGGGGTACTTGGGGGTGCTAAGCACCTCAAAAACCTAAATTAGCACCCCCAAAAAAAATTACATTTACAATATATAGGCCATACCATACGCTAATTTTAGAACTAACCTATTTTTACTTCAGCACCTCCAGTGTTGACCATCTAACTACGCCTATGCTTAATATTCTTTTTGATAAGAAGAACATCCGGACGGTTGTGGTCTACTGGTCTATCCGCTATTATTGGCTTGTCCCAGTATTATTATTTTTATTTTTCTTATTATTGTTATTATAATAAATTGACAACTAAAAAAAATATATTAACGGTTAAATGTTTTTTGGATGTCAAAAATTATAAAATAACGCAAGATTAATTATGATTTCTATGTATAACTTTTTAACGAATCACGACGTGTTTAATAATATAATTCTGATGCTCGTTCCCTAAATTTTTGTTTGGTTTCATTTTTTGGATAATATGTATCATCCCATCTGTATTATAAATCATTTCGTGTAACATATATATATATATTCAAACCCGAAACGTATATAGCTCAATAAAAAAAAAGCTAAATAAAATTACATTACGTATATTGTGTTGACGCAAAACCTTTTTTCAATAATAAAAACACACATTCAATTCAAATGGGAAAATGGAATCGCCTGATTCGATAGGGGAACATTTCAAAAAACATGGCCAAAACCTAATTTAAAAAAAAGAGAGTTTACAGAATTAACTATGGCTTTATTATAAAATCGTAAAAAGGAAATAAATTAGCATTACCTACGCAGAAAGCTTAATTATTGTATAGTAAAAATAACCCCTGATAATTAGTTGCTTATGTACCAAGGCAGTAAAGTGATTCTTTATCGGACGAGTCTGAAATTATGAGATGCGCGAGCGAGGCGAATAACAGGCGAGTCGATAAAGACACTTTACTGACGTGGTGCATACAAAATTTTATCGCCAACCGTTCATCACCGTTTTATGTAAGGCAGACCGCTCTAAGAAAATAGATGTTTTTTCCCCATCTTAAATTAATAGAAAAGACGAGCTGTAGACCTATTTTAGAATCGGGTCTGCGTAAAATATTTAATAGTTCTTGCCTTATATTTGGTCAAAATGTAAAGTAGAAGTTTCATACTACCTATTCCATCACATATTCAAGCTTGAAAGGTTAAAATAGCTTTACAATTCGACGACAAAAAAAAACCATTTTGGCCTAAATTTGACAAATCAGAAAATTTTGGCTGACCATGTGCATATTCCAAAGCACCCCTCAAAAAATTTGACGTACTATGAGAAATGGCAGGGTAATACTTTATCTGCCGCAAATGCGGAAGATAAATCATTTTATTTTACAATAAAATAAAGTGTTCTTTTACTGCCGTAAATCACTCTGATAATGTACGGCTTTACTGTCGGTTGGCGATAAAATATATTATAGGTTCGGTGAAAAAAGTAACTTTATGTGTAATAGTAACAAAATGTATTTAGCTCATGGCTACATAATACATTTCAATAATTAATATTTATATTTTACATATTTCTTTTATTGAAATTTTAACCTTTTAAAACATACTTATTTATTGTGTTACAATAATTTTTAATTAACCTGTATAATTTTTAAGTTCTTATTCCTTTAAATGTAAGGGTAACGTATTCTTTTAATTTTAAAAATAAATATCGAAACCAAAAATAATACTAAATTTTTCACATTTAACCATTCTAATTTTTACAACATTATATCAGTTTTAGTATATCCATCATTAAAATAAAACTCGAATCAGATCCTACCAATTTGTATTTTCTGTGTTCTATTATTTAAATAATTTTAGAACCATTGATAAACTTGTAAAAAAACTTAATTTCTTAATAGTCTGTTTATAATAACCATTTAAAATATAAATAAAATATTCAAAAAATTAAATTTTAGAAGCAAATAAAAGTTCCTTATATCTTAAGGATTGTATTGACTTTGCAAACTAAAGTGGCAGCCTAGCGCAACGATAGGGTTCTCGCACTGCAAGCGGAAGATATCTGGTTCGATCCCGCGCACGTTCTGCGCACTTATTTAGTTCGTTGAGCATCGAGACCGTACTACAAAGTGTTGTCTAGCAACAACACACTCAGGCATTCTTAATTACAAAACTTCCAGATATAAGGCGATCTCGATACGATACAGCTCTCGAGCTCTGCCAGTATTATTTGGATTTTTCCTTCGGCATGTTGTCGGGAATAAGCCTCTAAATCATGTGAAGGATTCATTCTGAACAGTGGCCCATAGAGGGACGCATCTCTGGTACCAATACATATGGATTGGTGGACTCTCTGAATCAGAGGACGGTGTCCAGTATTATAGAGGGATTGGGGTGGCTCTGCGGTAACATTCTTCAAGGCATACCAAGTGATGGTGTGTGTGTGTGTGTGTGTGTGATGATGATGATTTTATGACTAAGTCGTGTGTGTTTATTTTATGGCACTGAATTAAACCAAATGTCTAGCATCTAAGTCATACCAAGGAGACGTAATAAGTTGCCCTTGTCGAGGTCTGTGGTGGATAAGAAGTATCTTAACAAGACCGTAAAACTGTGCCGACTGCAGAAAAATTGTTGTTCGGAACCTACGTAAAACTGTAGGCTTCGTCTGGTTAACATTACCCAGACGTAAAATGAGGTTGGAAAATAGGGTCGAACTAGCCTACTCGATTGGCGCTAAGCGTCCCCTTAACTACTACTATTAGTACTATGCAAACTGATTTTTATTTATCTAACTGTGTGTAAATTTAAGGTATAATACCAAAATATATTTCTAACGAAGTATTGTTATTTTCTGATCGAACTAAAGATTTGAGCACAGATGCATTTTTTTATTTTAAAAATTTCCAGTTTTACACCTATTTCTAAACACTTATTACAAGATTTAATGCATAAAATATACTACGTACCTACGAAATGAATGATTGATTCATTGCCATTGAAGTATTGGTTCCACCGCGATATTTTCAAATATATTTTGAACGGGGATCCGACCCCAATCGACCTTAAAACTTTTATTATACGCAACAGACATAGAAAATTACCTGATAATTATTGTTCCTTAAATGGTGGAACATAAAGATGAATATATAAAACCAGATAAGATTATAAGATTTCTAAAAGAAAATAATATTTAGGGGTGGAAATAATTGGGAAATGGTCAGTAAAATAGCTTCAGAAATTCAAAGTTTGTATTTAGCCAATATTTAAGGATGACCTCATAGAGGTCGAGACGTTGGCTCGTGCGATATGGACTTTATATCCACTCTTGTTGTCCAAACTACTATTTTTTCAATATTATAAATATATAAACTTCACCCCTGATCATTATAAATAAATAAAATAATTTGTCTAGCTTTTTTAATTATTGTCATTGACTGGTAGTCACAGATTAGTGAGTTTTTTAATATCTCAATTTGTGTTGTATTTAAATAAACACAAAGCTAACACAATATTAAATGAAGACCAAAAAGCCTATATAGTTATTTTACTATTACTATTTTACTTTACTAAGTGAAAAAAGAAGCCACAGATTATTTTTTAATGGAACACAGTACATTTAGGGCAGTTTTAAATTTTAATGGTTTTGATCAGTTTTTTTAATAAATTGGCCAGTGTGGTGAATTGGCTAAATAAAAATAAACTCCCTTGTTGGTAAGGGTTGGATATATCTTTATTTGATGTGGCAGCCAGGTGTTACAGTTATTATAGTAAAATGTAAATATATGAAAAAAATATTTTTTCGGTTGTTTCTTGAGGTAAACTAGATAAAATTTGGTTGTGTTTGCATATTATTTTTCTATAGTTAAATTAATTTATTGTGAATTCTTATATCCACACGGTAATTTGAAAACTGCTTAACCGATCTTTACCAAAGTTATGGAAACGAATAATTTAATAGAAAGAAATAACCATGTGTGAACATATCAGTCGTGTTCGCTTAAGTTGTACATAGTGTACTTTTAAATAATGACAAACGGTATATCATAACAATAAAATTGTGTCACTTCTGGTTAAAGTCTTCTATACCTCTTTCACTTGAATTTTAAAAACCACCAATTTAATTTGAGAAAGCACAATTAAATTTTAGATTTGTCAATTATTATACTTCAGCCTCTTCTCTTCGACTTCGTTGAAATACATATGAAAATTTTTTCTAAAACCCTATTCTTAATTTAATAATATGTACAAGAAAATAACTTCTTAATATACCAATTATTTATAAATTATTAAATTTTTCTAACTATATTAAATTTGTTGTTTTGCCGATAAATCTAAGATTTCACATCCTATTTGTTACTTAAAAGTAATGTATTAGACTTCTAAAATGTGTGCACAATCGTAAATATCTCTCTTGAGTGGTTCATGAGACTTCCCCCTTTTTAGTATTAATAGAGCTAGCCCCCACCCCCCCCCCTCCCTTCCCGAAACATATGATACGGGTACAACCTATATAACCCGTGTTTGGGTAAGAAAGATATTTTTGGAAAAGACTAGAAGTTTCCTTTACTTTTTTCCAGAAATTAGCACAAAGTATAAATCCAGAAACAGAATTTAAATGAAAAAATAATTGTATTTGTGGATGCAGTATAAATTTAAAAGACTTTGACATGGCTCACAAATTTTTTTAACAATCATAATGACTTGGTTACCTTAATTGTTTTAATCAGACAACCTTTATTGTGTACATCAACAATATTGGTAGAAACAATTTACTTAGTTAACTATTTTGTGTTCCATAAAGACTTTAAATAATAAGTGACTAATCAGGAAATTCTGACATATAACAGTGGCAGGCGTTATTTTTTCACAATTAGAATTATCAAGCCAACCAGGTCCCTCTAATTGTGGCAAAAAGTTTCCTGGTTAGTTAACTATTGTTTAAAATCATATCGAAAATATGTTTTAAAAACTTTGTGCAACGTAGCCGTTTTTTATAATAATTATAACTTATTATATTTCTTAAATTTTACCATTATTTTCAGAACCAAAGAAATCCATTTCAGTCTACCGCCACTTCGCAGCAACTCTCTAGGAGACCTGGAATGTCAACAGGATAATCCCTATGACTCTGATATCGACACTGATGCTCTGCTGGTTCCCGGACAAAGTTACGGTCATAGGAGCAATTCTTTCAGTAAGTAATAATTTATTTACTCATTGATCATTCGAACTTTTAAAAAATACGTCGATTTTAATCAAGACCTCGACTTATAGTTTATTGACGGCTGCAATAAATCTTTCTTCACATAATATCGTTTAAAATTTAAAGTAATAGAAGCAATAGTAATAGTAATAGTAGTAGCAATGTCTTTTTATTACACCCTTTTACTAATTAATATATTAAAAATTTCAATAATCGAATTTACTATAATAACTATCAGTATTCGTTACCTGTCTAGTGGCTTAATGGTATTATACTACAAGATAATATACGGAATCTCGACCTCGAAATGTAATAATGGCTAATACAACAAAATTGTTAGTTATGGTATTGCATACTATGCAACAGGAGTCGTCCAAGATCATAAAAACCTAATAATAAAATAATTGGTGGCCATAGCGACGATGACATAGATGTGACAATGTAAAATATTTGAAGAGCTGGCAGTTAGGTACCTATTCGCGAATAGTGTTTCTTAATTTCGTATGTTTATGTTGGTCATTACTTTGCCTTTAACATGAATTTTTCGGAAATATATATTTGATTCTTAACGATTATGTGTATGTGTAAGAACATAATTTTGGTTTTACTAAATTTTATTTAACCATTAGTTTTAATTATTTTTTCTAATAATTTATAATTCTATTTCATGCACAACATTAATTTTTTTGGTTCGTGATACAGTTGGTAGATCTATATGACAAGATCTTTCCACCGGCATGCAGGTATCTGTGAATATTCAAAATGTTAATTGATGTTGAGAAATTTCAAAAGAGAAAGTTTTTTTAGGTTTTAAACATGCTTCGATAGAAGGTATTCTATACTCATTCCGAGTAGGGAAGAGTGGGAAGGCAATCAGAATATAACGAAAACAGATCACGCAATCTTCACAGACGGTTCAAAGATGGACGTTGGTGTGGGAGCCGAGGTCTTTTCCGAAAGTTTACAAATACAGAAATCGTATAGACTCCCCAACTATTGTAGTATTTTTCAAGCGGAAGTACTGGCAGTAAAGAAGGCGGTCAATATCCTGCAAGAACACCTTGGCTTGGGAGTAGCCTCGTCAATCACCATCTTCAGTGATAGTCAGGCGGCGATTAAGGCAATCTGTTCCAGCAGCGTCAAATCAAAGCTCGTAAAGCGATGCCGCAACAATCTATGCACACTTGGCAACCAACATCGGGTTATTCTGTGCTGGGTTCCTGGACACTCCAAAATAGATGGCAACGAGGCTGCCGATGCGCTCGCAAGAGAGGGCGCAGGCATGCCAGCTGATCTAGCAGACAATACAGTGAACAAACCACTGGGATTGGTCAAAGAGGAGATTGACTACACGGCCAAGCAGCTTGCACAGAACAGATGGACAGGGTTGACAACCTGTAGTACATCCAGGCAACTGTGGCCCACATTCGATAAAAAGAGAACCGCAGAGCTATTGAGACACAGTCGAAAAGACGTGAGAAATATTACTGCGGTTGTTACCGGACATTGCCTCTTCGGTAGACATGCCGAACGTATGCAAATACCCACTAACGACTTCTGCAGAAGTTGCAGAGATAAGGAAGAGGAAGAAAGTATTCAACATTTTCTGTGTGAATGCCCTGGCCTCGCAAGAAGGAGGTTCACTACTCTGGGTGAATCATCTTTCGATAGCCTGGAGGAACTAAACAACTTACAACTTGGACGGCTGAGCAGATTTCTGAACAGTAGTGGCTGGTTTGAATGAGTTGTTAAAATCCTTCCGCGGTTACGTCGCATAAACCATCAGTGATCTGATGAAGGTGGGTTCTACGGAACACGTGTGGTATCACAACGGACCTAATCAGGACTACGTGAGACCGTTTGGTCAGAACCAAGGGTCTGCCACTCTTACCTAACCTAACCTAACCTAGGTTTTAAAGGCGATTAGCTATATACAGCGTTTCTTTCGGATGATATGTATATGCCGCCGTGCCTGGAAATTCGTTAGGATATTGGGTACATCGGCGTTGTCACTGCTTTTTGATTTTTTTTTCGCGAAGACGGTTAGAGGTGGAATATGAAAACTTTCGGGGCTTAAAGACGAATTAAGACGGCATCTTTGGCAAACATTTTAAATATACAGGGTGTGTCGGAAAAAAGTAAATAAACGTTAAAGTAAAAAATATGCGATTCTTACAAAGGTCGCAATTTAAAACATTTTTATAGCAGGGGCAACGATACTTTTTATTTTATTTTAATTTTGATTTTTGGGTTTTTTTTCTATATTTGCTACCACAATTAGTTAAAGCTTGGCGGCGCAAAAATACTATAAGCTCAAAATTTTGCAGGCATGACGCATGTGAAAATTAATTTTGATGTGCTTTTTTGTTTATTAGATCCAGTGAAAAATATATTCACAAAATAGCATTTTCTGGTTTCAGAGAAAAACTAAAAAAGCTGGTTGCAAACGAACAATATTGGGGATGTTGTCTAATTATTAATATTAACTAATTTAATTGGTCATATAAAGTTAGAAAGCTCTATTGTTTTTTTCGAAATTATTCATGCTCATAGAGACTATTTATGAAAACATTATGGCTGCTGGCAAAATACATTAATGGAACATTATTAACAATTTAGTAACATTTTTGAATCTGAATAAGTGTTATTGATGTGTAAACTAATAATTTTTGAAGAAATTCTTTAAGGAACAACCTAAATTCTAAAAGTTGAAATTTAACGAATGCTAAACAGTTAGTTTTTTTATTTATTTGATTATAAATAAAGAATTTACTCAGTAGTGGTAATCAAACATTTCGCGGCAATGCAAAAATGCTTGTTAGATGGTACATCGGTTAACCTTTAGTTGGTAGATGGTACCAATTATTTTGGAAATAAATTAGTATTCCATATTTGGTCACTCTCTTCTATACAAGATAATGTTAAGACAAAAAACAGAAATTGATTAATGAAATCCTAATATTATCATACAAAGAAAAGCCGTGATCCAGCAATAAATTATGTAAAATTTGTACCAAAAAAGTAGAGATGAAATAAGAAAGATAATATATTATAATCAATAAAAAATATATTTGTTTCAGGCTGTTATGGACTTGGTGTCATCGAACCAGCTCTCTACAAAAGCTCTCTAGACTTGGACGAGCTCTCTTGGCCAGATGGACACATAGGGAGAATTTGGTTCTCCCTCAGATACGAACCATCTACTGAGAAACTGCTGGTGTCATTACTGAAGTCAAAAAATTTGCCATCTCGTACGCTGGGTACTGTAAATAGTTGTGATCCATTGGTTAGGTAAGCTAATTTTATTTTTATATTTAAGTTTTATATAATGAAAACATTTCATCTAGATAGTTTTATATATATATATATAAATTTTATCATAAAAGCCCAGGATTAATGGTAGAGGATTTTTAATGCATATTTTTAGGTCAAGAATATTTCGTTAATAGCAACATTATTATAAAATATACCTAAGCGCATTGTAGTGGAGTTGTATATATTCTTAAATTATTACTTAATTCTACAATATAATGTGAATCTGTATACAGGGTGTCCCAAAAAGTATGGTCCTCTAATTACCGAGCTACAGTCCCCTAAAGGGGACCCTGTTGATGCTTTTCATTAAATATTTTGGAAGCTGTTAAAGATAAAAATACGAAATTTTGAAGTTTCTGTAAATTTGGTGCGCTGAGTCCATCTGCTATCTCCAAAATGTCGGTATTTTTTCTTATGGGGATATCTTAAAAATCTTGTTTTTGTACAACTGTCAAAAAAAGATGACTATTTTTGGTTACTATGGATGCACGAAACGTCTCTTTTTTCACCGTGAAAAAATGATATTTTTTCACGGCAAGCTCAGCTGATTGATGTTTTCGTATAAAAATGCAAAAATTAATTTCCAAAACATTTATTATAAAAAAAATTAATATTTATCTTGAAAACGGTACATTGTAAAAAATACTAGATTTCATTAGTCTAACATAAAAAGTACAAAATTCAACGCAAACAAAAGTGAGGTCTATTTTTACCCGATTACCCCTCCTTTTGAAACAGTTTTTAAAAGACCGACATTTTGACGGTTTCGAAACTATTTGATGAAAACCATCATCAGGGTCTCCCTTTTAGGGGACTGTAGCTTAGTAATTAGGGGACATAGAAGAACATTTTTTTAGTTTTTTATAGAGGTATGTATGTATGTATTTGGTTCAATTAAAAAAATAGTTACCTCAACAATTATTATAGATACAATAATTGTTGTACTTTATCTTAAAACTAAGAACGGATTATAAAATCACATACTTGCGTCAAAATGGGATAAAATATTTAGGACAAAAAAAATTAAAAAACAAATTTAAAAAAATATATGGCTTATGTTCACATTACGCGCGTTTTTAAATTTTTTCACTTCTTTTAAAATTCTAATAAAAAAGAAACACAAAAGTCACATTAAGATAAATTTTAACCATGGCTTAACCTTAATCTTAACCTTCCATTATGCCGATGCCGGTTTTGAACGTTTTCCTGTTATCTTCTTGTGGTGAAACGGCTGTCTGGAATATAAATTTTCCCAATAAAACCCGATACGTTTTTTTCTGCAGGGTAGCTAATCTTCCCTTTATAAAATAAACTGTCAGCGAATATTAAATTCAACAAAAAAAAAGTTTGGTGCAAACTCTACTATAGTCAATTCTTTTGTGTCCAATATTTCTGAAGCTAAACATAATAGTATATTACGTAATAAGTGTTGTAAAAAGCAATTTACGCACAAATAGAAAAGTTACGCACGAGGCCGCGTAGCGGCGAGTGCGTAATTCTATGAGTGCGTAATTGCATTACAACACGTATTACGTACCATACTTTACCTACGACCTACTTATTCACACAACATCATTTAGTTTTAGTTTTTCATCTTAACTGGTAACAATATTATTAATTTAAGAACGTGATAACATCAACGAGAAGGTATATATTGTAATAATTCTACAGTATGATTATTTAAATTTACAAATGTTATTTTTTATAATATTATTTATTCTCATTACAATAATTATTTATAGTTACAGAACAATTATTGAAGACAAAAGGTATATCGTTTCTTTTGCTTGTTGAAGCATAAGTAAGATTTACATTATTAGTTGCTCAATGAAATTTTCATTAATACTATTAGTACTACTACTAGTACTTGCTATTGCAGATGATATTTTAGACGTAGTGTTAGTTTGATTATTTAGGGAATTATCCACATACCCTTCAGCTACGGCTGAGGACTGCCATCCGCCGTGTCTTTTTAAATCTAATAAGTCACCACCCGCGTCAACAAGAATAGTCGCGGACGAGCGTCGAAAACAGTGTCCTGTATAATTCGCTGCTTCTGGTAGTCCCAGATATTTGGCTATTTCTTTTGGAACCTTTCCTAACTTGTTAATACCAACAGACTGTTGGTACTGCAGAGCGAATGTTTATATATTTTTTAACCTTTGGGTAAAAATATTCTGACACCACAAAAGAACGTTGCCGTTTAGTTTTTGAATCGGGAATATTAATAATTAGATTCTTCCCTGTGTCTTGGATATCTGACGGTTTTATATTACGCAACTCTTGTTTCCTGCATGCACCGCTTATACCAATTATAAGAGCAACCTAAAAGACGATTTGAAATAAATTTACACATTTAACATTATATTGAGCTCAATATATTACCTTCATAAACAAATGTTTATCATCTGGTGCGTTTTCTAGAAAATCGTTTATATTCTTGCTTGTCAAAATCTTGGATTTTTTGGATTTAAAGCCGTCCGATTTTCTCTTCAGAAGAGCTTGTAATTTGGAGTAGTTTGCAATATCGACATTGTGATTTATATTAATTGTGGCCTTTAACATTGAGTAAAATGACCAAAGTGAGGAAGGCTTCATCGTTTTTGATAGTTCTTGGAAATATGCCATCATTACATTCTCGGAAAATGATTTAACGTCGTTTTTTCATCTCCATTCCATAAATCTTTGGTAAGTAAATTTGTATCGATATTCAGATTTCGCCGGTAACAAGTTGTTTTTAGCAGCTTCTGCAATTTCGCTAATATTGGGTGGAGTTAAATTTTCTATTTCACTGTCACTCGACATTTTTTATGTACCTAATCAAACTAATTTCACTTTATAATATTACTCACATACAAATTTGATCTACGATTATGTCAGTTTTTGAATAAGTTTGTTTGTATTGACCGTTGCTAAGCGGTTGCTAGGAAAACTGTGCGATTTTTTTACCAAGCTGTGCGATTTTTTTACCGTGCGTAATGGGAATCTTACATTGATCGGAAACGGTGTGTTTTTAAGTATTTACAGTAGTGGTCGTAGGTAAACATTATTTGCAAACACATACTAGTGTAATGATTTTTGGATTTCTCTCGAATTTTTAAACGTATTTTTTATAGCAAGCCACAAAATAGTTATTTTTGTATTAAGTGCGTGAAGTGAGTGTTTTTTTAATGGCATATGAGAGTGTCAATTTTTTGCCGAGACCGCAGGTCGAGGCGAAAAATTCTCTCGAATGTGCCATTAAAACACGAATTTCACAAACGAAATACAAACAACATTTTTTGTACAACTGAAAGTTTGAATAAATCGGTTAAATTGTATATTATAAAAAAATTTTACCATATAATTTCACATAATCAAGTTAACAGCCCTGTCGTTACTATAGAAATGGTTTGTTGGCACGTTGCTTGTTTTGTTGTCATACGTTGATAGCTGTTCATATTTATTGCAATTTTTTAAATAAATAGTATAAGTACTTAAAATGGATGTAGATTACGATAGTGATAGCGAGATTCCTTCAGATATAGCCGATATAGCAAATTCGGCTATAGCTAACATGTTACCGGCGAAATCAAGATTTATATACGAGAAAAATTATAACCAATTCCGTGAATGGTGCGGCAAGAAAAATATACAAAAAGTGTCTGAAAAGGTACTTATATGCTATTTTGAGGAGAAATCAAAAACTGTAAAACCTTTTACTTTATGGAGTGTCTACTCAATGTTGAAGAGTACATTGAATGTTAAAGAAAATATTGATATAAAGAAGTTTTCAAAATTGGTGCCTTTTATTAAGAACAAAAACGTCGGATACCGAGGGAAGAAATCTAAAGTTTTATCGAGAGACGATATTAATAAATTCATTCAAGAAGCTGATGATGAAACAAATTTACTTTATAAGGTACAGATGATCAAAATTTTGTATTATTTCAGTAATTTCAATATTTTTTTAATTGTAGGTTGCGTTAATTTTGGGAATCAGCAGTGCTTGTCGCCGTGAAGAATTATTGAAGGTAACTATTGATGACATTGAAGATACCGGGTCTATATTGATTGTTAAAATACCGGATACAAAGACCTATTGCCCAAGAATGTTTACCGTTTCAAATTCTGATTATATTGAGATATATCGCAAGTATAGAGCACTAAGGCCGTCCCATACACACAAAAAGAGATTATTTTTAAAATATTCAAGAGGAAAATGTGTTGACCAACATGTGGGAATAAATAAAATAGGGGAAATTCCTAGCTTGATTGCAAAATGGCTGGGAAAAGAATTGCATAAGAGCTACACAGGTCACTGTTTTAGGAGGAGTTCTGCAACTCTCTTAGCCAATGCAGGGGGTAACATGACATCTATAAAACGCCACGGTGGTTGGAAATCTGCCGCCATAGCAGAAGGATATATAGAAGATAGTTTGAGTAATAAAATTGATATTTCTAATAAATTAAATTGTTCCTCTACTTCCAAACAAATCAATATAACTGATACAATTGTGGACTCAACTTTTCAAGGAATATCTAGCGTTTCTGATCAGCAGCAAGGTGGACCAGCTTCGGGAATTAATATTGGAAGCAATTGTTTGAACTTCACCACCAATTATTATTGTAACAAATGAGATTTTTTGGTAGTTGGTAATTAATTAGTAAATTTGTACAAAAAAATTCAATACATTTTTAAAAAGTAATGTTTTATCGTTTTTTTTGTAAATCATTTTTCCAGTTAAAAAAAGTCTTTTTTTCACCGTGAAAAAAAGTCTTTTTTTCACTGTTAAAAAAACAAAAGGTTTACGTATCGATAGCGATGAAAAAATGTCAACTTTTTTTGACAGTTGTACAAAAAATATATATGGTCACTGTTTACATATTATTATACATACCTGATGGTTAAGTTAACAAAATTGCCTGTATAGGCACAGTTATACATATTGTTATCATAACTACATCGCTTTTATTAAATTATTTTTGTTACTATAATAATATCCTTTCGTTACTTTCTACGATAACGGTTATCGCTAAAGAAGAAATACGAGACTTCCTTTATATAATTTAATTAAATGCACAGTTGCGCTATTCTAAGTGTGGTAGCAAAATCGCCAACACTGATGTTTCTAAAGACCATACGAAAGAAGAGTCAGTCAGCCTCCACCACAATAACAGTTTTGTGCACTTCGGTAAAAAGACATACACTTACTTATAACTTGTGCTGTTTTGGATACTCGACTATACCACACTAACCAACTAGGTGTGTTAAAGTAAATTTAAAATATGCTGTTGCCATAAAATATTTTTCTACGACCTTTAATGAAAATGAGAAAAAAGCACGGTTAATTTGGCTAGAAAGCGCCTTATATCACACGCGTGTTGAAAAAAAATATTTCAACTCTAGTGTTGAAATATCAAGGCACACTATTTAATTTAAACATATGGTGCCAATTTGACAGACAACCCCTATTTATTAAAAAGAACAAATTTTAGAAAACAGTAATTGTAAAGTGTTTAACTTATTTATCATGTATTTATCGAGTGATTCAGAATTAGAGTGTGAAAATACGCCATCTGAAATTATAAAAAATGTTAATAATATACTGGAAAATCTATAACCAGAAAAACAAATCGCGCTGAAGAGAGTGGCATGCATTAAACAACAAATCTTTATCGGTAGCCATAGCGTAGAGAATAGAGCTCTAGCGTACAGATTGCAAGGTCACAGGTTCAAATCCCATCAGGACTATTTGACTTATTTTTATAAAACAATAAATAATTTATGTATATATTATGTTGAACTGAAATCTTCCTTGTTGAGTGAATGTTTAATGCAATTTTCCTTGATTAAATTTAAACTTTTTCATTCTGGTTAATCTAGAAGTTAATCCAGGATTAGGTCTTCCTATGATATATAAAATATGAAAAAATTAAAAAGTTAAACTACAAATAAAGGAAAAACCTATTGACAATGCTAATTTCAGCACTAGTATTAATATTTTTATTTCAACACTAGTGTTGAATTATTTTTTTTACAAATCAAATTCTTTGTGGTCGTAGGAAAAATATTGTACATTACTCGTGTGAAAGTGATTATTCTAAAACTCGAAGAATTTCCGCACTCGGCTCACGCCTTGTGCTAAATATCTCCTCGTTTGAAAAGTATAACTTTCATTACTTGTTATGTAATTTACTATTTTATAGTGTACCATATTATATTGGTATAATACAAGGTTACGTATTATACTAAGAAAACAATTTGATTTTCTAAAATTTAATAGATATAACAACAGAAATTGTAGATATAAGTCCATACACTTACTGGATGGATGTACGTCACAGCTGCTGACGTAAATTCTTATGTATTTGATTAAATCGAATACGTTTTCAATTATGTCAGGATTTAAACAAGCTTCAAAATGTGCATTTTTGTTTTTTTGGTAACTAATGGGACATATTTTCAGAATACCTATATTCCAACCTATAATTATTCGCTGTTAATTTACTTTTAACATGTAAAATTAAAGTTCTTCAAATTGACAAAGGTTGTTAAAAAAATTTTTTTCTGTCAAATGACAATATTTAGAATATATTAAATTTCAAAACTAAATACTTTTTGAAATATTAGCATTTGAAAATATAATTTTTAGCACTTTGACAAGCTATGACACCTTAACGGTGCATCTTAGAAAAATACCACGACTTTTACGTCCCGATCTTAAATTTTATTTCTCTGCTTATATAAATTGACTTTCCATTCTGTCAAAGCATTCGATTCTTAAAGAATGATTGAGTATTGCGTATTCATTTTGATTCCTGTATAAAAAAACAGAAGGTAAAGTCAAACATATTGTATTTAGTGGTCCAAGAAATTCAAAATTGCACAGCAAGCAATATTTTTTTAATAAAATTAGTACAAAGTAAATAACTTAGGTGTCTAATGAGCGTATATACGTTCCAAATTTAAAAAAAATACTCCCTCTACTGCCTCTTCTATATCTACCAACACCATTGCTGTAAGACTAACTTTCAGCATTCAAACTTGTCTCCAGTGTTATCTACATTTCCATTCCCAATATTTTATTTCCCCTTTTTCCCAAAGGCAAAATATTTTTCACAAACATTTGCCTCGTGCTGCGGTGAAGGATTTGCTTTAAAATTAACTGGTTTTCTCGATATTTTTCGTTTTAGAATATATTTCTTGTTTATTACATTATGCTATATTGTAGCAAAAGGGATATTTTGTTAAAAGAAAGAGATGCTTGCGACGGAATTAAACAAAAAAATTAAATTCCTCCTAATAAAAATCAACGTCAAAATAAATAGGAAAAATATTTTTATTCATTTCTTTCACACATATTATAAGGATAAAATAGTGGCTGTATGATTAAGGCCGATTGATATTTTTTGGGATGACACCATATGTAAGGAAATTGCTTTATTTAGTATAAACTACTCCTTTTAAATACATAAAATGATATAACAATTATGTATAAGATGTTGCCAGTGATTTATAAAAAATATAATACATTCCTATGTTATGTACTTTTTCAAAACCTAATATAACTAAAAAATATTGCTTTACCATGTCCAGTCCAATTCTGGCTCCGTTATAAAAAAATTTCTCTCTCTAAAAATTACTAAGTAATTATATTAAATAACTAAAAGATATAAACAAAGTTTATTATAAAAATTTTTTAACTGCCTTGAGGCCTAAAATAACAGCTTTCAGTGATGACGAGGAGGGTTTTTTCTATTCTAAAAATATTAGAAATGGGTGCAATTGGTGCCTAAAACTTTATCAATCAATTACACGCCTACAAAAAAAAGTTATGTCTACTGACCTAAACCCCCATGTCTTTATGCTTTTACATTACCTGTTAATCCAAGTTGTTTAAATTAAAATATCAGTTACCTCAACCAGTTTTCTTCAACCGAATTTCCAAGTTTGTCCGATTTTCTCAGTGTAGTAATGTAATATTCGCAATATTTCAGATTTTCAGAATATTTAGCAAAGCTCAAGACTTATACAAAAAAACCTTGTAAAGGTGACAAATATGATTTTTTTTGTTTTGGTTCTTATAATAAACAATACACACAATTTGAAAAAAAGAAAGTAATTTGTAGTAATTACTGTCACTATCAGATTTGGTTAAATATAGAAGGTTTAACCATCAAAATGTTGGTTGTTCGGTTTTAGAAAACTTGCAGTTATTACCATTATTAATTCTTTGGTGACAACTAATTACTGCAACAATCAGATTTGGACAAATATTGAAGGTTTAACCATCAAAATTTTGGTAGTTCGGTTTAAGAAAACTTGCAGTTATTAACTTACTGAATTTCTGGGTAAAAACTAATTGCTGCAACTATCAGATTTGATTAAATATAGAAGGTTTAACCATCAAAATGTTGGTTGTTCGGTTTGAGAAAACTTGCAGTTATTAACTTACTGAATTCCTGGGTAAAAACTAATTGCTGCAACTATCAGATTTGATTAAATATAGAAGGTTTAACCATCAAAATGTTGGTAGTTCGGTTTGAGAAAACTTGCAGTTATTAACTTACTGAATTCCTGGGTAAAAACTAATTGCTGCAACTATCAGATTTGATTAAATATAGAAGGTTTAACCATCAAAATGTTGGTTGTTAGGTTTAAGAAAACTTGCAGTTATTAACTTAATGAATTCTTTGGTAACAACTAGTTACTGCAACCATTAAATTTGGTTAAATATTGACCTTTTTTTCATATTAATAGTTGCCTCAACACATTTTAGGGTTCTGCCAATAGTGCCAACTACGGAGGGACAAAATAAAATGAAATTCAATGTAATATTTGAGATTCTATATACAGGGTGAATCACGTTGATTGGCCTATTAGAAGATCTCAGAAGCGAGTAAACTTTTCTTTCTAAAAATTTGATAGCAAGCATAATTGGCTTTGAGCTTTTAAAACATTATACTTTGGAGTTTTTGTTATTTCCGGTTATACCAAAAGTGAATGCCAACTTTGCTATTTCAAATAGAACACCGTGTATATTTTAGCATTTTTGATTACCTTAATAAAATCTAAATAACTTTTGTTAATAATAATCTATTCCTATCTCTAACCGTTTTTGAGATATGAATTATAAAAGGATTATTTTGTGTAAAAACGCTCCGAGAAGAAAGTTTAGTAACTCTGAAACTAATAAAGGTAAACATTTAAAATTTTGTAAGCTTTCAAGTAATACATAGATCTTTAGTTTAAATTACTTAGGTTTCACGTTTTTTCTACAGGAAGTTCTTAAAATTGTGCCAATGTTTTCATATAAATAAATGTGCATAAGTCAATTTTTCCAAATGGGACCCCCTATTTTTTAGCTTACTAACGTGTAGAGAATTAAATTTCCTATCTAAATGCTTTTTATGTTACAATCCACATTTTTAGTGGTTTTGGAATTATGAGCAATTTAAATAAAAAATCTTAAAATTTCTGTTTGTGTTAATGCGACATTATTTTTGAGAAGAAGGCTTCGACTGGTACTTTCGTTTGATTTTGAATCAGAAATAGCTAAGCAACGAACATAGGCACTTAATAACAAATGGTAACAAAGCTCAAAGTGAAACAAAAAT
Organism: Polydrusus cervinus; assembly: GCA_935413205.1. Classification (NCBI taxonomy): domain Eukaryota; kingdom Metazoa; phylum Arthropoda; class Insecta; order Coleoptera; family Curculionidae; genus Polydrusus; species Polydrusus cervinus. The sequence continues at coordinate 18,240,261 of OW284515.1, forward strand.
CCCAGTCGAAGCCTTCTTTTCAAAAATAATGTCGCATTAACACAAACAAAAATTTTAGGATTTTTAATTAAATTGCTCATAATTCCAAAACCACTAAAAATGTGGATTGTAGCATATTAGGCATTTAGATAGGAAATTTAATTCTCTACACGTTAGTAAGCTAAAAAATAGGGTGTTCCATTTGCAAAAATTGACTTAGACACATTCATTTAAATGGAAACATTGGCACAATTTTAAGAACTCCCTGTGTAAAAAACCTGAAACCTAAGTAATTTAAACTAAAGATCTATGTATTACTTGAAAGCTTACAAAATTTTAAATGTTTACCTTTATTAGTTTCGGAGTTACTCAACTTTCTTCTCGGAGCGTTTATACACAACAAAATCCTTTTATAATTCATATCTCAAAAACGGTTAGAGATAGGAATAGATTATTTTTAACAAAAGTTATTTAGATTTTAATAAGGTAATCAAAAATGCTAAAACATACAGGGTATTCTATTTGAAATAGCAAAGTTGGCATTAACTTCCGTTATAACCGGAAGTAATAAAAACGTCAAAAGATAATGTTTTAAAAGCTCATATATATGCCTGCTATCAAATTTTTAGAAAGATAAGGTTACTTGTTTCCGAGATCTTCTAATAGGCCACTCAACGTGAATCACCCTGTATAATCAGAATATTTATCATAGCCTACTGTAAAAAAGAAATAGAGCTTAAAAATCATACTACCAAAGCCCAAGAGATAAACACATATACAAAAAACCTCTAATATATAAAAAAGTGATAAATAAGTTTTCTTTGTTTTGGTTCGTATAATAAACAATACACATAATTTGAAAAAAGGAAGGTAATTTGACAGGCAACAAACATGCTAGTTTAAGTTGTGTGTGTGGGTGTAGTATAATAACGTGATAGATGTCAGAGATGAAAGCACCGTTCGCAAACAAAAGTAAATGTGTTATTTTTATTTTCGAGAAGATTGGAGAACCTTTTATAGTTTTGACCATCAAAAATAACGATGATACCCTGATTTTGTGTATGTATTTTGGTACGATCTAACGATGTGTACAGTGGTGCAGTTACAAAAAACATTTTTAGATGTTTGGAAACTTTTTGTTTTTACTTGTAAAGCCAAAATATTCTTGTATACCTTTCTTTATCTCACAAATATGTTAATAATAATTTCAATTTTTATATTAGAAACAATCTGCTTGACACATAAAACACAGAGAAAAAACGCTAATTCACCTACTTATCAAATAAGACAAGATTTTAATATAGGTGTATCTATTTCTTCTTTAAGTGTTAAGTAATTTTTAGCTTTTGATTCTAATTTTTTATTACATATTTATTGTCTATATTTTTCAGTTTATATTAAAAAATATTTAAGTCATTTTAAAATTAATAGAACATAACGAAGATTGTTTAAAAATTATTATACTTTAAGAGCTTAATAGCAGTATTCGTCTTAGGTTCTTAAAGTTATGTTTTATTAAATAAAACTTTGGGCGTTATTACTAGAGGTGCACTACAATAATGAAACAACATTCTTTGATTTAATACTACAAGCGCAATAAAAATTAACCCAACTTAAATCAACAGAGAATAGGTTGTGAATTATCCTATATGTAGGGAAAAGATCTTTTTCATTATCGGGGCGAAGAACTAGCTAAGTTAATGTTGGATCATATTGAACACAATGATTTGTATATAAAAATTGTGATTCCAGTCTCGAAAACCAAAATTATCCGAGAATTGTTATAACAGAAGAAAATGTGACAGGTGTCTACTGTTTAAGTATTTTTCGAAATTATGCTAAACTTCGTCCTCTTAATGCAACTCACAGGCGGTTTTTTGTATTCTATGGAAAAGGAAAATGCACCTCCCAGCCTGTCGGAATTAATAGTCTTGGAAGTATACTAAAAAAGATTGCAACAAAACTTGGATTAAATAATTCCGAAGGATACAGTGGACATTGTTTTAGGAGGTCCTCAGCCACCATTTTAGTTGATGGTGGTGCAGATATACAGATGTTAAAGCGTCATGGGGGCTGGAAATCCTCTTCTACGGCAGAAGACTACGTTGAGAATTCTTTAGGAAATAAGAAACAAATAGCAAAGAAGATTATGGGGTCAGACACGGATTTAATGATTGGAAATTCGAACGTAAAGGGCTCCATCACATCCACTTCTGGTATACAAATTTCTAACTATAAAAAGTGTATTATTAATCTTTATAATAAACCTTGTGGAGTGTTATATTTTAATTAATAATTGGTAATTAATTTTATAATTGTTAATAATAAATCATTCTTCTAAAAAATGTGGTTTTATTTAACGGCAAAATTTTAATAAAACCGTTTTTTTTTATTACAGTACTAGTGCTGTAATAGATGTCCTTACAAAACGATTTACAGAACTGTAAAATTCATATTACTAAATGAAAGTAGATAAATGCATTTCTTATAATAACATGGCTACAACAAAAATAAATATAATTTAATACTTATTATTAGATCGACATCCTTTATATCACATCTTTGGTCTTTGACAAATTAAAAATAATGTTGGTTTCAGATTACACCTGATACCAGATGAGAGGCGCTATTTGCAGTCCAAACAAAAGAAAAAGACTTGTAACCCTTATTTCGACGAGACGCTTGTCTTTCAGGTAAAGAAACCTCCATTACGATCTTATAGTTCAATATAAGTTCGCTACTGGTCAGTGGTCTGACTAGATTTTGAGATTATAAACTGTGGTGATATTCATAAAAGAGTGGAAAAATGTCGTGTAAACACTTTGGGATATTTACAGGGGTGATCCATAAAGGGTTAGGAGAGATTTTATATCAATCACAACTTTGGGATAAAAAATTATTAAGAAACATGACTTAAAATTCACTTTTTTAAGTTTTTAACTCTAACGCTATGAGTAATGAAAAAAAAGGTGACTAGAATGAAAAACTATATTCAAATAAGTATAAAATTTACAGATACTTTTAAAGTAATTTATAATATTTTAAAATAGAATGTAGGAGATGTAGGAAAAATTTGTAAAAAATTACAAAACCTGATTTTTATGACCGATGAGTAAGGTTTCATATTTGATAGTACCTAGTTTTTAACTTTGTTTTTCATTATTATAAAATTGAATTTTAAGGCCAGGACTTTGTGTTTTTTTTTACAAAATGTCAGGTCTCTTTTAGTAAAAATGGACGAATTCATCGCATTTGTTTTTCATGTTTAAGAAAAAAACTTCTAACATCGATTTAAAAAAAAAAAAATTTGTAGTGAAAGATACTGCGAAAATCGGCAGTCAATTGCTCTTGCTTTAAAAGTAATAGTTGGAGAGGATAATTAAATGTTTGTTTGAAACGTTGTGATTTAAAAACAAAATTTTGTTCATGCAAGAAACATCATCGTCTTCAGCCTTTAAATCAACATTTTTTTCGTATCATGCCTATTAAAAAGATAATAATGAATACATTTTTTTAATTCGTGTCGTAATTTTCCTTTGGATCATTAGAAATTGACACACAAATATTATGTTTTTTTTTTAAATTGCCTGTTTTACTCTTTTTTCGCATGTAATTTTTTTTTTTTGAGGGTTCTTTTTTTTAATTGTAAAAAATACCATAAATACGAAAGGGTTAATGGCATATCAAAATTTTATCAGAATAAAAACACAACTGGGAGACTATAAGGGCTAAATATTTCGCTGGTCTAAATTGAAAACGTTTTAGTGAGGGTATAATTTTAAATAAAAAAAATTATTTTAATACAATTTGATATTATAAATAATAAAATATCAAAAACAAAATTACAATGGGCTTTTTCACTAAAATCGAATATATCATATTCCAGCCATAGGCGCCACTAGAGAGGGGCTTAGCACCCCCCTGAATCAAGATTAGCCCTTTAAGACTAATTGGTGTCTTGGGAAATGGAAACAACAACCCATAAGAATAGGGCACACAAGAGCTGCGAATCTAATCAACGATGAGCTCTTAGAGATGCAAACAGATCACATTAAATAGGTCTATAACTTCACCAGACCATTCAGGTGCGACTCCGAAATATGGTCAAAAGGAACACCACCGTCATTAGATAAGGGCCTGGTTTGGTACACTGATGGATCAAAAACGGCCGACGGAGTAGGCGCAGGTATGTTTGGGGAAAGACCCAGAATGGAAATCAGCATTTCCCTGGGAAACTACGCCACAGTATACCAAGCAGAAATACGTGCTATACGAGCATGTGTACAGAAAAATATAGAAAAGGGCTACCACGACCAAAAGATATACATTCTCTCAAACAGCCAAGCTGCCCTCAAGGCCCTGAACTCCAATCGACTCAAATCAAGGATCACACTGGAGTGCCTAAACGACCTGAAAGACCTGGCCGCAAGGAACAACAAGGTAGAACTATTATGGGTTCCTGGCTACTCGGGGATGGCAGGCAACGAAAAGGCTGATGAACTGGCTAAAGCCGGATCATCTCAAAAACTCACTATAACCGCCCCCGGCATATCAAAACAGGCAACCAGAGCAACATCAGACAGGTGGGCATAACAACAACACCTATCCCGATGAAACAGGATACCTGGTCATACCCTAGCCAGTACCACAATTGGGAGACCCTCCAAAAAGTTATCAACTGGAATGATGCCTCTAACGCGCACCCACCTAAAACAAGTGGTCGGCCTACTAACAGGCCACTGCTTAAGAAAACACCTACACCGAGTAGGAATTTACAATAGTCCCATTGAATGCAGGCTTTGCGGCGATGAGGATGAAACCGCCTCACATATATGTAACTGCGAAGCACTGACCCGAGGAAGACTTAAAATCTTCGGACATATCCAATGTGGGGATAACCTCCCACATGACAAACTTGGTAAGAATTTGCTGGACCTTATAAAAGGAACAAACTTTTCTAGCAAGATAGGGGAGCACAATAAGCCACTAGGCTGCAGTGCAAGAAGCTTGGGTCGAACGCCCGACCCCTGCCTTAAACCAACCAACCAAAATAGACAAAACCAATAATTTAGAATCAGGATACCACACTCAAGCCTTCAATCAGGTAGAAGTACATCAAGTTGTTTCAAGCGTTTTTATTGGAGAGGTTATTTTGTTTCATTATTTTCTCAGTAAATAATTGAAGAATTTATAACCTGAGACCTTAGAAAATTGTATTTTTTCATGCTCTATACGATAGAGTCAAAATAAAAATTAGGTGGAAAAGCCCATTCCTTTTCCGTTAAACTCGTTTGGATCGATACATTAATTTAATTTTATTTTAAGGTGTCTCAAAAAGATATGGTAGATCATATCTTAAAGCTCACAGTCATTGATGGTGGACGAGCCAAGCGTCATTCAGAAATTGGACACGTGACATATCCGCTAAAAGAACTGGAAATTGGTGATGGTTCGGAACAGCAACTTTTCAAAATGGATCTGGAAAAGGTATTGACAAAAAATTTAGTTAGTTTTTAGGGTTACATAATACATTTTTTTACAACCATACGAAAAATTAGTTTTCAAGCTTTTAACAGAGAGCGTTTTCTGAAGCATAACGCGAAAATTATACGAAAAATCCTTTTAAACTAAATTTTCTTTATTAAAATTACTTTTCTAAAACCGTCTTTTTACTTTAGGTAAAAGCTTAAAAATATTTTTAAAAGCCTTTTAGGTTGTCGGATGTCTACACTCTAAAAAAAGAGTGGCAGTTTTAAGGAATTTGTTTTAATCGCTTTGTACTTTAGTGAAGTGAAGGAATCGTAAAGGTATTGGTGGTTATGCTGCAGGTCTGAAAGCATTTTACCTTCTCCCGTTTTCGAGGATTCGAGGATGGAGAACACGAAAAAAATGGTAACAATCCCAACTATCGAAAATCAAAAAATGCTTTGGCAATATTTGTAGATTGCATCATGCATTAACAAAAACAATATTTCCTTGAAAATTTTTTTTCAATTTTCGATATTTACACATTAGTTGTGATAACTAATTTTAAAAGCGGGAGTACCATATAAATTTAGTTATCCGTATATAAAATTTCGTTGTGACAAGTAAATTTTGTAGGTTGGGTTGGTTAATGTTATTAATTTGTTCAACAGTTCAATAACGACAATTTTTTTTGGTTGTACAGACTAATTTTTGGGTTGAGTCCGATTTTACGATAATAAATAGTTGTTAGAACCAAATATTAGTAATCCATACCATGTTACTTTTACTTACTTATTATTACTTAGAAAGAAAGTTTTAGCGGCAGGCGGACACAGGGACGCCAAAGGTAATGGGTTCCCTGAGGCACAAGACAATAATAAGCTGTTTCATCCTTGTTAGAAAATCATCAGAAAGCCAAAACCCGATGTTGTTGTTGCTTCTTGGCCACCGTACTTGGTTTATTTAGTTCTATGATTTCATGTTTAATGGCTATCTTTTACATTGAAATCGTGTTCCGTCAGCGTCTTGTTAAACGGATTCTTAAAGGACTCGACGTCAATAAAGCTTCTGGTCCAGACGAAATTCCTATCATTGTTCTTAAGACATGCGCCGATGAACTTACACCAGTATTTTGTAGACTTTTCAACTTATCCTACAAAAAAGGAATATTTCCATCCTGCTGAAAGTCGGCGCGTGTCCAGCCTATTCCAAAGAAAGGTAAAAAGACCCTGCCAAGCAACTACCGACCCGTCGCATTGCTTTCAGTAATTTCAAAAGTAATGGAGAAAGCTATTAACCAACAACTCCTAAAGTATCTGGAAGGGCTTAACATTATCAGCGACCATCAATACGGTTTTCGTAAGTCCAGATCAACAGGTGACCTTCTGGCATATGTCATTCATCTTTGGAGCAACACCATCGAACATCATGGAGAAACCCGGGCTGTTGCACTGAACATCTCTAGGGCTTTTGATCGTGTTTGGCACGATGGGCTTCTAAGTAAATTGCGATCCTACGGTATGCCTAATGGATTTTGTTTATGGTTAACCAGCTTTCTTAAGAACCGTTCTCTGCAAGTGGCGATTGACGGGTTTCTCTCAGACACCTTCACCATCAATGCCGGTGTTCCTCAAGGGTCCTTATTGTCGCCTACCCTCTTTTTACTGTATATTAACGACCTTCTAGTAAAAACCAAAAATCCAATTTATAGCTTTGCTGATGACAGCACACTTGTCTCATCTTTTACCTTGACTCCCCAAACATCCGCTGCCGACGCACATCTTCGCAGGCAGCATGAAGTTTTGCGCCTCAACAATGACCTGGAAGAAATTTTGGCTTGGGGTGACAGTAACCAAGTCGAATTTAATGCTAAGAAAACCCAGGCAGCAGTCTTCTCCAAAAAGGTTAACATTGCAGAACCGGATATAGTCATGGCAGGACACGCAATTCCCCTGGCACCGTCTATTAATTTGCTAGGGGTCAATCTGGGAGGTAATATGTCTTGGCATGATCACGTTGCCGTAATTGCCAAGACAGCTGCACAGAAACTTGGTGTACTTTTCCGCACCAAAAGGTTGTACACACCTCATCAACTTTTGACACTCTACAAAGCCCAGATTCGACCATCATTAGAATATTGCTCTCATGTCTGGAGCTCTGCACCCAAGCACACCCTTCGGCTACAGGATTCCATTCAAAGGAGAGCCGTTCGTCTGATCGGCGACCCCGAGCTGACCAAGACCCTCGATAGCCTGGAGCATCGAAGACAGGTTGGTGATTTGGCTCTCTTTTACAGATATTTCCATGGCAGGTGTTCGACTGACATTGCCCACTTGATTCCACCTAGAGCAATGTAAAACAGAAATACACGGCGAACCACTGCCGCTCATCCATATGTTGTTCAGCTTAGTACTCCTCGAACTTCATTGTTCAAGAATTCTTTCATCTGGAGAACGTCATCTTTGTGGAATGATCTTCCTGAAGTCGTGTTTCCCAATGAATACAATCTTCAACGTTTCAAAACCAACGTTAATCGCTTTTTTCGCACTCGCACCGCTCCCAGAGCGCCTTAAAGGATTTTTCCTACAGTGCAGGTGTTTTATCATAAAAAAATAAAAATAAAAAAAAATTGAGTTAATTCCTACGGATGGCGTTACTCGGTTTTCATCACATTTTTATTCTTAAAAATGTCTTGAAAGAATATTCTCGTTGTCCTGGGAGTTACTTACGGGGTTTGGCTTTCTGATGAGTCCTAACAAGGACGAAACAGCCTGTCATTGTCTACCTATGCCCTGTGCCCCAGGGAACCCATTACCTTTAGCATCCCTGTGTACTGCTAGATGCACTACTTTGTCCGCCTGCCGCTAAAAACTGTCTTTCTATTTACTTATACACGGACACTAAACTCTCTACATTATTTATAATAATGACTATACTCGTTGGAAATACTTAGTATCCTTTCGTACTCGTACCAATACTTTTTGTTTCGATTGGCTACTAAACTGATACGAAAATAAAGTTTGAAAACGACATAAAACCGACGACCTCAGACCTCCTACATACCACATACCATACCACAGCGATTCTAATAACGCAATTTATTGTCAAAGGATTAGGGACGAGAATTTCCACAAAGTCATAAATCTAAGAAAACCTTATTATAAAGCCCCAAAGGACCGTAGACGGATCTAAAGAACTTTCGTTTGCCTTAAATACGTTCTTTTCTCTTTAATGAATGTTGTTTTAAAAGAACTACTTAAAATAAAGTTAAGTCGATTTCTTTTATAGTTAAAACAATTTTTAGGGTAACTAAAAATGAAACTCTAAAGCTGGGTCGCACTAAGCTTCTTAACGATAATAATTTACTAATCAGACAACTTTGATTGGGACATTAATTACAGTGGTAGAAATGATATAGGTACTCACAGTCAAAGTGATTGGTTAATAAAGCAAGAATTATGGTAACCGCAAATGTCAGAAAATCACTTCTCTCAATGTCATCGATATCACAATAAAAATTTTCTGATTATATAGGTTATAATTGTAAAATATCTTGGTGCAGTCCAATATTTGTATTTATCTTAAACACGTGATTATCATGCTACAAAAATTAGGTCTCGGTATTTTACAAATATTCATCAATATTTAATGCAGTCCCAAACTTTAATGTTTATCTTGAAGAAATAGTCCATACTTAAAGTGGAGTGGAAATTCAGAAGGAAAGAAATAAGAACACAAAGTCTTCCTCCACTATTATATTAAACTGAAGAATCTCGTATGTTCAGAGAAACTTTTTATCTCTACATGTTTCGAATGCAGAAGCATTCATCTTCAGGAGAATGAATGAAAAAAGAAGAAACTAATAGATATCACCTTAACGGAGCATCAAAATAGTAAGTTCAGTAAATAGAGAGAAAACTAATACACACGTGGTATTGTAACAATAAAAATATATGGGATTCAGGCTCATGGCACTGTAAAAGTTTATAATATGCAGAATAAAAAATATAACATCTCTGTCTGAGAAGAATGGTTGGAAAAATGTGGAAAAGAAAAAGTTAATAATTAATCGAGAAATTGAAGGTTGGTCATATTATGACCAACCTTCCATTCTCAGACAGAGATGTTATATTTTTTATTCTGCATATTATAAACTTTTACAGTGCCATGAGCCTGAATCCCATATATTTTTATTGTTACAATACCACGTGTGTATTAGTTTTCTCACAGTTCTATTTACTGAACTTACTATTTTGATGCTCCGTTAAGGTGATATCTATTAGTTTCTTCTTTTTTCATTCATTCTCCTGAAGATGAATGCTTCTGCATTCGAAACATGTAGAGATAAAAAGTTTCTCTGAACATACGAGATTCTTTAATTTAATATAATAGTGGAGGAAGACTTTGTGTTCTTATTTCTTTCCTTTTTAATGTTTATGTAATTCGTATGAAAATTCATCAAATTTATACCCAACCACGGCAGTGGCTCAAAGGTGAGGTATTCGTATTAAACCGTGGCGGTCCGGGTTCGATCCCCGGAGTGGGCATACGCATAATTAAAAAAGTATGTTTGAAATTTAGTAGGTTTAAGAATGCAGGGGAGAGCGTAAAATGTATCATCTACCAACCCACCCCATTTACGCCGGTAACCAGGCCAGATGAGATCGGACATCTCGTGGGGTGTGGAAGAAGGTACACACTCCCCAATCGGTAGGTCAGGCAATAGCAAGAAACCAAGGGTTGATAGCCCTTGGGGGTGTCGCATGACTGAAGAACGTCGTTCGGAACCCACGTTAAGCTGTAGGTCCCCTCGAGAATGGCCCTGGCAGCGAGCGACAGGAAAAAATTACACAACAAAAAAAACAAAAACAAAATTTTTACCTGTTTTGCGTTTGTTGTAAATATTTTCTGAAATTAAAACCTGCAAATGATAGTGAAGTTTAAAAATCTCTTTAAATTTTCATATAAACTTTTTTAAAAAGGTTTAAAATAAACAAATTTTGTTTTGCTTTGTATTTACATTAACATAAAAATGCCGAGTAAAGAAATTGCAAACAATACGACCTAACATTTAAATAATTTAATATTTTTTTTTGTTATGCATACCGTACGTTGGTAACAACTTTAGGGGCAATGAAAATATTTTCGAAGAAGTTTGTGAGTTTTTGTTTTTTAATGTGCCCTCTTTACCCAAAATTATGACGTCTTCCTAACGTTGTTACTTTAAATATGATACTATGATTATTTTCGGATTTTCCTGAAGTTTGAAAAAAAAATCCATATAGAATGTGATTAATATTTTTAAAAAATTCCTATCGCGAAAGCTAGAACTTATATTAATGTACAAAAGCAGTATTAAATATTTTAAAACTAATTTTACAGCTAGTTCACTTATGGTTAGGCCTCATTATTCTTGAGAAAGCAGGCAACTAAGAATACATTTCATCATAGCAATACTTCAAATTGCCTATGGTTCAGAAAACGACATTGTTTATTTTCGTTAATATGTTGTAGTGTCATTTAGTCCCTGAATTTTTCAACGAAATTAATTTTTCTTTATAATCTTCCTCACAAGTTATAATATATACTTAATTTAAGTAAGTTTTAAACAAAAATTTAGTATAAGGCTCGTAAGTTGAGTTGTAGAAAAAATTTACTGCACAATTCGAACGTTCATAGGTGTCAAATGGGTCACTTGCCCCACTAGCTCACAGAATTATAATATTTTTTGACATACATTACGAGCCCCATTATCTACTAAAAGTTATTGTTTATTGGTACTTCTCCTTCCTCTAGTTTAGTGTATAATATGGTGCCCATGAGTATTGACCTATGGACTGGACACCCTTGTGGATTGTCCATATCGCGCTGGGAAGTCAATATACTTCTATAACAAGAGTTAAACTATTATTTTGATATCAGATTCGGTTCAGCTTTAAAAAATAGATAGAATTATCTTAGTTACGTTTATCTAAAAATGTTGTTATTTGTCAATACAGGAACCACAAGAAATCAGATCGGACCTAGGGGAGCTCTTGGTGTCCCTTCTATACAACGAGAATCTCAGCAGACTAACAGCTACAGTAATAGAAGCTAGAAGACTAAAGGTAATTTTTTAAAATATTTTTTTGCCCTCCAAAATAAAAATAAAATAATTTACTTTGTTAAATTAAAAAGTATATGAAAAAAATATTATTTTTACGTCTTTTCTTTTCAGAATAATTTAATTTAAAACTAAATCTACGTCTCAAAGGAAGGTGCTTTAAACACCATTAACCTTTCAATGGAAACATTTCTTTTAAAATAAATAATAATACAAATTTTTCTAACGATTTAATGAAGCGACATTCATAGTGATTTAGTTATACTAAGTGATAACTATTTAATTAACCACTATTGGTGACTTCTAATAGTAGTTTGTGCAACAAGAGTGGATATGATGTCTATATCGCACGAGGAAGTAAATTGAGCACGACGCCGTAGGTGGAGTGCTCAAACTACCAAGCGCAATATGGACAATCCACTCGAGTTGTACAGTATATTTTTTCAACGACTTATCTTCCGAACTTCATGCTAAGAATTTTTAAAAATTATTTAAATTAGGCATCATAATTTGTCTTTTAAGTTGGCCATGAAGTTGTGAGAACGATAATAAAAAACAATTGAACAAAACTTCATTTTGATGGCAAACCGATGGACCAAATTACACTGTAACATATTAATCGATTTGGGTAAGTTCTTATATTTATACAAACTCACTTTTAAATATATCTATCTTTCTCACATTTGGCTTTTTGCAGAATAACAGACAAAAAGCGATATAATATGTATTAATACGAACAATTTATTTTCCTAAAATAGGTATTTTGATTATTTTATATTCGTAGCCTTCGTCAAATATCACGGAGGCTTTGATTTCTTTTACTGAGTTGCACAGAAGAAAAAAAGGGTTGTCGGGTTTATTTCTGTTTGCGTAAGAATTATAACTCCGAATGTACAACAAAACAGCTGTTCGTTTTAAACAATTAAAAATGGATATTGTGCATTAATATGAATTTTCAACGTTCGCTATGGTCAAATTTTTCAAAATAATCGCCAATGTGCAAAATATCAACACTGTTAACGTGAAAAGAGAAGTGGCAAGTAGAAATAACATAACCCTAAAAACTTTAGTAAAAAATGGATTTTTTTTCTGGAAATCTTATAATTTCGTCTGTTTTATCGGGTTAACTTTATGTTTTTTTAAGGAAGAATTACCAGTTAATTTTCTATATTTGTTGCGTATAATAAAAGTTTTAAGATTAATTGGGATTGGATCTCCGTTCAAAATATATCAGAAAATATCCCCGTGCACAAACATTTATAATAATATATTATTTATATGGAAAAAAATAACCAAGGTTAGTAAGGAAACGTTCATTTGATAGGTATATAGTACCTTTTATGCCAAGCTTGTAGTAATTGTCTAGAAATGAGTGGAAATAAAGATATTTTTGAAATAAGAAAGTGCGCCTGTGCGCAAATCTTTAGTTCGGTCAGAAAAAAACAATAATTTGGTAGAAATATATTTTGTTATTATACCTTCTATTTTCGCACCATTTCGTGTACTCTTTAGGAAAATATTGTGTATACATAGACTCTGGGATAAATGTTTTGATTTAAATTTAAAAAGAACAAATTTCGTCTGACAGATTTGCATATTCTTGAAGCATATTGGTAACCTAACTTCTCTCAACTGTCAGAAAACGAATTTACAACATGTAAATTTGGTTTCTCTGTAATTGACTAGTGTGATTGGTCAGTTTTATTACCTATCTAGGATGGATGTGATATATTCCCGCACAGTTAACTGGAATAGCCTACTTTGCTCGCCACTTAGGTGTAAACATTCATTTCATAGAAAAATTTAGTGATTTTTATAATTGTTCCTGATGGTTTAAAGGAGGAAAGATTTTTCGACAAATAATAGCTATAGAAATTGATGGTGGCCATATTTTAATTTTGGAACAAAAATGTCAAAAAACTTAATGCGAGTCATATTAGTGTAAGTAAAAAAATACCATTGAATCACAAATATCATATTAGACCAAACAAGTAAGCATGTGTTAAATTATTAGTTTTAATTATTTATTGCTGAATGCAATTAAAACCTGCAGCTTGTTAAACGAAAACCAATTTACCAGGAAAAAAATGTGAGTTTAAAAAATCCGTGTCCGTCAAACTTATAGCTAATTTTTGACACAGCTTGATGTTCGTATTATCACAGACACTGTGGCTATTCACATAAAAATTACAAGATGCTTTTGAAATCAACTTTCACCTAGAGCGGACTCCTGTCGCGTCGGCGTCGATTAGGTCATTCGTTCTCCACGTCTCCGTACCAACACTCACTGGAATAGCAAGCAATATGATATCAATAAAATGGTTAACAAGTAATACATTTTTTTAAATTTAGTTTCAAATTTTATATGCAATTACTTTTGACAAATTAGGAATGTAAATCATTGTTAATCGTACTTTCTCCGATTATTAATTTTGCTCGGTGCAATTTTTAAAATATTTTTCTTCCATGGCTACAAATATGCAAACTCATGTTTTTATTTTGATCGCTGTTGATCCTTTCGCTTTCTTAAGGCAGGCCATTGCACTCATGCTTCCATTAACACAGAAACACAAAATAATACACCGATCTAACGAGTTAGTATGTAAAGAATAATTTATGTTGCATTTATTATTCCTTTTTAAGAACATTTTAAAATACAGGATTTAAGTAGAGTGAAGTGAAAATATAAAGTTTTGTTTCTTTAATTTTTGGGATCAGAATGAAAAGCGAAGAAAGTTTAAAAGTATATCTGAAAGCAACGGTATGAAAACATTTTTGCCTAATTCAACGTTAGAGGTGCCCTAGGAACTTTTTTAAATCAAAACTTAGCAACAATCGATTTTTTTTACTTCAAATCCAATTCCTTTGGTTTTGTCCAAAATGGTGGTAGAATATTTCATAAATATCCGACAAAGGGTACAGACCATTTATAAGATTATATTATATTATCATTTTTTCATTACTTTAACACTTCAACACTTACAAAAATCGATCTTTGGCTAACTTCTTAATTCAGTATAAATAATAAATCCCAGTCAAAGTCCTGGTCTCAAAAATGCTTTTATATATAAGTATAACGGTTACATGTTTCGCCCACAGTCCAGTCCTTACCTGTATTAACGAAGTTTTTAATTTTGAGCCCTATTTTATTTTCAATAACATAAACAAATGATTCGCTTTTATATCCCTAACCTCTTGTTCTCCCGCCTTTTACGGTGACATTTGACATTTCTCTCTTTAGTTTTATTTTTCTTGGCACTAACAGACAAGGTTGGGCACTTACTTCGTGGGCTACTTTTGACCAATCTATGGAAGGTTGTTACTCCCCACTCAGTATAATTTATTTATATTTTATTTACAGTTGGGTGAGGTGTTTATATATTTTTAGTTTTTAAATGTTTCTTTGTTTGTGTAATTAGGTAAGATACTTTTATGTTTTTTTATATGCACATTTTGCAAACACAACAACGTTTGTAGGTCTAATGATGCTCATTTGTGAGCGAAACATGTAACCGTTATACTTATATATAAAAGAATTTAGGAGACCGGGACTTTGTGGGATTTATTATTTATATTTAAATCAGGTCTCTTGGAAAAAATGGACAACTTTTTCGAATTCTTAATTCAGTAGATGAGCATATTTTAGCAACGGTTTCGTTTTAAAATTCAGAGAAAAAATTCACCCCTATATACAGTATACGGGGCTGGTAGCACTTTATACGTCCTCTTGGTAGAACTATTTGTATTTACATATTAATATATAATACAGTCAGTCGTTATTTACTGTTAGAAAAAATATATTGGATTTAGAGGAAAACTATTTGAATTAATTAAAAATTATCCAAAGGATAGATCAACTTATGTTCAAATTGATAAAGAAAAAAGCAATAGTATTTAAGAATGATGTTCATCAAGGAATAATTTTAGAACCAATATTTTTAATATTCACATAAATGATTCATTAAATATAAATGGCGGTGAGAAATCCATAGTTTTGCAGATGATACTGCAACTTTTTATACCGACACAAATTGGGACAAAAATTTAAATTTATAAAAAGCTGGTTTGATAACAATTTATTAACAAATAATTTAGAAAAAAACAAATAATCTTCCTTTTATTTTAAGCCCAAATGAAATACCACACAATGTGAATAGTATTAAAATAAATAGTGACATTCAAATTATGAAAGTTAATTAAGTTAAATATTTAGGAATAATCTCTGACAGTAAATAAATTGGAATTTTCGCGTGGAATATTTGATTAAAAAAATAAAAAGTTTACTACCAATTTTTAAAAACATTTTAAATGTAAAATATAATGGAAATATTACATAATGGTTTATTTAAAACTCATTTAAATTACGGAATTTTAGGTTGAGGGAGAATAAATAGAGCTTTAGTTAAAAAAATTACAAATATTACAAAAACCGTTTCTAGAAATCATATTTAATAAGGATTATCTTTATCCTTATATTTAGACACAAAAAAAATTAACGTTAGACAACCTTACACTTATAACATATATATTTTATTTATTTAAAAATAAAAATTGTATACCTACATAACACACGTCATAAAAATAAAATAACTACAAAATATAAAATAAATAAGTCCATAGGACACAAATTTAAAAATGTTTCATTAAAAATGGATATTAAAATAGATAATTTAAAAATATTGTTGTAAATAATTTATATAATACATTTTATTTTTCAAAATTTTATTATATCTAACTTTAATAAACTGCGTTTATATATACTTGTTCGTTTTTAATTACCAATTAATTTTTATATAATATTAACAAAGATTAAAGAAATATCTTCATATTTATATACAGGATGCTACAAGTTCGCGTGCGTGCATGGGGATCTTGAAAACAGTAAGAGATACGAAGATGGTTAAATTAAGGCCAAAGTTGCGTATTTTGGGGCTTAATAATTCAGTGAAAGAACATTCTAAATATTTCGAATGCCGAAGAAAGAACGAAATTTTCAGTTTTGATTTTTAATTTTTTGCGCCTTTATTTTTGACTTGGGAAAAAAAACAAGAAACACTTTTTTATAGCCGTTTTCTATGGTCTACAACATTGCCTTTTTAATTTTTAAATGCGACGTTTCGTTCTTTGGATACTACCATCAAGTCAATTTTTTCAGATACGGACCTGGATTTTTTATTACGGTTTTAGGGACTTATAGGCTTTAGAAACCTAATACAATTAATTTATTTTAAATCATTTTTATAGCTTTAAGATTTTTTAGTTAGACGCCTATAAATAAAATACGATACAATTATTATTACAAGGAAAAAGAAATATTATTGTTGATTAGTGATGTATTATTGTGTATTAAATTAACATGTTATTAAATGTTTTCATTTTTCTTTATGATTTAACTATTTTTTTTAAATGTATTATTCAGTAAGAAAAAATTGTTATAGATAGCTATTACTATTATCTGACTTAAAGTTTTGCCCTAGAACCTTTAAATTTGTGTTTCAACTTCACTCTACTGCTATATACCCCTTTTTTATTTATGACTGTGCCTATTTCTGTTTTAAAATATTTTGAGGTCTCAGGACAAAATTGTACGAATTAAAGTAAGTGTTATGATAGATAGAAAAACATTAATAAAAAATATAATTACTTCCCATGCTTTAAAAACTAGCGTTTTATTGACCTGCTGAAATATATATGACGTTGACTGTCTGACTAATTATTAAAATAAATCATAAAAATAAAAAAATTTACGAATACACCATAATACGCTCACACTCGTTACACAAATTTAACGACAATAAATTTGTTTAAATTTTAAATGAATTATAATGACATTTATGTAAAACAAAACAGTTACATGGTTTATGTTTTATCTATTTAAATTAATTATTAAATGGGCATTATTGTAGACAGCCACGGATATGTTCAAAACTAAATGAAATCCTTTTTCTTTGGTAGGATTATTTCATGGTTATTTGAAGTTAAAGTAGTGTTATAAGGGCAGGTTTATATATTTTTGGATTGAATGTAAATGGAAACTAATAAAATGTAAATTACGATACCTATATTTTATTTTATAACGTAATCACCCAAATACTAATAGGCTAGGCAACGAAGTGGATGTAAAGTGCATGAAGGGGGGGAAAACTTTCTACTTTAAGAATGTGGATAGTTAGTCCCCGCCGCCCGTCCGCTTCAGGGGGAGAGGGGGATAAAAACGTCTCTTTTTTTGGTTTTTCGTTAATAACTCGAATATGGCGCGTCGCGTCTTATTGAAAGCTAGAAACTAGTAAAAATGGACGTATGACAAAAAACATTTTTTTAAAGTGACCTTTGAGAGCACTTGAGAGACTGAAATCATAGTTCTCAACATTGAGTAGTGAGTCCATAGTGTAGATGGTTTCTAGGAGCGTTGCTTTACGGAAAAATAACCCAAAAGTATTTTCTTAGACATCTCCTTTATTTTGTTAGCTTTGCACCAATCTTCAAACTTCTGATACTCCAACAACTCATACCGCGCCTTGGATTTTGTCGGAACTAAATTGGGATCGCTTCGTTTGCCGCTGCTTCTATGCGAAAGGTAACATAAAAAACTTGATTAGTATGTACTAGGTGCAGTTTTTTTTAAATGCCCTTTGCTAAATATTTTTATTCATAGATGAAAGTAGATAACATTTTGTATAATATTCTTGTTGTAAATTCATATTACTACACTCGATGTTTACTTAAACTCAGCTGGCGCCTTAACAACTTTTACATCTCGTGTTGTAATATGAATCTTTACAACACTTATATCGTAAATAACTATTACTACATGCATGGTTGTAAATAATAATGGTTGTTTTCTTGGTCGACCTTTAATAGAACATCAAATTTAAAATAGGCAAATTTTACATAGCTTAATATTTTAGTCATTATGTAAGAAAATTATAATCTAAGGTCAAACACATTATCCTAAGTGGTTTAAGAGACACCCTACTGAATAAACGTAAAATGGAATGGATTGATTTTATTCTGATGAAAATATAGGCACCTTTTTACTTATTCTATAATAAATTCATGCAGTGTAGTTGATAAATGATTATTTAAGTTAGAATTTGAAACGTATTTAGAGTCTCCCAGCCATTTGTCACAGTAAAGGTCATTGACCATAGTTAATCAATATCAAATTATCTAATCGTGGATCGAAAGTACTAACACTTAGACAAATATTTTTTTTTCTGGCCTTTCTCCTTCTTTATCTCGTACCTCATCATTCCACCTTAACATAATAGCGGCTAATCCATTGCATAATTCACAACAACGGTTTTTACCAATTTCTTTGGGAATGGGTCAAATCTGAACAATCTCCGGTGCCCAGCATAACGACGACGCGCATTCAGTTCAAGCTCGAAAGTAAAAGTCAACAATACTAACAACGATTATTTAATAATTTAATTTATTAAATAATTCACCTATTTGTAAATTTACGGCAATATTTGTTTAGCTAATTTTTGTGTTTTTAATTATTATCTCTTTAGTTTTTACTAAGTGAAGTGTTCTTAGATCTTCAGGAAAAGTAAATGTACGTGGTTGGTAAGTATAAATACTTCTAAGACGCTTTACAGCCATGCTTTACGTTATTGCATGTAATTTTACTTGCATTTATAATATGTATGACATAAAACATTAAACTAAATAATTATGATCGTAACTGCGATAAAAAAATTGCAGACAATATGAAAATATATGATTCGCCGTGTATATAGCAAGTAAGGTTTTTATAAAAATGTCAATGTCAATGCGAATCCTAAAAAGATGGGGTTAAATCGTCCCATGGTGGTCTACGATGTACGTGAAGACAAAGATAGAATCAGAATCAGGCAATTGCAAAGGGTATTAGGCCCGTATTCAACTTCTGGTAACTTTATTAGCACGATAATTTCCAAAGAAAACCCATTGTTGAGACAATTGTTTCCATAGAAATTATCTGGCTGGTTACCAGAAGATGGATAATACTAGCCTTATTGGGGTAGTCGGGGGAGGCGCGATATTCGGAGTTCGTTACCTAAACAAGTCAAATTCAGAAGAGGTTGATATCGGTTTGTTTATTAATAAAAGTGGTAAAAGTGCGTAAAACTTTATTGTTTTAATAGAGAAAACATTCGGCTATCGCTCAACATCTCAACCTTACCGATCGGAAATGTGTCAAATATTATTTTGCAGAAACCAGATATTTGTCTTTTTCTCCTCATAAACATTCTAGAAAGTCTTGACTCGTCCGTATCATAATTATAAAACTTAAATGTCAAATATTACAGTTAACCTTTTACTTACCTATTTCAAATATTTAGCACATTAATTCAAACACAAATATACATAATTGTAGGGTTCTATGAGAGTAGATGAGAAAAATGTTATTGTTCCCAATAAAGAATATAAAACAATTTTTATTTTGTAGTTGTGTTTCCTATTTACGATTTATTATAAGGAAGGCCGTATTCCTTAGGACAGTTAGAATATAGGATATAAATAGTTTGAGGTTAGAGAACAGTACTTGTACTATAATGTTTTCGCATTAGATGGCTATCTTTTGTATTGAGTTGATTCAGCAGATGGCGATACTAGGTTTTTATAACATTTTTATTCGTAAAAATCTCAGAAAACATATTTTTGTTGTATTCGTTGTAATGGGAATTGCTTACAGGTTATGGCTTTCTGATGAGTCCCAACAGGGCCGAAACAGCCTGTTATTGTCTACTTGTGCCACAGGGAACCCATTACCTTTGCGTTCCTGTGTACTTTAATGCAAAGGATAGATGCACTACTCTGTCCGCTAAGTTTCTTTCTAGTTATCAAAATGTTCATATCTGGTTTTAAAAGTCTTTCTGATCTCAACATTACTATTTATTATTTTACTCGCGTTTTGTGACCACAGTTAAGTTTATCGTTATGGAGTTGAATAATGGTCAATGATAAACCTTAGACGATCAAATTATTTATTTAGTCGACGTATCGACCTATATTAGGTCATCCTCAGGACTATAAATCTAGATTAGATAGAGATTAAAAAGTACATGCTGGGCAAGGAATAATATGTGCCTATTACTGCCTATTTTATTTTAGTAGTTATTGGTAAAGGTAGACATGAACAAGTTTATTTAATATTTTTTAATAATCCTTGGTTTTAATTTTAGAAAAATGAATATTCCAACACCCCTTCCTCGATTAGATCCAACCATGAAAGTAACACAACCCAATGGAATATCTCCCAAAATCAGCCAATTACATGAGCTGTACACGCAACCTCAAAAAATTTCAAAACACCAACAGGATGAATTAAACAAAAAATTAAAACAGTCGAAATATGAAATAGTCAGCCATAGTATGGAAGATAAAAGTAAAGTTCCAAAAAGGTTAATAATAGATACTGTGATAAATAATAACGATAACAATTTAAATAACAATGACAATATGAAAAGCAACGGAAGTACAAACAGAAATAGAACTGGAATAAGTAGTGCAACCAACGTTGTAAACAGCAAGTTTGAAAATTTAAACAGTAAGGGTATTGGCAAACAAATGTTAAATTGCAAAACAATTGATGAAGACCACAATAAACCAAACAAACAATTGAATCAGAATATGAGGGAACTAAATCTGGAAAGTTTTAATTGCAATAATTTAGATAAAATAAATGGCATAGAAAATGGGATGATTGGAGGTTGTAAGGATCATTCGGAATCTATTATAGAGATAGAGGGACATGGGCTAATGTCAAAAAAGAGTGTAAAGGAGTGCGTAAGTGTTGCTAGGAAAGCTTTTAAGACTGGGAGAACTAAAAGTCTGGAGTTTAGAGAAAAGCAATTGAGAGGTAAGTCCTTCAAAACGACTAATGTAACTTTGTGGTCAAGAAAGTTCATGAATTTAATTTTTGGTTATTTAAAAGCTGTGAGTAGCGATGAAGAATAGGTTGCTTCGGGCAAATATGAGTTATTGTCATAATTTCAATGGCTGCAAAAAATTAGGTGCGAAATTTCGACTTTTCTCCAAATTTAAAACACCAATTTTTTTTATAACATAATAATAATAATTTATGCATTTCGTTTTAAGGCCTAGGCAAATTATGTACTCCCAAACGATTCCTCGTATCACGAAAATACGGGAAAGCGTTTTTATTACAATTGAAGTAAGAAATCAAGAAAAAAATTTAAAAATTAGTGGCGTAACATAATTTTCATGAAAAATATGAAAGAATAAATTTGTCTCGACGCCACTGGTTATCTCTGATAGTGCATTATAATTTCAAATTAGTAATTTTTACGTGCTTATTTCATCACCAAATGTGACCTAAAAATCTTTACTCGGTTATTAATTATTTAAATGTTATTACTTTTTTTGAATTTTGGACACCCTGTATTTTCGAAACGAAGCTGTTAAAAAACCTAGGTCATAAACACTTTTGCTCCTAAAATAATAATAGCAATCATATCCCCAAGTTTGTCAAAGAACGTTTGAATCCCCCTGTACTTAGTAGTTTTTAAAATATTTTAAATATTCCAAACTTATTTAATACGCTATATGTACTTATATTACAGGATGTCGAAAACTGTATACATAAAGGTATTTAGTTAAATTAAATTAATGTAAGGTCTCTAAAGTTAAGAAATTTGTCAATATTCTGGTCGCTGTTGTATAAAAAAATGAGTAATAATAATAACTAGGTAGGTACTTATTTTTTAAATTTGTAAATTATTGAAAACATTTTGATAATAAAATATTCTAGTAACACCACCTCCTTGTTAGTGTGATGGTTTCAAATTTTTTAAATGTTGAATAATAAATATCTGTGAACTTTTTAATTCTATTTTCTTATCACATGCATTATGCCAATCAGAAAATTAAAATATAGGAATTATACATAGTGATTCCTAAGTTGATACTCATTTTTTAGCTGCGTATAAAAGGCATTAAAATAAACAACATTTTCAAATACCTTTTTTCAAAAAACCCAAAATAAAGTACTTACATTCATTTATTACACTATGGATCAAATACGGTCCTGCCTAACTTGCCCGCTGAATAACATTAAGAAAACTTCTTGGTTTAGGATGAGCCCGCAAAGAAAAGCGTTCTGCGTATAATCAGCAGCAGCCGCACTTTGACGACACTCACCGTAAATTAGCACCATATTTATTAGTTTATTGTTTTTAAATTTTACCATTTTCACATATCACACACACAGCGTATTGCCCAAGACTACCCGTATGAATAATACTAGTAAGAGATAAGAAAAACAACAAAAACTATAGCGGTCTATGTTTTTATGACCAGGCCCGCACTTAGATTTTTTACTTTTCTATCTCGCCTATTTTTGACTTTTTAAAAAAATTAATTTTAATGCCTTCTATACGCAGCTAAAAAAGAAGTATCAACTTAGGAATCACCCTGTATAAATCTGTAGTAATCCTAATTATTTGGCTAATAACTATAATGATCATTTATGTCACTCTAGGCATTTTTTATTATATAACTATAAAATTAGGGACAAACAATAGTTGATAACATAATTTGTAATTTAATAATATAAGGAAATTAAAATCAGATTTATTTAATGGTTACAACAGGAAATCAGATTATTTCTTATTAAAAACAATTGCTACAGGTTTCATTGTCATTTAAATAACAATTTTATTCTAATTTAAGGAGATTGCGCGAAACTTTCACTATCAGGTAATATTTTTAGCATATTCAAAAACAACTATAACGAAATGGCATACTTACTTAATTATGATGAGTACTACGTGCAACATTTTTAAGTTATTTTATTACGATAAATTTCAAATTAACAAATATTCAACTACCAACATTCAAAAAATATATTGCTTAAAACTAAGTCAATGTTATCATTTAAAAAGGGTTAATTTTCTATAGACTGAAATATATAATTCCCAAAAATGTACAATACAATACAATTTTTGATTATTAAAATAATCTTAATATAATCTTAATCTTATGGTATCTCCCAGTTGCGTTTTCACCGTGGCATTATTTTGATATGCTATTGCTTCATATTTGACGCTTTTGTGTTAATAGGATATTTTTACTTACTAGACTTATGTTAATATTAACTTTTCTGCTTAAAATCACCCAAGGATTCACAACCTTAAGTATCGGCATTCAATTAAAAAACACCCTGTATAGCAACATCCTAGTGTCTTTATTAAACATTTCGACAGCATCATACCTGCACCTCTAATTTTTTTAGTGGTATTTTTAAGATTATATTTTATATAGGATTTCTAGTTTTAGAATTTATTCTCAGATGAAGCAGGGTCAAAGAGAATATATCAAATTATACTAATCGAATTAACCCGATCTCTTTGGTGGTGAACGGTGTTCATATTATTTCCGAGCCCTAGGATTACTTACCTTTATGAGTAGATCAACGTGACCGTCGCACACACGGTAGTTTGCATGCTTTACGGTGACAATTTTTTTGTAAGTAATTTATAGTATTTTATAGAGCAGTGTCACTCTCTTCTGAAGTTTCGGGGATAATACCATAAGTGCATAAAAATTTCCGAAAATTTTGGAAAATTAAATGTTTTTTGATAACTGCATGAGTTTATTTTCATCGTTGTTTCAAACTATAAATTGCCCGAATCCGAAGGAGGAGGCTATTTTTTGAAACATTTTATCTTAGTTTTTTATTTATTAAAAGTAATATTACAATTATTGTTATTTATTATATATTAAGTGGTCTTATTTGAGTCCATATTACAATACAGGTTTTCTTGAGTGCTTGATGTTTTACCACTGGATTTTGGGGTGCTATCTGTTCTCATTTTTTCTACAATGGCTTCATGATGTTCTTGATCCATTTGAAGGTAGCTGGCAATTGATTTGGAACTAGCATGGCCAGTCATTTTTATAAGTTCCTGTTCTGCAATACCGCTTTATGCAAGTTTTGACACGGCTGTAGCCCTAAGTGAGTGAATAGTAATTTTGGTTTTTTTAACGTCCAGTCCCACTGTTTTTGCTTGAGTAGTAGTCCATTTTGCTATTTCATATCGCCCAACAGGATTGTTTTTATACCATCGACTTCCAGTTTTCCAAAATGGATCGACCGTTAAAAATAAACGATCATTTTCAATACCTTCTCGTTTAAATTTCAGCAAGTTAAACAATCTGATTGGACAAAGATCAGGATATTTTTTATTAGCGACTAGCCATTTAGATGGAGCGCACGGTTGGGAGCCACCTTGCGTCGTTTTGCTGAATATGGGATTGCATTCTATTTTACCTGTTGTTTGCCCCCCATTGTCAAGGTTTTGCTGCCTTCTCCCCCTCTCCATGCCAATTCATAGGAGAATATAAAAAACAACTTTTTTTGCAGAATTCAATGATTTTTATATGGGGATATTGCTGCAGAGTTTAGGTTCAGGTACTCTTAGTTGGCTAAGACGGCGTTGAAAAACAATCAAATGCTAAGAAAATCTATGAAGCTGTCACTTACCATTTAAACATATTAAATTGGCAATATTTCGAAAACTAAGAATGTTTAGGATATACAACCTTATACAAACTTACCCTTATGTTTAATGCTAAATAAAAAATAATTATAAAATTTGGGTGTTTCCATTTGAAAATCTGGACTTTATGCAGTTTTTTCATTTTCATTTTTAATCTTATTTTTTAAACACCCTGTATTATTAGTAATTAAAACATTATAAAAAATCTATTAAAGCAGGTCCTTTATAACAAGAAATCCCACTTAAATTAAATGAATAAGGCTTCTTTATAGAAAAAATTGATAATCATTCTAAGGCTTGCAAACGTCATTTTTGACATAAAAATTCAAATATATCAAGAACGGTTAGACATAGGTATAGGACATGGTATACAAAATCTGCCTTGAATCTTGGGTAGAATACAAAAATGTAATAATATATAGGGTGTCCCATTTAAAATAAGTAAGTTGACACTTACTTCCGGTATAACCGGAAGTGCCACCATTATGAAAATATTTTAGCCCGGTCGCCCCTATCAGCATCAGCATACTGTCAAATTTTCCTATGTATAGTTTTCTATATGTAGATCGATTCGGTTCCCGGTGGGACACCCTGTATACTAACTAGAGGTTTTTTTACCTTTTCATGTTTCTGAAATTTTTTCATTAAAATATAGCACATTGAATTCTAGTATCCATTACGTACTTTAAAAATTATTGCATCAATCTAAAATGGAAAGTAAGCAGTAATTCGATCTAATTTATTTTAAAAAGAAAATTGGATTTTCTTCATAAACCATTAGGCGTCTTCGATTAACTTTTAAAATTTGCCCGGGTTTTGTTTCTCGGTGTTTCCTAATATTTCCTCAGGCTTACTTTAACAGCTCCTAATTGCCTTTTTGCCTAATTATAAGTGCTATATTTTCTGAACGGTGGTAAAAGCTTTTGAGGTTCGTTATTTTCTTTGATATCGTTAATCACTTTTTAGTAAATAAAACAAGAAAACGTCGATTAACAAATTCTGAACCCAATAAAAAAATTGATTGATTTATTTTCAATTTAGATGAAATAACAAATAAATTATTAGTTCCTTGTGATTTGGATTAGAATATACAGTTGTCCGCCGATAGGGTTTAAAAAAAAACGGACGAAAAAGTGAAAGATACGAAAAAAAACTAATTCTTTGCTTGTAAAATAAATGAGATTCGCGTTATCAAAAATTTAATTTTCTATACAGGAATCATGAAAATAATACAAAAACTGTATTTTGCATAATAATAAATAAGTATATCTTGTATATCATTTTCTATCAAAAGAACAAAAATGTCAAATATGTTTTAGATTAAATCTAAGACAGTACAAGGCGCCCAGGCTCCTCACACCCTTAAGAAGTTACGCAATAATCATTTATTTTGCTTTTTACAAAAACAATAATAATTGTATTTATTAGGTCTGGGAAACAGTCTTAAAATAGGTATCTATATTAACATAAAATCAATAAGAATTTAAAAAACTTCTCAAATAAATATAACAAAAAAAAGGCCGATCTGGATCATAGAACAAATCGAGCTTTCCGCTCCTCGCCTGCTAGACTAGTAATGTTTGTCGGACCCTTTGATCCGTTCGCCTTCCTTGGTGCGGCTATCTTTTTTAATAATATTTTTAAATTAAAAAGATAAATTTCTTTTAAGGGAGAATTTGTTTAAATGAATTTAAAACGAAAGAAAATCTCGCCCTAAAATATAATAATAATGATATCATATTTTCCCAGAAACTATAAAGAAGCTTTCACCATCATCGTGGTAAGAGCGGATCCACAACTTCGTTTATTCTTTTTTGGGGGGAAGGGGGTAGTTCATTTTTACAACGACCCTTTTTTATCTATTTAATTTTTCCTTGTTTAATCCTTGCAGTGACTGACGCAGACGAAATGTTTTTTGCGGAGTTAACCATGATCCCCCCTGGATCCGTGCTTGAATCGAGGCGTTTAATTGAACAAATACCATCAGCAAGTGTGTAGGTGACCACTTCTTTATAGTTCACACAATAGAATATTATACATAATTTTCAAGCTACTTTAGTTTCTTTTAAGTTTTTCCGTGTGTGGACTGCCTTAATCTTTTTTTACACATTAAAGTTTTAGACATGTCACAAAAGGACAAGACTGGTAACTGAGTTGTCAGATTAAGCGCTACATTTACAATTTGTGCTATTTGAGAAAATTTTAAGATTGACCATAATATACACTAATGATACAATGGAAATTAAAGAAGTAATAGATTTATGTTATAACTTTTAAAGAAATTAAAATGAACATGAAACATTTCCTGAACATTTCTTTCCCCGGAATTTACTCATTATTTTAACAAATACATTACTCTACACTTTTAAAATAAATTAAATTTAATATATATAATATAAAAAAACTATCAGTTGTAAAGGGTGATTTTTTAAGAGTGTCTGAACTTTAAATTTAAATTAAACAACAACCATATTAGATATCTCTAAACTATTTATTTTATGTGAAATAACACTTAATGGCATTAATGTTTGAAAATAACTTCAGTCAAATGTCCGCCGCGGCTTCTTCTAACAAAGCGCATTCTGTCAATCCAATTTCCGACCACTTTTTCAAGCAATTCGGGACTTATGCCTGCAATTGTCCCCGTTATGTTGTGTTCTAATGCGTCAATATTTGCCGGTTTATTGGCATAGACCAATGATTTAACGTAACCCCACAGAAAATAATCTAATGGCGTTAAATCACACGACCTTGGGGGCCAGTTGACAGGTCCATTCCTCGAAATAATTTTCTTACCGAATTCTTCCCTCAATAAATCCAGGGTTGCATTGGCTGTATGACATGTGGCTCCGTCCTGTTGAAACCACATCTCGTCCAAATCAATACCATTCAAATTTGGAATTAAATATTCATTAATCATCGCTCTGTAACGATCCCCATTAACTATCACGCGGTTTCCAGCTTCATTTTTAAAAAAATACGGCCCAATAATGCCACCGGCGTATAATCCACACCATACCGTGCATTTCTCTGGATGCAACGGCAATTGTTGAATCATTTTGGGATTATTTGTACTCCAAATGCGGCAATTCTGTTTATTGACGTAACCGTTTAACCAAAAATGAGCTTCGTCGCTGAACAAAATTTTGCGGTAAAATTGTGGATCAAGTTGCAATTGACTAAGAGACCATTCAGCGAACGTGCGACGCAATCGATGATCTTGCGGCTTAAGTTCTTGGGTAAGCTAAATCTTGTAAGGCACCAGACCAAGATCTTTAGTCAAAATTGTCCACGTAGTCGAATAACAAAGCCCAACTTCTTGTGAACGTCTACGAATTGACAAATTTGGGTCTTCATCAACACTGGCAGCTACAGCGTCAATATTTTCTTGGGAACGCACAGATTTTTGTCTGGTTTTTGGTTTAATATCGAGTAATGTAAATTGCGTTAGAAATTTGTCTATAACTCGGCGAATACCTCGTTCGGTTGGGCGATTATGAGCACCATAGAATTCACGAAGGGCTCGATAAGTTTGGCGCACAGAACACTGGTTTTGATAATAAATTTGGACAATTTGCAAGCGTTGCTCTGGTGTCATTCTTTCCATAATGATTTGCCAGACTATACTGAATAATTCTGACACTACAAGCGCGAAAAGTGACAGTTCATTTCACAGCCTTCTCGGATAAAAGTTCGGACACTCTTAAAAAATCACCCTTTATAAGAAATTTCCGTAGATGTCATATAATTTTGTAGATTATTTATATAGTAATAGTACACAAGTTCTGTAAAAGTACACTTTGTATAGGGTAAATATTGGTTGTAAAATTAATTTATTTTTTAAGAAATCCATGAAAAATAAATGTCGAACCACCTGAAGTGAAACTTTACTATCGGTAGCATGTCACCACCTGCAGACCAGTTTCGAACTCTGTTGTTCTCGTCATTACAGGGTTGGTGTTCATACCATAATTTCATACCAAAAGAAAGTTTCTATATTAAAGCCTAGGGTATCAACGTTCTTGGATTATATATAGCCCTTAGAACCTTCTCTTGTAGTCCCACACCAAAAACATTATTAGTTTAAAATCTATTTTCGTTATAAATAGCTGCAATTTTGCATAACAAATAGGGGAAAAATATTTTTGGCTGGTAAATTTTCATAAAAATTTTAAATTTACGAATCCGTAAAGAAATATTACTTACCCATGGAAATACACCTAATTTATACTGAAGAAAAAATCCGGCGTAAAAAATACAGTAAATATCATTTTTTACAGTGTAAAGTTTCATTTCAAAGTATTCATGAATACAGTTTGACACTCCGTTTTAAGTTTTCACTAAATAAGTTACTACTTGTGTTTTAATTCAATTTATAATATCTTAGAATATTTTTCGTTTATAGGTCTACTGAAATTTCTCGAGAACCACAAAGTAGAAATTGAAGAGACATTATACCAAGACTTAAGAAAACACAGACAGGAAACGAATATATCAGAAATAGAGCTGGTTGCAAATGATTTGAGACATACTCTGATGAAGCTTAAAGAATGGATTGGACCAGAAAAACCATCTAAAAGGTAAAATACAGGGCCTAATAATTAATTTTTTACTTTAAAATATTTAAAAATAGTATGGGTAATTTTTTAAGAAAAGAAATTATTTGAAAACATCGTGTTAAGATTTTAGTTTAACTTTTGGAATCGTTTTGAATAACTTTTTTGTTTAATACCCATACTCTTGATATTATAAACCATCCCTTTTATATTATAATCATACACTTTTTTAAACTTAAAAGTTTACCGTTTTTCTTTCATGCACGTCAGTTTTGATTAAGCGCGTAATGTCGGGAGTTGTTTTTTATGTATAAACACTTACCTTACAATTTATGTCTAACTGATTTCTGCAATTATAATAAAGTTTGCTAAAAAGATTTCACTTGCGTGGCTATTTTTGTAGTAATTTTATTTGCATTTTGCGATGTTTATATAAACTAATAAATATCCCAATTTTTTATGGACAAAAACATTTTAAACTACATAATTTAAAAATTTGTTTAATTTTTGAAACACGACTACACGGGGCAATATCGTGGTTAATATATTCAATAAGTATAGAATATGAAACCCAAGAATAAATAATATTTCTTTAAATTTTATTTACAGTCATTTCTGTTTTAGATTTATAAATATTTTGGATGGAGTTTACATCTATAATGATCCATATGGAGTTGTCTTAATTATAGGAGCTTGGAATTACCCTATTTTGCTAACTTTAGGACCATTAATAGGTATGAAAATAAACTTCAGTTCACCTCGCCATGGGACAGATGTATTTATTTATTTATTTATTTATTTATTTATTTATTTATTTCATACACTGTTTTACAGTTTCCCAGTTACAAAACAGGTAGAAAACAGAATTTAATTAAGTAAAAATTAAAATAAATTATTTAACAATTAACATAAAGATTAGCAATATTTAAATTTATGAAACTAACAATACGGTAGTAATAATAGGCACCCTACAACAAGAAATAATAATTTAAAAAAAGTAATTAATTACATACGTAGTATAAGTACTAGTGATAAAAATGTCTTTTGACAGCGCTTAAGCTACTATTAAAGACATCATAGGCATGGACATTGTCATTGTAACATGTACACATCCTATTGATGGAAGAATATTTGAAGACATTGGTTCGTGAAGGTGGGAAGTAGAAGGTATATAAGTTCGGTGCATTTAGAGAAGGAATTCTAAAGTTCAGTTTGTGCAGCAGCTCTTCACAAATAATATTGTTATTGAGCAGTTTATGTAAAAATAAAAATACTGTCTTCTGCATTAAAGTTGATTCCTTTAACCCGGCAGTCCGATGAGTCCAAATAAGGACGAAACGATTTTGTATGGAGCCCAGGCACTTTAATGCAAAAGGCAGTACACAGTAATGATTTATTTCTACCTTTTTGTAACGTTTATGTCAAATATTATCTACCTATTAGGATACAGGTATACTATCACTGGCTAGAAAAATTATACATATTATATCACAAGACCTTTAACTTTAATCGATTAAACTATCCAACATACTTTGAGCATCATTTTTCTAGGAAAATAGTAATAATAATAATAATAATATCTTTAATGCCAACAAAATTATTAGATATAACAAAGCATCGTCATGGTAATCAGATATCACACAATGTAGATATTTTTACAGTAAAACAAACTTAAGTTGAATGCACAATTATTTAATAAAAACCAGCGACCGTGTAGCTATCTAATCTTTTAATATTACATTTATTATGCATTAAACTATTTGCCAAAAAGTACAATCCAGCAAAAAACATTTGGATAGTTTGATCCATTTAAATTTAAAGGTCAAGTGATATAATACGGCTAGATTATTTCCTGAATAACTTAGATTAAAGCCACCAACAAAGAATTTTATTAATAATAAAATTTGATATTTTCTAACAAGAAACCGATAAGGAGCACAAAAATTTTGCCGCAGTTAAACGGGTCTAGAGATTTAATCACTTATCTAAACAAAATTTCTACAAAAATGGTGGTATCTGATTTTCATAATGTGGCAACTAATCAAAGATAATCAGCAGTTAAAAACATGGTCAAATAATTGAAATAGTGCCTTGTAAATTGGAGAAAATTAGACATTTTGTGACAGTAGCGAATCTAGGGAGGCTATGGGGCTGCAGCACTCACTAGAATAAAGATCTGATAAATAAATTTATAGTTGATTAAAAGAATACCTTTATTTTTCTAGTAAAGCTTGGAGATATCACGACGATACAAATTTTTTCAAACCTCAACACTTTCTATCAGTCAAAATTAAGAAATAAACCAAAATTTCTAGTAGATCGATAAATCACACATGCCATTGATATTATTAAACTGATTGAACCTGTTAACTTGCTATTTATTCGCAGGTCGAAAATCACCTACCTTTTTCAAACGGATGCGTTCGGCTTCGACACAAGAATTGTGTGCCATAAGTAATAGAAGAAACCGAATTTTAGACCCACTAAGTTAAAAAAAAAGACGAAGTTAAACGTTTATTTACCGACGGCACAAAAATAATATTTTTGTTAAACGATATGTCTTCCTTTTAGGTGCTTTAGCAGGTGGTAATACAGTAATTTTAAAACCATCAG
This sequence comes from Polydrusus cervinus, assembly GCA_935413205.1. Lineage (NCBI taxonomy): Eukaryota > Metazoa > Arthropoda > Insecta > Coleoptera > Curculionidae > Polydrusus > Polydrusus cervinus. The sequence goes on from OW284515.1 coordinate 18,272,489, forward strand.
AATTAGCACCAGCTACCAACAAACTTTTATTCGACGTTCTAACCCACTACTTGGATGAAGAATGTTTTCAAGTATACCTTGGGGGAGTCCATGAGACCTCTGAATTGGTCAAAGAAAGATTTGACTACATATTTTTTACTGGGTCCTCAAAAGTAGGACAAATAGTTTATCAAGCAGCTGCTAAGAATTTGACGCCATGCACGCTAGGTAAAAATCATGTTCATATAAAATTGTTTTTAAAATTTAACCTTTTGTAGTTGTAAAATTATAATACGCTTTAGGATTTGTGATGTTAAGTTGATTTTGTTCAGGGATTTAAATGGGTAGGAAATCAAATTCAATAGTCAAATCAATGAACATAGTAGAGTAACCTTCACAAATATAACATTATTGTTTATATTTCCGTCTTGTTTAAAAAAAAACCAGCAAAAAATATAACAAAGGAAGCGATGTTCGCTTACGATTAATTTAAAGAGTCAACGCGAACTACAAGAAAACCCACTCTAAGGGCCTTTTTACATTAGGTGCAATTGCAAGAAAAATGGCCTGGAAGCATGCGCTTCGACGACGTTTTAATCAGCTGATGCACGTTTTCCCATTTAAAACCTGCATCAGCTGTTTAAAACGTCGACAAAGCGCATGCTTTCGGGCAATTTTTTCTTGCAATCGCACCCAATGTAAAAAGTCCTTTAAGGCCTTTTTACATTGGGTGCAATTTCAAGAAAAATGGCCTGGAAGCATGCGCTTCGACGACGTTTTAATCAGCTGATGCACGTTTTCCCATTTAAAACCTGCATCAGCTGTTTAAAACGTCGACAAAGCGCATGCTTTCAGGCAATTTTTTCTTGCAATTGCACTCAATGTAAAAAGGCCTTAATGAACATTATATTGGCCTTTAGAGTCTATTTTTCGCTCCTTATTGGCTTTAGTCAGTTAGAAATTATTCATCATAAAAAATTAAACCAATGGACAGTATCTCCGATCGTTCGAAGTCGACGCGCCTCTACGGCTTCGCTCCGTTCAGGGTGTCCCGAAATTAGGTGACAATATTTTAAGGGGATAAAGTACATCCAAAAATAGGACTAAAATCCTCTATTAATATACCTTCAAAAACGCTTCGTTATGGGGCTAGAGCCCCCCGAATGGAAGCTATGATAAGCGGTTTTTTCACAATATCTCAGAAACTGATTGAAGTATCAAAACAAAATTTGATACATGTTTTACCCATGACAAGACGCAATAAACGGTTTGTTTAGCTTAGGTGTATTTCTTTCAGTGGCGTCCCACTGGGTAGGTAGTGAGGAGAATATTGCCCTAACTTTTTTATTTGTAGGATTTTTTAACGCCAGGTGCAATTTTTAAAAACACTAAATTCTTCTATTAAAAAAAGATACTCTTGCTTCATTTGGGTAGGATTTTCCATTTTTCAGTAAAATCGATTTAATAATTTTCTGTTATTTACAAGCCGTTGAAAAGGCTAAGATGTTTTTTGCATATCTCAGCAAACACTTGATATTAAAACATGAAATTTATTAGAAGTTATACTAGCGACAAGGCATATTTATTAAAGGATGTAACATTAAAATATTTTTCCAGTGGTGTCGCACGGATTGGAGCCTAAAGTAAATATTACTATTTTTTTTTATTTGAGGGGTTTTCCTTTTATACCATTTTCAAATTCTCCGTGCCTCACAAAACATAACACGCAGGTCTAGATTTTGCATCCAACAAAATGGAAATCATTTCGAACATTCGCTTAAGAATTAGTTTCCCGTGTGGTTTTACAATTAAATTTGATTTGCAATTTGTTATTCTTTTTTGTTTTATTTTAAGTCTCTTATACAAATAAAGATTTAAAAAACAAGGTCTAAAAATCTGTTGAAAACCTTATATTCTGTCAAATTACAATAATGGAAGGTTTTATTAACAAAAAATTTAAAAATTTTAAAAAATTACATTAAAAGTATGAAAGCCCCTCAAAAAAAAAAAAATTGTAATATTTACTTTAGGCTCCACCCCGTGCGACGCCACTGGAAAAATGTTTTAATGTTACATCCTTTAATAAATATGCCTTGTCGCTAGTAGAACTTCTAATAAATTTCATGATTTAATATCAAGTGTTTACTGAGATATGCAAAAAAACACCTTAGCTTGTAAAAAACCGAAAATTTTTAAATCGATTTTACTGAAAAATGGTGAATCCTACCGAAATGAAGCAAGAGTATATTTTTTTAATAGAAGACTTTAGTGCTCTTAAAAATTGCACCTGTCGTTAAAAAATACTACAAATAAAAAAGTTAGGGCAATATTCTCCTCACTACCTACCCAGTGGGACGCCACTGGAAGAAATACACCTAAGCTAAACAAACCGTTTATTGCGTCTTGTCCTGGGTAAAACATGTATCAAATTTTGTTTTGATACTTCAATCAGTTTCTGAGATATTGTGAAAAAACCGCTTGGGGGACTCTAGCCCCATAACGAAGCGTTTTTGAAGGTATATTAATAGAGGATTTTAGTCCTATTTTTGGATGTACTTTATCCCCTTAAAATATTGTCACCTAATTTCGGGACACCCTGTATATCATGTTATAAAAGGATAACACAAAATCGTAATGGGGTCTGGCAACCCGAAAATACTTTTTATTCTAATAATTAAGTAGAAAATGTTATTATATCAGAAATCGTCACTTTATTTGATAGAAGTACAAAATATAAAGATTCAAGAATATGTCGATTTATTATTAGACGTCCGTACAGGACCAGATGTCAATCATAAAATGATCTAAGTAAAATCATTCGTTAAGATAAATCACAATAATAATGTAATTGTTTTGTAATAATAATGAGGAAATGAAGGTACTAATAAATACTAATCATGTAAAGGAAAATTTTATACATAAATGGGGTTGATATCATTCAAGACTGTCAGCAATATTGATCGTGTAGGGTTGCAATAGTTCATAAATAAGGTGTATTTTTTGTTGGATTTCTTATACAGAAAGAAATACTTTACCGCGCCATGCAAACTTAAAATAAAAAAAACTTTATTTATTTGACGGTCTCAATGCTCTCTCGCCATGATACAAGCATGCGCGCTTTTGACCATCTTATTATGAAGCAACACTTTATTATGCGCCTTTGTTTTTTGTGAAATGGGTTTAACAAAACTATATTTTCAGAGCTGGGAGGCAAATGTCCACTCTACGTAGACGACTCAGCCGATATGCAAAAGACTGCAAAACGAATCCTTTGGGGAAGAATGCTCAACAGCGGCCAAACTTGCGTAGCACCAGACTATATTTTATGCACCAAAGAAGTCCAAGAAAAATTCTTATTAGAAGCTCAAAAAGTCCTATTAAAATTTTGGGGAGAGGACCCTAGTAAATCGGAGAGCCTGAGTAGAATAGTTAGTGAAAAACACTACAAAAGACTAATAGATTTTATGAAAACAGAAAAAATAGCACTGGGAGGTCAAGTCAATCAACAGGAGCTAGTTATAGGGCCGACGATTTTAACAGATGTTAATCCACATAGTTCTGTTATGGAAGAAGAGATTTTTGGTCCCATCTTGCCAATTATTAACATAAAAGATGTTCAGGAGGCCATAGACTTTATAAACTCGAGAGAGAAGCCATTGGCTTTGTACATTTTTTCTAAACAAAAAAAAGTTCAGAATTTGTTTTTAGGTAAAACGTCAAGTGGCGGGGTTACAATAAATGACACCATTTCTCATATTGGAACGGAAAATCTACCTTTTGGAGGTGTTGGTATGAGTGGACTGGGCTGCTACCATGGAAAATATGGTTTTGATACGTTCACCCATAAGAAAGGAGTTTTGGTGAAAGATTTCGGAAATATTACCGAAATGACACTCAGTGTAAGATATCCGCCATATTCAGAAAAGAAGACCAGTTTTATCAACACCATTTTGAAAAAGAGGAAGGGTTTTCATTTTGAATTTTTAGATAATGTTTTTGTTTTTTGTTTGGGAGTGGGAATAGCATTTCTACTTCAATATTTTCTTCATTTAATTTAATTATATTTATAAATTGCTTTTCTCTAAAGAATAGATTTTATATTTCATTAACGACTGATTATCGGCTGCGTTATTTTTTACACTGTTTCGATGACGATGACTGCTGGCACATACTTCTGTAAAGACAAAAGCTCGAATTTATAGCAATGACCTTGCCCTGATTATCTGACATGTATAAAATCGCTTTGTGGTATTTCTTATATAATGTGATGACTTAAAATAATTAGTATTTTAGTCAGTAAGTTAGAAAGAATTGTATTGTCCTTAATAATCATTCCATGACCAATGTATAATTTTAATGAATACAATAAATAGTTAAAACATATATGATTAGGAATTTATTATTGTTCTTTAATTTACATTTGTTTTTACCTAAAATTTTCCTAAAAACTCAAAGTCAAAAATAATCATCGAAAATCTTTTAGAAACTTAAAAATATCATTTTTTGCCAAACAAACAACAGCACTATCCCCTATGTCAAGCATGTCAAACTCGCCGCTTGCTGCGCATTTAGGGCACAGTAACAATAAAATTTCGACTTGTTAATAGGTATTTACGATAAAAGTGTTGTAAAGATTCATATTACAACACGAGATGTAAAAGTTGTCAAACGAGGCGTCAGCCGAGTTTAATAAAACATCCAGTGTAGTAATATGAATTTGCAAAAAGAATATTATACAAAATTTTATGCACCTGCTATTAAGTTTACTAATCAAGTTTTATATGTTACCTTTCGCATAGTTACTGTTTCGCATGGTTACTGTCGAAACTTTGTCAAACAAATTCAAAAATATAAAAAGCGTTTTTCAAAATTAGCGATTCTGATGGAAGTTTACCCTCTGATATGAAACAGCGACAAAATCCAAGGCGCGGTATGAGTTGGAGTATCAGAAGTTTGAAGATTGGTGCAAAGCTAACAAAATAAAAGAGGTGTCTGAGAAAATACTTTTGGGTTATTTTTCCGTAAAGCAACGGTCCCAGAAACCATCTACACTATGGACTCACTACTCAATGTTGAGAACTATGATTTCAGTCAAGAAAAATCAAGATATAAGCAGATTTTCTCAACTAATCGCATTGTTGAAAAGAAGTTCAGAGGGTTACAAGGCCAAAAAGTCCAAAGTTTTCACAAAGGAAGACGTATGTAAGTTTCTCAGTACTGCAGATGATAAAACATATTTACTTATGAAGGTTGTTATGATAATCGGCATTTTTGGGGCTTGTCGGCGCGAAGAACTAGCTAAGTTAATGTTGGATCATATTGAACACAATGATTTGTATATAAAAATTGTGATTCCATTCTCGAAAACCAAAATTATGCGAGAATTTGTTATAACAGAAGGAAATGTGACAGGTGTCAACTGTTTAAGTATTTTTCGAAAGTATGCTAAACTTCGTCCTCTTAATGCAACTCACAGGCGGTTTTTTGTATTCTATGGAAAAGGAAAATGCACCTCCCAGCCAGCAAAATTAGTTTATGATATTCGGAGAATAAGATACTTTATGTGCTTCGCATGAAGCTTTCCACGCCCAGCACATAAAGTAACTTTTATTCTCCTAATATCATAATGTACTGTTTATATAATGTATTTATGTTAATACTTAATGACCTACATAGGACAACAAATTTGTTGGATACATTTTGGACGAAAGTTTAAATTGAAGAAGCCATGTCGAGTATATTATAAATTCTATATCTCCTTTGGTATGTGTTTTGTAAAGAGCTAGATATTATATTCCTTTAAAATACCTAAAATATATATATTTTTCATTATTATATTCAAAATTACAATACTTATCTTCTGCATGGGGATCTCCTTATTATTTATCAAATTTAAACCCATCACAATAATTGCGAAATAAAGTTATTAAATTACCACATTTAGAGGCGACTGTTAATTCATTTAGACCTAAGGGCTAGTTACACATTTAAAACATTTATAAATTAAAAATTTCTATTTTAGTTTATTTTATTATTTAAAAAAAAATAAAATTAACTATATCACTTCAAAAGAAAAAGACCACAACACCGGACAATCCATAATTTATCAAAATATACAAGTTAAAAATAATTTTGGAAAAAACATGTTTTTAGATATCTAGATTTTTTTGAAAACATTCTTACTGCTCTTTTTTAGGTCAATGGAGAATTTGTTTCTAGTTGCAAGTAAAGAAACGATATTGCATGTTAACTTATTTATTTAGAAATCACAAATTTACATAATATCACAACGAACTTAAACACAATTTAAACGAAAAATTATATAATTTTTATACCTTCATCTACTTTTATCTATGAATAAAAATATTTGGCAAAAGGCATTTTTCAAAATAAAAATGCACCTATAAAAGTGCACCTGCTATTAAGTTTACTAATCAAGTTTTTTAAGCTTCCTTTCGCATAATTACTGTTTAAACTTTGTCAAACAAATTCAAAAATGTAAAAAGCGTTTTTCAAAATGAATGATTCTGATGGAAGTTTACCCTCTGATATAGAAGCAGGAGCAAACGAAGCGATCTCAAGTTTAGTTCCGACAAAATCCAAGGCGCGGTATGAGTTGGAGTATCAGAAGTTTGAAGATTGGTGCAAAGCTAACAAAATAAAGGAGGTGTCTGAGAAAATCCTTTTGGGTTATTTTTTCGTAAAGCAACGCTCCCAGAAACCATCTACACTATAGACTCACTACTCAATGTTGAGAACTATAATTTCAGTCAAGAAAAATCCAGATATAATTGTTAATAATCAATCATTCTTCTAAAAAGTGTCGTTTTATTTAACAGCAAAATTTTAATAAAACCTTTTTTTTTCCATTACAGTACTAGTGCTATATCTATATATCTATTACAGCACTAGTGCTGTAATAGATGCCCTTACAAAACGATTTACAGAACTGTAAAATTCATATTACTAAATGAAAGTAGATAAAATAAATATACAGAGAATAGGGATATTAAAAAATTCTTATTGATAACTTAGGCACATTATAAGTAGTGATAGCACCATTCAAATGTAAAACTTGCTATAATACTTTTAAATGAACTATCAGAAAACTGGCAAGAGATTGCAGTGTGGAAACCAGGGGTAGACACCACTAACCTTCCTCCTAAAGCTACATTGCTGTAGGGAACTAAAGTTAGTGCGTTCTTCCATGAAACCCTTCTAATTTCTTTAGCAAACCAGAAGAACTCCGTTTTATATTGAAACTATGAGCATTATAAATATATTTAATTAAAATTGCGTTGCAGCTTCTTTTCATCTAAAGATCGACCCATTTTATTACCTGGTATTAAAGTTATATTAAAAACAATTTGTTAGAAAACTCTGTACAACAATTTCTTACAATATTAAATTTCGGCATTGTGTATTTAATTAAAATATATAATAAAGAGCACTACCAATAGAAAGTTTTATTGTAAAATATAAGATCTATTTATAATGGAACACGACATTTTACAAAACCCTGCTTTAGAGTTTAAAATGTCATGTAGTACCTAGTCTTTTTTAAACCACCCGATCTGTTTTTAAAACATATTATTATTATTATTGCATTTTTTTAATAGTACTAAGAATTCATCGCTTACTATATATAGCACAATAAATGTTTAAATTCAATTGTTTTTAAGATATGGACATTTAAAAAATTGCATTAATTTCACAAATGGTGCATCTAAGATAAAAACGGGTTTTACAACAATCCTATATGCTCCAATATAATTTCAAAATATCCATCTTAAAGGTCTCTATAATGTTTGTATTGAACGTTTTTAAAATAAGGAGAAAAATGTACTTTACTCTATCGTTGACTCAAGGCCTTTTTACATTAGGTGCAATTTCAAGAAAAATGTAAACTTGCATCAGCTGATTAAAACGTCGTCAAAGCGCATACTTTCCGGCAATTTTTCTTGAAATTGCACCTAATGTAAAAATGCTTTTACTATGTATAATATCCAAATAGTTCATTTTATAATACAACCACTTAGTCCCAGATAATAAACGTTAGGAAACGATATAATAAAAATATGTTATATTTCTTAAAATAAAATCTAGTAAAAGCAAAGAAGGAAATAATATTTCTTATTAGAAAATATCCTAATATTTAATAAAAATGTTCATAAATTTTAATAGAAACTATTATGAAGATTACAAATAATATAATAATTTATATTACCAAAAACAATGCCTGTCACGAAAGTTTATTACTTTAATTAAATAATTTTTTATTACTGTAAACGATATTATACGGGATTATGCCCCTAACAAGCACGTTTTCGGGGGATCAAAGAAGAAGTTTATTGAGGAAAATAAATTAACACATTTATTATATTATAAATGTTGAAAATAAACTTATTCCTATTATTATTATTTTTCTCAATGTTAGTTTTCACAGCTTTTTGTTGGTATTGCTGGTATTATTTACAGTACAGAGAAGAAATTCATCTTAACCTGTACTGTTTAGAAACTTCCGTACTATATGGCATGTTTGGAGGATGACGTTTTTCTGAATTAGTTGGTATAAATAACCTGATAGGCCCAGTTTTTCCAAGTTGGGCTTGAAATTTTTCGTCATAGCTCCCTCCACCGATATTATGATCGGAATTATGTCTATTTTATCTAGCTTCCATATATTTTTAATCTCTATAGCCAAATTCGAGTACTTGGTCTTCTTCTCCGATTCGGTTTTAGAGAGGCTGTGTGTTAGTGGGCAACCTATATCGATTATGAAAGCTTGGTAGTATGGTGGGAGGTTTTCCCTTAGCCCTAGTTTACGGGTTAGATCCTTGTGGATGATCTTTGCCACCTGATTATGTCTCCCCAGGTAAGCGTTGGGGGCCATAGCACCATAACCCGCCGTGATATGTTCTATCGTTTATTTATTATTATTATTATTATTATTATTATTATTATTATTATTATTATTATTATTATTATTATTATTATTATCATTATTATTATTAAATATTAAATACTTTGTATTATAAATTTCCCTCCGCGTATTTATACAGAATTCAGGTTTTTACAATTATTAATAATTTACCAATCAAAGGATGTTAAACTTTATACTACTACTTTAAACCAGGTTGGTCCTGAAAGACTGATATATATTGCTGATTTTTGAACAAAACTTAAAAATAACAAAACTTAGTCTAATAAAGCCGTACAGAAATAACACAAAAAAAATAAAATTTAAATTAAAAATGATCTCCTTTAATACAACCTTGCCATACTCAATGTTGAATGAAAAAAAAAAATAAAATCTTGTTCTCCACAAATTAAATTGATGAATTTATTCGATGAAATTTGTGGAGAAGACGAGTTTTTCTAAACACACTATTGTTATTAGTTTAAAGAAATAACGTTTTATCATAAAATATAAACCATTTTATTAAGGCACTTAAACAAATATCTTTTGTACTAATAATACAATATCACATTCAATTTCCGTCGGAACAATATTTTGGTATTCTGACATCAAATGGTCAAACGTAAGACCATTTATATTTTCTCATAGTGCTTTTAGGTGCTCGGACTTTTGCCTATATTGTTAAATATCTCCATTTAAACTAGATAAGTTTAGTTTCTACTGTATAGAATTGCATCTATTATAAGTAAGCATATTATATTAAACCATCATTTCTCAACATATTTTGTTTTCTATGTTAGATGTCATCATTATCATTTCTATCGAATTAATTTGATTAAAAAAACGTTTTAGAATTTTAGCTGAAACGTTTTAAATCTCACTAAAGAAAAGGACCCCAGATCAATTATAAATAAAATTATGTAAAACACTTTACTACTTTTCATCATAGTACTTTTTAATATAAACCCCACCCACAGTAGCTGCTATCCCAAGACCAAAGACAAAAACATAACTAATCACTCCAAGATTCACGGTCCTACTCAGCGTTGTTAAGGCAAACCTAAGAAATTTGGTGTTTTTCTCTGTATAGGGAGGATATCTCGCCGATTGAGCTTTTTCCGTAATCGGAGAGAAACTTTTTAACAAAACACTCTTTTTATGTACAAAAGTGTCGAAACTTTTTTTCCCGTGATAATTGCCCATTCCACTGTTGCCAACGCCTCCAAATGGCAATGTTTCTACTGAAAGCTGCATTATTGTGTCATTAACACAAACACTTCCACTAGAAGTGTTATGCAAGAACATATTCTTGACTTTGCGATCTTTTGTGAAAATATACAACGCTAGCGGTTTTTCACGCTCGTTTATAAATTTTACAGCTTCTTCGGCATTTTTAACTATGAGAATTGGCAACACTGGTCCAAAGATTTCTTCGTTCATTATGTGGTCCTCTGGTTTTACGTCTACCAGGATGGTGGGGGAGATGTAGAGGTCTTGGGCGTCGACGTTACCGCCTAAGGCAATTTTTTGGTTTTTCATAAGATTTCCTACTCTGAAATTTAAAAAATTTAATTTTAGTTTATGGATATTACTTTTGGCATACTTGAAACATTTTTTTAATTTTTAAAGCACCAGTTATGGGAATATAACTTTTGCATATATGCAGGTAGTACGGGTAAATAATATTTTTTTATGTATGACGAAACAATGGCAAATAAAGGTCAAAACGATGTTGTGAGTATGCTGGATTATTTTATTAAACATTTTGTGCCCGAAACTATAAAAACTTTAATATTCTCAGATAACTGCAGTTCACAAAACAAAAACCAGACCTTGATCTACTACCTGTAGATTTATTGTTGCTTATAATAAGTAAAATTCATACAAAAAACTAGAATATCAATAAGATGTAGTATTCTGGCTAGTGCAATGTTCTACGAGGAATTTGTTTTGCAAGAACCAGAAGTTAATTTAACATTTCCAAACCTCAATCAGCTATTGTACTCTGGAACTCTTCCAATCAAAAAAGCAAAATATTTACAGGTACAGGAACTTGCCAAAAAATATGTTTCACCAGATTGCATGTGGTTTTATGATAACCTAAGAAGCTATGAAAATAACGGAGATGCACTTAGTAATTTGGATTAAAACGTGGCCTATATTAAATTAATATTTAATTTGTTTAAACTTTAAAATATACACCTGTTTTCTAAGAAATGTATTGTTTTTCTAAATTCTTGCGTGTTTGGTCCAAAAAGGAGGTAGCTCCACCATTTTTTTTTACAAATATCATCTTACTTGAAACAAAAATTATATATACAGTACCAATTTTAGGACCATAAGACTAAACGATTAATGAAATAAAATATTACGCATATCTATATTGTATTAAAATAATCCGTTTTTTGCTTCTTCTAAAAAATGTATAAAAATGGAGCTGCCTTCTTTTTGCACCAGTGTCTTCAATTATTCTAAGTGCGAACATTTTTGGATAATATAAAAAGTAACATTACTACAAAAATTAATAATTTAAGATAAGATCCAAACCAGTACCTACATATTTTTCTAACTATAAAGAAGTTATTTTACTTTGTCGCACTATTGGGATAAGAAACACAAAAAAACGGTTTTTATACAAATCTTATCTTTCGGTTAAAAATCCATCATACTTACCTAATAAAATTTCGTTCATTAACCATTCTTCCCAAATTCTTAGACTGTTTAATATTATCAGCAAAAAATTCCTTCAAAACTTGTTCTGCGAACTTAAGAAATTCATGTTGTACTTCTTTACTGCATAAAATGTAATCAGGAGCTACGCAGGTTTGTCCAGAGTTAATAAATTTTCCCCATAGTATTCTTCTAGCGGCCATTTGCATATTGGCTGTTACATAAAAAAAAGTAGGTATTGTGAATAGTCTGATACACGGTAACCTAACTAGGGCGAAAAGGCGAGGAAACACAAAAAATTATAAATGAAAAAGTAAAAAGCGTTAAGTTTTCCTCCACTGATATATGCAGAAACGTTTAGGAGTTGCGTGGAATCTCTACATGTTTCGTAGAAACACTGATCTTCAGGAGAAAAATTTAACTTTAAGAAAGGGAAAAAAACTAAAGTCTTAACGGAGCTTTAGATTCATGGTTATTAAGATTGTATTTTGAAATTTAATAAAGAAAAAACATAGTAGTGGCGTAGCAACCGCTGTATCAGCTGTATCAATGATACAGGGCCCACTGGCCTGAGAGGGGGGAAGGCTACCAAAAGGAGGAAAAATGATTTTGCTGTTTAGCAAAAATCAGGTATTTAGTTACTACTTTAAAGTATTTTTTAAGAGTACGGGCACAGGCGACTTTTATGCATCATACAGTACAAATAGATAATACGGGGTTTTGTTTACAGTCATACAGTGACAGGTCACAAGGCTGATAACGCAACGCTGATACTTATTTATTATTCCGTAAACTTTGCTTTTATTTTAACCCATTAACGCCCAGAATTATTTTTTGTTAGTTATTTTACATATTTTTACTTTTCTGAGTTAATATGAGTAGGAATGCACAAAAAAATATATTTTACAAAATGTCTTACGTCAGTTTTTAAGAAAATGACTGCTACCATATAGTATCACTGGGCGCATATGATACTGTAAAATACAAATACTTACAATTTTAAAAATACATATTTATTTATGGAATTATTAAAAGTAAATTTTTACATAGTGTGATAATTGGCAAAACAGACTACACAAAGACCTACATCACACTTAGAACACATTGTTCTACCAAAACTCTTGCATTCATTTCCAGCGCAACGGCGTCTATTACATAAAGCAACGTAGTGATGCATACCGTCATATCGAATACCTGGCAGAAGTGTGCGTGCCGGATTTGCCGGTACACCATAACGTGCTAAGTATACTTGGATCAACTCCCTTCTAAACTCTATGTTGGAGGTTTTGTTGTGATTCATCCTACACAGAAACCATGTATTGTTTATTGCTGCATGATATCGTTGACAAAAAATAGCTCAAAAATGTCTGTACAAGACATTGGTTCGAACCGCTTGTCATCTTCTACTGGAAATGAGCGGGCTCCAGGTTCAATGTCGCCGTTAATCCAGACAGTATCTGGTTTCTAAGCTAGACGATTTCGAATCCAGTGGTTGTTCTCTGATTCTGGACAATACCTATCTTTTGAGGTCGATGCAGAAGATGATTCGGTTACGGATTGATTAGCCGGCGCTGAAGATGATTGGTTAGGACTTTCTGCAGAAAAGTCGTCATAATTATTGCCTAAACGTATATTATTCATCAATTTTATTTCAACAGGTGCACGTAATTGTCGATCTGTTAAGTTATTTAGCATGCCTCCATCATCTTCGTCAGCGGAATCTTCATTGGTGTCGACATTGGGATCAGGGGGCTCGATAAATATTTCGTCTATTTGATTTTCCGCATCGTTATTAGCGTATGCTATGTCTAAAGCTTCAGACAATGAAAATCCATGCCTGTCAAAAAAAAATAATATATATAGCGTACCCGCCCAGTGATACCATGGTATCAGTATGTTTTGCGCCCATTTTGTAAAGCCAGGTGAATTTTTAAAAATACGTTATACGTTATAGAGGGCTTTAAATATATATCTTAGTCAATATCAATACTTGTATTCAAGAAAAAATATACTGTCACTGAAAAACTATACTTACTCAAAGCGAATGTCCATATTTTTCTATTGACGTAAAATGAACGGTAAAATAACACGTGTTTTTTGCTTACACATATCGGCAACGGTACTCAAAGACTTAAAACACAACTGAAGATGCTTCCCGCAACTAACGCACTCGTCAGAATTATTATCCCACTACCACCCACAAAATGTTCGATGTCTTAGTAATAGCTGATTTAGCGATACCAAACGGTATCACTGGGCGTTAATGGGTTTTAAACAGCACACCACTGTGAAAGCAGGAGCAATGCAATTCAAAATTGTTATTGAACTTGAATTCCTTTTACGTGCTAATAATTAGCTTAGCAAAGCCAACGGCTTAGCTTGGCTAAGTTCCCAATTTGGAGATACTGACAGATATTTGAGTTTAAATTACCTGTTGAATCAATAAATGTAGGACTTTTCCCTCCCAGTTCCAAAGTACACGGCGTTAAGTGTTTAGCGGCGGCCTGGTGAATAACTTTACCAACTTGTGGGGATCCAGTAAAAAATATGTAGTCAAACCTACAAATAATATATAAATGTTAACGGTACAAGGTGCTACAAATTCGTGTGCTTACAAGGGTATCCCGAAAATTGTAAGAGATGCAAAGATGGTTAAATTGTGGCAAAGTTGAATATTTTGCGACTTATTAATTTGGTGAAAGAAAATTGTAAATATTCCGATTAACTTCGCAGATATCCGAAAAAAGAATGAAATATTTAGTTTTTGTTTTTAATTTTTTTGCCCCTTCATTTTTGACTGAGAAAATATTAGGAATATGTGTATAACTTTATCAAAAAATTATTAGTATGAAAACTAACATTACCAATACATCAATAATTGATTCATTCGGTATAATATCGCCCTATCGAATATGACCTATTCTTAAATTCAGTATATTTTTAATCAAATTATGTATAAAATGGCAAAAGAATTGTAAAAATCGAAATAAAAACAGCAAAGGAATCAAACTTAGCAAAAAATGTAGGGTGCCGGTTTTTTTGTGCGCGAGTTTATATAGGACGTTCTTTTTAAATAAAAAAGTTTGTATTTTTCTCTCTCTAACTATGTGCAATTACAGAAATGGTTCCTAGGTTTGCCGATTTTAACTTCTAAATATATGTGCAAATTTTAACATTAAATTCAATCGCTTTTAAAATATTTTCAATATTCCAGATTGTTTGACACCCTTTATAACTAAATATTGGTTAGCAAAGCGACGTCGACACAGATAAAGTATTTAAATTCAAAAAAAGTTTTTATATCTATACTGGGAATTCTTAAACCAGATCAGGGAGGGTGTGATTTAGAAAAAAAAAGTATGGTATATTTAAAAAAAAATAGTTTAAAATTAGAATTTTCCTTCATCCATGCTTACCTTTCTTTTAGTAGGTCTGTAGTTTCCGGTACTCCACCTAAATACACAGAAAAACATTCTTTGTCGAGATAACCTGAGAGTGTGTTGTAGAGGAATTGAGATAAATGCGGTGACAAGTCTGATGGTTTTATAACACAACAATTTCCAGCTGCAATGGCACCTAAAAATAAATATCTAACGATGTTGACACTGTCAATTTAGATGAAGTAACTTTACAAAAATTATACAGCTCAAAAGAAATATTCGGATTCCTGAACGAGACAAGTTACGATATTTGCATTTTTCGACTCTCAAACCAAATCTGATATTAAGAAAAATTATAAGTAATAAACATTAAATTAAGTAGGTACATACACTACTGAATTAACTGAAAAATAAACACAAAACTTTTTAATCACACAGCAAATCACGTAAAAACGATATCTATAACCGTAAGTTTTGCGAAGCCTTAAAATAAATACGTTAAGGTTAGGCGAACCAATGATAAAACAATGGTGCATACGACTGATCTATTTTTAAGTTGCCCTTCATCACTATATTATGCAAATTGTTACATGCTGTCGCGTGACTGGCGTCACTTAAACATAGCGACGGTGAAAATAAAAGCCCCTTGACTGTAGGGGTCTTCACTTGCTGCTCTGAGCTCACGGACACGGTAGGCTGGGGCGCGTCAAAATGCACGATTGCTTATAATTTATGTCCATCGGAGTTAACCGTGGCCCTATTATGCATAGCTACATTCGAATAAAATTAATATTATTAATTCGAACATAATTATTTTTAAGGACTAAAATGGTAGCTGTATTGGTACATTCATATTTAATATTGTCGAAAAAAATTCCTTCTGGTTGGATTTTTTTTTGGTTTCACTTACTTCACCTGACGAGCCGCCACTGACAAAAAGCAGCGTTAGGTCTAGTTTGCTTAGCGGGATGCTTTAAAAACAAACGAAATGTATTTGCTTATTGGATGGATTTTATTTAAATATAACATTAGAGGAGAATTTATGTCATTGAATAAATGATCTTATGGAAAAAAGAGCTGACACTGCTGAAAACTAAAAACTACCCTTATCACAGGGGGTAATTCTAAGGCATAGTTTAAATAGTTAAAGTGTTTGCAAAGCATTTTTAATTATGATATTAAACACTTGCACGCGTTTCTTTTTCCCCATTATTTATACAATTTTAGCTAATAAGGGAATAAAATAACCAACGCTTACCAAGCACAGGACTAAGTGTCAACAACAATGGATAGTTCCAAGCGCCCATTACCAGTACCACTCCTAATGGATCGGAATATATTCTGATAGTGTCAAAAAAATTCATTAGAGGTTTAGGCGGTTTCTCTGGTTTCATCCAATCTTTGAGATGTCGCAAAATATCATTAATTTCTACTATTAACATGTCAATTTCGAGTATGTAAGATTCGTGTTTAGGTTTTCTAAAATAAAACATTGAAAAGTTGTCAGTAATAAAAAAAAATGTCAGTGTAAAAAGTGGCCGCCCTGGTAATATACCCGAGGAGAAAAAATTACATATTGAAACTAAACAAATAGTTAGTTTTTTAAATTAAGCTACTATTTTTTCAAATGATTATGTCAACAGACAAAACTACAGGTCTGGATACGTGAAAATCCTTAAGGATCCCCCATATCAACGCGGCGGTAGTAGCGGCTATAATGCCTGTGGACCCTGAGCGGTACACCTCGTTGTTTCTTTTTTGGCTATTCACACCGACGCGATACCATTTTTTTATTGTTCTGTGAATATAACCTGCAAAAATATGTAAAAACAACAGTCAAAATCAGCACCAACAATCGAACATTTAATACACGTAGCTGATGTGTCGGAGAGCGGCGAAAACAGTGCAGACGGTATTGTCAAAATAAAACGCTGTCACAGAGGGAAACGTTATACCACCGCTGCGGTGTAAATCGTGTCATTTACCGCTATGTTCTGTGGCACCGCGGCGAAACCGTCACCGCAGCACCGCGTTGATCTGGAGGATCCTTTATTGTTTCGAAGAAACTCATACACAGTTTAATTAAAAGTTAACATCTGAATGGAACTTGTTGAATACAAGGTAGGTAATAATTATCAGACCAATTTTCTTTGATGAAAGTCCCACTGGAAAAAGAACGTGATTTACCAAGATCGACCTAGTTTTAACTGGATGGTGCTTTGAATGCGCGTTATGGTGCTTATAATATAAAGGAATACTTATGTACGAATACCATTTTTCGGGCACTATATACCACCCATATTGCTTGATCTTAACTCATAAAAATATAATACCACACATACTCAATATTTTATTGGCTATACCTGCAGTTTAATGCAATATATTCATTTAATTATTTTAGTTTTACTCACCTTAAATCAGCATACATTGCACTAGCCAATCCTGGTCCATTCTCATTTAAATATGTTTTTAAGTTTTTAAGTTGTTGCTCCCTGTATGCATAGGGCTTGGTTTTTCCTGTATTGAAAGCATTTCTTAGCTTGAGCACTATCTGTGAAGCTGTCTGTTTTTCTGTAATATTAGAATTTTCTATATCTATGACGGAGATTTGTTTTGTGCCATTGTGTACTCTAAAAAATAAATTCTATTTCATTCATTTAAAACTGTTATTTGGAAAAATTAAATTTTTATACAACCAAGAGGTCTGGAAAGGGCGCACAATGACAATTTTCCAAGAAGTTTCATTTTAACACTCGCCCAGCGATAAAGTCAGAAAGACGCTCGCTCAATTATATTTGATTTTCACGCATAATATCAATTTTATATACTCGCGTGCAGTAAGTGCACTTTACAATACTGGTTTGCGTGAAACAATTAGTACTTTACCGCATGTGTTACTTTACACAGCATGCTTTTCAGAACGCGTAAATACACATTACCACTCAGTTTTTGCGTGCGATAATAGTATTTTTTTCAAATATATTTTTACGGCTTTACAGATGAGTATGAGGCTTTAATAATTAAAAAATTTTATGTAATACAATTATGCGTAAAGTGCTGTGGGGGCTACAAAAAACCACGTTTCTGTTCCTTCAGTCAACTGCTGTCTCGTGCGGTAAAGCATCACTTACTGCATTTGTTAGGTAATATATTATTGATTGACTTTGACTGGTGCTGAAATTTATATTAAATTTATTTTCAATTTTTTTTAAATCAGTAAAAACCATTAGATAAACAAAATTAAAATTAAAGTGCAGCTGCTCTATCAAGAAATTAACTCGTCTTAACTCTCAAAGTATAACCACGCTTTTTATACACAAAAAGCAATAATTGTGATATAGATTCTCTAACTAAAATTTTTAATATACCTCTATATTTCACCCAGGAACATTTTATTTTTTGAAAATGTTTAGCGGCGTTGCAGACAAAGTTTCTTTCCTAATTGAAGCCTAGGAATCGAACCCAGAGTATCTCTATTGTATATCAAGTGAGGTACCAATTTAATTTTTTATACGTATACTTAACTAATAAAATAACAAAAAATTTAAAAAAAAAGTATATTTTATTGATAACTTAGGTATGCGTAAACTTACTTGTTTTAATACAAAAAACCAGTTTTTATTCTAAAGGTAATTATTCAGTTATATAACACAGCTCCACAGAAAAAAATTACTATAATATTTATAGGTATGTGTTCGTGTAGCCCACATTTTTTTGTAAAGCCCCCAGCATGAGCCATGTTTTATTTCTTAGGATACGAATGGGTGTAAATAACAAAAAACGGCTATGCTTTGTAATGAGCGATCAACCTTCCGAACAATAACTCAAAACTACCCCTGGTAGAAAACAACCACATATAATAGTAAAGTACATAAATACATGTAATCAGATGTATGTATATATGAAATATGTAAAAGGTGCAAACTTTCTTCTTAAATAGATACTTTTTGTTTCTGTAACGGTAGTTTTCACCACAATATATGAACTATTTTTAGTACCTTGTAAGTTAAATTGTCACTCCAGATGCATACAGTACTTCAAGCTATAAAAACTTTAGTACCTTTTACGATTTAATTACTGGCATTTATTTACTGTGTTTTTAGATAGAAGTGATTTCCATCTCAGCTTAAAACTAAGTTAGCTTTCGTATATACTCAAGCATATATCGTTTTAAAAGGAGAATATGAAATTCTTGAAAGGCGGAGCATTGTGTTTTATTTTGAAAGAAGCAAAGCTTAAATTGAGTATTTATAATATTATCTGTTCATACAGTCGTTACACACCTTTAGAATGAGTAAATATTATTTTTTAAATATGTACGCTTCAAAACAAATACCTATATAGTTATCATGGCTTCTTTAGTGAATATAACACTTTGTTTAGAAATTATCAATCTTCGTTTTAAATATAACATTTATTCAAAGTAAAAATGCACAACTTCTTGAAGTATAGATATGAATAAATCAAATAGAAATGTAGAAATACTTGTTTTAAAAATATATGTTCAAGATACGAAAACTTTATTTTAACAATTTTTCTATGTTTAACTTAAAGTTGTTTACCTCGAATGAGATTTTCTAGTTTCAATAGGTATAAGTATATATGTCTGAAAATATCCAAAAGTCCGATTTGAGAATATATTTTTTCTTTGTACATAGACACGTTATGGTTGCAATTAAAGATCGGAAACTTTTTTTTGTAGGGCTGTGTAATTTATTTTAGATTACACCTAGATTTTAAATAAATATAATTATTAACTAACCAGACAATTTTGAATGTTACATCATGTTTTAAAGTAAATCTCTAAAAAACTCGACTATTTACCCTAGAAAAAGGCTTAATTGAAAACGAGACGTTGGGATAAATAATATTTAGTTGTTTGTTGCTTGCCTTCAGTCCCAAGTTTACGATAATACTCTCGATCTTGCTTTAAAAATACAGGGTGATTCGTAAGTTCATACTTCTTTTTTAGCTGCGCATAGAAGGCATTAAAATAAACAACAATACCTTTTTCAAAAAACTCAAAAATACGGTACTTACATTAATTTATTACACTATGGATCAAATAAGGTCCTGCCTACTACTTACCCGTTGAATAACATAAAGAAAACTTCTGGCTGTAGGATGAGCCCGCAAGGGAAAGCGTTCGACGTATAATTTCGAAGCAGTAGCCGCACTTTGACGACACTCACCGTAAATTATAGCACCATATCTACTAGTTCGTTGTTTTCAAATTTTACCATTTTCACGTGTCACCGATTTAAAGTTAACTTGCCTCAGAAAAACACACCACAGCGAATTCCCAGATAACTGTGAACCGACCCTTAAATTGCATGACTAATAAGACTAACAGCATAAAGTATAGCAGGCTACGTTTTGATGACCAGGCCCGCACTTAAATTTTTTTACTTCTGTATCTCGACTATTTTAAAGTTTTTTGAAAAAAAGGTATTTGAAAATGTTGTTTATTTTAATGCCTTCTATACACAGCTAAAAAAGAAGTACCAACTTAGGAATCACCCTGTATACCTGATAGCTCTTTCTTGCATTGTAAAGGTACATCTTAAAAAGAAATGGGGTTTACACTAATATCTAAAATTACTAACTTGATTGATGAATGATTGAATTTGCTATACTATATTTTATCTGACTTTGTATCTGATTAACAGTTTTTTAGGTTTAAATGTCCGGTAAATGTAATGTTAGTCATAACTATTCTACAGGGTGTGTCAGTAAGGTGTCTGTCTTAGATAGCACCTAAACTATCAAAGATAGGGAAAAAAGTGTCATACAAAAGTTAAAGGGTTTTTTACGATACATAATCAAAAAATATATTTTTTAATCTACAGGGTGGTCCTAAAAAGTGGTACTGAATAATATAAAAGAAAATTAAATGGGACACCCAGTATAATTTTTTAGAATATGATTCAATGGAATAAGGACTTTACAACCCTATTAAAATTTTTGAAGTGAAATGCAACGTTGCCAAGTAATTAATTTTTTTCCGAACTTTTAGTAATTTTAAGGGTATAGTTAAAAAATCATAGCAACCTGTGGATTAATCCTAGGCAAATATAATTTACGTTGTAAGTACTTTAAGGTACTATATATTGATCTATAATAATGTTTTTTAAATGTCTTATACAGAGCGTTCATTACAAGTTGGACAACTCGATAGTTTTAAAAATGCTTTATTTCAATTTTTTTAAACGGGACCTCCCTAATTTTTTTAGGCAAAAGAATTTATCTTTCGAAAACCTTACTTTTTTGTTAAATATGTCATATATCTAAATATCATAGTTTTTGAAATATTTAAGGGTTTGTCTTAAATCAGGGTAAAAAAGGAAAGTTCTAATTAAACTATTTAGTCAAGATTGCTTTGGAACAAAAAATAAATAATTTTCTTTGTCACAGCTGTTACTGCAAAATTATTTCGCCACCATTTTGTGCTTTATTACTGTTTAAATTTTAGTTTTCCGAACTAACTTTATCGAAATAAAAAAATATGAGTTCAGGAAACTAAAATTTAAACAGTAATAAAGCACAAAATGTTGGCGAAATAATTTTGCAATGACAGCTGTGACAAAAAAAATTATTTATTTTTTGTTCCAAAGCAATCTTGACTAAATAGTTTAATTAGAACTCTCCTTTTTTACCCTGATTTAAGACAAATCCTAAAATATTTCGAAAACTATGATATTTAGATATATGACATGTTTAACAAAAAAGTAAGGTTTTCGAAAGATACATTCTTTTGCCTAAAAAAATTAGGGGGGTCCCATTTAAAAAAATTGAAATAAAGCATTTTTAAAACTATCGAGTTGTCCAACTTGTAATGAACGCTCTGTATAAGAGATTTAAAAAACATTATAATAGATCAATATAACGTACCTTAAAGTACTTACAACGTAAATTATATTTGCCTAGGGTTAATCCACAGGTTGTAATGAT
This sequence comes from Polydrusus cervinus, assembly GCA_935413205.1. Taxonomy (NCBI): domain Eukaryota; kingdom Metazoa; phylum Arthropoda; class Insecta; order Coleoptera; family Curculionidae; genus Polydrusus; species Polydrusus cervinus. The sequence continues at coordinate 18,294,389 of OW284515.1, forward strand.
TTTTTAACGATACCCTTAAAATTACTAAAATTTCGGAAAAAAATTAATTACTTGGCAACGTTGCATTTCACTTTAAAAATTTTAATAGGGTTGCAAAGTCCTTATTCCATTCAATCATATTCTACGAAATAATACTGGGTGTCCCATTTAATTTTCTTTTTTATTATTTAGTACCACGTTTTAGGACCACCCTGTAGATTAGAAAATAATTTTAGATTATGTATCCTAAAAAACCCTTTAACTTTTGTATGACACTTTTTTCCCTATCTTTGATAGTTTAGGTGCTATCTAAGACAGACACCTTATTGACACACCCTGTATATCATTCCGATTGTATATTTTTTCTTATGATCGACGGCAAAAGCAACTGGTTCAATAAGACATAAAAAAAACGTAAAACTTAATAGAAGTAGGTATTAGCTGAAATTTCTCGCATAGAGCTTTTTACTATAATTATAAACCTATTTAAAATATAATCAAATTTAATTTTTTTTTAATTAAGAAATTACAGAAAAAATTATCACAAAAAGATTAGTCCAAAGTTTAATACCCTACATCACAAATTTTCTTTAAAATACATACAATATCTGTGAATAAAGTACACCTAAGGTGTTACTTTTGAGATATATTTTTATAGTAAAAATTGACTATAAAACCTAATACTTACATCCATAATAAATATGATATCTCAAAAGACGAGGTTTTCAACAGTAATATACCGATAGAGGAGGCGTCTTATCGGTAATACCGCTGTTTTTCACAAGAAATCGATTTTCTGATCATTTTCACGAAATATAATTTTTACTTATAATCTGATAAGATCCCGAGAGCTTTAGCTCGAGGGTCTTATCTTTGATTATAAGTAAAAATTATATTGAGTGAAAATTTTCTTAGAAAATCTAGTTTCGAGTGAAAAACAACGGTATGAAGATAAGACGCCGCTTCTAGAGGTGTATTTTATTGGATAATTTACTGAACCCGAAATAAAAGTCGTTTGTGATAAAGGAAAATATACAAGTACATCATATTGATTTACTTTTAAGTTTATAAACATGCCACAACTAACAATTAATTAAAAATCCAAGACTAAATCAGACGCGTGGAACGTCAAAAATCAAATTCGCTTATTTTCATCACGGTTGCCATGAAAACACCAAGATTTCTTAAGCTCACGTCAAAGCAAAGAACACTGGGTTTAATCTTGCATACATTTTGTCATAAAACATTTCTTTAAAAATGTCAAAATTAAGTTAAGTTTATACCCTAAAATCACCTTAAATACTGTTGTGAGTCACTTTTATTTTGTAGGGGTAATATATATTTATTAAACTTGATTTCTTAAAATAAATAACTGTTTGTTTGACAAAAAGATACTGTGGTCTCACCGAACTAGTCGTAGGTCTTATCGGGTAAGACCACGTTATCAAGGTGGTTGCTATGAAAATTTGCGTTCTGATTGCAAATCAGAATGCAAATTTTCATGGCAACCACCTTAGTAACGTGATTTTATCCGATAAGACCTACCGCCATCTCGGTAAGACCACTGTAGCTTTGTGTCAAACAAACAGTAATTTATTTCAAGAAATCAAGTTTACTAAATAAATATTATAACCACTACAAAATAAAAGTGACACACAACAGTATTTGAAGTGATTTTAGGGCATAAACTTAACTTAATTTTGGCATTTTTAAAGAAATGTTTTATGACAAAAGGTATGCGAGAGTAAACTCAGTGTGCTTTGCTTTGACGTGAGCTTAAGAAATCTTGGCGTTTTCATGGCCACCATGATGAAAACAAGCGAATTTGATTTTTGACGTTCCACGCGTCTGATTTAGTCTTGGATTTTTAATTAATTGTTAGTTGTGGCACGTTTATAAACTTAAAAGTAAATCATAATGATGTGTTTGCATATTTTCCTTGATCACAAACGGCTTTTATTTCGGTTTCAGTAAATTATCCAATAAAATACACCTCTAGAAGCGGCGTCTTATCTTCATACCGTTGTTTTTCACTCGAAACTAGATTTTCCAAGAAAATTTTCACTCAATATAATTTTTACTTATAATCAGAGATAAGACCCTTGAGCTAAAGCTCTCGGGATCATATCAGATTATAAGTAAAAATTACATTTCGTGAAAATTATCAGAAAATCGATTTCTTGTAAAAAACAGCGGTATTACCGATAAGACGCCTCCTCTATCGGTATATTACTGTTGAAAATTATTTATTTTCTCGTAATGTGGTTTTGAAAGTTCGGTACCAAAAGCGATTAAAATATTAGCTTTTAATGTTAGTTCTGTTTTTTGTTTACCATTTTGGTAAAGATCTATTATACGATAACCACTCCAAAATTGATGATATTTTTTCTTATTCATTCATTTTGGGGGCGTATAATACGAATGAATGAAGTTTTTCGTGGAAAGGCTTAGTTTTTAAAATATTCCTTCTTAAAGTGTCATTTTATGGAAATTAGGTTAGGTACAATTTTAAATGCAGCACGTGTAAAGAGAGCAATTTTTTATACTTTCTTTCCTGTTTTTTCTTTTTTAGAGCTATTTTAAATGAAAACTAGTACATATATGCAATGCAATAAAATATTTTTTTACTTCCACATAGATATTTTCTGTTTCCTTTACCCTTAAGTGACGAGAAAAGTAGGCTCTTTCAGTTAACTGTCCGGCAAAATTTTATATTTTTACTGTCAGTGCTGAACATTATTGCAACATTTAAAAATAAAATTTCCCTATTTTAAAGAAACATTCCACAAATGCACATAACACGGAAAGAGTTTTTTAGCAGATCACAATTGTTGTACAAACTACTATTTTACGTAGCAGGCTGTAATAGAGCCCAAAAACACATTAGAACAAGCTTCCTTTAATGCCAAAATATTGAATATTATTTTTAATGACTAAAATTTAAAGTCAAAATTTTAATTAAAAATACAGAAAAATCGTACCTAAATGTGTTTATTAACAACAAAAAATTGCGATCAAGAAGAATCAATATGAAGCATTAAGGCGTTCACACACTGGCGCGAATTAACGAAGCGAACATTTCGCGACATAGGCAGTGTACGTGTCCCCATTTGCGCGAAAATTTCACAAGATTTTTTTTTCTCTTGATATTTGCAACCAACAGAGTTTGAGAAAAACATAGGAAGAGCATTTAACAATATACAAAAGGACCCAAGACGTGCACAATTATTGCGTTCGGTACTCGAGGAAAATATGTTAATTACTTTAATCCAAATAATCAATGATATTACACAGTATAGCTATCATCGCATTTAGATATTACGACACAATGAGAGGAAGTAGGAATTAATTCAAATATACAATAAAATACGTATATGAAAAAATATCTTTTTTTTAATGTAAGAATTAGTATTAGAATGTATCTCTCGCCCAATTTCATCGCAGAACTTATCGTTGTTTCTTATATTTTTGTAATCTTCATGGCGTAAATCGTATAACATCGGATATTTTTTCGCAAACTCTATTAACATTTCAGTTGAGGCCATCTTTAATTCGCAACGAAAGCGACAGAAAACGCGGCTGGTCGCGAAAGAAATAAATTCGCTGGAGTTTCGTTGTCGTCAAGGGAAATTTTCGCGCCGGTTTGTTGCTCCTCGTTATACGCCGAAGACTTTGAGTAGACGAATATTTCGCGAGGCCAAAAATTTCGCCGTCGCACCGAATTATTCGCGCCAGTGTGTTCAAACCTTTAGGCATCCGAAACCTTACCTCTACAAATCGGCACTTTAAGCAGAAATATTTCAAAATCTAAGCATTTCCGCACAAAACGGCATTCACATTGGTAATTTAGTAGCTATCTACCGTCATTTCAATTCTGCTGTTATCATCTTATATTATATTTCTAAATATATTCCTGCTGAGTTCTAATGATATAAATTTGTATTACTTGTGGTCATTGTAGAGGCATCTTATGGGCCCACAGCATAATACTCGATACCAGATTTCTTTCACGTTACATATTCCTATATATGGTTGCATATAACTTTAAAACAATATAAATAATTAAATATTAAATGTAAATGTCAAAATATAAGATTAAGGTTGTCGTGACCTTTTTGACTGCGTATATTTTTATTATTATATTCACCGGTGACTCTACCGGTAGCACTAGTTGAGCCGAATCGCGTTCGTAAATTACCTATTGTGTTAACGGTTGGACATAAATCGTGTCCTTTTATTCGTGTTAGATTTTCGTTAATTTTTATCAAGGTCAACAAGATAGAGAAATCCTAATATAATTGATTACGTAATTCCACCAGCTGTCAATCATAAGTTCATCAGTTCCAGCCATTGACATTAAAGTTCCAGCACTGGTTGAATTCACCGGTGAAAATCAGAATAGACCTATTATGCTTCTTCAAGTGCTGCCATTCATCATCAACTATTCTAAAATGACGTTACGATAACGTCAAAAAGAAAATGCCTGGTTTTGATCACCGGTTATCGTAATCGTTTTTCCAAAAGTGTAATTTATTACAATGATACACCTGCTGACTACTTAAACTACACCTGATACTTAAGGGTATTTCTGAATATGGATGGATCAAATTATACTACAACGAAATCATTATATGGTCATCGTAAACATATACCGGGTGGTGCGTCCTAACAGAACACATGGGATTTTCCATGGTAATATCGAGGTGGTCAAATATTCGCTCACTTAGTTATTTTAGCCCAAAAATTTACTTAAACTTTTATAGAATGCAATAAGAGAAATGTCCTTGTGCAATTTAGAGTATATTTTCATAGTAATTTAAGAGGTTCTTAACAAAATATTAAATGGTAAACTAAGAAATACGAACCTGAAAGATTTCAGCAGACACCAGCAAATGAATAATTAAAATTTGTCATTTTATGTCAATGTTAAGGATTTAGGGACAGGTTTTGAATAAAATTACCTTATTTAATACCTTTAATAAACTTCTCGTAAAAAATATCAACAAACAGCAAATATATTTTTATTTTACACTACATAAATAACCAACGAACCAATAATAAATTTGGTATTATTTTAATTAAGTTTTAAGAAGATGCTCAAACAACCCCTCCGTTAGTCGCCAAAAAATATCCTTAACGATTATAAACCTTTTTCTTCCATTGGCCAGTTGGTATGGCGAAATCCTATCACAGACTGCTGAAATTGAGTTTTTCAGTTGTTCTAGATTTTTGTGCCGAACATCTGAAAAGCGTCAAGATGATAGTGCCTTATTACGATGGAACTGTGTTCTGGACAGCACATCAAAAATCAAGACCTCTTGATTTTCACCAGCGACAGTTTCTAATGCAAGTTCAATTTAATTTTGCAATTGATCCAGAAAACTTGCAGATGTTAATGTTTGATTCAGAAAAAAAGGTCCAGTTATATTATATGGTGTTCGAAAATCCCCGTTCAAAAATTAATTTTCTGAAGTTATTGCAATCGGGTAGCGATAAAACGATTGTCGTTATTTTGACTTCAATACCGAAAGTTTTCAACATTTGGTTTATGATTTAATGTAAAGCAAGACTGATCGGAAAAACAAATATTTCTTAAAAAGTATCTGTCACTATTACAGCGTTTCATCAGTTCAAAACAAAAGTTTGATCTTCATTCTTCATTACCTTCCCACAATTCTTGTTGTTTCTCGTACTTATGAATTATATTTTTGTGCTTCTGTAAAACTCACTACGTAGTAATGTTATGTTTGACGACGGTCTTTCCTAGTATCCTAGTACTAACTATATCTTTATTTTTTTCGACATGAAGCAGTAAATTCAGATCATTATCCCTCCCTTGGGCCCAATTATTTACAAGTTTACATTGGCATTGACTTAGCACGGTATCTTTAGAATAAAATTTTTTAATTATTTTTCTCCACGACCATTACTGAATGCAATAATTCCAAAATCATTTTTGATAATAGAATGTAAAAATTCTCGCTCTTGAGTTGAAATATTTATTCTGAAACACTTGCTTCCTATGCGTTTTGCGTGTATTTTCATTCCATAACAAGATACGGAATGAATATTCTGTAATTGATCTAAACGACATAGGTTGCCATGAATTTCGAAACTATCAATATCAGCAGACAAATTTTAGTGCAAGTGAAAATATGAGTGAAAAATCGGATGAATCAGATACGGAACTGAATAATACTCCACCTAAAATTACAAATATTGCGAATAATATTTTTGGTCGTGGAGAAAATATAGTCTGCTACTCGGTTAGAATGAAAATTCGATACTAGTGGTCCATCTTCCACTCGGATCAGATTTTCATTCCAACCTCTACTATTATTATTATTGATCTACCTGGAATGGGTCGATAAGGAAAATTTAAAATATAACTAATGATTGTGTTGAACTTTTTCCTCAACTGAATAGCTCATGGCGATTAACGATGATATAGTTTGTCAATAGGCATTTCCTTTATTTGTAGTTTAACTTTTTCATATTTTATAAACATCATAGGAAAAACTAATCCGGAATTGACTTCTAGATTAACCAGAATGAAAAATTTTAAATTCCAAGGAAATATACATTAATCCAAAATTTAAAAAATCCACCCAACAAGAAAGATTTCAATTCAAAATAATTCTATAAATTATTTAATGTCTTTATAAAAAAAAAGTCAAATACTCCTGATGGGATTTGAACCTGTGACCTTCCGTTCTGTAGACTTACTTACTTACTAAAACTCTTTATTTGTCATATTTCACATTTTACAACTTCATTATTACATTACACATATATGATAGTATATAATTTGATCTGCTAGGCTTCATCCATTGCTGATGGATTGTACCTAGGGAAGGCAGCCAGTCTAGACCAGCTGGGGCTGGTGTTTGCCCTTGGTAATTAACGAAGTCTCTCAGCTTCAGTAGACCAGACTCAGTTCTAGACCAGAGCTTTAGTGTCTACGCTACGGCTTCGATGGCTACCAATTAACATTTGTTGCTTAAATATTATGACATTTTCTTCAGCGCGACTTGTTTATTCTTTTATTAACATTTTTTATAATTTCACATGGCATATTTTCACACTCTAATTCTAAATCACTCGACAAATACATAAAAAATAAGTTAAAACACTTTACAATTACTGATTTCTAAAATTTGTTCTTTTTAATAAATAGGGGGGTCTGTCAAATTGACATCATATGTTTAAATTAAATAGTGTGCCTTGTATTACCACTCTAGAGTTGAAATATTTTGTTTCAACACGCGTGTAATATTCGGCGCTTTCGAGCCAGGTTAACCGTGCTTTTTTTCTTTTTTTCATAGGTGGTCGTAGGAAAAATTATTTTTGTTACTATAACAATATCCTTTTGCTACTTTTTACAATAAGGGCTATCTCTAGGGAAGCAATACCAGACTTCCTTTAGTTAATTTAATGAAATGCACAGTTATACAACATTAATTGTGGTAGAATGGGTAATATTGCCCAATTGTCGCTGAAACAAGATTTCGAAAGTCCTTTATCCTTTGATCCACAAGCCCGCCGGGCTTCAAGCATAAAGGGTTACGTGTTTCGGTAAAAATACATACACTTATAATCGCAGGATCCCAGCTGTTTTACATGTTACGATAACTAATAACTAATAAAGTTAGAGTCTTGTGTTCAGGGCCTATTTTCCCGAACGGCGCCCGGGTCTATAAGTTATAAGAAAATATATAATCCTAATTTTTTTTTGGAGAGGCTGCAAAGTTCCACTTTGCCACCTAAAAATAAAATCTAGATCGAGCACTGCCACTACCAAATTTGTGTCAATAATTCACTAAATATAAGTGTCAGATTTTTTTAAATTCACAATTTTTTTTCTTTCAATAGGTATGTAATGTTATCGAAAATAATATTTTTAATGTCTTTTGTGAAAATAAATAAAGGTATGAATAGTAAGAGGCACTACTGGTTTCAAATGTAAACACAATGTCTTTAAAAAATAATACTAGAATAAATCATGACTACGCCTCTGGATCTAGAGTAGGTTTATATTAAATTTATAGAATATATTATCATGATAGCAAATGGTTCTATTTTATTTTCCATTCTTTTGGATCGAATAAAACGTCTTTTTGTTAAAGTCTATTATTAATTTCCATTTTTCTTGTTCTTTACTCCCACAAAATTGCCGTTAATAATTCATAAATAGTTTTGAAGAGGCAAGTATTGTGATGAATTATTTAAATTCAAACATCAGGAAAAAAAGAAAAATTAAATAATTTGACCTACCAAAAATAATAATATTATTATTAGAAAAGAAGGTTTTTAGCGGCAGGCGGACAAAGTAGTGCATCTATCTTTTGCATTGAGTACACAGGGATGCCAAAGGTAATGGGTTCCCTGAGGCACAGGTAGACAATGACAGGCTGTTTCGTTCTTATTAGAACTCATCAGAAAGCCATAACCTGTAAGCGACCCCCAGTACAGCGAGACTATGCTTTCAAGGCATTTTTAAGAAATAAATATGCGATGAAAACCCAGTAACGCCATCTATAGGAATCAACTCAATCCAAAAGATAGTCGTGACGAAGCAACAGTAAACCAAATACGTTAGGCCCACACCAGTATAGGCAACATTTATCGCATCCCCCAATTTTTCTACGGATTTGTAGATTCAAATAAGTTCGCGCTGCAGTATACCCACTGTGCGCTGCCAACCCGTAATACAATGCCGTGTTTTTAAAATAACGTAGTAGAGTTTAGTGTCCGTATAATTAAATAGAAAAGAAGGTTTTTTAGCGGCAGGCGGACAAAGTAGTGCATCTATCTTTTGCATTGAGTACACAGGGACGCCAAAGGTAATGGGTTCCCTGAGGCACAGGTAGACAATGACAGGCTGTTTCGTTCTTATTAGAACTCATCAGAAAGCCATAACCTGTAAGCGACCCCCAGTACAGCGAGACTATGCTTTCAAGGCATTTTTAAGAAATAAATATGCGATGAAAACCCAGTAACGCCATCTATAGGAATCAACTCAATCCAAAAGATAGTCGTGACGAAGCAACAGTAAACCAAATACGTTAGGCCCACACCAGTATAGGCAACATTTATCGCATCCCCCAATTTTTCTACGGATTTGTAGATTCAAATAAGTTCGCGCATACACATTATTAATTATTAATAATATTATTATTATTAATGATTAATAATAATAATAATAATAATGAAATATGAGATTGCAGTAACTATGTTTTAATAAAGCAGGCATAATAATTTTAAACATTTTTTTTTATTGAACTCCTTAAAGGTACCTAGTTATATTAGAATTAAAACAAAACAATAAAAAGTAATTAAATACTTAGATCATCCAATTCAGTGGGTGGCTCTTGGACTTCTTTCGTTCTTCACCTTGTAGTACTATGCAAGAAAGCACGTGCTTTTCTGTTCCTTCCAGTTATCTCCAAAGTGTTGCTTAAAAAATTTATCAACATCTTTTAGTTTTTCAGATTTTACTGCAACTTGCGAAGCAAGAAAGCTGATTGAGTTCGAAATGAAAAGATTTACTTTTTTTTAAGAAAGGGTGTAAAACTTCCCAATACACTTTTATAAGTTGTTTCTCCCTTAAGAACAACAGACTTTTTATCTTTTATTAATTTTATTCTCTTTGCAGCAACAAACTAAAAGTGTAATTGGCCAGGAGATTTTATATTTTCGGCTACTCAAGATTTAAAGTCATAGACTGGAATGTCCTTACCAACTATTTACCAATATTTTAGAAAAAATATCGAAAAACAAAAACCTTTTGTTTCTACAGCAATAAATAGAAACAGCAAAGTCCGCACCGTTAGCCGTCAGAATAGCGAATGCAAATTGCAAAAACAGGATGTGACAAGTTTTGTTACCAACCACTTACGTGGATAAGAAAAGTTTTGGAACAAATATAAGATTTTGTCATGCTAATTATATGGGATAAAATAAACCAATATACCATGTGTAACAGGATCATGGTACACCCCCGTATCTCCGTTAGTTTTAAAGGTAATTGATTGAAACTTGGGATATCCCATATTCGTAATAAGCGGCATTTTTTGACCTACAAATGATTGGTTTTTCACTTCCGGTTTCGCCGGAAGTGACACCAACTTTCGATTTTTAAATGGAACACCCTGTATATTATTACATTTTTGAATTCTGCATAATTTTCTGAATCCAATGATACTACAAAAGTGACATTTCAAGCGTAAAAAATATTTATTATTTAATTTTTAATTTTCCATTTAAGTGTGCAATGACGCTTCCGATTTATTCCAATTGATCTGCCTAATGCTAGAAAAATCGAAGTCCCGTCAAAAATACTAAATTGCGTTTTTTATATGCAAATAAAATTCATCGTAATCGTTTTTTGGGGTAAAACTCAATTTTTCCAAATGGAACCATATTGGTACCATGGTACCATTTTTTAGTACTATTATTAAGGAATTTATTCATACCTGGTAATAACATGTGCAATAAATACAATCAAAATTACAGCTAAAAGAAAATACAATTATTTTGTTCTCGCTGGACATTGTCTATCAGGATATCGGTCGGCATAAAGGTTTCCAGCCGCAACGGCATTCTTTCTACATTCCCCATAAATAATTAACATGTCCACTTTTTTATCTCTTGTATAAATGTGCGGCATTTTGAACAAAAATAACAACAAATGTAAAGACTTTTCCAATATACAATAAAAACACCGATAAATCACCGAATAGGTACTTATTTGACAATCTGAATAATTTCATTGTTTTCAAAGCCTCCTTAGTAATCTCGCATTAAATTAGAACAAAATAATTGTATTTTCTTTTAGCTGTAATTTTGATTGTATTTATTGCACATGTTATTTCCAGGTATAAATAAATTCCTTATTAATAATACTAAGAAATGGTACCACGGTACCAATATGGTTCCATTTGGAAAAATTGAGTTTTACCCCAAAAACGATTACGATGAATTTTATTTGCTTATAAAAAACGCAATTTAGTATTTTTGACGGGACTTCGATTTTTCTAGCATTAGACAGATCAATTGGAATAAATCGGAACCGTCATTGCACACTTAAATGGAAAATTAAAAATTAAATAATAAATATTTTTTACGCTGAAATGTCACTTTTGTAGTACCTATCATTGGATTCAGAAAATTATGCAGAATTCAAAAATGTAATAATATACAGGGTGTTCCATTTTTTAAAAATCGAAAGTTGGTGTCACTTCCGGCGAAACCGGAAGTGAAAAAATCATTTGTAGGTCAAAAAATGCCGCTTATTATGTATATATGGGATATCCCAAGTTTTAATCAATTACCTTTAAAACTAACGGAGATACGGGGGTGTACCATGATCCTGTTACACACGGTATAATCATTGTAACATTTTTGCGTCTAAATTTAAAAAAGAGATAAGATAAGTTTTGGAACTCAGTCCCTCATTTTAATTTTTGAAATATGCAGTAATTTATGCTGGTATAATTTGGTATTATAAGGTTTGGTAAATGGTATAAATGCAAGCCGCGAGTGCGAAATCCCCAAATGCGATGGTAGACCCTTAATAGAATCTTTACTGAAGTAATATTTATTTAATAATTATAGTCAACCTAATGATAGTAAATTGCTGTCTTAATGTCGGTTATTTAATTAAATATTTATAGACATATACAAAGTAAACTAATCATTATGAAAGATATCATTACTTATATTCGTATTAAAAATTAATTACTTACCATTCCGCAATCAAATAGCATTAGGTAGAAATATTAAATTTTGTTGTTGCAAAAAATGTTTAAGCAAAAAAATAGTAGATTCTATAACGAGGTTGGAATGAAAATTTGATACGAGTGGAAGAGTCCGAACGCGAGCGTAGCGAGCGTGAGGAACCACGAGTATCGAATTTTCATTCTAACCGAGTAGCAGACTATATTTTCTCTACGACCAAAAATACTATTCGCAATATTTGTAATTTCAGGTAGAGTATTATCTAGTTCCATATCTGATTCATCCGATTTTTCACTCATATTTTGACTTGCACTAAAATTTGTCTGCTGACATTGACAGTTTCGAAATTTATGGCAACCTATGTCCTTTAGATCAATTACAGAATATTCATTCCGTATCTTGTTATGGAATGAAAATATACGCAAAACGCATAAGAAGCAAGTGTTTCAGAATAAATATTCCAACTCAAGAGCGAGAATTTTTACATTCTCTTATCAAAAATGATTTTTGAATTATTGCATTCAGTAATGGTCGTGGGGAAACGTATTACCGGTAGTTCTGTTTCGTTTTAATATCGCTGGACCGTCTTCGGGTCGTTATTAGCTTAAAGCTGTTCTACTCAGATACATTACATGGTCCTTCAAGACGATCCACAGGTATATTGCGTAGTATTTTTATCGTTGTAAAAGAGGTTGACGAAAAAGCTAAGCCAGCCTAAGAGGTTCATTGTAAGTATCCCCTATCGTCTGGGTAATGTCAGAAAGACAGGACCTGCAGCGTAGATTGGAATCTGAACCACATGTATGCACTAGTTTATCCTTTTAACGTCCCCAGAGGTCCACGACGCCCCTCTTGGTTTCAATATTAGGAATGACTAAAAGCATGCTGCATTTTTTATGCATTAAAGTTCTAAACATACTTTTTTATTAAGCGTAAGCCCTCTGCGAGGATCGAATTCGAACCGCCCGCCACGGTCGAACATCAGAAACGCAACCACTGAGCTATCGTAGCATATATTGCGTAGTTGTCCACCCATAAACCAACGAGAAGGGCCCAGGATACTGTTAACTAAGTAACTTTCCATCTAATACTGAACTTAAATATTTGCTTATCATCTTATACTGAACAAATAGTTTTTACGGTACTTTATAGAAGTGGGAATAGAATTTTGAAACTGATTAGGATCATAATAGAAACGGATTAATATCAAACGAACTAATCCATTACAATTCAAATTCATTCATTCAAGAACATTAAATTATTTCAGGTTATGTTTTAGGAGTGTCTATAGTAACAACGACACTATGGATCTCGCTACATGCTACAAGTATGACCATTTAAAACTTAAGACAAAAACTTACCGTGGCAAAATGTATTCTCCATCTGTCATTTTCAAAGTTCAAGACCTAATTTGGCCTACAGCTCCTGCAATAAAATTTAAATTAAGTTATATTCAATATTTGGAACATACGGTTGATCATTACTTATATGCCCATGGGATAAGCACCATTTTATGATATCTCTAAATTTATCTATGGACCCATAATTATTTTAGGAAGGTTTGAAATTTTTTTTTCTGATCTTAAAATTATTTTGAAATACATAAGCTCTCTAACAAAATTAAAGCATCATATAAATTTACCACATATTTTATGCTATATTTTTTCTGAACCTATTATCCAATTTAAATGATTTTTTTTACATTGTAGAATGGTTCCTTGACAAGGTTTTAGTTTTTTCTATTTGTGACAAAAAGTTATTTAAGTTTCATTTTATACCGCATGTAATAAAACTCATCTCACCGTATGAAGTATAGCAGTTAGAATTAAGTTTTTGCCTGACATTCTTGCCGTTCTGTCCTTTTTTCGAATTAGGCTTTTTCCCTCTTCGTTCGCTGCCAGGGCCATTCCCGAGGGGACCTACAGTTTAACGTGGGTTCCGAACCACGATCCTCAGTCATGCGACACCCCCCAAGGGCTATCAACCCTTGGTTTATTGCCATTGCATGACCTACCGATTGGGGAGTGTGTACCTTCTTCCGCACCCCACGAGATGTCCGATCTCATCCGGCCTGGTTACCGGCGTGAATGGGGTGGATTGGAAGATGATACGTTTTACACTCTTCCCTGCATTCTTAAATCCACTAAATTTCGGACATACTTTTTTTATTATACGTATGCCCACTCCGGGAATCAAACCCGGGTCGCCGCGGTCGAATGCCAGTAGCTCTACCTCTGAGCCACAGCCGCGGTCCTGACATTCTTATTTTTGATTTACTTTATTGTCTCTCTTATTAGAGCAGTTATACAGTTTTTTAGCTCGATGTTTTTATAAACTTTTTTATCGCATACTTTCATTGTTAAATGTTTTGTTAGTAGGCTGTAGACCTCTTTTGACATTCAAATCAATATGTTTGTTGTTTTTTAAAGTAACAAATGTCAAATGAAGTTTTGTATTGTATTATATACAGTGGCCGGCAGGATTTACGGTCCATATGAAAAACATAATTCTATTATTGATTTCACAAAAAATTTTATTCTTAAAGGTTTCTGCGCCACCTAAAACCAAAAAAGCGCTTTTTATAATTTAAATAAAACTGTAATACCTACACAAGAGGGAGATTCAATTTTTTTAAAGTTGCTCAATAGTAAAGTACTCTTCTTTTTCTTTTAGATATAATTTTCATTTATAAAAGTTGTTAAGAATTAAAAGTTATGTCCGAATAAGAAGTTACGGTCTTCTATTCAAAAAACGAAAAAATATTTATTTTTTTGTCTTACCCTGTATAGGGACTAAATTGAAGAGATCTAATTATTTTAAAATTTCTTTTTATTGTTTACTTTTATAATGTTGGTTAACCCTAAGTTTCTCATTATTTTACATTTTTTTAACCGTTCAAACGCAGGGTAAGACAAAAAAAATAAGTATAGTATATTCTGTAACGAGGTTGGAATGAAAATTTAATCCGAGTGGAAGATTCCGAACGCGAGCGTAGCGAGCGTGAGGAATCACGAGTATCGAATTTTCATTCTAACCGAGTAGCAGACTTTATTTTCTCTACGACCAAAAATACTATTCGCAATATTTGTAATTTCAGGTGGAGTATTATCCAGTTCCATATCTGATTCATCCGATTTTTCACTCATATTTTGACTTGAACTAAAATTTGTCTGCTGACATTGACAGTTTCGAAATTCATGGCAACCTATGTCGTTTAGATCAATTACTGAATATTCATTCCGTATCTTGTTATGGAATGAAAATATACGCAAAACGCATAAGAAGCAAGTGTTTCAGAATAAATATTCCAACTCAAGAGCGAGAATTTTTACATTCTATTATCAAAAATGATTTTGGAAATATTGCATTCAGTAATGGTCATGGAGAAAACATATTTTTCGTTTTTTGAATAGAATAGACTTCGTATTCGGACATAACTTTTAATTAAAACAACTTTTAAAAATGAAAGCTATATCTGAAACGAAATATGAAAGTACTTTGCTCTTGAGCGATTTAAAAAAATGAAATTTCCCTTGTATGCACCAGAGTTTTTTTTTCAATTTTGATAAGCACTTTTTTAGTTTAAGGGAAAGCAGAAATTTTATTAAGAATAATATTCTTTGTGACATCAACAATAATAAAGTTTTTCATTAAGTCAGAATTCTACCGGTCATTGTATAGTATTCAAATCGGATATACATTTTTTTTAAATATGACTTGAAATATGTGACAAATTCATGATATTGCGCTTTGTTGCGTTAATTTTGTCCAGTAGTTTTATTATTTAAGTGGATTTAAACAATATTCTTCTCCAAAGTTACCAACTCCATGCGAAATTATATCTATTTATTATTATATTAAAAACATCGCGTTCTCTTGAAGCGAATCCTATCCATGTTTATTAATAGATTTTTGAAACTTTTTATATTTGTTTTTACACAAAAGAATCCTTTTATAATTCATATCTCAAAAACGGTTAGAGATAGAAATAGATTAATATTAACAAAAGTTATTTAGATTTTAATAAGGTAATCAAAAATGCTAAAATATACACTACTATTTAAAATTGCAAAGTTGGCATTAACTTCCGGTATAAACGGAAGTATTAACAACGTCTAAATATAATGTTTTAAAAGCTCAAAACCAATTATGCCCTACAAATTTTTTGAAAGATAAGTTTACTCGTTTCCGAGGTCTTTTAATAGGCCACTCAACGTGAATCACCCTGTATAATAGCCAGTTTTTGCCAATCAACAAATTTCCGCTATTCGATTATTCAGACCCTAAAATCTCGGCAACCGCTGACTCCTGAAACCCGAATTTAGCTTCGTTAGAAAGAATGACACTGGTCGCTCAATATGAAACATGTTTTCCCCAAATTGTTTGTGTAGTTTTAGAGAAATTTGCCTTTGAAATATCGTTGAGCGGGATTTTGTTGGTTGGCAAAATGCCCCTACTGATAAGCAGACAGGAAAGTTTTCCCCTAAAATCCCCAACACCCAATAAAATTAAACATAAGACTGCAGATCACTATATTTCAACACTATAATCGGACCTTACAAGGAAATTATCAGAGGATCATTCGTCTTTTTTACAGACAATTCTGGATTAATATTTTTGATTTTAAAAAATAAAATGGTTTCATCAGGATTTTATTCTTTATTATTCTTAAGGGGAGATGGGAATGCACGCCACGGGAAGACAAGGTGGATCCGCACTCACAATCTCAAGGTCAATTTGTTTCACGCCTATATTTAATTCGTCATTACAGAGTATAGCAACAAAGCGGAGACAAAGCAGAAACAAAGCATATAGTATGTATATATTTTTTAAATAGTAGTTTTATGTTGACTACTCAGCTTTATTTATTTTATTTGTACTCTCAATAGTGCCAATGTATTTATAATACAAAAAATATATTATAAATGTGCACTATACACTATGAACACAATTGCAGGATAATGAAGACACCAGACAAGTGTACGAAAAATATCTCTGTCACGATAAAGAGCGGTCTTGTCACGACGATTTCATGAATAAATAAAATTACATAATACGAAACAAAGTTGAGCTGTTATAAATATTATAAAGTACTTATGTAAGACACACACTAAACACACAGGAATAATACATTTTATTGGGAAGATAAGTTTTTGTACACTTAAAAGAATAATGGCCCTCAGAGTACTCTGATACATACAAAAATTATGCAGAAATATTAAAATTTTTATTTTGAGAAATAATGTTAGATATAAATAAGTATCCAGTTAACCTATGCATATTAAATGTGACTTTTGTTATTGCCTTGAGTAAATAAATTAGATGAAGAAAATCGAATGGGTACCAAAGAACGACTTTGAAAAAAGCAATAGGTAAAAAATAAACCTGTTAAATACGTTTTAAAATATTCATCTCAAGAGATTTAAATTTAAACGGGTAATATCACGGTAAGTGGTTTTTGAAAAACGCTTATTTCTGAAACGTTTAAGATAATTTAATTGATAAACTTGAAGAAAGTGTTCAAGTGAAGTGGTAAGTTAAATAGAAAAAAGTAATATTATAAGTCAACCTCCACTAAGATTTATTTAAAGAAAAATCTTCTTTGTAGAAACATTAATTCACTACATGTTTCTAACGCATAAGGTTCGTCTTCAGAAAAATTATAACTTTTTGGGATAACTATACAGGGTGTCCCGAAATTAGGTGACAATTTTTTAAGGGGATAAAGTACATCCAAAAATAGGACTAAAATCCTCTATTAATATACCTTCAAAAATGCTTCGTTATGGGGCTAGAGCCCCCCGAATGGAAGCTATGATAAGCGGTTTTTTCAAAATATCTCAGAAACTGACTGAAGTATCAAAACAAAATCTGATACATGTTTTACCAATGACAAGACGCAATAAACGGTTTGTTTAGCTTAGGTGTATTTCTTTCAGTGTCGTCCCACTGGGTATTCTCCTAACTTTTTTATTTGTAGGATTTTTTAATGCCAGGTGCAATTTTTAAAAGCACTAAAGTCTTCTATTGAAAAAAGATACTCTTGTTTCATTTTGGTAGGATTTACCATTTTTCAGTAAAATCGATTTAAAAATTTTCGGTTTTTTACAAGCCGTTGAAAAGGCTAAAGTGTTTTTTGCATATCTCAGCAAACACTTGATATTAAAACATGAAATTTATTAGAAGTTCTACTAGCGACAAAGGCATATTTATTAAAGGATGTAACATTTAAATATTTTTCCAGTGGTGTCACACGGATTGGAGCCTAAAGTAAATATTACTAATTTTTTTTAATTTGAGGGGCTTTCCTTTTATACCATTTTCAAATTCTCCGTGCCTCACAAAACATAACACGCAGGTCTAGATTTTGCATCCAATAAAATGGAAATCATTTCGAACATTTGCTTAAGAATTAGTTTCCCGTGTGGTTTTACAATTAAATTTAATTTGCAATTTGTTCTTCTTTTTTGTTTTATTTTAAGTCTTATACAAATAAATATTTAAAAAACAAGGTCTAAAAATCTGTTGAAAACCTTATATTCTGTCAAATTACAATGGTGGAAGGTTTTATTAACAAAAAATTTAAAAATTTTGAAAAATTACATTAAAAGTATGAAAGCCCCTCAAATTAAAAAAAAAATTGTAATATTTACTTATACCCGTGCGACGCCACTGGAAAAATATTTAAATGTTAAATCCTTTAATAAATATGCCTTGTCGCTAGTAGAACTTCTAATAAATTTCATGTTTTAATATCAAGTGTTGAGTGCTGAGATATGCAAAAAAACACCTTAGCTTGTAAAAAACCGAAAATTTTTAAATCGATTTTACTGAAAAATGGTGAATCCTACCGAAATGAAGCAAGAGTATCTTTTTTCAATAGAAGACTTTAGTGCTTTTAAAAATTGCACCTGGCGTTAAAAAATCCTACAAATAAAAAAGTTAGGGCAATATTCTCCTCACTACCTACCCAGTGGGACGCCACTGGAAGAAATATACCTAAGCTAAACAAACTGTTTATTGCGTCTTGTCATGGGTAAAACATGTATCAAATTTTGTTTTGATACTTCATTCAGTTTTTGAGATATTGTGAAAAAACCGCTTATCATAGCTTCCATTCGTGGGGCTTTAGCCCCATAACGAAGCGTTTTTGATGTATATTAATAGAGTATTTTAGTCCTATTTTTGGATGTACTTTATCCCCTTAAAATATTGTCATCTAATTTCGGGACACCCTGTATAATAGAAAATTGTGAGACACCTTAATAGAGCTTTTTAGAATATATTAAATAACAAATTTAATGAAAAACCGTGGGTTGGTTCCTTTACCTATCCTTAATCAAGTGAATTCCTGAGTGTAACATTTAACCTAGCCTGTTTTTTAATAAAAAATATTTAAAAAAATAAACATAATATATTTATACCTCATATAAGGTCCCCTTACTTGAAAAGTAACAATTAAAATATTTCATCCAATTCAAGCAAAAAGCGTATAAATAGGTTCACGGCCTCCTCGATAACTGAATAATTTAATTCACACTTTTGACGTTCGCACAGTGAAAAGCGTCGCGAGACTGATGGCAAAATTATATAACATCCTAAACAGGAAATATGTTATCAATATATAATTAGTTGAACAAATTAGATTAGAAAGAGAATTATTAAACGATCTCATGGGTTATTATGTTACTTTATCCATAAATGTTTAAATCGGTGCCTATTTATTATTATAAGGATCTACTGGGCCAAAATCAAGGTAGATAATTATTTTGTTTGATCAAATTAATATCTTTAAAAATATTTTTAGAAGAAAAGTTTCCCTTCATTTCGTTAGATTCATCCCCAGTCACGGTTGCCATCTTTTTGTTTTCTTACAAAAGTATCCATATGACGATTAGTTTTTTAATTTTTTGCAACGTTGCCAAACAAAATGCAAAATTCTTAAAATTTTGGAAAAAAATTAGTAAAAAAATACCTGTATTTCTTAATCGAAAATTTCTTGTAAGCTCTTCAGTTTAGAGATAGAGAAACTGTCTTATTTTTTTAGGTACCTAAAATTTTGTACAGGGTGTTTTCAGTTGACCTCCAAATATACAACACAAATACAATAACTCTGTTTTTTCAAATCAATCGCCCTATATTTATTAGGCTCGTCTGATAGATATTGTAAATATCTCTTATTATTATTAAGTCATACCTATACCTAAATTTACTAGTTTTGCCAATATTTCGATTTGTATTTAACTTTTCGTGAAAAAAAACTATAATTTTTTTTTAGTTAACCATGATCAGCAAAATCAAAATAATGTAATTAAATATAATGTCAAATTAAAACACGTATAATAGTAATATTTTTTCTACGAGGTCTAGGTGCTGGCCGTTAATTTTAACAGTTATGTAAAAAAATATTTTTTCAAGTACCTACCGAAATGCTATATGATTTACATTCTTGGTGTAAGTGACAAAAATATATTATTGCCAAAAAAAAAACTTTATCATTAAAAATATCCAGGCAGACAACAACCCAATAAACTTTACAGATATTTGAGACTGTCAAAAAGAACTTTTTATTAAAAAAAAATAATTTCAATATTTCAATCTTAGTAATTATTTTTAGTATTTTCATATATTTTTTCTATATTTTTATTCTGCTTGAAAATAACTTTTCCATAGCCACATGGATACCACCTTTTCAGTGGTAAAAAAACTCTACTGATTTTTTTTTCGGGCAAAGAAGAACCGCCATTTAACACGGCAAATTTTAGCGCGGTTGAATCAACTTAAAATATTAAAAGGTAACTGAATTTAATAAACACTTTTTGCGGTCTAAGTAAATAAATTTGAATAAACTTTATGCTGACATAATACTTTTTAATGAAGCTAGTAGTGCTTTTAAATTTAAACATAATTATCCGTAATAAAAAAGTTAATGTCATGTTAAAGTCATGTAGTCTATCAATCATTACAATTTATATAAATTGATTTCCTTCTTTATTCTCTTTTTTTAAATAATTAGTTAATTTGGCAAACTCCATCTAAATGTAAGAGTGTATTAACCCATAACCCGTACACAGTCACTTTTAGGACATAAGTTGTACTGTGGGGTCTGTGAGACACCTAGCCATATATACATATATATATTTTTGTAGGCGTGTGAAAATGGTCAGGCTATTAACATACATATATTAGGAGATAGCTTATGAAAAAATTTTATGAAATAAAGTCATATTTTTACGAAAATATTTATTTAATTTTTGAAAAGCAAAAAGTAGTACATTTTTAAAATTTACATGTTTTTTCTTTCAACATGTAACATAAACATGTCAAACGATTTTTACCTGTAAAGAAACTAAATGAACAAAAGTAAAACGAAAAAAAAATTGTATTGCTGATAAAAAGCTTCTGCATATCCTTAAACTAAAAAAGTTCTCATTAAAATTGAAAAAAAATGCCGTGCATACGAGGGAAATTTAATTTTTTTTTAAGTTCTCAAGAGTAAACACTCTTATTTGTCGATTTAGATACTATTTTCGTTTATAAAAGTTATTTAGAATTAAAAGTTATGTCTTGTATTTAAAATCCTAAAAAACACATATTTTTTGTCTTACCCTGTATAGAGACTAGATTTTCTACCTAAATTAATTTTATAATAGGGAAGACAAGACATCTTTTAAGTAATTTAAAGGCAAGGGCCTGTCGACATATTAAGCACCGTTTCTCGCAGATCACCGAAGTTAAGCTGTGTCGAGTGCGGTTAGTACTTGGGCGGGTGACCGCTTGAGAACACGGCGTGCTCTTGCCTCAGGGAAGAGTGTAAAATGAATCGACACCTAGCCATCCTATTCACACCGGACAGACCGGATGAGATCGGATATCTTGTAGGATGAAGGTGCCGTTACACACTCCCCAGTCGGTAGACCACATTTGTGGTCGATGACCGGTTCAAGATGGCCTCCGTAGTCGGCGAACCGTAAAAAAAAAAAAACATATTGTTTAAAATTAATTTTGGTTTAATCCTAATTGCTACAAAAATAAACGAATTTTGTCATTATGTTTTTTTAATGGCTTAAGAAAAATTGAGAATAACGAGTTAATTAGTGTTTGACCAATGTTCTAAAAGTAAACATTATAAAGAATTTCTAAAAATCATTTGAACTTTTTAATCTAGTCTCTATACACAGAAAGACCAAAAAATATTTTTTTTTTCGTTTCTTGAATAGAAGGCCGTGACTTCGTATCGGACATACCATTTAATTCTAAAAAATAGACAAATTAAAATAGTATCTAAAACAAAAATTAAGAATACTTCTCTTACGCAATTTTAAAATAATTGAAACTCCCTCGTATTTACTACAGTTTTTTTTCAACTTTAATAAGATTTTTTAAGTTTAAGGGGACAAAGAATCTTTAAAAAAAATTAAATGTGCTGTCAATTCAATAATAAACAAGTTTTTAATATTGAGCCAGAATTCTGCCGGTCACTATACAGGGTGTAACATAATTAATGGGACACAGTGAAACTGCAGATTTCTTGGATAAAAATATTGCGATTGGGGTAAACTTAGCTTAATTCAAAAATACAAGGTGTCCAAGTGGGAATTTTTTCTTCGCCTCAAAAACCCCCAATCACAAAATTGTAAAAGTTTTTTTTTTATGATAAAACACCTGCACTGTAGGAAAATTCCTTTAAGGCGCTCTGGGAGCGGTGCGTGTGCGAAGAAAGCGATTAACGTTGGTCTTGAAACGTTGAAGATTGTATTCATTGGGAAACACGACCTCAGGAAGATCATTCCACAAAGATGACGTTCTCCAGATGAAAGAATTCTTGAACAATGAAGTTTGAGGAGTACTAAGCTGAACAACACATGGATGAGCGGCCGTGGTTCGCTGTGTATTTCTGTTTTGCATTGCTCTAGGTGGAATCAAGTGGGCAATGTCAGTCGAACACCTGCCATGAAAATATCTGTAAAAGAGAGCCAAATCACCAACCTGTCTTCGATGCTCCAGACTATCGAGGGTCTTGGTCAGCTCGGGGTCGCCGATCAGACAAACGGCTCTCCTTTGAATGGAATCCAGTAGCCGAAGGGTGTGCTTGGGTGCAAAGCTCCAGACATGAGAGCAATATTCTAATGTTGGTTGAATCTGGGCTTTGTAGAGTGTCAAAAGTTGATGAGGTGTGTACAACCTTTTGGTGCGGAAAAGTACACCAAGTTTCTGTGCAGCTGCCTTGGCAATTGCGGCAACGTGATCATGCCAAGACATATTACCTCCCAGATTGACCCCCAGCAAATTAATAGACGGTGCCAGGGGAATTGCGTGTCCTGCCATGACTATATCCGGTTCTCCAATGTTAAACTTTTTGGAGAAGTTACTTAAAAAAATCGAAGAAAAACTTCCCCTTGGACACCCTGTTTCTCGGTTATTATCAACTTTTAAACTAATATTTTTACTCAAGAAATCTGCAGTTTTTCTGTGTACCATTAATTATGATACACCCTCTATACAGTGTGGTCATTTTAAGTGTGCAACATATGGAAAAAAAATTTATTACCGATTTCTCAGAAAATTTTATTCTTAATAAAAGTTGGTGCATCTTCGATAATCATATTAGGTGTACTTGGAATGGATGCAAGTCAAACGGTGTACAGGGTAGGGCAAAAAATATAAAACTTTTACATGGATAAAGTACCCTTATTTCAGAAAATTAAGCAAAATGTTATTAAGAAAAGGTATTTAGATTTAAAAGTTATGGATAGGTTTGAAAACGTGACCTTCTAAAATAATTATGTTAGTAGGATTTCATGTTTGTCGATTATTTTGTACAATTTTTCTAATAAACATTTAAAATAAATATTTTGTAATTTAAATGAGAGTTTTTTAATTTGAAAATTATCATTACTAATGTTTTATCTTGTTAAAAATAATTTTTAGGGTATTTTAAAGTTGTGTTTAATGTCCTTGCAACAAACATGAAGTTTGTGATTCCTTAATAAATTAAAAAGCTAAGTTAATTTTACAAATATGCTTGAATTTGAACAAAGATATGTGAAGTTGATTTAATTTTGTTTAATTTATGAAGGTCTTTAGGGTAAATATAAAAAAAAAATTTTTTGGGAAATAATTAATATTTTTAAAAAAGTTTTGTTTTTTATTTTTTTCCAGCCTATGCATATGCTTTTAATTCTAAACACCTTTCCTTAATAACATTTTGCTGAAGTTTCTTTATTTATGTAGAAGTTTTATATTTTTTGCCCTACCCTGTACACCGTCCGACCGACATCCATTCCAATTACACCTAATATGACTATCGAAGATGCACCAACTTTTATCAGGAATAAAATTTTCTGAGAAATCGGTAATAAAAAAATTTCCCATATAATATGTTGCACACTTAAATGACCACACTGCATATAAAATTAGACCAAAAACATTAAGTTCTCTTTTCCCGAATCCAATATTTTTTCAATTTATTGAACTTTAAAAATAGTTTTTGAGTTTTCCTTGGCTTATATTTTTTTCTCCGATTTTTTGTTTGCTTAGTTTTTATATAATTCATAAGATGACCACAATTTAACATGGCAAATTTTAGAGCGGTCAAAGCTATTTAATTAAATGATACTAAAAAAGTTCTAGATAAACTTTTATTTAAGTATGGTGCATTTTTTTTTGAAAAATGTGGGTTAAAAATATTATTACGTAGAAAACACCCACGAAAACAATAAATATTTTACATTTAAATGATTTTCTTGGGGTTTGGTTGAAATCGAACTCATAAAAAAAATTATACTTTGGTCAGAGAAAAGCGCATAAAATCAATTTCATCTTAAGTTTTTTATATTTGGCACATAGATAAAATATTGAAAATTTCGACACCTATTTTATTTATCTTTTAACATTTTGGAAAATAACCTAACTTCCTTTAATTTTTTTAAAAATACTTCAGTTTGACCGTCGTTTTTTAAAAAAATATATTACTCCTCGTCATTTTGCATTAAAATAATAAAATAAAAACAGTGCACAAAGTTAAAATTTTTTAAATGTTTCTAAAATAAAATTTGAAATCAGAAGTTAACAGTTTTTGTGAGATGATGTTTACCTCTAATAATGTTGATACTCTCTTACTGTTTAAATCCTGAAACAATAACTAATCAAATTACAATTTTATCCAAGTCAAACAAAAAAAAACAATGAATCGGTTGAAGCGCCCACACGATAACTAAATAATTGAATTCACAGTTTTGACGCTCGCACAGTGAGTATTGTCGCAGGACTGACGGCAAAACCACAGCGAATATTTTAACAATCTATATCACATTAATGGCTCATCCAATTAGCTTACTGATAGAAACAATAAACGATGTTATTGGTCACCTTGTTTTTTTTTTAATCAACTATAACCGGTTGGAATCCACCCGTTTTCCTTCCGAGTGTTTTTCAATAATTTTTAAATATTTATTCATCACTTTACATTGTCTAGCGCATCGAAGTAAATATTAAATTTCTTAAATAATATAAACATAATTTTAATGCCAAAGTCAATGTCAATGTTGGACATAGAGTTCATGACCATTTTAAAGGTTCGCTAACTATGTGTATACAGTGTGTCCAAAAAAGTATGCAACATGTAAACGTTTTTTATTACCGATTTCTCAAAAAATTTTATTCTTGATAAAAGTTGGTGCATGCCTTGAAACTATAAATGTATATTTCACATTTCACCTGCGGCTAATAGTAAGGGAGCAAATGCCATTTTTTCGAAATTGCATTAAGAGTAAAGTACCTTAGTTATTAGAAATAGAGCAAAATTTTATATGGAAATGTTATTGCAAATTAAAAACATAGCCCAAATACTAAATTTGAGTTACGTGTCTCAATTTTTATTTTTTTTTTCTAATCTCTAATTTTCCCTAAGCGGTACGCCTCTGGTCGATTTTTCGTTTACGCAATTTTAATATATTTATGTTTTACCTATCTATTATTGATCTATAATACCTTAGAAACGGAATATGTTATGATAGCAATAATACCTGCTATCACACCTAGGGCATTATAAGCGGGCATTATGATAATGCCCGCTTATATTACCCTAATGCGCTAATATGGAAATTTTATTGCTTATCCAATTTTATTTCTCTCACAATAAAGATCAAGTTTATACAAAAAATAATTTTTTCTTTAAACAATACTAAAAATTAAACTTTATTTCCAAAATAAAAATTACAATTTTGAAATGTCCCGGAAAATGTAGCTGATCCCACTATAGAATGGTCGGTGTTTTTTGTGATGGTAGCAGCGGTGGTAGCACTAACGCTATTTTGTATAGAAGAACAGTCTATTAAAGAATTTTCAATAGTCGCTACGGAATTAACCTCGGAATTAACTGAATTGGCAATCATTTTGGCTATTTTGTTTTTGGATGAAATACTTTCTTCTATATATCCTTCAGCTACTGAAGAGCTTTTCCATTTCCCATGTTGTTTTAGCGTTTCAAACGAAGCACCTGCCTCAACAAGTAAAGTTGACGATGTGCGACGCAAACAGTGGCCGGTGTAAGCTTCTGCATTATCCAGTTTTAAAAATTTTGCGATCAATGTTGGGACGCTTCCTATGGTATTTTTTCCAATGGGTTGTACTGTACATCGACCCTTTCTATAGGTAATAAAGAATCTTCGCTCCTTTATTCCAGCTGGTCTTAATGTTGTATACTTTTTTATTAAATTTAAAGCGCCTAAATCTTCTTCGATGATAGTAAAACTTTTTGAAGTTGAAGTTTTAGTTTCTGGTACCTTTATAACCAAGACTGTTCCTCTATCTTCAATGTCATCAATGGTCATTTTGACCAACTCATCTCGTCTTAAACCTCCAAAAACACCCATTACCAATATGACTTTGTGTACCAAGTAGATATCATCAGGAGCCTTCTTAATAAATTTTAATATTTGTTCTCCTTCCAAAACTTTAGACTTCTTCGGGACGTATCCTTTCGACTTAACTTTTAAAAAAGATATGAGACGATGGTATTGCGAAATGTCTATATTTTCATAGACCATCAACGTAGACCTTAGGGTAGAATACTTGGTCCAGAGAGAGTTCGGACTGTATTTTTCCGACTAAAAATAATAAAGTTTGTTAAACATATGTATTAAAATAAAATCAATAACTTACCAGTTCCTGGAAATATGCCATTAAAACATTTTCGGTTATTTGAAGAATTGTGTTCGTATCTTTCCAAATACCAAATATGCCATACTCCCGATCATACTGTTGCCTTGATTTAACTGGCAAAAGATTTTCGGTCGCTTTTATGACCTTTTCTCTTATATTTTGTGGAATTTCTTCCATTTTGAGCAAATCGTTAAATAAAAAATGCCAACTGACTAACTGACAGAAACATCAAAGTCAAACTTAACACCAGTCATTATCTACTTACGTATACAGGTACAGGTGCAACTTATTTTTTATATTGCGAATAAATAATGTAATTAGTCATTGAAAAACTCTTTTTTAGGTAAAACATAAAGCATTGTATGCACCACGGGCTTTACTGGACTATAATGCCCATCAGGCAGAAACCTATCCCTCGGGCCAGAGGCCCTCGGGCTATTTCTACCTTCAGGGCATTATAGTCCCCGTAACGCCCTTGATACATAAATAGCTATTATGTTTTACCTATCTATTATTGATCTATAATACCTTAGAAACGGAATATGTTATGATAGCAATAATACCTGCTATCACACCTAGGGCATTATAAGCGGGCATTATGATAATGCCCGCTTATATTACCCTAATGCGCTAATATGGAAATTTTATTGCTTATCCAATTTTATTTCTCTCACAATAAAGATCAAGTTTATACAAAAAATAATTTTTTCTTTAAACAATACTAAAAATTAAACTTTATTTCCAAAATATAATATAATAAATAAATTTTAATATTTGTTCTCCTTCCAAAACTTTAGACTTCTTCGGGACGTATCCTTTCGACTTAACTTTTAAAAAAGATATGAGACGATGGTATTGCGAAATGTCTATATTTTCATAGACCATCAACGTAGACCTTAGGGTAGAATACTTGGTCCAGAGAGAGTTCGGACTGTATTTTTCCGACTAAAAATAATAAAGTTTGTTAAACATATGTATTAAAATAAAATCAATAACTTACCAGTTCCTGGAAATATGCCATTAAAACATTTTCGGTTATTTGAAGAATTGTGTTCGTATCTTTCCAAATACCAAATATGCCATACTCCCGATCATACTGTTGCCTTGATTTAACTGGCAAAAGATTTTCGGTCGCTTTTATGACCTTTTCTCTTATATTTTGTGGAATTTCTTCCATTTTGAGCAAATCGTTAAATAAAAAATGCCAACTGACTAACTGACAGAAACATCAAAGTCAAACTTAACACCAGTCATTATCTACTTACGTATACAGGTACAGGTGCAACTTATTTTTTATATTGCGAATAAATAATGTAATTAGTCATTGAAAAACTCTTTTTTAGGTAAAACATAAAGCATTGTATGCACCACGGGCTTTACTGGACTATAATGCCCATCAGGCAGAAACCTATCCCTCGGGCCAGAGGCCCTCGGGCTATTTCTACCTTCAGGGCATTATAGTCCCCGTAACGCCCTTGATACATAAATAGCTATTATCAAATAACTTAAACGTGGGTTTATAATAAAAATGCATTAAGTAGTTGCAAACTTTTCAATGAACCGGGTCGGTTTAGATATAAGCGTGTTGCACGCCTACTTAAACACGTTTTAGCCAAATTCTGTTCGAAACTAAATTATAATAAAATTCAACCACATTCACAGTACTGGAAATAACTACTAATTTATTTGTCATTGTAAACGAAAAATCGACCAGACAGTACCGTTTAGGGGAAATTAGAGATTAAAAAAAAAAATTGAGACACGTAACTCAAATTTCGTATTTGGGCTATATTTTTAATTTGCAATAACATTTCCATATAAAATTTTGCTGTATGTCTAATAACTAAGGTACTTTACTCTTAATGCAATTTCGAAAAGTATTCAATTTTTTAAAAAGATATTTTAAAATAATAGTTATTTACGATGTAAGTGTTGTAAAGATTCATATTACAACACGAGATGTTAAAGTTGTCAAACGAGGCGTCAGCCGAGTTTAATAAAACATCGAGTATAGTAATATGAATTTACAACTAGAATATTGTACAAAATTTTATCTACTTTCATCTATGAATAAAAATATTTGGCAAAAGGCATTTTTTAAAATAAAAATGCACCTGTAACAATGCCCCTGCTATTAAGTTTACTAATCAAGTTTTTTATGTTACCTCTTGCATAGTTACTGTTTTGCATGGTTACTGTCGAAACTTTGTCAAACAAATTCAAAAATATAAAAAGCGTTTTTCAAAGTGAGCTTAGTTCCGACAAAATCCAAGGCGCGGTATGAGTTGGAGTATCAGAAGTTTGAAGATTGGTGCAAAGCTAACAAAATAAAGGAGGTGTCTGAGAAAATCCTTTTGGGTTATTTTTCCGTAAAGCAAAGCAACTTGGATTGAATAATCCCGAAGAATACAGTCACCATTTTAGTTGATGGTCATGGGGGCTGAAAATCCTCTTCTATGGCAGAAGGCTACGTTAAGAATTCTTTAGGAAATTAGAAACAAATAGCAAAGAAAATCATGGGGTCAGACACGGATTTAATGATGGGAAATTCGAACGTAAAGGGCTCCATCACATCCACTTCTGGTATACAAATTTCTAACTGTAGAAAGTGTATTATTAATATTATATGTTAAGTGTTATATTTTAATTAATAATTGGTAATTAATTTTATAGTTGTTAATAATAAATCATTCTTCTAAAGTGTGGTTTTATTTAACAGCAAAATTTTAATAAAACCGGTTCTTTTTCCATTACAGCACTAGTGCTGATTTACAGAACTGTAAAATTCATATTACTAAATGAAAGTAGATAAAAACCTTTTAAATATTAATTTTGGCATTTAAATATTAAACTACTGTTATGTAAAAATGCAAAATACATTTTTGCATTTTCTGCTCCTGTTTTTGAACTTCCCATTAATTCAATCGTGTGTGGGGAAGGGGGGGCGGCACATACACACTACGTAATTAAGGTTATAATAGATGCGCAAAACAAAGAGTTGATAGTCTTAGGGGGCCTTCTTCTAATGTCTGAGGATCCTGGTTTGGGCCCAAGTTTAACAGTAGTTTTTCTCAATAATGGTCCTGATAGCGAGCGAAGTGAAAAAATCCAAATTAACAAACTTCCTATTGGTTAAAAATGTATACCTTTATAATAGTTGCTTTGGCATCTTTAAATAATGGAAATAAATAAATAACTCCTTTATTATAATATACTCGGCGGAGTTTATTTATTTATGTATTTACATTACCTAACTTACAACTACAAGGCAGGTGTTTGGCACGATGGGCTTCTAAGTAAATTGCGATCCTACGGTATGCCTAATGAATTCTGTTTATGGTT
The DNA here is from genome assembly GCA_935413205.1 of Polydrusus cervinus. Classification (NCBI taxonomy): domain Eukaryota; kingdom Metazoa; phylum Arthropoda; class Insecta; order Coleoptera; family Curculionidae; genus Polydrusus; species Polydrusus cervinus. The sequence goes on from OW284515.1 coordinate 18,324,614, forward strand.
AACCAGCTTTCTTAAGAACCGTTCTCTGCAAGTGGCGATTGACGGGTTTCTTTCAGACACCATCACCATCAATGCCGGTGTTCCTCAAGGGTCCATATTGTCGCCTACCCTCTTTTTACTGTATATTAACGACCTTCTAGTGAAAACCCAAAATCCAATTTATAGCTTTGCTGATGACAGCACACTTGTCTCATCTTTTACCTTGACTCCCCAAACATCCGCTGCCGACGCACATCTTCGCAGGCAGCATGAAGTATTGCGCCTCAACAAAGACCTGGACGAAATTTTGGCTTGGGGTGACAGTAACCAAGTCGAATTTAATGCTAAGAAAACCCAGGCAGCAGTCTTCTCCAAAAAGGTTAACATTGCAGAACCGGATATAGTCATGGCAGGACACGCAATTCCCCTGGCACCGTCTATTAATTTGCTAGGGGTCAATCTGGGAGGTAATATGTCTTGGCATGATCACGTTGCCGCAATTGCCAAAACAGCTGCACAGAAACTTGGTGTACTTTTCCGCACCAAAAGGTTGTACACACCTCATCAACTTTTGACACTCTACAAAGCCCAGATTCGACCATCATTAGAATATTGCTCTCATGTCTGGAGCTCTGCACCCAAGCACACCCTTCGGCTACTGGATTCCATTCAAAGGAGAGCCATTCGTCTGATCGGCGACCCCGAGCTGACCAAGACCCTCAATAGCCTGGAGCATCGAAGACAGGTTGGTGATTAGGCTCTCTTTTACAGATATTTCCATGGCAGGTGTTCGACTGACATTGCCCACTTGATTCCACCTAGAGCAATTCAAAACAGAAATACACGGCAAACCACTGCCGCTCATCCATATGTTGTTCAGCTTAGTACTCCTCGAACTTCATTGTTCAAGAATTCTTTCATCTGGAGAACATCATCTTTGTGGAATGATCTTCCTGAGGTCGTGTTTCCCAATGAATACAATCTTCAACGTTTCAAGACCAACGTTAATCGCTTTTTTCGCACTCGCACCGCTCCCAGAGCGCCTTAAAGGATTTTTCCTACAGTGCAGGTGTTTTATCATAAAAAAAAAAAAAAAAAAAAAAAAACATAAAAAAGGTTTACATACAACATTAATATACTAAAAGTATAGTTAAAAATACTAACAAAAGTAAGCTAGTCTATACGTCCAAGCTAATTAATCAAATTAAGTTTGTATTTAACAAAAGAAAAAGTAAAAAGAGAAAAAAGAGACAACACAAAAAATCAAGTTACTAGACAAAAAAATAATAAAATAAAACGAGTTAAATATGACTGCTTTGCTTCAAATATTAAAAAAATTATCGTGTTATTTAACACGTGGATATTTTAAATCGTTTGGAGGTCATTTTTATTTATATATTATTTTAAGTAAATTTATTGATTTATGACAAGCTAATTAAATATAATTATTTTTCTAAAATAAAAATTTCCTGTAAAATCAACTATGCTGACCACAACCACTACTGTGCCGTAATATTTTCGCATAGAAATTGCTCAAACGAAAATTATAATAAATTGCGTGCGGTTTAGGGTAAACCATACAGTTGTTGGCCCCCCGACAGTGATTGGCCCTTGTATTTTTAAATAATTTTAATAAGTATCGCGTAAACATGTGTTAAGCGACGATTGCATTGGTGTATAGTGTAAACTGTGCTTTACCAAGGTGCAAATTCCCGCCATAATCTATCACTTAGTGGTTTTCTAATGTTTGCGAATGAAACAGCGTGTTTTAGGAAGTGCCAATTTAAAGCAATTTATTTCAAAACAGGTAAGTACTGCACCACCTTAACTTATAGTTTACATACCAAATCATGAATGGTAACTGATGTAATCATTATAAACGTTTAAATAGTGTATATTTATGTAAATTTCTTGCTATTAGCACCTCCAAAAACGTTTTTAACCTTAATTTTTACAGGGCCAATAACTGTCTATATGATTTTTTCCCTTCACATAGTTATTGGCCTTCTGGCCAATAACTGTAACTTTTGATTTGATAGTTTCTGTTAGTTGTTGGCCGCGGCCAATAACTGTCAGTCTAGGACGGCCAATAACTGTCTATAAGAGATTTAATATTATTATTAACAAATTAAAGAAAATAAAAACAAAGTAAAAAAATAAAAAATTCCGAAAGACCTTCTTTTATATTATCGTCATCATCATGGAAACAATTTCAAGATGGAAAGGAGCAGAAAAAGCAAAATGAGCTCGAGGAAAAAGAAAACAGAAAAAAGGAAAGACTACGGAAGAAAATTGAACGAGAAGAGGCTCTTCTTGAAAAAAAAAAACAAAACGGAAGCCGAAAAAGAAGAAAGGAGCAAAAAAGATTAAGCTTGATAATAATAGTAAAACATCATTAACGGAAATACCAAAAGAAATTATGCAGCCAACAGAAGAAAACATTACATTCCACAAACGAAATTTGGACCCTGATAAAGATTTCGGTGATGTTTTTTCGTGTTCTAATGATGACATAACGTTACAAGAACAAGGACTTGTGAAATACCCTTTGGAATACCTAGAAGAACCTTCTGTAACATTGGATACTACTGAAGTACAAATACATCAAAGTAATAAAGAAAACGAAACAACTAAACAAGAAGATTTAAAAGAAACAAGACCTGACGACATCAAAATTAATATATCATCACATTACATACTGAAGTCATCGATAGAAAACGGAAGACTTCAGCGTGTAACAAGAAAACTCGAATTCGGAGAACGCTCGGAAGACCAAAATAAAAAAAAAATATACAGATAGATTTTCAAGAAATTTATAAAGATGTAGATAGTGTAGATCAAAAAATTCAAGAAGATTGTATTTTTGTTCAGAATAATTTAAATAAGGGAATTTGTTTGTCTTGTACACAAAATATTACTTTTTTGATGTTAGGTGTAAGATGTCAAACATGTACCAGGTCTTATCACTTAATTCGTATTAAAAACACAGCTTGCATAAATCAAATTCCAATATTTTTACATGTTTACCTTGTTTGAAACGTCGTTAAAGTTGTATTTTGCTGTTGGAACTATTGTCCTTAATAGGCCAATAACTATATAAGTTAGAGGGCCAATAAGTGTAAGGAAACGGCCAATAACTATCATTTTGGATATTTTTGCCATTTATTGCAATTTTTTCTATAAATTGTATACTTATACCCGAAAACGCTTAATTGTTGTTAAGAAATCCTTTTGTTTTAGTATTTTTAGGAATAAAAATTTAAATACATCAATCAGATTTTTTTTAAATTAACACCAAACCGCAAATAATTCTTAAAGGGCCAATAACTGTATCGCTTACCCTATTTCGAATATAAATTCTACAGGGGCCTACATAAACTATATAAGTCAAAAAATATATAATATAATTTAACAGAATAGCGTATTGAGTCAATAAGACGAGAAAATGAATAAACTTTTTGTGTATTTTCATTTTTATTTGATCGTCGTTAAGTGTGTGTGTTCGTTTCTTTGTCCTACTTAAGTTTAAAGGTTTAAAACAATGATATTTCTTGAATGATAGAAGAGTTTTGGACTTGCATTGTCTTTATTTGTTTTCAATCACAACGTTTCAACTCGGTCATCTTCAGGAATACTGTAGTATAATAATACCTATAATTAATATACTGAGCATTCACATGAAGATGACGGAAGATACTTACTAGTTAAAACATTGTGATTAAAAATAAATAAAGAAAATGGAAGTACAAAACTTTTCTATTATTCGTACTTAAGTTTGCCTGCCGCACACTAAAGTCCGAAATATGTTCTTATATTTGTGTTGTACCCCGATAATCAGTATTCTTACTACTGACGTTAAGCTTGTAAACAATATAATTCAATATTTCAGTAAGTTAAACACACCAGTGCTTATTAAACCACTTTATTAAATGATAATCAACCTATCGAATTATTGAGGAGTTAAAAATTATGTGGCCAGCTGTGTCCATAGTTAATGAAAAACAGTGATATTCGCATAGCCATGATTGCGTTTAGCGCTCATATCACAAGCTTAATCAAAGATAAATTTTGTTTATGCATTCGCTTGTGCAAATACTTTTCCGCACACAGTGCCGAGGACTACAATTTATTCCAAAAATGGGTATAGAAGGTTTACATGTCTTTTAGTAACTCTAGACTATTTAATGAAACATAATCAGTCATTGCAAGCCTTAATTTATTTTCTTTTTCCTTTATTTATTAGTATTTTCGATATTTCAGATTAAACAAAAAAAATATTTTTTCTACAACCGTGCGTTTTAACCCATTTTCCCGCACTAGTGCGGGAAAGTAAAATAATGTAAATTTTGACCTTATTAGATAGTTTTTTATTTCGGAAGTTATAACTATTGTTACAACAAGTAAATAAATATTTACGAAATAGTCCATCAAATAAAATCTACATCTTTTTTAGCTTTTGGTTGCATTCTTAATTTTTTGAAAATATAAAATAATTAAGGTATTTTTATATAACCCTGTGTACATTCTTTAACGTAATGTCACAAAATAACTATCAAACCACCGGGTTTGATATCAGTTGCGATGATAACCCAGGCGTGTAATTGTTACTAAAACGTCAAAGTTGTTCAAAGCGTCTTGGAAGTGACCGAATACAATCTTCTTCTAAATTAAACCACATTAAACCGAATCCGAAGCAATACTATTAATGGATTCACCCGACGAAGAACTTCCCGAAGCCATTTTGAAGGCTGCAGATAAAGCTAATTCCGAGCTATTATCTGCCAAATGCAGACTTAGATAAGAAAAGCAATACGACCATTTTGTTACATGGTGTAAGGAGAAATATTATATATAAATAATATTAATATTTATAATAATTAGTAGTTTTTAGTTAACGTTTTATATATGTATGTTGAAATAAAATAATTTTTGAAAAATGGGTTGGTATACTTTTTTATATATACGGTCGTAGAAAAAATAATGTTCCTAAATCATGCGTAAAGTGTCTTTCTCGCCCTTGACCGCTTGCCCGAACTCCGCTCCGCGTCGTTCGGGTCAACTGCAGTCGCGTGCGGGAAAGTATCACAAATTTTTATTACTTTCCGCATATGTTAGGAAAATAACTATTTAGTACCCCGTTTAACGATAAAGAATAAAAATGTCAAGCAACAATATATGCGCTTATTGATTTTAACACATAATGTCAGATTTTTTTCCATGTCAAAAAAAAATTACAAACTCTGTAAAAGTAGTATCGTTTTTTTTACCAAATTGTAAAAACTTATAAAAGGACTTTTGAAATGAGAAGCTCTGATGAGGAGTTACCAGATTCTATCCTGATGGTAGAAAGTACTTTAAATTTGAATTTATTTTCAGCGAAATTACGTCAACGATATGTGAAACAATATTATAAGCATTTTGGAAACTGTTGTTACAACAAAGGGATAAATAGTGTTAAGAAAGTTAATATTCCTGGCCTATTTTCTAGATTTGCAAAATCATTATACGTTCTTTTCAGAAAACAATAACAAGGTACATTAACAAACAAAAGAAGAGTTGACAATATGACAAGTTGCTACGAAAACAAATCAGTTTCTATTTTCCTCTTTGGCTACTAGTTTTTCCCGAATTGTCCCAAAGTTATAAATAGATAACATGAAAGAATCTTAAAATTTGAAGCCAGTATCCATAATTCACGAAATTCTTGTAATATACCGATCTTTTAACTTTAACAACAACCGAGATTCCAATGATGAGCATCGAATTTGGGACGCACTGAAATTTTAATTTTATTGTAATAGTTTAAACAGAAATTATCAGCTCTTTTTTTATAAAAGTTGTTTTATAGTTAAAACAACAATCCAGTTTGACTAGAAGGATTTGAAACGTATTTTTCTTTTTTTTAATGACATCATCCAAATGTTTTTTGCCGTATTTTAGATATTGTTTCTTCTAACAGGAACTTGGTGTTAATCAATCATATATTATATTAATATAAATATTTTTTCAGGTATCAATTTAAGCTATTAAAATGATGATCTGTTAAGTAATAGTAATTTGTACTAGAAGAGTGGATATGATGTCAATATCGCACGAGGAAGCATGGACATCGAGTTGTACAGTATTTTTTTTTACGACTCAACTACTTCATAATAAAAAAAATTAAATCAGGCATTATAACTCGACGTTTTAGTTGGTCGTGAACTCGTGAGAAAGCTAATAAAAAACAATTGAAGAAACATTTATATCGTTTGCAAATCCACGGACTGTAATCATATATTTGCCGATTTGGTTTATTTCTTATTTTTACACAAGATCGCTTTATCACATTTGGCGGCCTTTTGCAGAATAACAGACAAAAAGAGATATAAATATTTATTAATAAAATTGAACAATATAATTTTCTATAACATAGGCAAATTGATTAATTATATTGTTCTGCTAACTGTATCTAAAAAGCAAAATACCTGTAAAATCCATTTTAAATAGTTAAAAACGGCATATCTGACAGACCTGCATCTTTTTGAAGTATATTCTTAACCTCACTTTTGTAAAATGTTATAAAACGACGCGTAAAACTTACAACGTGTAAATTGAATTTCTTTGTAACTGAAAAGTCTGATTGGTCAGTTTCATATTCCAACTAGGATGGATATGTTCAGTTAACCGGAATAGCCCACTTCTCCAATCACTTTAGTATAAAAGAGACAGCAAATTTTCAATATTTCAACTCTAGAGTGGAAAAGAATAAATTTTAGAAAGCAATTTAGTGTTTAACTTATTTATCATGTATTTGTCGATTGATTTCGAATTAGAGTGTGAAAATACGCCATCTGAAATTATAAAAAAGTTAAGAATATACTAGAAAATCTATTACCAGTCAAAACATGCCCCGCTAAAGAAAATGTCATATATTAAACATACAATTTTTATGTGTTGCCCTAGCGTAGAGACTAGAGCTATGGCCTACAGATCGAAAGGTCACAGGTTCAAATCCCATCAGGTGTATTTGACTTTTTTTATAAAAACATTAAACAATTTATAGAATTAGGTATTTTGAATTAAAATCTTCCTTGTTGGATGAATTTTTTTAAATTTATATTTAATGCATCTTTCCTTGATTAAATTTTAAAAATTATCCAACAAGGAAGATTTTAATTCAAAATACCTGATTCTATAAATTATTTAATGTTTTTATAAAAAAAAGTCAAATACTCCTGATGGGATTTGAACCTGTGACCTTTCGATCTGTAGACTACGCTATGGTTACCAATAAAAATTCTTTGTTAATATATATAATATATGACATTTTCTTCAGCGCGGCTTGTTTTGAATGGTAATAGATTTTTCAGTATATTATTAATATTTTTTATAATTTCAGATGGCGTATTTTCACACTCTAATTCGAAATCACTCGAAAAATACATGAGAAATAAGTTAAACATTAAACTACTTTCTAAAATTTGTTCTTTTTAATAAATAGGGGTGGTCCGTCAAATTGGCATCATATGTTTAAATTAATAGTGTGCCTTGTATTTCCACTCTAGAGTTGAAATATTTTTTTCACAAATCAAAGGTTTTTTAAATAATTCTTTGGGAATTTACAACATTACAACAAACATTACTCGTGTGAAAGTGATTATTCTAAAACTCGAAGAATTTCTGCACTCGGCTGACGCCTCGTGCTAAATATCTCCTCGTTTGACACGTATCACTTTCATCACTTGTTATGTAATATACTATTTCAACTCACTTCTAGACAATTGCTATAAGATTTAAAGCATAAGATGTATTTTACAAATTGAACATTTTTACTTGGCTTTGTTGGTTTTTTGAGGTGCAAATAATTTTCCACCCCAATTTCCTATTTTCTCATATGATTAAGGGGACTCCAATACCAATTGACCTAAAAACAGATATACAAAAAAAATAACAAGTAAATCTTCCTTAAATCTTAGAAAATGAAATAGGTACATAAAACCAAATAAAATGATAAGATTATAATGTCGCACGACTACCTCAACTTCGCCTTTTGTACATTTTTTTACAATACTTACATTTTATTATTATTATTATTATTATTATTATTATTATTATTATTATTATTATTATTATTATTATTATTATTATTCTTATTATTATTATTATTTCTAGAAAAAAATTAATTTCACTTTTCAAGGTTATTTCATTTTATTTTGTCAATTTTGTGGCCGGTATCAATGCAATATTGCCACTTCTCTTTGATTTTCACGTTTGCTATGGTTATGTGACGTCAGTCACGAGACAGCATGTAAGAATTTAAATTATGATGAAGGGCAATTTAAAATTATATTAGTCGTATGCACCATTGTTTTAGTATTGGTTCGCCAAACCTATTTATTTTGAGGCTTCGCGAAACTTACGGATAAAGATATCGTTTTTACGTGATTTACTGTGTGATTAAAAAGTTTTGTTTTTATTTTTCAGGTATTTCAGTAGTGTACGTACCTACTTAGTTTAATTTTTATTATGTATTTGTACGTAATAAAAATATAAATTAGTCAATGTTTGTTTAAGTACCCGCACTATACCTAGCTCTTTAACATTTTTCACGACCGCGAGCCGCCACTGTCAAGACAAACGGAATATTGTTTTAACATCACAGTTAGGTAGTGAGTACGGGGTATTACATATCATTCCTTATCATATTTACAATTATTTTTTAATTGGTGCTTACAAGCGTCATTAAATGGATACGATTACATGCCCAGGTAAATTTTATATTTCGTACAATAATACATCAATACCCAATTATATATTTATTATTTAAACTTACTTTACTATTGATTTTAAAGCGGATAGAAGTAATAAGTTTCCAAATATTCTTATATTGTAACAAAATATTGAAAACCTAAATCATTATCATTATCATTAGAGATAATTATGTTGGCACTTAGCCACTACATTGTTTACGGCAAAAATCTTTAATTTAGCGCATACAATCTAACAAACAATTTATAAAAAAAATTTTATGGCAGAGGTGCAGTCAAAAAATTCGTCCAGGGTTCAGGAATTGCCGTCATATCAGATCAATTCGTCAAATTTTTGCAAAAGTTTACAAGAATGATAAGTCAAAGGAATTATTGAAACAGCGACTCAAGAGAAAATTGTATAGACTTTACTGATATAAGAATAGGTACCATTGCGCCCAAAAAAAACTGGGACAGCAAAATTTTTGTTGTAGAGTAGCTCCTTGACTATAAGGAATATGTAAAATCTATTGAGGAAAGGTTACCATTGTTGTTATAATAGTTGTCATGGAAGTGAAAAGGTTTAACAATACTACATTTTTAAAAATACGAGGAAAAATAAAACTACGCATATTTAAGAGTTTTAAAATATAACAAAAATAAAACAAGATTTTTAAATATTCTGTTCCTATAAATTTTAATTTCAATCATATTTAAACCTTAATATAATAACATGTTTATTAATATTTGGTAGTTTTTATCAATTAAGGCCCGTATTATTAATCTCCTGGTAACTTTACCAGCCAGGTAATTTCTATGGAGACAATTGTCTTAACAATGGTTTCTTTGGAAATTATCTGGCTGGTAAAGTTACCAGGAGATTAATAATACGGGCCTTAACATTTTATTCGGCCAGTTCCAGCAATCTTCTACCGCCATAAAAGAATTCAATTTTGCTTATGCTTAAACTTATTTTTAATTTAATTGTTACTTTTATGGTAACATTTTTACGCTTGTTTCACTATATTTAATATAATAACTTTTTTTTGGTTTTTTTTTATGATAAAACACCTGCACTGTAGGAAAAATCCTTTAAGGCGCTCTGGGAGCGTGCGAGTGCGAAAAAAGCGATTAACGTTGGTCTTGAAACGTTGTAGAACAACGTTGGGAAACGTTGGGAAACACGACCTCAGGAAGATCATTCCACAAAGATGACGTTCTCCAGATGAAAGAATTCTTGAACAATGAAGTTCGAGGAGTACTAAGCTGAACAACATATGGATAAGCGGCAGTGGTTCGCCGTGTATTTCTGTTTTGCATTGCTCTAGGTGGAATCAAGTGGGCAATGTCAGTCAAACACCTGCCATGGAAATATCTGTAAAAGAGAGCCAAATCACCAACCTGTCTTCGATGCTCCAGGCTATCGAGGGTCTTGGTCAGCTCGGGGTCGCCGATCAGACGAACGGCTCTCCTTTGAATGGAATCCAGTAGCCGAAGGGTGTGATTGGGTGCAGAGCTCCAGACATGAGAGCAATATTCTAATGATGGTCGAATCTGGGCTTTGTAGAGTGTCAAAAGTTGATGAGGTGTGTACAACCTTTTGGTGCGGAAAAGTACACCAAGTTTCTGTGCAGCTGCCTTGGCAATTGCGGCAACGTGATCATGCCAAGACATATTACCTCCCAGATTGACCCCCAGCAAATTAATAGACGGTGCCAGGGGAATTGCGTGTCCTGCCATGACTATATCCGGTTCTGCAATGTTAACCTTTTTGGAGAAGACTGCTGCCTGGGTTTTCTTAGCATTAAATTCGACTTGGTTACTGTCACCCCAAGCCAAAATTTCTTCCAGGTCATTGTTGAGGCGCAATACTTCATGCTGCCTGCGAAGATGTGCGTCGGCAGCGGATGTTTGGGGAGTCAAGGTAAAAGATGAGACAAGTGTGCTGTCATCAGCAAAGCTATAAATTGGATTTTTATTTTTAAACCATCGCTGAGATAATAAAATACTATAGGAAGGAAACCAAAGACTATACATTATATTTCTAAATTATTTTCCATAGTTACCAGCTTCATGCAAACTATATCTGTATAATAGTAAAAACATTGCGTTCTCTTGAAACTTCTTGAAACGAATCCTGCCCATGTAATTAACATAAATAATAAATTTTAGTAATTTGTCTTAGGGTTTTCATTGGCTTATATCTTTTTCTCCGATAAAGTAGGGTTAGGAACAAAAAGCCCTATCTTTCTTTCTCCGATAGGTACCACTTTTTCATTGGTAAAAAAAAATTCATAATTGGTTTAGTTTTTTTGGAATTCGTTTCAAATAAACAGCAATTTAACATGGGAAATTTTAGCGCGTTTAGCTCTACCTACTTAAAGAAACGACAATTATTGATAATGATAAATTTTAAAAAAAGCTTGGATATTTATTGTGGTATACAAACTACCACTTGGATTTTTGTATTGTACAAACTACCCTAGATATACAGGGTGGCCCACTCTTGACGCAGGATTCCATAGTACCTAAACTACTCAACTTTTTAATATTTTTAAGAAACAGAGTTATAAGGAGGCATTAGATCTACGATTTAAAATTATTTTAAATTATACAGGATGTCCCAAAATGTCATATGTCTAAATTCAATTGCTTTTGAAATATTGATGTTTAAACTATAGAATTTTCAGAGTTTGGCAAACTGAAGCATTGGAACGGGACATCTTAAAGAAAAATGGTTTTCATCTCCCTATCTCAGTTTTTTATTATCTATCTAAACGTTACAACTTCCGGTTTAACATGTTAAACGGTAAAACCATTTCTTTCGTTTAACATGTTAAACTGAAAGTTAATCTCTTTGGATAAAGAATAAAAATCTAAGCAAAGGAAGTAATACTCATTGCGCCTTTTCAATGCTAAAGCTTGTGAAAATCTGAAAACTTCAAAAACAATTGAATTTATACATATGATATTTTATACACAATATACGTGAAATTTTATAGGGAAAAAATTTATATAATATATTATTATTTTTAAAAAAAGTATGTTTGATAAGCCCCAGCCCTTTGAGATACCCAGTATAATTTAAACTAATTTTAAATTTTCAATAGATGTAGCCGTTACTTGATGAAGATCCATTATAGAAACTAGGTTAAAAAGAATACAAAAATGTATAAATCTTCACTTATTTTTTATTGTACTATGACAATTGTTTCGACACACAGTGTCTTCGTCAGATAGTAGAAATCTAATGCATGAGCATTAGATCTGTGGAGTTTTCCTTTGACCGTTTTATAACAAAAGATCGGTCTTTTTCTGTCTTGGTATCTCGTAAATTGACCAAAAAAAAACGTTTCATAGTCTAGGACATCGGTTTTGTCAAGCTGGCAGAGCTCCTTGCCTCGACAGGCTCCTGACACGCCCATGACTAGAACTAACTGGAACAAAATATAAATAAAATAAATAGGTACCTACTTTATTTTCCAAAAAGCGTCTAAATAACTATAGGATAGGATAGATATAGGTATAGACTGGGACAAAATATCGGTTGAAAAAAAATGTGTATCTTACCTTTTGCCCCAAAAATTCATGGTCGGGTGCTTTTTCCAGGGACTCTTTAATGTTGTCAACATCGAGTGTCTTCGACTTTTTTGGTTTGTAGCCCTTATTTTGTCGTTTCAAAAAAGCGGTTAGTTTGCAGAATTTGCTAATGTCGACGCCCATGTCTGTTGCAATTGTGGCTTTTATCATCATTTTTTATCCAGCACCATTTGATAAACTCAGATAACTGTTTATTATATTGTTCTCCAGATTTTCTTGGTAATAATTGGCCTACAGCCTCTTGAGCTGCCTTTTCGATTTGTTCCATCGCGATAAACGTCTTTCGGTTGATGTAGCGTGTTTGACTAATATTTATCGAGTGACTTTTGTTTTACTTAGTTACTTGTCATAACTTGTCATTTGGTCATTGATATGGTAACATCAGCCGCTTCGATGATTTTTTTGAAATAGAGGACCTACTGTTTAGTGGCATTTAATTTTTTTTTAACCTATCCTAAAGTACATATACACCTCAGGACCAAAGTGTTTTTAAATCCCTTGACAAATTATAGCCCTCCCGTTGGTCGGGCTATAAACTTTTTGTCTCGGGATTTAAAATACCACTTTAGTCCCTAGGTGTATAATGTACTATTAAAAAATTAAAAAACAGCGATTGAGATTTTGTATGAACTACATTTTGGCACCAAACGGGAAGATACCACTTTAGATAGATATCATTTTAGAAAGCTCCTTTAAAAAGAAAATTGAATATCGTGTTGTTTATAATTTTAAATTATTTTCATTGTCCCAGGGTGGGACTTTGGAACATATTTGCTAGAAAGTTGAAAAAAAATATATAAACATTTGTAAAAAATGCAAAAACACGTCGATTGAGATCTTTTGTGGGCTTCATACTCATACCGAAAATTTGTTTTTTCAATCCTCTTACAGGAGTGAAGCATAAACTTAATTTTTTTACAATGAAAAATAAAAATAAATTAAAATTAAAAACAACACCCGCAGTCAATTTTATCTTTAAAAGAGCATTCCAAAAATGTTTCACAAGTGGTATGTTCCCGTTAAAAAAAATTAAGTGGGGTTATGTTTCACCCCTTTACTGGGTTTGAAAACTCAAATTTTTATTATAAGTATAAAGCACACAATATATCTCAAACGGCATGTTTTTGTATATTACACAAATATTTTTTGTTAACTTTCTGGTGAATTTGTTCCAGTTAAAGTTCCCTTCCTGTATGTAACTTATTTATGATGTAAATTTAAATATCATTGTATTATATTTTACACATTTTATAACAGCTATTTTAAGTAGCGTCGTTAAATAAATAAATAAGGTAATTATTGCAAGTTACATTAAATTATTGCATCGCAATCAAGGTCCAATTATAGTGGTTTGACTTGATCTATTCTGCCCTTGACCAAGACAATTATTACCGATTTTTATTAATTCTCTTTGAACTAGTTTTTCCAAACAATTTGTAATTTTAAAATATATTTTTTCTAATAACATAGATACCTACTTTTGTTATTAATAGTAATTAAAAACGGCAAGAGATGACCCACCAAACTACGTCCTATTACCTCAACATTGCACTCACATAGCATTGTAATAATATGAAAATCGGAGGTATGAGGTGGTGATGAGGGCATTGTAAGATGTGTGTAATAGATTATGCCTTATCTTGTAATATAACATTCAAAGTCCCGGGTGACATCTATTGTGTCAGGGTGGACATCATATATATATTTTATGCATGCCTATTAAGTGAAGGTGGTCATTTCCAACAATTTTTATAAAACAAAATTTTGCATTATCAATGTTAATAATAATATACTAGAGCTAATTTAATTTAATTATTTTAATTAAGAACGGTGTGCCTAAGGAGAAAAACGCAAGATACCATTTTTATGCAGAATTGACCATGCTAATCAGAAATAATATCCACATGGAAAAATATCAGTGGCGTACCACTTTTTTTCTAAAAAATATATAATCGCTTAGTTTTAAAAATTATTCTCTTGGCGATAATGATGAAACGAACAAAGATATCGAGCTGCGGTTTTAATATTTTTTCTAGTAAATTTCATCTACTTTTCGATTATGGTATCATAATTATACCGTATGATTTATTTTTTTGGAGTAAAATCAAAAAATATGTTATTATTGCAAATTGCGCCCTCTAGCATTTTTTTGAAAACTTTTATGGACAACTAAATACGATTGGTGAAAGTGCATACATTTCTCTTCCAAACAGTCTTTAGTTTCCTAAAATCGGATAGGTCGTTTAAAAGTTACAGCGATTTAGCTGATTACACTTTCAACAGCTTTCCAGATGGCCGGCCCTAGGTGGACCGAAGAAAAGTCGCTGAAACTTGTTTTAGCCTATCAAAAATATCCGTTTGTGGAACACAAAAAGTGTAGATTATAGAAATAATCGGGCGGGCAAGTGCGATTGATGCTTGTAAAATAACGAGATAAATCTTTTTCGGCGCCATTTTTTTTTTATTGAAATGCCTACATGTCAAATGAAACGTCTAAACTTTTTCAAGCGTTCAATTCAGTTGAATTCAAGTGAGTTGTTCAAGTCACTTGAATCGTGTCAACGCGGCTTTAAGGTTTCAGTTAAATAGGCCATTTTGACACGACAAGAACTTTTCTTGAAGCTTGTCAATAACTTAGTAACTATGGAGATAACAAGGTAACGCTACTTTAAAGTAGATAAGCGTCTCGGTACTTTTTAATGGAACTATAGTGTTGCCATAGCTCAGCAACTAGTGAAGATATAATTTTGTAAATTTGGTATTCTAATAAATTTGACACGCCCAATTCACTTCAATAAAAATAAATTGGGCATTCCATTTAAAATAACAAAATTACTACGTATAGCGCAAAGCTGAGAAATCTGGCAAGTGCGCCGACATCATAATCCAATTCCGCATGCTCCAAAACCCCCACATACCAAATTTTGTAGGCGCAGCTTGAAGAGTTTTAATTATATCGAATTTATTCCAGTCCCCACCCTGTATAAGACCCACGTAAGCATATTTCGTAACCCATTTTAGCCTGTTTGACTTACGTAATAAGTGGTATTATCGTACTAGTGATGTAATGAGCTCATTACATAACTAGTGATGTAATATACTCATTATGTAACTCTTTTTTATTGGCTTTGGTTTTGACAGGTCTGCCATTTCGCCAGACACCTAATGTTTTTTGGTTTAGAAAAATAAATAACAGGTTTATTGTTTTTTTTTTATAAAAAAAAAATATTTAATTATAAACCTATTTTTTTTAAATGTTTATTTATTACAATTACGAAAAGTAAAATCAATACCTGATGCTGAAGACAGCACATGGTCTTTGTTTTGAACGTTCTGGAAAAGTAAAAATCTGGGTTTTAGATCAAAATTTTGTTTATGAGACGTACGGTATGATCTTCATTACAGCACTCGTGTGGTTACCACGACTCTGTCGTCTTGACAATATTTCCCGCTTATTCCGGTAATGAAGCTCATAGCGTACTAGTAATATAAATAACTATTAATATTATCGGTACGTTTGTATATACTGTATTAGTATTGTTGTCGCTCTTCTTATCA
Organism: Polydrusus cervinus; assembly: GCA_935413205.1. Classification (NCBI taxonomy): domain Eukaryota; kingdom Metazoa; phylum Arthropoda; class Insecta; order Coleoptera; family Curculionidae; genus Polydrusus; species Polydrusus cervinus. Next base: position 18,340,480 of record OW284515.1, read on the forward strand.
TGTTCGAAAAATTTACTGGCAAAGTCGAAACATGACAATGACGATTTAATTATATTAATCCTCAGAAAAAATATAAACTTTAAAAATATTTTCTAAATAGTTAAGTTTTATTTCAAATCAATTTTACATTAACGTGCACAGCCCAATTTCTAGCGATTAATAAAACATTTTTTAAAACAGAAAATCGCTTTGTATATTGAATTCTGAAAATTATAAAACACTACGTCCTATCATCATGAATCAATTACAAATAAAACATGTTCTTGCACATAATGTAAACCGGCCCTAAGCGTCCCCGGACGTGACATTAAAATGTGGAAAGAGATATAGAATTCAGGCACGTACGCATACCGGTGTTAGTGTATCTTAAAAGTACCGAAAATACTTTTCTGAGGAATCAGTTGATTGTCTGATAACTTTAAAATCGATTTAACATTGTGATTTATGTCAGTATTGGATATGCGAAACCGATTACCCCGGAAAGTTTTTTAGACACTTTGCTAATAAAATGTTTGCTCTTATAGTGCAAACTTTTTGCCGATCACTGTATATTCAGTAATATGATTTTATTTTTTGTGTTTTAGCGTCAAATTATTAATATTATTATATCTAGCTCTTTTACTTTATGTTAATTTTGACTGCGCTTATATCATCCTGCCACCAATGCATATGACTCTGGTGTTTAGATATGTCCATTTTTTACGATAAGGGAGCAACGACTAGTCCAATTTTATTTGCGATGTATTTACGGATACCGAAAGTAAAGGTATGTGGACTTGTTTTAGAAGGGTTGCAACTTGCAAGTTGTTATAAAGTATATAGTAATCAAAATATTATAAAAAATCTATTAAAGCAGGTCCTTTATAACAAGGATTCCCACTTAAATTAAATAAATAAGGCTTCTTTATAGAAAAAATTGATAATTATTCTAAGGTTTGCAAACGTCATTTTTGACATAAAAATTCAAATATGTCAAAAACGTTTAGACATAGGTATAGGACATGGTATACAAAATCTGCCTAGAATCTTGCGTAGAATGCAAAAATGTAATAATATATAGGGTGTCCCATTGAAAATAAGCAAGTTGACACTTACTTCCGGTATAACTGGAAGTGCCACCATTATGAAAATATTTTAGCCCGGTCGCCCCCATCAGCATCAGCAGACTGTCAAATTTTCAAACTTTTCTTATGTATAGTTTTCTATGTATAGATCGATTCGGTTTCCGGTGGGACACCCTGTATGTCTAATATATTTAACCTCAATTCAATTAACCATACCTACATGCCTGTTGGCTTTTTTAACATAGTTTTAATCTTAATCATCCATTTATCTAAAACTCAATTTTTAATAAGAGGTATGTTATTTACCTTTATAAGGTCGTTTAAGAATTATAATAACCTAATAAAGTTATTTTCCTATTTGGTTGCCTAATTTTGTTTATAAACAAATTACGAAATTAAAAATGTATTATAATTACGTAATTTTTATTTATTTATGTCTAGCTTCTGTCTTAACAAAATTTTAATGTTATTCAAAGAATTAGGTTAATAAATTATTAGTACCTAATTTAATTAATTTTTTACAGTTGTTATGATAACGTTGATTTTTTATATAAAGAAGGAGCCTACACAATTTTGAATAAGAGTATCTTTAGTCAGCTTCAGGTGAAGATACCGGACTAAGAATTCTTAATTATTTTCGTAATAAGTACGTTAACCCTATTTACATTTGGAAAAAAACTATTATATCATCAGAAAAATGTCATTTTGAAATAAAGCCAACAATTTATACTGTTTCAGCACGCTATATAACTATCCGAACTGAAAACAGCCACAGAAAAAAAATGCGATCTCTTTTTACAATTACCCGGTCGTGTGAGGTTAGAACTGTCACTCGCGTCACTCGTATGTGACGGCATGCGCAGTAATATTCAAATTTAAGCTTGCTAGTCGGCATAATTCCTACCGTTGTCGGTGTATCGTGGGGTGGGAGTAAAACATTTATGCATTTTGTATTTTTGCATTTTTGTGTTGCTGATGGGCTGGACTGCTAATGGCTGCTGACTACATGCTTGCCTGGAGCCGTGGTGTAGCATTTTCCAATATGGGCTGACTAGATAGGATGTATCAGTGTTGCGGGACTGGTTGATGATGGCTTCTTCTCTCCATAATTCACTTAAGCACAATATACTCTGAAAAAAAATAATTTCTTTAGACCTTAGTCCACTGGCAGGATCGTCATGTAAGGTGACTACTTGGTTCGATGAAGTAAAATACTTATTATACTGGTTAGGTATCAAAAGGGTATATTGTTACTTGTAGTTACATTATGTCTGAACTATAATTGAACCTTATCTAACCTTATAGAATCTGATCTACTATATTACAGTCAGTTACTACGTACTAACCTTAAACTATGATAATAACCTTTGGATGGAAGGAATATTATTGTTATAAGTTTTTAAGAGTGATCTCTTCGTGCCGTTGCTCATTTCTCTTTAAACCTGCTATATTACCTTTTTCATTTTTCCCTGCGTATCTCTTCTTCTTTCTCTCTGACGTTTCTGTTTCTGTTCGTCTCTTACCAGACCACCTTTAGCCTCTCTATGTTTAAATGTATATTCATATTATTTTTATTCATTATAATTAAGTTTATTTACTACATTATCTAGGCCTCAACAGCACCTATGCTTGCATGGGATGCTGCGAATATGACCTATTATTTCCTAGGTTATTTTTTTACTTACACTGTGTAATTTATCTTTCTTTCTTGTGGAAATAATAAATGTATTATTATTATTATTATTATTATTATTATTATTATTATTATTATTATTATTATTATTATTAATATTATTATTATTATTATTACCACATCATGCTGACAATGAGCATAACCCCTGACTTAACCTTGTTATGGTGTTCAATATTAAGCAGGAACTTATAACAATAATATTAAACAATTTGTTATTTTATAATAAGAGGTAAAATAATGGATTTGGTAATTCTACCATAATGTTCTTATTTTTACCCTACACTGAGGAAAAACGAACTTCCTATTAGGATTAAAACTTTTTTAAATATTAATGAAATTAATTTTGGAGGTTTTCAACTAATCACCCGGTATATCATGAATGAATAATATTACGGCAACGTAGTTACTAGATCTTAACAGCTTTAAAAAGAGCACATATCCCCTAATCTAAATCAACTCGGAAGAAATTACCGTTTACAAGATAAGATCTTCATTTATAGAGGGTGACCGACAATCGTATTTATGATTTTTATTCGAATGTCAGTTATTATGAAGGATGCTAATTTTAAAACAATACGGTAAGAAGCTACGAGTCTAGTATTGGTATTAGACACTTCGACAACATACCTAATGTGTGCTTAACAACGACACTAGATAGATAGAAATAGTTTAACTGTTTAAACCAGAGGACCCCCTGCAGCTACATTTCTACCATATTCTCAAAACTCGACACAATTTTGTGAAGATTATAACTAACTATGGAAAGTTGCGTTGAGACTGATTTCGAACCACGAATTAACAGTTTTCGAAAAAAAAAGTGAGAATTGATTTGTTAATTAATTAATTAATTGGCTGCGAGTGGATGTCAAAAAAGTAAAAGTTGGCCAATCAAAAAAGTGATTCCATCCAACTTTACTTTTTTGACATCTACTCACAGCGCAAGAAACCAATCTCAATTCTCAATTATTTGATTTAGGGCACTCCCGGAGTGGCAAAAAGAAAAAGAAAAATAGTATATTTTTTTGTGTTCTTGGCATGTTGTACTGAATATGGAATATGCAAGTTTTTACAAGTAACAGTCGCTGAGCTTCTTAAAATATTATCTGCCTACATTGATAGGTGAAGTCAAGCCAACATTTTAGTTCTTCACTATCGAAACCAGATAAATTTTCGTGGACCCCCGCTTACGAATTGTAAACCCCCATTTTTTTGTCACGCCAACGTAGACCCCCGTCGAGTCTTCCGTAGACCCCTGGGGGTCTGTTCCTGGACCACTTTGGGAACCAATGGTTTAAACAGTAGATCGTTTCCATTCAGTCGTCAACTCCTATAGCCCGATTGATTAGCCATGGTAAAATGTGTCTACTGATGGATGTGACGAACATTTTTCATTTAATATTTTGCAAAAAAGTTCAACATAAATAATTTTTTAAGGAGACCGGTCAAATTTTGCTGTATGTGTCAGATTTCACTTAAGAACAGTAGCGGCTCGTGGACATGGGAGGACGCAGATCTGGGTACGCAAAAATGATACACTAATACCGGTGTGCTAATTAATTCCCATAAATTTTCTGTCTCTCATCCACATTGACAATCACGTACGAGGACGCTGTATATTAAGTGCAAGCGCAAGTAAATGATCTTTTGATTTAAAAAAATAATCCTATTTTAAACGATATACTGCCCTAATTCATCTTAATTCCTTCTTTTAGAAGATCATTAAAAAAATTGCTTTTCCTTACAATTCTTTAAATTGATTTGGTCACCATAATAGTCGGCAATAATCAATTGTCTTGCCAGATCCTTATTTTTTGGAAACCCAAAATATTTTATATCTGTGCCCTTTAAGTTTTGGTCGCAATGGTTACAAATCCAAGCCAATACGTATACCTTGAAATTAATTAACTACAGTCGTTTTTTAGAAAAGGGTATAAAAGGAAGGCACGAGCGAAAAAACACCAAAAGCGATGGGAGACTCTTAAGGGTAAGAAAATTAATATTTTTCTTTGTTTCAGTTTCAAGGCGACAAACACGAAGCCTACGTCCGACTGACGCTTCACCAACACTACAGGGCGGTCAAAGAAAAACGTACTAACATTGTCAAGCCTTCCAGAGACGGTAATATATGCTTTGCCGAAGGGTTTAATTTCAAGATGGCGCCCGCTCAAGCTGACGTCAGTAGTTTGGCATTCCACGTGTTCCAACATACGTCTGGATATGGTAAGGGTGCGTGTCGTGTTTTGTCTAGATTTTTTTTTGCTTCTTATATAAGTTTTTTTTCGTGAGAAGAAAATGTCAATGTCATAAGAAAGCGAGTATTGTTGATAATATAATTTCTTGTAAAACTGGATTAAATAGTTTTCAGAATTGCCAATAGATAACTGTCGTTATTTAAATATTTTTTGCAACATCAAGTAGGCTAGTGTTTTAGTTCTTTTAACAAAACCAAAATCAAAAATTCTGTCAATTTATTTGCTTTTACATGATAGAAAAAAAATGTAACTGTGATTAATTTTTTTAAATTTAAATGGTAAAGACTAGCTATTTAAAAATAAATGACACTTTGTCATTGCCACTTTTTCTCCTCTACAAAATGACGTTACTAAACTAAAGATCCGCCGTTTCGTCTCCGAGCGACCATCACCAACTTTACTTTTTTAAATACGGACCTGGATTTTTTTTAACCGATTTTTACACTTTTTTGGCTCAATATAACGATCGATTTTTTTTCCAATTTTGGCGACAGCCCTTCCAACCGATCCTTTCCTTATCCTACCAAATGCAACCTGTATGCGTTCTTTCAGTTCTTCCATGGTATCTACGTCATTCTTATAAATAACATTCTATTGCCCCACTATTTCCGATCCACCTATGAGGGAACTGTTCAGGCTTGCTGGAGCCAAACATAAGGTAACCTGGCTAAAATTATTTTTGGGTATTATATGTATTACTTAAATATCTAATATGAACTTTAGAAAAACTTTTTCATAAAACTTATTTGTAAAGGTTTTAAATAAAATAACGTTTTAATTAATATTGTGATTCGTTGCCAGGACCGGACTGACAAGACGTGTAAAAAATATGAATTTAAAAAAATAAGCAAGGACAATTCATCATTATGAGAAAGTAATATTGCCATTACATTGTGAGGGTAGGGGCGTTTAAAAATTGGTTAAAAAAAATCCAGGCCCATATTTAAAAAAGTAAAGTTGCTGATGGTCGCTCGGAGACGAAACGGCGGATCTTTAGTTTAGTAACGTCATTTTGTAGAGGAGAAAAAGTGGTAATGACAAAGTGTCATTTATTTGTAAATAGCTAGTCAAATAAGCGCAGAAAAAAATAAAAACGATTTTGCAAAATTTCGGTTTTTTTCGAATAAAATTAAATTATTTAAAGTATTCGAAATGTGAAAACTTTTAAAGCGGCATTATAATCATCACCGAATTGCATAACCTTGCCCCCATTTAACCGTTTCTCTAACTCGTATGGTTTCCGAGATTCCAATGCTGGTATGTCGAATTTGTAACACCCTGTATGTGCCAAGCTAACGCAAAACTAATAAAACCATCATAATAAATAAATATATAGTTTACATGAGATTTTAAAAAATTATTGAAAGTGATATTATTGATTTATACTTTGACCACACGAGGAAAATTTTTGATTAGATAATTTAGAGGAAGTTTACTAACAGCTTATTAATTTTATGTGTATTAGCAAAGGAAAAGGAAAGTCCACAGTGACCCATAAATTATTGATAATTTTATGAATATTTCTTATTATGTGAAGGTACTTATCTTATATCGACACTTCATATTTAGTTGTAAATTTTATGCTTTTACTCAGGTCAATGAAATATGTACAAAAAGAACATAATGGAGAGTTTGTGCAATTTCCTTAATCGACTATTTAAGAGCAAGTTACTGCAAAAAGTGGGTACTTCCGAAAACAAGATTACCTGTACTGGCATCCATTGAGTCATTTTGGTTAATTATCATAAACTATTTATTTTCTCATGTGATTTAATATATTAAAGTTTCAAATCTATCCACCAACAAGATTAACTATTACTATTACCTCTATAATATCAATATCCCTTGTATTTAACGCGAATTTCATACCGGTATGCAAACTACTTTTTGTACCGGGTGTCCCACTAAGAATGGCTCTCGGCCGTATCTCGGAAACTACTGGGCATAGAAACTCAGGAAAAAAAATTATAACTAAAGTGGTCATGAGAAAATCCTGGAAATAATTTTTAAGTTCCGCATTTTGCCGCAAGAGGGCGTAATTGAAAAGGAAATTTAAAAGTTTACATATCTCCGAAAATTCCACATTAAGGTATATTTTTGATTACACCGTTGAAAAGCTTGGACAATTATTATGGATCATTTTGGTCTTATGCTCATTGGCGTACCGACTTTAATAAAAGGGGGGGAAGCGGTTGAATGTGTAATCAGTTAAATCGCTGTAACTTATAAATGACGTATCCGATTTTAGCAAACTAAAAACTGTTTGGAAGAGAAATGTATGCACTTTCAGCAATCGTATTTAGTTGTCCATAATAGTTCTCAAAAAAACATGCTAGAGGGCGCAATTTGCAATAATAACACATTTTTTGATTTTACTCCAAAAAAATAAATCAAACGGTATAATTATGATACCATAATCGAAAAGTAGATTAAATTTGCTAGAACAAATATTAAAACCGCAGCTCGATATCTCCGTTCGTTTCAGCGTTATCGCCAATAGAATAATTTTTAAAAGTAAGCGATTATATATTTTTTAGAAAAAAGCCACTGATATTTTTTCATGTAGATATTATTTCTGATTAGCCTGGTCAATTCTGCATAAAAATGGTCTCTTGCGTTTTTCACCTCAGGCACACCGTTCTTAATTAAAATAATTAAATTAAATTAGACAGGCCGAAGTGAAGGTGGTCATTTCCAAGAATTTTTATAAAACTAAATTTTCATTATCAATGTTAATAATGATAATAATAAATAGTAGAGCTAATTTATTTTAATTAAGAACGGTGTGCCTGAGGAGAAAAACTCATGAAACCATTTTTATGCAGAATTGACCAGGCTAATCAGAAATAATACCCACTTGAAAAAATATCAGTGGCGTCCCACTTATTTTCTAAAAAATATATAATCGCTTACTTTTAAAAATTATTCTATTGGCGATAACGCTGAAACGAACGGAGATATCGAGCTGCGGTTTTAATATTTGTTCTAGCAAATTTAATCTACTTTTCGATTATGGTATCATAATTATACCGTATAATTTATTTTTTCGGAGTAAAATCAAAAAATGTGTTATTATTACAAATTGCGCCCTCTAGCATTTTTTTCGAGAACTATTATGAACAACTAAATACGATTGGTGAAAGTGCATACATTTCTCTTCTAAACAGTCTTTAGTTTGCTAAAATCGGATAAGTCGTTTATAAGTTACAGCGATTTAACTGCTTACACATTCAACCGCTTCCCCTTCTTTTATTAAAGTCGGTACGCCAATGAGCATAAGACCAAAATGATGCATAATTGTCCAAGCTTTTCAATGGTGTTATCAAAGATATACCTTAATGTGGAATTTTCGGAGATATGTAAACTTTTAAAATTTACTTTTTAATTACTCCCTCTTGCGGCAAAATGCGGAACTTAAAATTTTTTTTTTTTTTTTTTACGGTTCGCCTACTACGTAGGCCATCTTGAACCGGTCATCGACCACAAATGTAATCTACCGACTGGGGAGTGTGAAACGGCACCTTCATCCTACGAGATATCCGATCTCATCCTGCCTGTCCGGCGTGAATAGGATGGCTAGGTGTCGATTCATTTTACACTCTTCCCTGAGGCAAGAGCACGCCGTGTTCCCAAGCGGTCACCCGCCCAAGTACTAACCGCGCTCGACAACTTAAAAATTATTTCCAGGATTTTCTCATAACCACTTTAGTTATAATTTTTTTTTCCTGGTTTCTATGCCCAGTAGTTTCCGAGATACGGCCGAGAGCCATTCTTAGTGGGACACCCGGTACGTTCCAAGCAAAATTTCGGGGTACGGTAAACCATGCCCTCGGCTCTCTACTCCTTTCGCACGACAAGGTCGGAGACAATGATAATTCTTGAATGATGAAAAAGTTTTTGACTTGTATTATCTTTATTTGTTTTTAAATTACGTTTCAACTGATTAGTATATCCAGTCCTCTTCACAACGTTTTTATCTCCAGTTGAAAAGTTTTGATTTAAAAACAAATAACCAATACAAATTAGGGGTTTGGAAAGAAAGCCCTATATAAAATTATAAAGGTAATTAAATGGGGAGAAATAACACTCTAAGGGCCATTTGCACGGGTTTTACTTAAGACGTTTTAGGTGGGGCTTAACTTAATTCGTCACTTAACTAAAACTTTTCCGTTGCACAGTCGCTAGACCGGCACATAAGCCAGCCCTAAGTAGATATAAATTAAGCCGTAACAACCTTCGGCTTAATTTATATCCACTAAGGGCTGGCTTATGTGCCGGTTTTAGCGACTGTGCAACGGAAAAATTTTAGTTTCCCTTAATATTTTTAAATTGGATCAGTTTTTAGAACGTTGTAGTAACTTACACTGTAATTTGTACCATACATTTCCTGTTATTGGAACAAAAGCGTATGTATCTATAGAGAAAATTAAAAGAAACAGAATTTTAAATAAAACGTTTTTTTTATTGTGCAGCATTTAGAGACAGAATTAAATTTAATTAAATCTAATTAGAGACTCGTTTTGAAATATAAAATAGATTCCTCTATAATTTTAAAATGATGATTATAGAGAGCGCATATTATAAATTTTAATTTAAGGCAGGCTTGTTTTTTGCTTTGTTTGGTTTTTCCTTTTAAATTGTTGGTAATTTTTTATAGAAATATTAATATGCTAATTCAAAAATATTTTCAATTTATTATATTACAGGGTGCTACAAATTCGTGTGCGTACAAGGGGATCTCGAAAACGGTAAGAGATGCGAAGATGGTTAAATTGAGGCAAAGTTGCGTATTTTGTGGCTTATTTGGTAAAAAAAATTCTAAATATTCCGATTACCTTCGGAGATATTCGAAAAAAAAACGAAATTTTTAGTATTGGTTTTGAACCTTTTGCGCCTTCATTTTTGACTTGAAAAAAAAACAAAAAACACTTTCTCATAGCCGTTCTTTATATTCTACAAGATGGCGTTATTCGTTTTCAAATTCGACGTTTCGTTCTTTAGATACAAACCTCAAGTCAATTTTTTTAAATACGGACCTGGAATTTTAAAGAACATTTTTAGGGATTTCTACGCTTTTGAAATTTAATACAATTTAAACAATTTTAAAATTTTAACGTTTTGTTATCAAATATCACATCATTAATATTTCAAATTATTATTTGTTTACTATTACGGCCCTGGCAATTATTTTAGGCATAACTGAAATATTAAAATTACACAGGAAGTTATGGCGATTAGGCCGTTTTATTTTAATAAGAGTTACCGTAACAATACTCTAGTAAGTAAGTTTTTAAGGCATGACGAGTAATTCTATTTTTTATTAGTATATTATTTATTTCATTAATATAACATCTTAAGTTCTATGGTTTTTGCCTTAGACCTAGACCGAAATACTGTAATTCAAAAAAAAACGAATGCTCCCGAGTAAAGAAAAGGTAACTGGAGTGTTGGTCTAGTTATGTTACTGTTATGCACTTAAGTTTGTTTCAAAGACAATTTTTTTTTTACTGTTTATACGGTCTGATAATGCCAGTTTCTGGAGAAACATGAACAAAAATAAACAAACGGAAAAATATTTGAGACCGAGACTTTTGGACTTTTCTTTTACAAAATATCAAATATCAGGCCTTTTTGAGTAAAAATGGGCGGATTTTCAAATTGGAAATCTTTTTTTTTGTTTGACTCTAAATGTTCAGGACCGTAATGACATAAAAAGATAACTTCAAAAATGTGTTATTAGATGAAAAAAACGTTAAAACTTCAAAAACTTTAAATTGTATTAAATTTGTAATGCTTAGAAGTCCCTAAAACTGTATTTAAAATTCGAGGTCCGTATTTAAAGAAAAAAACGTTGAATTTAAAAACTAATAACGCCATCTTGTAGACATAAAAGACGGCTATGAAAAAGTGTTTTTTGTTTTTTTTTCCCAAGTCAAAAATGAAGGCGCAAAAAATTCAACACCAAAACTAAAGATTTCGGTTTTATTCGGATATCTCCGAAAGGATTTACAATTTTCTTTCACCAAATAAGCCCTAAAATACGCAACTTTGCCTCAATTTAACCATCCTCGCATCTCTTACCGTTTTCGAGATCCCCTTGTACGCACACGACTTTGTAGCACCCTGTATATTAATCCTTGCTAATCCCCAGTGACTACGTTCTTGATGTCTCAAATCATATTAAAATAGTCCAAATCAACGAAAAAACTGGACACTTTATTACGATATTAGAATTTGAATTAAGTTTTCCCAGTCACATTTTTCTTAACTTCAATATTTTCTGTTTTTAGACAAGCTCATCGGAAAAGTGGTTCTGGGATCCTACATGTTTACCAGAGGAAAATCTCTTACTCAATGGAATACAGCCCTTTCACATCCCATGGAGCATAGCCAGTGTTGGCACATATTGTCAGAGTAAAATTTAAAATAGAATATAAACTTTTAGGCTTGTTTGAGTTTTAGAAATATTTATTCTATAAAAATAAAGAAAAGTACCTACCTTAGTAGTACTAAGTACGTCATTTCAGTAAGATTTATATTTTGTAGTGACTTACAAGTCGAAAAAAGAAAGAAATATTCAGCTATGTAGAGTAGGGCTCCCTTACGGTCCGGAAACAAGCTTATATTCGCGGTATTTCTGAATTGATTTTTTTTTAAATATTGTTGTGGTTATGTATTTTCTTAGGGCGCACTTAATTTTACTATTTAATTCATTGGTGTACGAATTTATAGTTGTTTTAAAATAATAATTTACTGAGTAAGGTGCCTTTAGCGATTATTTTATTTTAAAACTAATATCAAAAGTCGATTTGGCATCCTCAATACGACCAAATACAAAATTTCTATAAATTGACACAACCAGTGGCGTGTCTATGACTAATTGAGGCGTTTATTTTAAAAACAACATATGTCCAAATTTTTCTAAAATGAGTTTTTCGGGCCATCTAGTAGTTTATACTTATCTCTATCGCCTCAAGTTTCTTGTTTCCTTAAAAATAGCATATGCTCCAAAATATCTGCAACTGAAATATCACTGTTTCTATAAAAACGACATATGTCCACATCATTTTCTTTAAAAACATCACATGTCCATGAACTAATGTTGTTTTTAAAGGAAACGAAGCAAGCTGAGACCTGTCAAGTTTAACTGCGCCAGCAGGTTAGTTGCAACGTCCAAGTCTGGCTTTAGTCTAGTGTTTGACGTGATTGTATGTGTATTAGTTTGTATTTTTAAAATATTATAACTATGGATAATGAAGCAAGCAGTACTTAAGCTGAGGCCGCACCGGAGCGCAAAGAAAAGAAAATACCAAAGGCCACTTGGTAGTAAAAATGGACCCCACAAAGATATTTGACATAAGATTAGCCACCGACAAATATTTTCTGAAAACAGCTGTCCACCGGTTTCCCTAAAACAAATTCGAATGTTGGAAATAAGTAAACATTCTACTGTAATTAAGTTAAGAGATACCTACACTGGTCCGTGGAGAACTTCCATTATAAGAAATAAACAAAAATTAGCTAGTTTTATAGAACTCGTACCAGTTTATCTACAAGCGGTGCCAATTTCATCTGCCAAACTAAAAAATATAAAGGATCTTCTACCGTACCTAAAAAATGCAGAAAACCGACAACAAGATTTAAATAGGAATGACGAACTGGAAATTAATGAAGACGATAATAGCAGCGGTTGCGAAAATTAAATTTAGTACCATGTAAATTCTACAAATGTAATAAAAAAATAATTTTGTTAAAATAAGCTTAAAACAGAAAATATAGTAAAAAATAAAGTTGGTAAAATCAGCCCAAATATATATTTTTTATTTTTTTGTTTAAAAACAGCATATTATGTCCAGGTTTTTTATTTTTTTTTTCTTAAAAATGCGATGTTTTTTTCTAAATCTACCAGTCTAAAATTCTTCATTGAGGTGATATATAATACTTTATGATACAAGTGGTACTTAAATTATGTTAAAAAACTAGATAATGCGTTTTTTCCATCTCGTAAAAAATTACAATTATGGACATCTGTTGTTTTTAAAATAAACGCCTCAATTCTATTTTTATTACTTTTTAAAAATATTTACCAATAAAATACGCGCGACAAGGAACAAGGTAATTATCAAAAATGTTGTCTGTTTAACTGCTTCATCTATAAAAATACTATACGTTAATGGCGTACTATATTTTCTACAATAATTTTTTTTTTTTTTTTTTTTCGCAATGTGACAAATTAGAAAATAATCGATCACATTTAACTTCATTAAACGCCAGTGATAAAAAAATATAAATAAGAAATAATATTTTGCTTACATGTCCAACTGATCCAATTTTTCACATTGCAAGAATAAATTATTAGATGTCCAATGTAAAGAATTGAATTTTATAGCAGAAAATACAGTACGCCGCTGCTTTTAACATATTTTTTAGATGAATTCGTTAAATACTCAACATTTTTTGTAATTACCTTGTTCCTTATCGCGCGTATGTTAGATGTATATATTATTAATAAGATACTTTATTAAAAAAAATTTTTTGGATATTTTTGGGGATACCAAATCGACTTTTATTTTGTTTTAATATAAAATAATTGTTAATGGTAGATACTTTAAATTTTAAGTCATAGAAAAGTGCGTCCTAAGATCATACGAAACCACAACAATGTTCAAAATAATCAGTTCAGAAATACCGAAAATATAAGCTCGTTTCCATTATAAGTGTAGTGTAAATCATACGATCCGAAAAGCTTTTAATTTGCATTTTGTCTTACGTTTTAGGTTGTATTTTAATTTAATATTTTCTTTTTCATATCTTCTTTTTAACGTTACTCAGTTTACATTTTTGACATAAAAAATTATATTTATTCTATTCTTCTGTTATATTAATAGAATACAGCTCTCAAACCCTAAACTCAAACAAGGCTAATATTGTTAGAAAGTATGATAAGTAAATTTAAATATATATATAAATTTGCAAGATATGTATTAATTTTCTTTTCCATGTATTACTCTAAAATAAATAGTCATCTGTAAAATGACCATACATTTGTAAAATAAAAGATGGTCCTACACATATTATTACTAAAAATTACCACATATATGTGGTTTTCTATTATACCAATAAGAAGCTGCTTCTGGTCATAGCCAAGGGCGTAGTAAGGTGTGGGTGGGTAGTAAGGAGGGGTAATCTCCGCCATAAACAAATAGATAATGTTTAATTTTTTCTCGTTTTTTTCAAAAACTATGTTTGATTTGTTTATAGGATATCTTTCATTCGCATCAGTATACTGTTTCTTAGAAGCTACGACTATAATAGTGACGCATTCGCTATTTAATGTTTTATGTCATACCAGTACATTATTGTGTTTTTATACCTTAGATACCACCTACATAATTGATTACTTTATGCCCGTGCGGGTATAATGTACACATTATGGCCCGCGCGGGCATAATGAAGCAAAAAACAGGGTAAAAATAAAAAATTGGTAAATCAAATTAAATTTAAAAAAAAATATTTATTATTTAAATCGAACTGGTATGAGATAAAATTTTGTATGTACCACGGGTACAAAACTTAGTTGACTTATTCTCTCACTTGCCATTTTAAACCCAGAATTGTCAGTTTAGGATGGTTTTAAATGTAAAACTCTTTAGTTAATACGGCTCTATAATTTTAATTTTAAATAGGAAGTATCGTTAAAACCTGAAAATTTATGCCCCAAGAGCATGTAGTCGCCAAATCGCCATATACCCAATAAGTTAGAATAATTTAACTCCAAAAATATTTTGATGAAAGGAAAAAGCGTTTATTATTGACAATTTTGTTTATTATATATTATACATTATGACCTGGACGAGTGATAGTCCCGCTTATTTTTGATGTTTTAGATTTTAACATAACATAACGACTTTCATTTTAACGTTATCCTGTTTTGACCCTAACTGGGTGTCATCTTTTCTTCAGAATATGTCCCATATTTGTTACCGAAAAATATGCATCTTTTAGGTCAATTGTGCACATAGACATATTTTCCTGTAATATTCTGGACACTCTTCAAAATTCTTCCATTTTAAAGTGGGAAGTTGTGACAAGTTATTCAGTTTTTTGAGGTTCAGAATAAAACGCTTTTTACCATTAGGCGTATTTGTCAGAAAATAACTAGATCTATACTGGTCTGATGGTCTGGTATAACGTTTTCGTAAAACTCCGTGTTTTTGCAGATTATTAATTTCTTGTGCAAGTTGCTTATCTTCCATATGAGAAAGTTTTCTCGGTGGGGGGATACTTGACTGCACTGGAGGAGTTGAAAATGTTATTTTCGGGCCATTGACCCAACCTAGTATGATTTTATTAGAGGTAATTTGTTTCCCTACTGAGACATAATATTTTAATTTACCTTGGGAGAGATTTACGTGGTTTATCTCTTCCTCCTGGTCGACTGATATCCATTTGAGGGGCGATAGGCCGTGTGTGGTTTCGATTCCCTCTGTGGTCGAAACGGCCTCTGTCTGTTTCCCTGCGCCGGCCCTGTTTGGGGTAGTCGTCTCCCCCCCCCCCCTTTTCCACCTGTATTGGTGTAGCCGAATGAAGAATTACCAATTTTGCTATAGGAATTTTGGGTTGGAAATTCTTTTCCCCTTTTTAAATAAGATGCTGCCATCGAGAACACACGGCTTCATGTGATGAAGTGATGATCATGAAGTGTTGTTTGTGGTGTTTGGCCTGGATTTTTCCTTAATATTTCCAGGATGTTGTATTCCAACACCACATCATTGTTGATCACCAAAGGTGGCGTAGCCTCACGTGCCTCTGCTTGGTTTGTTTCTCGTGACCTTATCGTCCTAAGTAAAGTGACAGGCGGTACTTGCGAGTAACGCTCTGCACTAGTGCTCACCTCCGAACCTCTCGGTGTTCGGTCGATGGCGATCGGACTACGGCGGCGTCTTTGAGGGGGAAGGAGTAAAGGACGACGAGCGGGTTCGTGATCGTTTTCGAGAAATCGAACGGGACCTCAAGGTGTTCCATGAGTTGGAACTACGGCGCCGATAGGTTGATCTCGAGCGGGATCTGAAGGAAGTGTCTCTACGGCTTCTTTGAAGCTCTTTTTCGAGTTGAGTTAATCTTCGTAGAAGATCCTTTTTATGCATATTCTCCCTGCTGGGAGATAGACCTCTTTTCTTGGTCTTTCCCATCTAAGAATATTATTAAAAGGGATGGATAAAAAATTTAATATACTTACACCTGCAGTCGAAACTCACCATACGTAAACCAGGAATGTAGCACAAGAAACCACAAGAGTACCGCACGCCGCGACGTGAACGATCGAGCACTAAAAGCCGAATGAAACCTGGAAGAGCGGTGCCCCGGTCCCGGACGCAGGATGGAGAGAGGAACCGATTTTCATTAAAATAGTGAACGAAAGAGCTCGGGAAGTTACTATGTGGTAAAGTGATATCGAGGACCGGAGGGCGTCCTAAAATTGTTCTAGCACTGGTAGAGTTGCCCTATATATTACAAATACAATGGAAACAGTAAATGATTTGCTAAAGAAAGAAAACTAATGAAAAATGTTAAACATCAATATATTTATATACATGACAGGTCATGATAAAAGTTACTTATTTAAAATAAAACCCCGTATAGAGGGTGTTACGGAACACAATATATACAGGGTCCTGCACCTCACCTCCCGTCTTCTATAGCTCACTTAATAATTAATTTATAAACTTTTTCTGTATCCTAGGTCGCATTTCAGGAAAATATTTTTGTTTATACAGGGTGTTCCAAAAAAGTGTGACGTCATAAGGATATATTTTTTAGATTACATGCTATATATATTCTTATTTATTTGGATGCCTCTTATAGTTACCTTCATAATAAATAATAAAAATAATGTTTCGTTAATAAAATTATACAACGGTACTTAATAAATAAGGTCGAACAGTCTCGTTATCCCGGTTTGATTAATACGAATTGTACAGGGTGTCCAAAGTTTAGTGTTAAACTTTGCAAACTTTAAAGCAATTTATTTTTTTATTTCAAATTGGTACCTCAGTATATTATTATGTCATTCGATATAGAATGAAAATTCAAACATTTGTTCTAATTACAACCCTGTCGCAATTTCGAACGCTTCAAGACTTATTTGCAGAAAACTCATTTTATCCACTATTCCACCAGTCATTATTATAAATAAATATCGAAGGTGGCATTGCAAAACAATTTGTTAGTATTTTTTTTTTAATTTTGCATCGAATGACATAATAATATACAGGGGTTCCAATTTTAAATAAGAAAAATCAATAGATTTTAAGTTTGCAAAGTTTGACACTAAACTTTGGACCCCTGTACAATTCGTATTAATCAAACTTGGTTAGTAAGACTGTTCGACCTTATTTATTAAGTAACTTTGTATAATTTTAACACAATTGAAGTGTTTATTTTTTTTTCGCCTATAATACTAAACCGATTTCATTAACATTTTGGGGGTATGTAGACAACTACAAGGAGCATGCAAATAAGTAAAAATATGTATGGCTTGTAATCTAAAAAAAATAAATCCCTATGACGTCACACGTTTTTGAAACACCCTGTATAAACAAAAAATATTTTCCTGAAATGCGCCCTAGGATTCGGGTAAAATCTGCAAAATATCTAAATCCTAACTTAATTAACAAGCGAGCTATAGAAGACGGGAGGTGAGGTGATTACTTGGGTGGACTAACGGACACTCCAATTTCATTTCTCCTAATCGATCGTCGAAAAAGTTGGATAAAGACCCTAAAATTAGACCGAATACTATTTTTGAATTTATAATATCCAGCACTAACATCTTCAACTAAAACCTATTAAAACTATATCTCTCTATTACTCTTTTATTTGCCAGCCTTGCGACCAATTACATTGTTATCTTTGTTTCCATAACCAAAGATAGTTTAGAAATAGGAAACCAGACTCACGACTTCAATCAAGTAATAGTGCATCATTTTTAGAGCGTTTGGCTGCTGCCATTGCTTGGAAGTATTGTGACGTCGGTAAATATTTGCACTTGTTTTTTATTAGACAGCGTTTTTTGTTTAATTATTTTCTCAGTAACCTAACTAAAGTTGCCGATTTAGAACTTTAAGGAGATATTGTTATCTAGGATGCTATCCGAGGGTAACAACCTCTCAAGGGGATCTTGTCTTTAAAAATGAAAAATTAAGAACGGTGATATTCCATGGTTCCAAATGACCACTCACAAAGCTTATGGAAAATGTATTTCGGCTAATTTTATTGAATTTTAGTAGTTTGTAAATCTTGACGCCCTGATTAAAAGTGTCGATGGCCGTAATTCAATCCTATGACGAGTTTTTGAGTCATGGCCTTTTAAAGTTGGCAACTTCCTACTTTGAGATTTTCACTTGTTTCTTAAAAACTATCAACTTTTTTATTTTTCTTTATTGGTGGAAAAGAATAAGGGCTCAAGTTTTATTTCAATTGTATAGAAATAAAATATGTACAGGATGTTAGGTAATTTGTACACGGATTAAGGAACTAATAATATTTTGAAATTATGAAAATCAAAAAAAAAAATTATTACGCATTTTTTGAATTTCGAAAACAAATGGCAAGATTTTGTTTATATTTTAATATCTTGTAATAACAAGCTATAGAGGAAAATAAAAGGACATATGTTGATGTGGAGTAGGTATATTGTTTGGTAGTTTATTTTTAAAGAAAAATTAAAATTCACCTGAGAACGTAATAAACGGTTTTAATTTCTATGTTTTAATTTATTCTTTAATTTATTATCCAATCTGTAACATTTCTTTCACAATAATTATTTTTTCACATATTCTAATTTTAGATATACAGGGTGATCCAGTTATAATAATTTACATAAGTGAAAACTTTTAAAAATAGGAAAATTAAAAATTATTGTTAAATTATAAATTATTTTTTGGTAGAATTCTTACCTTGGCTCTTATACAAGATGCATTTAAATTTCCTTCGGGTTCTAATAAATTGTCATTTTTGACCGTTTATAAAATAAAAAATTATTTCTATAAGTTTGTTAGAGGTGCTGGTATGCTCAAGAGTGTCTAACAACGACACAGATGGCGCCCCGTGCCACATCTTACTGGTGTGTCCCACCAAGTGCTGCCTTAAGTAGCTTTGAGATCCCTTTTCTTTTCGTCGGATCCTAGCTCTACTGATGAGTCATGATATGACGAAACGCGTCTAGAGATGGATCTGGCGAAATGAAAAGGAAAATCTTCGTCTTTAAAAAATTATTTACCACCGACCAGACCCGAACAAACCCTTGGCTAGCTAACGGAAGTGCAAACCACCCTGGATATTATTATTATTATTATTATTATTATTTTTCTCAATGTTAGTTTTCACAGCTTTTTGTTAGTATTGCTGGTATTATTTACAGTACAGAGAAGAAATTCATCTTAACCTGTACTGTTTAGAAACTTCCGTACTATATGGCATGTTTGGAGGATGACGCTTTTCTGAATTAGTTGGTATAAATAACCTGATAGGCCCAGTTTTTCCAAGTTGGGCTTGAAATTTTTCGTCATAGCTCCCTCAACCGATATTATGATCGGAATTATGTCGATTTTATCTAGCTTCCATATATTTTTAATCTCTATAGCCAAATTCGAGTACTTGGTCTTCTTCTCTGATTCGGTTTTAGAGGGGTTGTGTGTTAGTGGGCAACCTATATCAATTATGAATGCTTTCTTGGTGGTTTTTTCGATGAGAAGAATATCCGGACGGTTGTGGTCTACTGTTCTATCCGTTATTATTGGCCTGTCCCAGTATAGGAGATATTCAGGGGATTCAAGGACTGGCTCGGGTGAGTATTGGTAGTATGGTGGGAGGTTTTCCCTTAACCCTAGTTTATGGGCCAGTTCCTTGTAAATGATCTTTGCCACCTGATTATGTCTCCCCAGGTAAGCGTTGGGGGCCATAGCACCACATTCCACCGTGATATGTTCTATCGTTTCTCCGGGGCAATTGCATTTTCTGAACACATCGTCCACATTTTTTTTCAAGATGACTTTTTCATAGTTTCGAGTTCGAATGACACGGTCTTGGATGGATATTATAAAACCTTCTGTTTCAGCGTGAGTGGATTTTGGAGTGCAGTAGGGTATTTGCCGTGTAGAGCTTTCTCTTGCCAAGTTACAAGCTGTTGACTTGGCGGCGCGCGGATGATGTTAGGTAATCCGTTTTGCTTTAAATTAAGGGCTGTATATCCAGTGTCTGCTGCTACCACTTTTTTAAGAATTTCCCAATTCGATTCTTGGAAGTATTTTCTCATAGAGGTCTCTTGCGACTTGCACAAGTTATATTATTATTATTATTATTATTATTATTATTATTATTCCAAAGTAACAATAGTAATATAATGTGAATATACAGGGTCGGGATAATTTATCAAAACATAACGATTTGATATTTTTTATTATCCTGTATATGTATGTATATTTAAATATTAAATGTATTTTAATTATTTTAAATTTAAGACAATGTAAAAATTATACCAATAGTTAGATATAATAGAGAATAATATATTAATATTGTACTTTCAAGTCATATTTATCATATAATATTTTGTCTTTACAATAGAACAAATAAAAATAGTAAAATTTCAGCAAAATTGGTATTATTCTTCCAACTTTACGGGTCGATTTGCTTGTAAAATTGCGGCTTTTTTTGACCCGAATTACAAAAAAGTAAGCAAGATATTAAATTTCTGTTTTCATCAAAAAATGGAAAGATGGTATTCATGTGTGTGCAAAAGTTACTTTCAAAGTTATTTTCATGAAAAAATAAAATCGAGAAAAAAATTTAAAGTTAAAAATGTTTTCTATACTGGCGAAGTGGCCGTTCCGTGCTTGATTGATTTAGATTTATTTATTTCTACGTTTTCACGTTAGATGGCTATCTTTTGCATTGGGTTGATTCCTATTGATGGCGTTACTGGGTTTTCATCGCGTTTTTATTTCTTAAAAACGCCTTGAAAAGAACAGTCTCGCTGTGTTGGGAGTTGCTTACAGGTTATGGCTTTCTGATGAGTTCTAACAAGAACGAAACAGCCTGTCATTGTCTACCTGTGCCCCAGAGATTCCATTACCTTTGGAGTCCCTGTGTACTTTAATGCAAAAGATAGACGTACTACTCTGTCCGCTTGCCGCTAAGCTTATTTTCTTTATATATTTTAACGGACACTAAATTCCACTATTTTATTATTATTATTATTATTATTATTATTATTATTATTATTAAATATTATTATTATTATTATTATTATTATTATTATTATTATTATTATTATATTATTATTAAATCTCAATATTTTCACAAATTACAATACATTTTAATCGTCATTACAATAGTGTTTTACTGATAGTTCGTAAGACCGACCCAGTTCCCCTTCTCAATCTGCAATGCTTGCGCCCTTGTAGTAGAGAGAACAAAATAGAGAAATGAGGGTAGGAATAGGGCAGGGTATTACAATATGTCGATATATGACAATATCTAATACAAGTTCAATTATTATCGAAGAATTTATACCTCCACCCGATAGTTTTCTTTGAGATAAACTCAAAAGAGGTCGACCTAATTTCAAAAGTCTGGTTGCTATTTAATATCTCACTAGCTTGCTGCCACCTGTGATTAATCCAAGGTACTTCAGTTTCGACTAGTTCAAATTTGACATTTATAGTGAAGTAACAAAAATAGTATATTACGTAATAAGTGTTGTAAAAAGCAATTTACGCACAAATAGAAAAGTTACGCACGACGCCGCGTAGCGGCGAGTGCGTAATTCTATGAGTGCGTAATTGCATTACAACACGTATTACGTACCATACTTTACCTACGACCTACTTATTCACACAACATAATTTAGTTTTAGTTTTTCATCTTAACTGGTAACAATATTATTAATTTAAGAACGTGATAACATCAACGAGAAGGTATATATTGTAATAATTCTACAGTATGATTATTTAAATTTACAAATGTTATTTTTTATAATATTATTTATTCTCATTACAATAATTATTTATAGTTACAGAACAATTATTGAAGACAAAAGGTATATCGTTTCTTTTGCTTGTTGAAGCATAAGTAAGATTTACATTATTAGTTGCCTCAATGAAATTTTCATTAATACTATTAGTACTACTACTAGTACTTGCTATTGCAGATGATATTTTAGACGAATTGTTAGTTTGATTATTTAGGGAATTATCCACATACCCTTCAGCTACGGCTGAGGACTGCCATCCGCCGTGTCTTTTTAAATCTAATAAGTCACCACCCGCGTCAACAAGAATAGTCGCGGACGAGCGTCGAAAACAGTGTCCTGTATAATTCGCTGCTTCTGGTAGTCCCAGATATTTGGCTATTTCTTTTGGAACCTTTCCTAACTTGTTAATACCAACAGACTGTTTGGTACATTTTCCGTTTATATAGTTTAGAAAAAAAGGTAAATTTGGAGCTGTACTTACTGCAGAGCGAATGTTTATATATTTTTTAACCTTTGGGTAAAAATATTCTGACACCACAAAAGAACGTTGCCGTTTAGTTTTTGAATCGGGAATATTAATAATTAGATTCTTCCCTGTGTCTTGGATATCTGACGGTTTTATATTACGCAACTCTTGTTTCCTGCATGCACCGCTTATACCAATTATAAGAGCAACCTAAAAGACGATTTGAAATAAATTTACACATTTAACATTATATTGAGCTCAATATATTACCTTCATAAACAAATGTTTATCATCTGGTGCGTTTTCTAGAAAATCGTTTATATTCTTGCTTGTCAAAATCTTGGATTTTTTGGATTTAAAGCCGTCCGATTTTCTCTTCAGAAGAGCTTGTAATTTGGAGTAGTTTGCAATATCGACATTGTGATTTATATTAATTGTGGCCTTTAACATTGAGTAAAATGACCAAAGTGAGGAAGGCTTCATCGTTTTTGATAGTTCTTGGAAATATGCCATCATTACATTCTCGGAAAATGATTTAACGTCGTTTTTTAATCTCCATTCCATAAATCTTTGGTAAGTAAATTTGTATCGATATTCAGATTTCGCCGGTAACAAGTTGTTTTTAGCAGCTTCTGCAATTTCGCTAATATTGGGTGGAGTTAAATTTTCTATTTCACTGTCACTCGACATTTTTTATGTACCTAATCAAACTAATTTCACTTTATAATATTACTCACATACAAATTTGATCTACGATTATGTCAGTTTTTGAATAAGTTTGTTTGTATTGACCGTTGCTAAGCGGTTGCTAGGAAAACTGTGCGATTTTTTTACCAAGCTGTGCGATTTTTTTACCGTGCGTAATGGGAATCTTACATTGATCGGAAACGGTGTGTTTTTAAGTATTACAGTAGTGGTCGTAGGTAAATATATTTTATTTACAACCATGTATGTAATAATGACATTTCACCTATCTTTGAAAGGTGGAAAGTTGACGTTTCTTGACTTTTACTTTCCACCCGGGTGGAAAGTGCTCACTTTCCACCCGGGTGGAAAGTAAAATTGTTATTTTTTGTAATTTTATTAAAAATCGATATCTCAAAATAGTAAATTTTTTTTTTTTTTTAATTTTAATAAAAATCGATATCTCAAAATAATATACAAACACACCAACACACAACTCATTACACAAATTCAACAACAATAATTTTATTTTTTATTTCTTTAAATGAATTATACCTAAATGACATTTATAAAAAACAAAAAATTAACATGGTTTATGTTTTACTTATTTACATTAAATATTACATTGGCATTATTGTAGGCAGTCACAGATATGTTTAAACCTTGCTGAAATTCTTCTTTTGAAAGGTTTATTTCATGATTATTTGAAGTTAAAGTAGTGTTAGTAAAACTTGAACTTGGCTTTGAAATCAATTTTAGTTGGCAGAAGATCTTCTTCTACTATTTTTGCTGCTTCTCGAATTTCTGGGGGAGTAGCAGCCAAATCAAATTCCTCATCTGAGAGCATTTTTTTGGTGTTTTGTAAAAACTTTGACACTAACGTTTTAAAAAAATAATATATTGTTTAGTGACATGGAAACCATATTCCAAAAATGATATTTGCCATCTTGATGTGTATTATTACCTACGTTATTTTATCACCTGCGGTTATTTGAAATTCTAAATGTCTGTCTACTTTTGCAATGGAAAAGTCAAAATGACATTTACCTTTTAATAATTATTTGAACTCAAAATAATAAGAAGTGGATGTTGGATGTGGTTGTAAATAAAATAGTATACAAACCTCGGTGAAAAGTTTCATTACTGTCTCTGAGATATAGTTTACCTCGACGCTTCGCGTCTCGGTAAACTATCTAATCTCTCGACAGTAATGAAACACTTTCCACCTCGGTACGTAATATACTATTACTTCAGTTTAGTTCTGAAACTAAACTTTATGGAGATGCATTACCGTATGGTTGTATTCTGTATAATATGTTTTTTGTTAGGTAAGTAATACAGGTAGAAAGTATTTTCACAACGAAAGCGCCAAAAAGTTGTTTTTCAGAATTTTTCTTGTAAAAAATAAAATTGCTTAAGAATAGTTCCACGGTTTATGTGGTTGGGTACCTCTATTTTCCATTATTGCGAAAAACCCAAAATACAATAATGTTTTTGAATTTTAAAATAATCTAAATCCATAATTTCAGTAAATTATTATAAGAGATAGAGGTAAGCTTTGCAAGAATATTTTTTTCTGAACCACTGCGCAACTATAATACTTGTTCGTTTATTTTAAGCTAAAATTATATCTTTTCCAATTTCACAAAAAACTACATATAAACGACCGTTCTTAATAATAACTTTTTCGGTGTATTAAATATTAATTATTGATTTATAATTTTTTGTCTCATTTATAATCGTTGGTTGGGCCCCCAAAATAGCTCGTTTTTTCTCCATGCAAGTTTTCCGGTGGAGTAGTAGGGGAGAGTGGGGCAAAGTGGAATAAGGGGTAAAGTGGAATTCGTGTTATGACGACATTGCATCACACCACCATTAGCCAAAACATGTGCTTTATGGTCCTTTTATTACATTGCAGAGAGCGCCGAGCACTATGTATACGTACTGTGTTAATACGTGAAAATTTATGAATACGGTCTATATTTGTTTAGTTTTGCATATGGTAAATTTGTTACAAATAGTGGATTGTGCTGTTAAAACAAAAACTGCTGTTTACTGTTTTTAAGGTAGGGTATATTAACAACTATTCTAGATAATATAGATGCATAGTACCGTTAATTTTTAAAAAATCACACATTTTATAAATAAATAACAAATGGGGCAAAGTGGAATTATTATTCCACTTTGCCCCCCTAAATTATAAAGTATCAATATTTGTGAAATATACTGACTTTTTTTTTAAATTACATTCTTACAGAAGTCCGTCGAAAATAGTTAGAAACTACATTCGAACATCCAAACAAAATTCTTGAAATGAGGAGGATATGGTCGATGCTGTAACAGTAGTTATAATAAATCGATTAAGCTATGAGGAGGCAGCAACTACCTACAGTGTGCCCCGTACAACATTATTTTTAGAAGGGCCAAAAAAGACTGTAATGCCGAAGATGCGTCAAAAAAACGTTTATGCCGATTTTCTAAATGTTTTACATTACAGCAAGAAAAAGAGCTTGTTAATCATTGTCTTATGAAAAGCAGATATTTTGGTTTAAGGATTTCTGATTTGAAAAATTTGGCCTATCAATTCGCTGCAAGAAATAACATAGTTCATCCGTTTAATAATGAGAAGAAAAAGGCTGGAAAAGATTGGGTTCTATCCTTTTGAAAAAGGAACAGAGCTTTCTCTTCGAATTCCTGAAAAACCCTCTATCGCTAGAGCTACGCATTTAAAATGCATAATATTTCGACCTTTTTTGGGCTGTTAATTGAACTGTATGATCGCTGTAACTTTACGCCAAGCGAGATTTATAATGTGGATGAGACAGGCATCACTACAGTCCCAAATAATTACATTATATAGACGATTTTTTTATCTTAATTCCACTTTGCCCCGCATAGTGTTCCACTTTGCCCCACAGAAGGGGCAAAGTGGAACAAAATTTAAATTTTTTTAAAAAAATTGTATAAGAAAAAACCTTTATCCTAGAAATTTCAAATTATTGTCATTTTTTGACAACATAACTATCGTTCGACTGCCAACATTATTTTACCTTTTTTTCAAATAATAAGATTGTAACTTCAAAAAAATCAAATTTTATTCCGCTTTGCCCGACTCTCCCCTATATACTTTGCGCTCTCAACGCAGGATTCTATAACATCTAAACTACTCAACTTTTTTAGATTCTTTAAAGGAGTAATTGGATCTACAATTAAAAAATTTTAATTTATACAGGGTGTCCCGAATAGTCATTCAACATATTTTTTTTTAAATGGAACAAACTGTATATTATAGTATTTTCTAATTTCCTTAAAATTCCACGTATATTTTGTAGAAAATGTCATGTCTAAACCAATAGTTTCTGAGATATTGACGTTTAAATTATGATATTTTCAGATTTTGGCTGGCTGTAGCATTGGAACGGCGCATCTTAGAGAAAAATGGGTTCCACCTTTCAAATCTATTTTTTTTTCTTGATTCCTAAGTTTCAGCTTCAAGGTTAACATATTAAACGGTAAAACCATTTTTCTAGTTAATTTTATATTAAAATACTTTTATAGGAAATTAGAAACCAATAAATATACGATATAGGGTGTTGCATTTTAAAAAATATGTTGGATATGCCAAAAAGGTTAACATTGCAGAACCGGATATAGTCATGGCAGGACACGCAGTTCCCCTGGCACCGTCTATTAATTTGCTGGGGGTAAATTTGGGAGGTAATATGTCTTGGCATGATCACGTTGCCGCAATTGCCAAGACAGCTGCACAGAAACTTGGTATACTTTTCCACACCAAAAGGTTGTACACACCTCATCAACTTTTGACACTCTACAAAGCCCAGATTCGACCATCATTAGAATATTGCTCTCATGTCTGGAGCTCTGCACCCAAGCACACCCTTCGGTTACTGGATTCCATTCAAAGAAGAGACGTTCGTCTGATCGGCGACCCCGAGCTGACCAAGACCCTCGATAGCCTGGAGCATCGAAGACAGGTTGGTGATTTGGCTCTCTTTTACAGATATTTCCATGGCAGGTGTTCGACTGACATTGCCCACTTGATTCCACCTAGAGCAATGCAAAACAGAAATACACGGCGAACCACTGCCGCTCATCCATATGTTGTTCAGCTTAGTACTCCTCGAACTTCATTGTTCAAGAATTCTTTCATCTGGAGAACGTCATCTTTGTGGAATGATCTTCCTGAGGTCGTGTTTCCCAATGAATACAATCTTCAACGTTTCAAGACCAACGTTAATCGCTTTTTTCGCACTCGCACCGCTCCCAGAGCGCCTTAAAGGATTTTTCCTACAGTGCAGGTGTTTTATCATAAAAAAAAAAAATATTTGGGACACCCTGTATAGTTTAAAATATTTTTAAATTGTAGATCTAATGCCTCCTTATAACTCTGTTTTTGAACAATATTAAAAAGTTGATTAGTTGTGCTATGAAAGCCTGCGTACAGGGTGCTACAAATTCGAGTGCGTACAAGAGAGTCTCAAAAACGGTAAAAGATACGAAGATGGTTAAATTGAGAAAAAGAAAATTCTTAATATTTTGAATACCTTTAGAGATATCCGAAAAAAAACAGAAATTTTTAGTTTTGGTTTTTAATTTGTTGCTTGGGAAAAAAACAAAATAAACTTTCTCATAGACGTTTTCAAGTTCGCCGTTTCGTTCTTTGGATATCAACCTCCAGTCATTTTTTTTTAATACGGATCTGGAATTGTAGAAACAGTTTTAAGGACACCTAAGCTTTGGAAATTTAATACAATTTAAAGGTTTTTAAAATTTCAACGTTTTGGCATCAAATAACACATCATTAGTATTTCAAATTATCCTTTCTTTACTAATACGACCTAGGCAATTATTTTTAGGATTACTTAAATATTAAAATGACAGGAAAATATGGTATTTAGGCCGTTTTATCATTTCAATAAAATTTTTGTATTGAAATGATAATAACACTATAGGAAGTAGGCAAATTTTTAAGAAATGAGAAGTATTTTTTTTTATTAGTATTTTAATTATTTTATCAATATACAGTGTGTCCAAAAAAGTATGCAACATATGTAAAAGTTTTTTATTACCGCTTTCTCATGCATATTTCACATTTCACCTGCGGCTAATAGTAAGGGAGCAAATGCCATTTTTTCGAAATTGCATTAAGAGTAAAGTACCTTAGTTATTAGAAATACAGCAAAATTTTATATGGAAATGTTATTGCAAATTAAAAACATAGCCCAAATACGAGATTTGAGTTACGTGTCTTAATTTTTATTTTTTTTTTCTAATCTCTAATTCCCCCTAAACGGTACGCCTCTGGTAGGTTTTTGGACTTTAGCGTACTGGGTGAAAATGACAAATAAATTAGTAGTTATTTCCAGTACTGTGAATAGGGTTGAATTTTATTATAATTTAGTTTCAACAGAAGTTGGCTAAAATGTGTTTAAGTAGGCGTGCAACACGCTTATATCTAAACCGACCCGGTTCATTGAAAAGTTTTTAAAAGTTTGCAACTACTTAATGCATTTTTATTATAAACCCACGTTTAAGTTATTTGATAAATTCATTAAAATTGCGTAAACGAAAAATCGACCAGAGGCGTACCGCTTAGGGGAAATTATAGATTAGAAAAAAAAATAAAAAATTGAGACACGTAACTCAAATGTCGTATTTGGGCTATGTTTTTAATTTGCAATAACATTTCCATATAAAATTTTGCTGTATTTCTAATAACTAAGGTACTTTACTCTTAATGCAATTTCGAAAAAATGGCATCTGCTCTAATCATGGTGAAAAATTATTGATATGAGAGAATTTTAATTCAAAAACTATTGACCTTGCAAAATATTTGAACATCAATGCTGAAAAATTCACAATAAAACAGTTTGTACATTGTGTTATGTATGAACTACCTAAGTACCTAAACTTAATTTGGATGGGCAACTTTAATTTCAGGGTAGGCCTGTGCCTCCTTCCCCCCTGGCGCCGCCAATAGCATATGAAGGTGCTCTTATACCTACTATTAATTAATTAACACTTTAGTCGGTAGGTAATAAGATTAACAGACATGTATCTTGGTACCTATATTAAGAATTAGAATACGATTTCAGAAGTTTTATTACCTTTTTTAAATCATTAAAATCATTATAATAAGCTCTTCCAAGGAATTTATAAAATTATATTAATAACAGATTTTATTTTTTAAAATTTTTGCTCTCCCTAATTTTATTTTTTGTACATATTCTATAGCTTTAATAATAAAATAAGAATCTGTATAACGATTAGATACATTATTTTAACTAATACAATAACAAGTAAAATACTTATTTTCCACAAAACAAATTTCTCGTCTCCGAAATAAAATCAACCAAAACTCATTACCATAATAAAGAACCTATCGCCTTGCATCGTGCTTGCAGTGTGGGTCGACGTTTGCGGAATATTTTTCACCACGTCATAAGCTCGCTAGTATGTCCACTTCCGGGAAGACTCTGTCGCAAATAAATTTCTTACTGCACAAAGTTCCGCCTTAAGGTGTATTCAAAGTACCATTTTCGTATTCTTTAAGACTTTCTGAACAAAATTCATTCATGAAACGTCTGTCAGTTTTAAAATAAAGTGGTGGGGGAAGGTTGAACATTACTTTAAATAAATGCTCATAACTCCGGGTTGGCTCAACAGAATTCAGTAAACTTAGTTTTGTTAAAAATAGTTTCCCTTAGTCTATATTTCACTATATAAAATATGATTTTTAAAGTAGGCGCTAGAGGGAGCTATCTTACAACTTAACCGCGTTTTTTCAAAAGTTTTAAATGCAATATTATATGTATTTATTTTTACCTTATTACAAAGATGAATAAAAGCCTAAAGAACTGGCAAAAAATACAACTTGATATCTTTTTTCAAACCGGAGATGGAAAAATATGAATATATTGAAGTTTCAACGATAAAGGTTTTTTCAAAAGTCAAATAGGCATTGGAAAAACAAAATATGACTTAAAATTGGGTGCTTTGTAGTACAAAAGTACGTAGTGTAGTACGAAAACATCGGGCTAAACGATTAAACATTCTACTGTCGTATCGGCGCCTTTGGGGGTATCGCATTGCATAAACCCTCGTAGCAATACTATGGATCCGATAAAAATTTTGACGTAATAATAATTTGAAAGCACCTAATTTTTAAATCATATTTTATTTTTCCAAGGCCTATTTGACTTTTGAAAAAACCTTTATCGTTAAAACTTCAATAAAATCATATTTGTTTGTGTTTATTTTTGTTCTTGTTAATATCTCCGGTTTGAAAAAGATATCAAGTTGAAGTTTTCGCCAGTTCTTTAGGCTTTTATTCATTTTTGTAATAAGGTAAAAAGAAATACATATACTATTGCATTTAAAACTTTTGACAAAACGCGGAATGTTTGTTAAGTTGTAAGATAGCTCCCTCTAGCGCCTACTTTAAAAATCATATTTTATATAGTGAAATATAGACTAAGGGAAATTATTTTTAACAAAACTAAGTTTACTGAATTCTGTTGAGCCAACGCAGAGTTATGAGCATTTATTTAAAGTAATGTTCAACCTTCCCCCACCACTTTATTTTAAAACTGACAAAGACGTTTCATGAGTGAATTTTGTTCAGAAAGTCTCAAAGTATACGAAAATGGTACTTTTAATACACCTTAGTAAGGCAACTTTTGAAAATACTGAGGTTTTCTGATTTACCGTTACAGTTGCGCCCCCTAGCGTTCGACTGAGAAACTTGAAAATAATTTCCAACAACTTTTTATGATTACTTTTCCTATAAAAAAAATTTTCCGCAGGCCATACGACTAAAACTTTCTGAGATATAGCCGAGAGCCATTCTTAGTGGGACACCCGGTACATACTACACATGGTTCATAATACACTGATCTGGTTTTTATTTATTATTATAACTGTTAAGGCCTAAAGAAAATGAAATGAAACAATAAATGGAAACATCTTTATAACACCTTTATTTTCTTTGTACGTTTGTGGAATTTTTGTCTTTCAACCATGTAGATGAGATATGTCTTAGAATATCTTTTAATATTTACATAACAGTAATTATAAATAAATTATTTAACTCAATAAAAAATTGTTTGTCACTCTTTAGTCTCCAGTCATCATTTCCATAAATTCTAAAACAAACATAAATAAAAATTAAAGATACAATAATGGACTTTTTCGATACATTTAATAATTTTTTTAAGATAAAATTTCCTACGGTTTCAGTGTTTAAAATATTAAATTATTTCCTAAACGAGAGACTAAACAAAATACGACCTAAAAAAAATACGCGAAACCCTATACCCACGTCACAATATATGCATGTCTTAGGCCCGGTTGTTCATTACGGCTTAAGCTTAGTTTAAAGTTGAACCAAGCTCAAACTTTATTTTGACAACCACTTTAAATTCTTGTTTGTTGTCAAAATTAAGTTTGAGCTTGATTCAACTTTGAACTAAGCTTAAGCCGTAATTCTACAACCGGATCTGATGAAAGATATAATACTCTTTAAAGGTAACTTAGATAACGGTAAATGAAAACTATAACTGTCAAATTCTGAAGTTTATACTATTAAGTAAATTAACAGTTTGTAGAAGGGTTGATGGTTTATTTAACACAGGACGCCATTTAGGATTTTCAAACAGAAAGTAAATAGAGAGGAAAATAGTGGGAGACTTAAGGTTCGCACAACACAAAGAGTAGAAGAAGTGAAGAAAATTATTGTAGAATACCCACAAATCGCTATTTGGTGGCGTTTAAACCAGCAAGTAAATAAATCCTGCGGAACCTACAATAAAAACCTGATGATGAATTTACCTCTATATTTATGTAAATTTACAACAAATGAGAATGTAAAACTTTAAAAATTCTAATTTTTTTATAGGAAAGAAAGTTGACGTGAGGGTGGAGATATTGAAAAGAGAATTAATTGGACCTATTATCTTGAAAGGAAGCTCAATTCGACACATAAAAAACTTTGTTTACAAAACGCCGTGTGAAAATTTAGAACACCATCAAGCTTGATTTCCATATAAATTTCAGGAGATTATCGCAGTAGAGCATTGGTTCCCAAAGTGGTCCAGGTGGACCCCCAGGGGTCCACGAAAGACTCGACGGGGGTCTACGTTGGCGTGACAAAAAAATGGGGGTTCACAATTCGTAAGCGGGGGGATCCATGAAAATGTATCTGGTTGCGATAGTGAAGAACTAAAATGTTGGCTTGACTTCACCTATCAATGTAGGCAGATAATATTTTAAGAAGCTCAGCGACTATTACTTGTAATAACTTGCATATTTCATATTCAGTACAACGAATCAAGAACACAAGAAAATATAATATTTTTCTTTTAATTTTTACCACTCCGGGAGTTTTCTAAATAAAATAAGTGAGAATTGATTGGTTTCTTGTGCTGTGAGTAGATGTCAAAAAAGTAAAGATGGATAGAATCACTTTTTTGATTAGCCAACTTTACTTTTTTAACATTCGAAAACTGTTAATTCGTGGTTGGAACTCAGCTGCAAAGCAAATTTTCATAGTTAGATCTAATCTTCACTTTTTTTGTCGAGTTTTGGGAATAGGGTGGAAATAGGGGGTCCACCGGAACCAACAAAAATTTTTAAGTGGTCTATGAGAAAAAAAAGTTTGGGAACCTCTGATCTAAAGAAACGAAACATTACGTTGTACTAAAAATGTTGGAAACTAAACCAGATTAAAATCCATAACCTTGGCACGATTTGGCCGACGAAGTATGTCTTATAGTTTTTAGTTTATAATGATGGATCTTGAATTTAGGAGATATGCATTTTGATCCTCACCATCAAAGTCAACAGTTCCTGAACCATCTGTATCAATTTCAGCGATGATGCCGTCCAAATCTCTGCTTGTTAAGTTATCATCCAAAGCTGCCAAGATTTCTTTAAGGGTGCCTGTCGTGATGTATCCGTTACCTTCCCTGTCGTACAATCTACAAAAAAAAATGTAATAGTAAAACCACATGCTTACGTAAAATCTTTACGTCATTAAACGTTTAGAAGCGCAAATGTGTACAATCAGTTGGCCGTAGGCACCAAAAAAACATTTGGTCCATACAGCCCATAATTCAGAGATTTACGATTCACGGAACCTAGCGATCTAAGCAATGCCTACTATAAACTATTCATTTCCACATACCGAAATACTAGTGGTTCTACTCCCATATAAATATTTGCGGTTTTCTTTGATAAAGTGATGATGTGGGCTATTCGGGTTACATAACTAAATGAATATAATTTCATATTTATTATAGTTAGAATATGAAACAATCACACTGGTCAATTGTAATGAAACCAAATTTACACAGTGTAAATTTGACGTGCCGTTTATAACACTTAACAAAAGTGAGGTTAAGAGTAAATGTCAAAAAAATGTAAATCTGTCAGATAAAATTTGTTATTTTTTTATTTGAATCAAAACATTTAGCTCAGAGCCTATGCATACCCCAATTTTTCCTAGAGAGTGTACGGAATGGTGCGAAAATGCAGGATATAACACCAAAATATATTTTTACTGAACTATTGTTATTTTCTGACCGAACTAAAGATTAGTGCCCAAATGCACTTTCTTATTTCAAAAATCTCCAGTTTTCCACTCATTTCTAGACAACTACTACAAGATTTAATGCATAAAATGTACTGTATAAATACCTACAAAATAATCGGTTTGTACTGACCTTGGTTGGGTTTTTGCATTGCAAATATTTGTCCACCGCAATATTTTGTGATATATTTTGATTGGGGATCCAACCCCAATCGACCTTAAAACTTTTATTATACGCTCAGACCATTTTACGCAACAGATATAGAAAAATAACTGTTAAATTTTCCTTCAATGGTGGAATATGAAGATGAGTACATAAAATCAGATAAAACAAACGTAATTATAAAATTTCTTAAGGAATCCATGTCCAATGGTTTTAAGGTGATTTCATTTCTACAGTATTGCTACTTCTCTGTAAACGTTGACAGTTTTGCTAGTATATATTTAATTTGGCGATAATTTTAAAAAACTTTACCATAGCCAACGTTAAAAGTTAATATTAATACACCAAAGCTTGTTTTAACTGTTTAACAGTTTTTTTCTGTTCTTGTGGCGTTGCAAGCAGGCATCCAAGAATAGATGAGAATAATAAAAGGTAAAGATTATTAAGTTTAAAGTTAAGTACTTATTGCTCCAGCTCCTCAAATAAAGAAGTGGGAGAAAGACAAACATTTTTCGGGTCTGTTCGACAGACATATTTTGTGCAATTAAATAATTTAATTGATAACGAGCAACTAAATCTATAATTTAGCGAATCTAATAATTTTATTGAAATATGACCTAAGATAAGATTTAAGGAATTAAATAAGTAAAACCTAATTACCTATATAAAAGAAATTCTGAAAATTTCATAATAAATTTGAAACAATTTAAACTTTGTTCCTTTAAATAAAATTTATTAATTGTTCTCCATACAGGTCCTGATCCAACGAGCACGAGACGTCAACGCAGATATCTTTGCATGCTTCATAGATTTCGAAAAGGCCTTTAATAAAGTCCAACATGAACTCATCTCAATCCTACGTGAATCAGGAATCGACGACAGAGACACAGAAATAATATTAAAGCTATACCTACAATAAAAAGCCATTGTACAGATCGAAAACGAAACATCGGAAGAGTTGAATATAAGGAGAGGAGTGCGCCAAGGTTGTAGACTGTCGCCTCTTCTATTCAACGTATACTCGGAACATCTATTTAAAGAGGCATTGGAGAACATGGAGGATGGAGTTGTAATAAACGGGGAAATAATAAACAACATAAGATAATATGCTGCTTAGAGCAGACACGGCTCAAGGACTTCAGAGACTTATATAGACCGTGTAGAGACCGCATGCAACAGATATGGTATGAACATAAACTGTAAGAAGACACACATACTAACTGTCAGTAAAAACACCATTGGAAATTTACAGTTTACCGCCAACAATGTAGCTCTCACAGTAGCCGAGACAGTTACATACCTGGGCTGTACCTTGAATAAGGATTGGGATCACTCCCGAGAAATAAGATGCCGAATCGAAAAAGCAAGAGGTACATTTAACAAGATGCGTAACATACTATGCAGCCTATCTCTCAACATCCATACCAGAATAAGAATTTTAAAATGCTATGTACTCTCAACCCTCCTATACGGGGCTGAAGCGCGGACCCTTACTGATGCCTCATCTAAACGCATAGATGCATTTGAGATGTGGTGCTATCGCCGCATGCTAAGAATCCCATGGATACACCACGTATCAAACGACACAGTATTCCAACGCATCGGTGGGCAACTAGAATTCCCACCAAATGTCAAACGCAGAAAACTGGAATACTTTGGGCATATCATGCGAGGCGAAAAATGCCGCCTTCTTCAACTTATCCTACAGGGAAAAATAGAGGGTCGAAGTTCAGCAGGACGCAGATGAATATCATGGCTGCGAAATCTGTGAACATGGACCGGAATGACGTCAACAGCACTATTCAAAGCGGCGGTGAACAGAGTGATTTGGACCAACGTGATTGCCAACATCCACAGAGGATAGGCACTTCAAGAAGAAGAATAAAAAAAAGTATGAGGATACCATGTTTGTTCTAAATAATGGATTATTGTCCCACTTTAGGGTAATATTTTACGTCTGATAGAAATTAATGTTGCATTCTAAGAAAACAAACAATTTTATGGTGGTAACTAAATCCTAATTTGGTAAACTTTTTTGATAATATTTATTTACTAACTAATATTTGGTACATTTTCGTTTTATATAATCGACGGCTACCGGGCAGCTCCTCTTGTGTCTACTAAATTATGAAAAAAAAAACATTTTATTTATTATTTGCAGCTATTTATTCTCTGTAATTAGAAAATACAATTTGCCGTTTTGCTTCTCATATCAAAAAGATATATTATCTTCCTTTTCACACTGCAATTTGTCAATTTGGACCATTTCTTATATATACAGAAAGAAAATTATTTTGTAGACGTCAGGTTTATATTTATCTATTTAACACTCGGCGTTTTGCATAAAAACAGACAAAAGTGATATATTTATTAATGAAAATGACCACTATCGTTTTCTGAACCATAGTCAATTTGATGTCATGTTTGATAGTCGAATGCAATGTATTTTTAGTTGCCTGCTGTTACAAGAATAATAACGCTGACCGATACGCAAAATAGCTGTAAAATTAGTTTTAAAATAACAAAAACGGCTTTTTTGTATTAATATTAATTTTTAACAATCACGATAATAATTTTTCATTATAATAAAATCAAATTCTATATATAATTTGCATAATAGCAATGCTGCGCTATAAGCGTGATAAAAGAAGTGGAAACACCGCCTACGAAATTGATAAAGACAAGACAATAACATAGCGAAACATGTCGAGTCCATAATTGGATTGGTGAGAATATGAACAGTCCAAAATTTGACATCTCGACCTGATATAGCCATTATGTCTGTAATACCAGGCTGCATCCAATGAGTGTAAAAACAGTACTAATATCACTATGTTAAGGCGTTAAGCGTAAGAACAGTATCTACCTACAAGGCCGGACTTGTACGGTTCTTATTCTCAGCGAGAAGATTTGTTGACACGCATAAATGTTGTTTCATGGATATTTTTGTTTGTATTCTGTGTTTTGATACTATATTAAAAGTGTGTTTTGACATGTTGTTTATTCAAAAAAAAAAAGGGTCAAGTATTTTAACAATACGCAGATTGAGATTAAGAACAGTACAAGTCCAAGATAGTGGTTTGTGTATAAGTGGAAAACTCATGAGCCAACAAATTTTATTTTTAACTTAAATGACATACAAAATGATACACTAAAACTTTTATGTGCACACGAAACTCGTAACATTAATAACTAACTTTTTAGAGAATTTTTTTCGTTTTTTCAAAACTGTAACATTTGGACTTGTACTGTTCTTATTCTCACCGATTCAATTATTTTAGTAGTTCTATATAAAAAGGAATTTTAATACAATACTAGCGTTTTTCTTCATATTATATTATATTTGATGGCTATTGTGCTTACTAATCAATGCCAAATAAGATTTCAAAATCGTTGCATCTGGCATTCGCAGTAAAAATTAATTTATAATTAAACAAGTATAAATTTATGGTATCACCGGACAGCCAAAAATTCAAAGGATGTTTGTCATTTAATAGATTTTAAATTTAGAGCTTTTATCGAGCGATAGGTAATAATTTCTAAGCATGGCCTATTAATATTGTAAATTAGTGTATATTTTAAAAATAAAAGTTAAAAGTTAAATTTGAAAATTCGCTACCTGAGAAACAAAATGTGTACCTATGAGTCTTCCAATACCTTGGAGCAGAAGTAAATTGTTTGTTTCAATTTAACAAAATTTAGTGACAGCAAAAAAACATTTGAAAAATTCACAAAGTGTGAGTTGTTTAGGTTTTAGAGACAAATTACATTTCACTCTTAAAATAAAAAAATCTTAAATCTGAGCTTTACCTCCATAATCATATTGAGATTCGTAATTTGCGTATCAAAATACATGGAAAAATAATGAAATTTTGCGTGAAAACTATATTCTAGATCAGTGGTTCCTAAAAATTTCTGTATGGCGCCCCCTTTTGGAAATC
This sequence comes from Polydrusus cervinus, assembly GCA_935413205.1. NCBI lineage: Eukaryota > Metazoa > Arthropoda > Insecta > Coleoptera > Curculionidae > Polydrusus > Polydrusus cervinus. The sequence goes on from OW284515.1 coordinate 18,378,384, forward strand.
AAAAAATGGTCGCGCCTCCCTCCTCTCCATTATACAGATACATTTCTTTTACTTCATTTATTTATTTAAAAACGTGACATTTGAACTCTAATCTAATGAGAAGTGTGGTGCTGCATTTCTTTAACAAGATCGGAAATTCTTGGTGCTATCTCTGAAAGTGCGCAACAAGGGTCACTAGCAACATCAAGCCGATTCCGTTGTTTTATTTTAATTCCCATTAAACCAGAATAGTAGATTTTGTAACGAGGTTGGAATGAAAATTTGATCCGAGTGGAAGTTTCCTAACGCGACCGTAGCGAGTGTGAGGAACCACGAGTATCGAATTTTCATTCTAACCGAGTAGCAGACTATATTTTCTCCACGACCAACAAATACTATTCGCAATATTTGTAATTTCAGGTGGAGTATTATCCAGTTTCATATCTGATTCATCCGATTTTTCACCCATATTTTGACTTGCACTAAAATTTGTCTGCTAACATTGATAGTTTCGAAATTCATGGCAACTTATGTCGTTTAGATCAATTACAGAATATTCATTCCGTATCTTGTTACGGAATGAAAATACACGCAAAACGCATAAGAAGCAAGTGTTTCAGAATAAATATTCCAACTCAAGAGCGAGAATTTTTACATTCTATTATCAAAAATGATTTTGGAATTATTGCATTCAGTAATGGTCGTGGAGAAAATCTTTTTTCACATAAGTAGGTGGTCGAGAATGGTATATAAAATTTCAAAGCCATTTCAGCGATTGATGGATAAATGGGAAGATATTTTATCAAAAAAGTTGTAATCGCCAAATTTTCAGAGCTCTCGCCCCCCCCCCCTAATACTGCTTCGCGCGCCCCCCAGTTTGGGAACCACTGCTCTAGATATTTCCGACTGGCAACGATTCCGATTATAGACATTAACCTAATTAAGGGATCGTTGCTCATTGGTACAATTTTTCGGTCGGGACTAGATTTAGCTTTCGCATTTGAATAAACGCAATCCAATTATATTGTAACGTTACTTTACACAATATATTATATAATATTATATTAAAATTATTTTAATTTTGGGTTTAAGGTTTTGCTTATGGTTAACTTATAGAACACTTCTGTATATTACTGCTTTAACCCTTAGCCTTTACACTTACTTTTGTGTCTTGTTTAAAATATATAGTCTATACAGTTTAATAATCAATTAAAAATAATGTTTTATATGGCGATAATAGTTATTTATGTACCAAGGCAGTAAAGTGATTCTTTATCGGACGAGTCTGAAATTATGAGATGAGCGAGCGAGGCGAATAACAGGCGAGTCGATAAAGACACTTTACTGACGTGGTGTATACAAAATTTTATCGCCAACCGTTCATCACCATTTTATGTAAGGCAGACCGCTCTAAGAAAATAGATGTTTTTCCCCATGTTAAATTAATAGAAAAGACGAGCTGTAGACCTATTTTAGAATCGGGTCTGCGTAAAATATTTAATAGTTCTTGCCTTATATTTGGTCATAATGTAAAGTAGAAGTTTCATACTACCTATTCCATCCCATATTCAAGCTCGAAAGGTTAAAATAGCTTTACAAATCGACGACAAAAAAAAACCATTTTGGCCTAAATTTGACACATCACAAAATTTTGGCCGACCACGTGCGTATCCCAAAGCACCCCTCAAGAAATTTGAGCTACTATGAGAAATGACAGGGTAATACTTTATCTCCCGCATATGCGGCAGATAAAGTATTTTATTTTACAACAAAATAAAGTGTTCGTTTACTGCCGAAAATCACTCTGATAATGTACGGTTTTACTGTCGGTTGGCGATAAAAACTATAATATGATATATATTTTTTTTTATTTTATACATATTTGGTGTGGTGTTTAAAGACTATAATTTAAAAAACATATAAAGCTTGCTGTTCAGGTTAAGACGACGGGTATTTGTTTACGTTAACTCCATATTTTTAAAAAATTATTATACCATACCTGAAAGCTTCTTTAAGTTCTTGCAAAGTGTTAGCGTCGTCATCTTCTTCAAGAAAGTGCTGGGCAATTTCAGCAAATCCATCGAAGTTAACTTTTCCGGAATGATCTGGGTCATTTTTCCTGATGAGGTTGTTAAGTTCACCTTCGTCGAAGAGCTGACCCATGGTGTTCAAGATGGTGGCGATTTTGACGGTCTCAATAAAGCCGGATTTGGACGTGTCAAACATTTGGAAGGCTTTGCGGATAACCGCCATTTTCTGATCATCGTCGGACGACTAAAAATAAATTAAATAATTTATATTTGTATAAAACTGATTTTTCTTTTTTTAAATATGCCTACGACATTGATAGTATTTAATCTAGGCGAATAGGTTGACTAAACTAGTTAAACAACAAATAAAATTGTTATTTTTGCAAAATTATAGTTTAAATTTATCACAAACCGTGGAATGTGTAGTGTAATAGATTTTTAATTTATGGCTCTCATTGTGAAAAAAGAATTTCCAAATATGTTCTATTTATAGCATAAATTACTGTATCTTCTCAAAAAGATTCATAAAATATATTTATGAGAAAGTTCTTTCACTAAACTAAACAAAGGCTTCTGCTTTAATTTGGAGAAATTTATTACCATTATAGGGCAAAAAATGGATAGGTACATTTTTTGCGATGGCAATAATTTTTGACCACGATTGTTTTACTATTTTTTTGATATTTTCGACGGGGCCTCAACTACATTGACCTTAATAATTTTATTGTATGCAAAAGAAATAGAAAAATAACTATTAATGTCGGGTTGCACAAAGAATTTTAATAATAATAATTATTTAACCGGCAAGTTTGACTGTGACAGACGTAACATTGACAGAAATAATTTTCTCACAATCATACTGGCCCGGTTACCTTAATTTTTAATTTACTAATCACGCACCTTTGAATGTGAGTATATAATGCATGTCAAAGTCATTTATGTCACAGTCAAACTTGCCGGCTAAATAATTATTATTAAAATTCTTTGTGCAACCCGACATAATTCTTTTAAATGGTGATCAATGAAGATGAGTACATGAAACCAGTCAAAACAGACAAAGTTATAAGATTTGTAGTAGAAAATACAATGACACTTTTGAGGTTATCTTATGTAGTTGTTTTGTCTGTCCATATCGCAGTCTTCTTCCACGTGCGATATGGATATCGATCATATCCACTCTTGTTGTGCAAACTAATATTAAGAAATTAGATTATTATCGAAAAAGTCCATATTGTGTCTGCAGTTCTCTTTATAATGCGCTCCCGGAAACTGTCAGAAGCATTACTCAATTCGGAAGGTTCAAGAACAAAGTAAAGTGCTACCTTCTTGACAACATTTTTTATGATATTCGGGAATACCATGATATTATCACATGAAACTTAGAATAACTTTTCTTTTTCTTACTTTGACAATGTCACTATTTACTTTGTAAATGTATATGGCAATGAATAAATAAATAAAAATAAATAAATAGATTTTGTTTTGACAATTTTTTTTTGATTTGATTAATACGATTTTAATGACGTACGAGTGATGACGCAAAGGTAAATATTCACGGGACCTACTGTGTATTAATTATTGTTTTATTTACAACTCTTCTGAGCTTTAAGGAGCATTTGTTTCTAATAAGCACGTTGTGCGTGACGGTCTCCTAATAAGGCGCTCAAAAAATATTTTTGGCACACATAATAATTTTTTTTCGGTAAATTGTTTTAAAATAGAATTTTAAAAATAAAAAGGCAGGCCTTGGGCCAGTCACTTAACTTTGTTATTGACAGCATAGTTATTTACTATAGCGTTTCGGTAATTAGGTGTAATATATTTAGGGTTTGTGTATTTTTGGATAATCTAATATATTTTATTTTAAAATAAATAATTGATAATTTAGTTCATTTAGGTAGATGCAACTTAATTTTAATTTAAATACTAAGGGGGGGGGGGGGTAAAAAGGATAACTAGTGCATATACGTGGTTCGGATTCCACGTTAAGCTGTAGGTCTGGCTGACATTACCCAGACGATAGGGAATACAATGGGCCTTATACAGGGTGTCCCACCGGGAACCGAATCGATCTATATATAGAAAACTATACATAAGAAAATTTTGAAAATTTGACAGTATGCTGATGGGGCGACCGGGCTAAAATATTTTCATAAAGGTGGCACTTCCGGTTATACCGGAAGTAAGTGTCAACTTGCTTATTTTAAATGGGACACCCTATATATTATTACATTTTTGCATTCTACGCAAGATTCTAGGCAGATTTTGTATACCATGTCCTATATCTATGTCTAAACGTTTTTGACATATTTGAATTCTTATGTCAAAAATGACGTTTGCAAGCCTTAGAATAATTATCAATTTTTTCTATAAAGAAGCCTTATTTATTTAATTTAAGTGGGATTCCTTGTTATAAAGGACCTGCTTTAATAGGTTTTTTCTAATATTTTGATAACTATTAATACAGGGTGTTTAAAAAATAAGATTAAAAATGAAATTGAAAAAACTGCAAAAAGTCTAAATTTTCAAATGGAAACACCCAAATTTTATAATTATTTCTTATTTAGCATTAAAAATAAGGGTGTTTGTGTAAGGTTGCATATCCCAAAATTTTTTTGTTTTCGAAATATTGCCAATTTAGTATTTTTTTATGGCGATCTTGCTGCAGATTTGAAGTTCAGTTGCTCCTAGTTGGCTATGGTTTATTAGTATCTCACCATTTTTCACGATTGTTTTATATTAGAAAGTACTCGCCCCTAGATTAGGTCAATTTTTTCTTATTTTTTAGTTCTTCATATCGGACTACAGGTATATTATACAGTGTGTTTACACAATTTTAACAATGATATATTTTTGGAAAAAATGTATTTATTAATTTATAACTTTCTAACACTATACTCATAAACCATAGGTGCTTATAAGTACGCCACTGTACATCATAACATTTAGGTACAACTATTGCTACTGAACATAATAAAGCTTTTCATGAGGTATACTAATCACTCGCAAAGTTTGCACGATACAACGCACAGTGAGTTCTAGCTACCAATAAGTTAAAATAAAGCAACGTTTTCCAAAAAAATCGGTATTTCTTAAAATATAGCAGATATCAAAAATTTGACAAATTACTTTCTTTGCTATGAACCAGTGATTCAATTGACGTAGAGTGATAAAGTTTAAAAATATTATTGTGAGAGTTACACGCCATTAAAATTGGAGCAAAAATTATCGTCTTAATTTAGACCCTGTATATAAAATCTTCTGACAGTTAAAGAAAATCCAATATTGTCAATTGTTTCTCAAGGGATAAATCTATCAACCATTCAAAACCGTAGGTCGATATCATATCTGGGTCAGAAAATATTAACTGTTAAATTTAGGCGAAATTTTTCTTAATCGAAAGCAATTGTCCAGCCACATCGAAAATTGTTAACTAAAAACTCAAGAAAGTATTTACTTATTGCAAATTGTCCTGTGTACTAAAATTCTAAAAATTGTTTTTTATTTTGGTTGCATAGTTGCTTTAAGCAAGAAGGTTAACACCCTAACCCCCTCCAAGCTGCACCCCTCTGAACCAAATAAAATCCAACAAAGAATAGCGGTGACCCAATAGCAAAAGCGTCTCAATAATTAATATGTCACCAAAGCAGCAGTTTCAAGAAAATTAGTCTAGTAAATTACAAAAAGTACTAAACATGTAATTAGTGTGTTAAATTGTAAAGTTAGTTAATTGTTGGGACAGCTGTCTTGGCACTTCATAAAATTTTTAAAACAATTTATCCACCACGCTATAAAGCAAATAATGGGACCGTTATTAATAAAATTATTGTATTCTATTTATACATTTTAATTTAAAGGTGGTTGAAATTCAAATAAATGACCGTATAATCATACTCTTACCTATCAATTAACTGGTATGGAGGGGACGGTAGAAAAATAGGACATTATAATTAGTAAAAATTTTGTGAATATTAAAAAATAATCCGAAAATAGTAGTTTGTACAACAGTGGATAGGATGACCATGTCGCACGAGGAAGTAAATTGAGCAGTGCTTAAACTTCCAAACGCAATATGGACAATTCACTATAGTTGTACAGTATATTTCTACGACTTAACTTTTCTATTCATACTTTAAAAAATTATTTAAGTCAAGCATTATAACTTGTCTTTGTAGTTGGCCATGAACTTGTCAAAAAGATAATAAAAAACAAAGGGCATTTTTGCATGATATGGGCCATTGATATCCTCCAAAGTAACAGGAGGTGCAAGAAACGTTTTCCCAACGTGGTTTATACTAGATTTTGTTTAAATTTTGACAAACATCATTAGCTGTAAAAAAAAGAAAAGGTATAGGTACAGGGTGTTACAAATTCGACATACGAATGGAATCTTGGAAACTATAGGAGTTAGAGAAACGGTTAAATAAAGGCCAACTTATGCAATTCGGTGCTGATTATAATGCCGCTTTAAAAGTTTTCAAATTACTAATACTTCCGATTTTATTCGAAAAAAAAAACGTAAATTTTCAAAATCGTTTTTATTTTTTCCTGAGCTCATTTGACTAGCTATTTAAAAATAAATAACACTTTGTCATTGCCACTTGTTCTCCTCTACAAAATGACGTTACTAAACTAAAGATCCGCCTTTTGGTCTCCGAGCGCCCATCACCATATTTACTTCTTTAAATACGGACTTGGATTTTTTTTAACCGATTTTTAAACCCTCCTATCTCAAAATGTAATAGCGATATTACTTTCTCATAATGATGAATTGTTCTTTCTTATTTTTTTAAAATCATAATTTTTACACTTCTTGTCAGTCCGGTCCTGCCTACGAATTGCAATATTAATTAAAAACTTTATTTAAAAAAAATGTTAGTTATAAAAATGACATAGATACCATGGAAGAACGTATACAGGTTGCATTTGGTAGGATAAGGAGAAGATCGGTTGAAAGGGCTGTCGCCAAAATTGGAAGAAAAATCGATCGTTGTATTGAGCAAAACGGCAATCTCTTTGAACATTTAGAAAATTGGGATTTATAATTAGTAAATTTAGAATTATTAGAAAATTCTTATAAAATAAATTATATTACTTATGTATGAATGTTTTAAATAAAATAACGGACTGACAAGAAGTGTAAAAAATATGAATTTAAAAAAATAAGCAAGGACAATTCATCATTATGAAAAAGTATCGCCATTACATTTTTGGGGTTTGAGGGTTTAAAAATCGATTTAAAAAAAACAGGTCCGTATTCAAAAAAGTAAACTTGGTGATGGCTGCTCGGAGACGAAACGTCGGATCTTTAGTTTAGTAACGTCATATTGTAGAGGAGAAAAAGTGGCAATGACAAAATGTCATTTATTTTTAAATTGCTAGTCAAATGAGCTCAGGAAAAAATAAAAACGATTTTGCAAAATTTCGTTTTTTTTCGAATAAAATCGGAAGTATTCGGAATTTGAAAACTTTTAAAGCGGCATTATAATCAGCACCGAATTGCACAACTTTGCCCCCATTTAACCGTTTCTCTAACTCCTATGGTTTCCGAGATTCCAATGCTGGTATGTCGAATTTGTAACACCCTGTATAAATGGACTTTTCGTAACCAATTGGGAAAAGTTAACTTGTGCAAATTTAACCAGTTTGGAAAAATATAGTTTCAAAAAATCTTTAACATTAGAAAAGTATCTTTTTTTTAGAACGAAGATATGTGGGGTGAGGGGGGGGGGGGGGTGTATTACCGTAGAACGACGTTTTATTAAGAAGTCACTTTTGATTAGAGGAGAAGGGTTCGGCAGGGACATTTTTTTAAAAGTCACTTTAGATCGGAACAGTAGTTTTTGACAGGGACAAGGTTTGTTTTTACCTCTACCACCGCTTCCCCTGCGCCCTTGCTTACTTCAACAACTCATGGGAGTAATTTAGTTAAAACTTATTTTTCATAATCAACAAGAACGGTCATCATAATTGGGGCAATAATATTTTCCAAGATAAACACATTAGAAAATAGCACTTTGCACACATCACTAAGTTGAAAACCTTTTACAATAATTTAAAAAACTAATTAACTATAAAATATTTAACACACAAACAACGTACCATGATTATTTTTTAATATTTGTGAATGTCAGTCAAACCAGACACTAAATTGAAAAGGTCTAAGTAAAATCTTTATATTTACCCCCACCTAAATTTTTCCTTTCGAAAAATCTAAGAAAAGAAAATTCATAGGTGTTTTACACAGGCGTTTAGAATTATTTTAGAATTTTAACGGACTATAAAAATTACCGATACGCTGAAAATAATGAGCTGGTTTTAAGTATTTTCGTATACGTACAGGGTGTGTTTACTTTTAAGAAAATATAGGTTACACTGGAAATGAAGAGCACAAAATGTGTTTCTTCTAAGTGTATTAAATGTATGTCTCTTTAAAAACAGGCCTTGGGGTAATTATTTGTACAAAATTTGAACACACTATATTTCATTCGGAAAATGTATTAAAAAAGCTGGGAAATTACAATGAAGTTTAAAAAATAATTCTAATATTCAGAAAAACTATACAATTAAATAAAAAGGACGTAAAAGGGAGAAGTCGGTTGTAGGCCAATTTTTTAATCAAAGAAACAGCAAATATCCATTTGGGACAAAAAAAAACTTTTATACTTTTTACTACTTACTCTAATGAATAGAGTTTGTAATTTTTAATTTTTTTTGTAAATATTACCTAGATATCCACTACATTTAAGGTTATTTTCACCCTGTACATATCCAAATATTTTTATTTTTAAAACTAACAGTTAATGATTAATGGATTTAGTGTTAAGCGACTATAATAACGTAGATTTTATTAAAGAGGCGAAAACGCATTTGTTTCTAGGTTTCTGTCGTAGTTTTACATGGTCCTTAATTTTGGCTAAAGATTTTTTAATGTCAAAACTGTGTCATCTAGTGCAATAAGAAGCTATACCGGGTGTTGCATCGTCGAGCGGGACATAGGAAATCCCATGTAATTTTAAATGGGGTCAATTATTGGCTTCCCTAATTATTTTAGAGAAAAATTCTATTTAGGTTTATTAAAGAGCACTAAAACCCACATTCAAAAGAATAACTTTAGATATTTTTGATGAGCCCGTTTACGGGTAATCGCCGATTTCTTTTTAACTATTTCTCCTTTTTATGGCCCCGTATTTGCGGGCACCAGTCAAGGTAAAAGATGACTGTCAAATTTAGTTGTCATTTTAAAATGTGTGCTTTATTGTTATAAAAACTCGTACATCGAAAATATTAGCCATGAATTACACTTCTGAAGAAAAAATATTGATGATTAAATGGTATTATCAAGGAAATATCGCCAAATGATTTCTTTCTCTGGGACCATTTAAAAAACAGGATATACAAAGATCAAAAATAACCAAATCTAGACGAGTTAAAAAATACTATTTCTGCCGAATGCAATAGAATTTCAGTTTACCAACTAGCGAATGTAAGAAGACAATTTTATGATCGCCTCGGTTATTGTCTAGCAGTCAATGGAGGAATATTTGAACATCTTCTTAAATCCTAAAGTTCTAACAATTTAATAGTACCTACCTATTAATTAGTAAAATATTGAAACATGTCAAATGTCATAATTAACCTTGTAATTGGATACTTTATTTTAGTTTTATTCAGATTAATTTGTACTCATAAATACACCTTTAATATTTTCGATGTACGAGTTTTTATAACAATAAAGCACACATTTCAAAATGACAACTTTATTTGACAGTCATCTTTTACCTTGACTGGTGCCCGCAAATACGGGGCCATAAAAAGGAGAAATAGTTAAAAAGAAATCGGCGATAACCCGTAAACGGGCTCATCAAAAATATCTAAAGTTATTCTTTTGAATGTGGGTTTTAGTGCTCTTTAATAAACCTAAATAGAATTTTTCTCTAAAATAATTAGGGAAGCCAATAATTGACCCCTTTTAAAATTACATGGGATTTCCTATGTCTCGCTCGACGATGCAACACCCGGTATGATAGCTGCAGCTCAGGGGAGCTGGTAAGGGCGCTCAGCCCCCTAGAAATATTAATTAGCCCCACAAACAAGGGCGGATCCAGGGAGAAGTTTCGGGGGGGGCACTATTTAGTTGAATTATACAAGAGGTTAGATAACGTGCAGGGTAAATAGCGCCGAAGGCGCAAAAATAGCGCCGCAGGCGATTTTTTTTTGGACCACGCCCAAATGTCAAGAATGAATTCACCTTTCTCATGCTCCATTGGGGGAGGGGTCAGGATCTCATGTGTTTGCCCCCGACAAAATTGAAATTTTAGTTGTCAAAAACTTACCTTTCGATGTGTTTATTATTATTAGGTTGATACATAAAGTTTAAATTTTATATTATTGAGGGTTAGAAGGTCGACCACAAAAAATTATATTAATAAGTTTATGTGTTTATTTTTGTGGATGCAAAAAGTAATACAATAATAACACAATACACACACATAATACAACCAAACAAACTCAAACAACAAACTCTAGTCTATGTTCCCAGTTTCTTTAGGTATAATACCTACATTAATATTTGCAAATACGACGTACCTATATATTTTATATTTAATTATTAAATTCGTTTTATAAATATGCCTCCATTTTCTTACTTTACTTACCATAGTTGCTTGGTTCTTAACGCAAAACACAGTAAAACTCTTTGTTATACTAACTAGAAATCAAAAAGACTTATATAGCTCGCAAAACTCGGCTAGTCGTCGTGTACTGCGCAGCTGTAATGGTGGACGCTGCGAATACGGCGTAGAAGAATAATATTAAATATTAGATACGGGAGTGCGGCACCGTCGGCACGCGTGAATTTGATTCGAGATCGGAAGTAGGGATGTGCACTATTTATGTTGTAGGGAGGTATTTCGGCGCATCGGCGAATCCATGAATGCAATCGATCAGTGTATAGTGTATATTTCTTCTGTATTTCTTCGGTTCTTAGGGCGCTCGGGGGGGGCACTTGCCCCTAGTGCCCCCCCCCTGGATCCGCCCTTGCCCACAAAAATATATTATACCACTGGTGGTGGTTACCGCTGTAAAAGAAAAAGGCGAGAACACACACAGGGTTATAAGTTAATATTCATTAATTCATTATGAATTGCACAGCATTATCTCGTCGCTGCAATAAGAGGAATACGACGCTCGGTGTGTTAAAACGGCGCGTCTTGTTTTCTAGTTATTATGAGTCATAAATTAATCATAAATTGTAAAATTTAGCATAATACAGCTTTATTTTAGGTCATAGACGTTCACTAACTCTTTCTCTAAGGGAGTAAAAGCAACCCTCGAAATTTAAATTATTTTTTATATTAAAAACTGCCAAAACACGTCAACTTTATTTTACCTAATAATAATAACATTCTTTTCGTGTCGTAATTTTATCCCTAAGGAATAAAACACACTCCAACCACTGATTTATCGTCCTTTAACCCTTATTACTAAAGAAGAAGCTGTAATTTTCCATACAGCTTTAGTTAAGGCTCCAGATATCCACTATATATTTTGCAAAAAATATCCTTTAAAAGACTAAAACTACCCCCAAATTTTAAATAATTTTTATTCCAAAACAGAATTTAATAAACCATGCCGAAATATAGGTTTAATTTAATTTTAGGGGATATGGTGGTGGGGTGTTTTAACCTTTTAGGGATTTTCCAATACGACACACCATATTTTATAAGATTTTTGAATTCTAGCCTAGGGATTATGTTATAATTATAGACATAAAATGTTTCTTATATCTAATATTCACCTTTGATGAGATGCTTGCTAATATTTATAAAATAAAAACATTTATACCTTTATAAGCTATATTACTCATTATGGTAGGTACTTGGATAATACCCGCCTTCAAACCAGAGTTCATGATAAAATAATTATAAAAAACTTTTTTTGGAACGTTTAAGGTCAAAATGGAAAAATATTATTCAGTTATTATTGCACTATTTTATTGAAGAATCTGAGTGTATTCGGTGACCCCCCCGTTTTGGACAAGGGCGTCATTTTTGATAGCAGTAGTTTTGGGTAGAAAATGAAAAACCAAGACAGGATTGTGAAACCCGTTTATTTCCAAGATGTGCCATTTGGCAAGTTGCAGCCTGTCGACGTGGGATAAATGTCATTTTTTAAATGTCAATATCTTCCAATAAATTGAATTAAGAAAGGTACTGTGCTATTTAAAATAGGTGTACAATTCTAAGTTTAATTTATAATTTAAAAAATAATATACACGGTGTTCCATTTAAAAAAAAGTAACTTTAAAACCCCTTACTTTTTAAACGCACCCTATATAATTCAAAATATTTTTAAAATATCCAACGATATCACATCTTATCCAGATTTTGAATTAGGCCACTAATTTTTGCATTCCTGCATACCTGCTAGAGGAACGGGTTTGATCAGAGTATAGGAATTACTCTTACTTGACCCCTTCTTAATTTGGGACTCGCCAATTTGCAGGTGAAATAATTCTTAGTTGGCTTGGGATAGATTTGTGCTTGGCCCCTTCTTAGTTGGGACTTCCCTTTTTTCAGGTAAAAAATTGATAAGCTTATTTATCGCTATTATGCCCTCGGGGCACAAAATTTTGTTCTTAAAATTTTAGAAAAATCATTGACATGTAGATTTTTCCCTAAAACTTAATAAATTCCAAAATTTTAAAGAACATTTTTTTTCTGGGCTTAAAAGGTATAGTTGGAGAGGTGAGAGCCAAAAACTGCAACTGGTTTCTAAAGTCTGTTTTCTTCGAAATAAAAATAAAAAAAATAATTTGAAATTGTATTTATTCACAAGGTGATAATCATTTAAAAACAGTGACACAAAAATTATTGCATTTTTACAATATAAGATAAATTCCTTAAACATCTACCGATTTTAATTTTATTATTAATGTAATCATTAACTGTGTCCTTTATTCTTTCATCTAATAATACATATTTTGTCTTCCTCTTTTTAGGTGTCCTATGCAATTCGATCTGTAATTGACAATTACTGTAATATATACTTCTTTCTTTTAATGCACTTATTAGTTGACTGAGATTGGGGTTTCTTCTAGAAATTCTGCTATTGAGGCGATGGTGCCAACCCTCCAAACAATTTGTTGTTCTGTGTCTTTCATCGTAGCATACCCACATATCTTTTATGACGTCATTTTCCATCCACTGGTCAATAAAGTAATCATTAAAAATTCGGATTTTGTCGCAGCTCGGTGCATTTTCCATGATATCTAACCAACCATCATCTAATTTTCCATACGGTATATGTGACAAACCAGCGCACATTCTTATATGTAAGCGAATTTCATCATTTTCCCTATACTCATTGGTAAGCCCTATTTCTTGCACTTTTCGCCATAAACACTGGTTGAAGTAAAAGTTACAACCTGTAATCTTCGCATTGGGAAAGCATAATCGGAGGGCCTGAAATGTTGCTACTTCAAACTCGATTTTGAATTTTTTCGGTGCCCACTTTGGAATTTTTCGTTGGATTAATTGAAACAACCGTTGGTAGGTTTTCTGATTTTTATCTGGAAGCAATGCAAAAGCAACATGAATAATATTACTTTCCAGGGATGTGCTTCCGACATCTGCATGAATTGTATAAAGTTGTTGGAATTGTGGGCTACAGCTTTTAAAAGTACCATCTCCAAAAAAATCTGAACAGTCCGTCACAGTTTGTTGGGCAGTGGGTAAGGCAAATACCAAAATTTTGTCCATGCGACCGTCGTCTATAAGCAAAAAATCTTTCGATAACTGTTCAGGGACAGAAACATCCTCCCGTTTTTTGAATGTCATAGCACCCAGTGCCTTATTTCTTGCAGTATATAACAAAGATTTAACACTGGAAAATGCAGGAAGGTTACTAACAAACTCCAACCCAGCATCTCTAAGGGGGCCATTTCTCGCTCGAAAATTTGTGTAACTGGCGCTACTTCGTCTCTTGAACTCTTTTTAGCTTTATCCAAACAGACACTTATATCATTGCCGGCAACTTTAGGGACACACTGGTGAATACTTCGGCGCACAATTTCGTTTTTTGGTAAAGTAGTTACACTATCCGAGCAGGATTATTTATTCTTGCAGATCCAAAAAATCGTCGAATTTTTGTTCTCTCTTTTAAAGTAGAATTGGTAGCCAGATTCCAATAAAATATTATCACCTTTTATACTTTCAATGATTTGATATTCCATGACACAAGCGAAAATAATAAGATCAATCACCGGCAAAGTGAACTGGAAATAACATTACCAAAATATGTTGGCCTGTATTTTATACTATAAGGTTGGTTCCTTAATTAACCGATTCCCTGAAATGTATAGAAATTAAGGTATTTTTGCATACATAATGAGGTTTTATTTCACCCTCTACATTCTAAGAAAACGGATTAAAATTATTGTAGCCATTATGGGCAATATAGGTAAAAAGGGGTCAAGTAAGAAATCGAAGGGTTCATAGAAAGGTATGAAAATAAGTCTCTAAATAAGAAGTCTCCAACTAAGAGTATAATACCTACCAACTAAATTACATTAAAGAATCCCTTGGGATTAGGTTCTTAAGATTTACATACTATACGAAGTAAATATGGGCAATAATCTTTATTTGGGTACCACTGTATTAAATTGATTTTTGCAATGGAAATGTACTTACATAAATAGATTCACGCCGCGGTTTCTCCAGTACAAAATCTAACCAATTTACCGGTTCCATTTTTTTAAAATTTCACTTAACACTCTATATTGTCTCTAATAAATTGTAATATAGGTACAGGTGATTAAAATTAATGATATTAACTAAAAATGCACGATGGTCATAAAATCTGGAATCAAATGATTTAAAAATCAGAGACTAAATCATTTTTATAAGTACCTCCCTCGTGGGAGTAAAAAGACAATTATTTTGCATATTTTTAACTACATTTCTATAGTTTAAAATGAAATAGAGTTTTGTTTCTTTTTTGACATTTATATGAGAGTAGCGAGTCGCATCAAGCACGCCACAGCCGAGCTAGCACAGGACATCCCATGATGTTGAGCGATGTTTTTTCTGTCACTATTTAAATATTCTTATGATAACGTACTAGCGATACCCTTCTGAATTAAAACCAGATATAAACTATCAGGCCATGATTTATCTCCGCTTTTTGTAAATTACGAACGTTAACAACCAATTTTCTAGGCGCAACAAATATAGCATCATTGTTTACATTTCTGTTTTCTGTATAAAAACTCCAACAAAAAATGTGGCGTCTTTGTGAACAAGAAGCATATATTATCACGGTAAAAAGGGATCCAACAATTTACACCATTTTTGATAAAGAAATAACTGATCGTGTAAAGCCAAATTTCAAAGATTGATGGCCGGACTGTTGTAAATTCTCATTAGAAAAAAACTGATGCGAGAATGACCAAGGATTGATGTCATTCAGGACTGGCAGTAAGACTGATAGTATAAGGTCTGCTATAGATAAGAGCAGAGCAAAGCCGTATTGGCGCTTCGATTACTTCGGCTACAAGCGATCGGAAATACCGTCAATTGGTCGAATTTTGCAATTTCTAACTGATTAAGCCAATGAGAAGCGGAAAATGGGCTTTAAAGGCCAACAAAATAGATGGGGCTTTCTTGTAGTCCACGTTGACTCTTATTATTTATGGATGTGTATTTTTTAAATTCATACTGGAACATTTTAAGTTTTAAAGGGTTAGTTATATTGTCCTAATAAAAGGGATAATTTGTTCATTTCTGTAGGAGAGGAAAAAATGTAGAAGTGTTAAAGTAGTCCATTCTATTATAAAAGGTAGGATATACAGGGTGGCCCATTTGTTTGACAAAGTAATATACCGTTTCTACTATTAAAGATATCAAAAAATATATGTTCTAAAATTATTTTTAAACATACAGGATGATCCAAAAAAGTAGGACAATAAAAAGATACATTTTTTTAAATGGAACACCCTATATATTTTAGCATTTTTTGTTTCCTTACAAAATTGTCCATATGACGCCATATTTAGTTTTTAAATTTTTTGCAACGTTGCCAAACAAAATGCAAAATTCTTAAAATTTTGGAAAAAACATGATAGTAAAAATTTACCTGTATTTCTCAATAAGAGTATCGAAAATCGAAAATTTCTTGTAAGCTCTTAAGTTTAGGGATAGATAAACTGTCTTAAATCTTTAAGTACCGAAAATTTTGTACAGGGTGTTTTCTGTTGACATCCAAATATACAAAATTTTAAAATACAATAACTCTGTTTTTTCAAATGAAACACCCTATATTTATTAGGCTCGTCTAATAGATATTGTAAATATCTTTTATTATTGTTAAGTCATACCTATACCTAAATTTACTAGTTTTGGCAGTATTTAAATTTTGGTGAAAAAAACTATAGTTTTTATTTTTCTAGTAAGCCATGACTAGCAAAGTCAAAACAAATGTAATTGAATATAATGTTATATTTATAATTATTATATTTATATTTATAATGTTTGTAAACTTATTTTCAATATCCAGTTGCGTAATAAAAACAAAATTTTATTAAATTAAATAAATACTTAACTAACTATGGTTATCAATTTATTTTAATATGGGATAATATTTAATTACATTTGTTTTTAGTTTGCTGGTCATGGCTTACTAGAAAAAATAAAAATTATAGTTTTTTTCACCAAAATTTAAATAAAAATCGAAATATTGCCAAAACTAGTATATTTAGGTATAGGTATGACTTAACAATAATAAAAGATACTTACAATATCTATCAGACGAGCCTAATAAATATAGGGTGTTTCATTTGAAAAAACAGAGTTATTGTATTTTAAAATTTTGTATATTTGGATGTCAACAAAAAATACCCTGTACAAAATTTCCGGTACTTAAAGATTTAAGACAGTTTATCTATCCCTAAACTTAAGAGCTTAATTTTTTACTATCATGTTTTTTCTAAAATTTTAAGAATTTTGCATTTTGTTTGGCAACGTTGCACAAAATTTAAAAACTAAATATGGCGTCATATGGACAATTTTGTAAGGAAACAAAAAATGCTAAAATATATAGGGTGTTCCATTTAAAAAAATGTATCTTTTTATTGTCCTACTTTTTTGGACCATCCTGTATGTTTAAAAATAATTTTAGAACATATATTTTTTTATACCTCACAACTTGTATAAAAACTTTTTTTTGATATCTTTAATAGTAGAAACGGTATATTACTTTGTCAGACAAATGGGCCACCCTGTATAATGAACCAATTTAAAATATATATAATATTAATTTACTGAATACACCTCTTTATATTATTAACATGTAGTAGGTATTGTTAATTTTTTTAAGGAAAACGGATATGTAAACACCAATGATAAATTTGTGGTTTTTACTCTACATGCTTAGCCTAGCAAACGGAGAACACACACATAGTGGGTGCGAAACGTCTCAATTTTCTGAATCTCATTAATCACACAGACACAAACTCCTTTTTGCATTAAAACTGCTTCCAAAAGATGGCGATGCCGCTTGTTCAATACCTACTAGGTATATTCTACAGTGGATATTAAATTGGCATTTACGTCGTCGAAGGAGCTTACGCCAGTAAGCTATCCAAATTTTTATCGGAAATGCTAAATTTTTTAATAACCCTTATTTCCAAAGGATCAGTAATGTAAAAAGATCGAGGTTTTGGACGCATATCATCTTAGTTATTCGTTTGTGGTTTAAAGAAAAACGAGTAAAAATAATAATAATTTATAGTATTTTTCCATTATATACTTTTCTGTCCCTTTTCCCCTTTCTTAGAGCTATTTTAAGTCAACAAAAATATAACCAAATGCAATAAAATATTTTTACAACAAAAACAAATGACAACCATTAGTCTCTCCTTTATTTACTTTTAAAGACAAAAATTATTTTAAAATCAAAATCTAATTGGAAAAACAGAAAAATATCTTTTTTGTTACAGATGTGTGATATTTTACAATAAAAAAAATAGTGCGGCAAGAAACGAGAATGCTTCTATTGAATCCAAAACCTAATCTTTATACAACACGGCACTTTAAGAAGGAATATTTTAAAACCTAAACATTTGCAACAAAAAGTACTCTCAGATTTGTAATCTAGGCTCAAATACATAATTTCTGAAAAAATTATCAATCTTGGCGTGGTGAGCGTATAAAAGATATTTACTTTATTTTTAAACATGAGAAACCTAGCCCGAAAACCCCTGGTTAGAGTCATACACACGTCTTACATGAAAATTTAAGATTGAAAAATGTTTTTCTTTTTTTAAATTAAAATTAAAGAATTTTTAACGAACTTTGAGCGCGTCTTTTTCTTTTGTAACTAACTAAAACCCCCACCCCCATAGAACATTATTGTCTCTCGATAAATTAAGTGATAAACATGATGGAATAAAATATATCGTATTTTCCGTATATCCGCTGCCGACGCACATCTTCGCAGGCAGCATGAAGTATTGCGCCTCAACAATGACCTGGAAGAAATCTTGGCTTGGGGTGACAGTAACCAAGTCGAATTTAATGCTAAGAAAACCCAGGCAGCAGTCTTCTCCAAAAAGGTTAACATTGCAGAACCGGATATAGTCATATGGCAGGACACTCAATTCCCCTGGCACCGTCTATTAATTTGTTGGGGGTCAATCTGGGAGGTAATATGTCTTGGCATGATCACGTTGCCGCAATTGCCAAGGCAGCTGCACAGAAACTTGGTGAACTTTTCCGCACCAAAAGGTTGTACACACCTCATCAACTTTTGACACTCTACAAAGCCCAGATTCGACCATCATTAGAATATTATATATATAATATATCTCATGTCTGGAGCTCTGCACCCAAGCACACCCTTCGGCTACTGGATTCCATTCAAATGAGAGCCGTTCGTCTGATCGGCGACCCCGAGCTGACCAAGACCCTCGATAGCCTGGAGCATCGAAGACAGATTGGTGATTTGGCTCTCTTTTACAGATATTTCCATGGCAGGTGTTCCTCTGACATTGCCCACTTAATTCCACCTAGAGCAATGCAAAATAGAAATACACGGCGAACCACTGCCGCTCATCCATATGTTGTTCAGCTTAGTACTCCTCGAACTTCATTGTTCAAGAATTCTTTCATCTGGAGAACGTCATCTTTGTGGAATGATCTTCCTGAGGTCGTGTTTCCCAATGAATACAATCTTCAACGTTTCAAGACCAACGTTAATCGCTTTTTTCGCACTCGCACCGCTCCCAGAGCGCCTTAAAGGATTTTTCCTACAGTGCAGTTGTTTTATCATAAAAAAAAAAAAAAAGGGGACTCGTGGCCACGTGTCCTCAAGAAAAAGCCCCTTTGGCCTAACATAATGTTTAGCCGAATACCAACATAAACACATAAAATTGAACTGCAAAGCTTCTTAATGACTAAAATTAAACTTCTAGCATGCAACATTTATTGCAGTGACAGATTTTTAATTAAAATACTGCAACAAGGACTGTATTAGAGCACAAATGGTTAATAAGAAAATGTTATTTTTTAGAACGTTTTATACTGGTTTATAATTGAATTGCACCAAAAATTGTACCTGGGTAATTACCGTTAAATTAATGTACGACTAACTATTGTCGATTTTCCCATTTGGTTTTTAATAATAGAAGATGGTCAAGTGCTGGTTGAACTCCCAAAAGAAATATTTCTTACCAGATTTTATAACAGCATACGAATGAAACACAATATTTTTGCCCTCCGCTGTCAACGTATTTCTTCAGATTGGTACATACGATACGATTATCCAATTACCCTTTAAGGCCAACTATGAAAGTTCAGTATTTTGAAAATATTTCTGTTCTAAAATTTGGACACCATCAATCTCTCCGGTTAATACTTTCAGTTTAGATTTAAAAAAAGAAACACTTGTTTCCAACCACCTAGAAAAAATTTTTGGCCATAAAAATAATATGTAGAAATTCCCGGTATGACAGAGCGTCACAAATTTCCGTATCTATTTTTCTAATTTCTCTAAATAAGACCATAAGAATAGTATATTACGAGACCGGAAAGTACTATTTTACAGGACAAAGCAGGCAATTTCCAGGGCGAGCCGCCAGTCGAGTCCTGGGAGCCTGCGAATCTGCGAGTCCTATTACCGACATTATTTTAAGTGTCTCACCCGATTGGTGGCTTTGTTATCGACCATAATAAAAAAACCATTATGTATTCCCTAACGGCTTTTAGTGAAGAAGCCAAATTTGATGTAAAAAAAAATCAATGTTTACAAATTTGACAGATACGACGCCATATTGGATGTTCTTAAATGGCAACCCTACCTTATAGTAAGCCAGCTGCATTCGTCTATTTGTTCCAACATTAAAAATGTATAATTGTCAATATTTATTTTCAGCCGTTCCGGAGATACGAGGCTTCGGTGGTGATTTTTTGAAACTTATTGAAACTTAGAACCGAAAAATAATTCTAAAATCGTACAAATACCAGAAATGGTTGATTTATATTGTGGGATTGACAGCAAAGTTTAATTTAAGAGGAGTTAACTTAGTCCAGGGGCGAATCCAGGAAAAAATTCTGGGGAGGCACACATAACCAAGACTAAAGGGTCATTTTTACCTGTTTTATTAATAAATTGTAGTTTTACAAAAAAATAACATAGGATGTATGATACCAAAAAAAGTACAATAAACTTAAATATGCCATTGCCAACCCAACTCTCTATCGGTTCTTCTCGAGAATCCTGATCGCCCAATCCGTGCGGCAGACCTTCTATATCGACATCAAGCCGTATTTTGTAATAGAATTTTATTTTTATTGTAAAATAAAAATAATTTAAAATGTTAATTGGGATCTGGAAAGGAGGGGGGGGGGGGCACGTGCCCGAGTGCTCCCCCCCCCCCCCCCTCCTGGATACGCCCCTGACTTGGTCATAACTTGTTATGAAAGAAACCTTAGCAGCAAGCGGACATAGTAGTTCGTCTATCTTTTGCATTAAAGTACACAGGGACGCCAAAGGTAATGGGTTCCCTGGGGCACAGGTAGACAAGGACAGGCTGTGCCTGGATGCGCATTGATTTTAATCAGCTGATATAATTATTCACATTTAAAAAGGCCATTTACTTGCACTTGCACTAAAAACTTGCACCTAATTTAAAAAGGCCATAAATTAAACTTGCACCCCCCCGTTTTTGTTTAAGTAAATCTCATGCGACCATATCAGAAAGTCAAGAAAACATTGAAAAAGAATTTTTAAAAAAACGTTTAAAAACTCAATCATCAGATAAGCAATTAAGCACTTAAGGCAAAATAACAAAAATTAAAATGTAGTAATACTAACTAAACTAATATGCCATATTATAAATAAATTCTAACTAACCAAAGTAATTATAATGCCCTTTTTCTAACTTATCTTTCGGCAAACTCACGAACCAGTGATTTCAAGTCTAATTTGTCACTAATTTGGTGTTCTATAGCTATCATTGCCAATCCATTGAGACGATATTTTGTCTGCATCGTTATGAGATAATTTTTTATTATTTTTAGTTTTGAAAAGCTTCTTTCCCCTGAAGCCACAGTGACTGGCAATGTAAGTAGGATTCTTAATGCTATGCTGAGGTTTGGTGCGAATTTAAGTGTAGCGATAAACTTAAAAGCTGCATATCGCCTGATCGTCACTGTCGTGACTCTAAAGGTAAAAGTCATTACATAAAAGAATAAAAAAAAAAATTTGAGTTTTAATTTTTTTTTAATTTTTTAAATTTTTTTAAAATATTCTGTGTTATTATATTATTGACTTTTGTATCACACTCCTTCGGACTGTGATGTGAAAACATATCGCCTAATTTGTCGATATAACACCTGTCAAAAAATATTTACAAATATTTCATTTGATATTTAAGTATTTCAATCTTAATATGAGAACTACACTAACACAACAAAATATTTTTTTATAAACGCGATTATTACACATAAAAAAAAATGTCAAAATGACAGCTGACAGTATATAACTCATAATACTGTAACTCGTGTATTTCATTTTTATCCCTTTTATTTATGTTTCACAAAATTAACACTTAATAATAAATGGTTTAATTGAAATAGTTGAACTTTGAAATTGTCAAAATGACAGCTAGCAAAAAACATCCTCTTTTTCAACACAAAAAATCTTTGTTCCACACAATAACTCATTTTTTATTCGTTCGCCAAATTTTGTTCAGACCAGATAAGTAGTTTTTAATTCATGCTTTAATTTCTTCGGATATATTCGTTTTTCTAAACCCATAATAGCAGTCCATTTCAAATTTCACAACCATCATACTTTTCCGAATATAAAGATTGAAGATGTTTTATAGGATCGAAACGTTGATATTTGGTTAAAGCAATATTGCACAAAAACTTAAGAAGAAGCAAGATTTACGAAACTGCAATAAAAATTGCAAGTTTATATTTAAAAATAAAAACCTGATGATGGTATCTAGATGACGAAACGTTTTACTCGAAATCTGATGACATTATATGATAGGAAACAAAATACGGCTATGCAAAGGTTTAATTAGTTTTTCTTTATCTTTACAAATAAAGTCACAAATCCGAATGTAAGAATATAAAGATTGAAGATGTTTTTTTATAGGGTCAAAACGTTGATATTTGGTTAAAGTAATATTGCACAAAGACGTTAGAAGAAGCAAGATTTACGACACTGCAATAAAAATGACAGGTTTATATTTAAAAAGGAAAACCTGATGATGGTATCTCGATGACGAAACGTTGTACTTGAAATCTGACGACACCATATTATAAGAAACAAAATACTACAATAAAAATGTTAAATTATTTTTTCTTTATCTTTTCAAATAAAGTCACAAATCCAAATATAAGAATATAAAGATTGAAGATGATTTATAGGGTCGAAACTTTAATATTTGGTTAAAGCAATATTGCACAAATACGTTAGAAGAAGCCAGATTTACGAAACTGCAATAAAAATTACAAGTTTATATTTAAAAATAAAAACCTGATGATGGTATCTAGATGACGAAACGTTTTACTCGAAATCTGATGACATTATATGATAGGAAACAAAATACGGCAATGCAAAACTTTAATTAGTTTTTCTTTATCTTTACAAATAAAGACACAAAACCGAATGTAAGAATATAAAGATTGAAGATGTTTTTTTATAGGGTTGAAACGTTGATATTTGGTTAAAGTAATATTGCACAAAGACGTTAGAAGAAGCAAGATTTACGACACTGCAATAAAAATGACAGGTTTATATTTAAAAATGAAAACCTGATGATGGTATCTCGATGACGAAACGTTGTACTTGAAATCTGACGACACCATATAATAAGAAACAAAATACTACAATGAAAATGTTAAATTATTTTTTCTTTATCTTTTCAAATAAAGTCACAAATCCAAATATAAGAATATAAAGATAGAAGATGTTTATTGGGTCGAAACTTTAATATTTTTTTAAAGCAATATTGCACAAATACGTTAGAAGAAGCAAGATTTACGAAACTGCAATAAAAATTACAAGTTTATATTTAAAAATAAAAACCTGATGATGGTATCTAGATGACGAAACGTTTTACTCGAAATCTGATGACATCATATGATAGGAAACAAAATACGGCAATGCAAAAGTTAAATTATTTTTTCTTTATCTTTTCAAATAAACTCACAAATCCAAATATAAGAATATAAAGATTGAAGATGTTTTATAGTGTCGAAACGTTGATATTTGGTTAAAGCAATATTGCACAAAGACGTTAGAAGAAGCAAGATTTACGACACTGCAATAAAAATGACAGGTTTATATTTAAAAAGGAAAACCTGATGATGGTATCTCGATGACGAAACGTTGTACTTGAAATCTGACGACACCATATTATAAGAAACAAAATACTACAATAAAAATGTTAAATTATTTTTTCTTTATCTTTTCAAATAAAGTCACAAATCCAAATATAAGAATATAAAGATTGAAGATGATTTATAGGGTCGAAACTTTAATATTTGGTTAAAGCAATATTGCACAAATACGTTAGAAGAAGCCAGATTTACGAAACTGCAATAAAAATTACAAGTTTATATTTAAAAATAAAAACCTGATGATGGTATCTAGATGACGAAACGTTTTACTCGAAATCTGATGACATTATATGATAGGAAACAAAATACGGCAATGCAAAACTTTAATTAGTTTTTCTTTATCTTTACAAATAAAGACACAAAACCGAATGTAAGAATATAAAGATTGAAGATGTTTTTTTATAGGGTTGAAACGTTGATATTTGGTTAAAGTAATATTGCACAAAGACGTTAGAAGAAGCAAGATTTACGACACTGCAATAAAAATGACAGGTTTATATTTAAAAATGAAAACCTGATGATGGTATCTCGATGACGAAACGTTGTACTTGAAATCTGACGACACCATATAATAAGAAACAAAATACTACAATGAAAATGTTAAATTATTTTTTCTTTATCTTTTCAAATAAAGTCACAAATCCAAATATAAGAATATAAAGATAGAAGATGTTTATTGGGTCGAAACTTTAATATTTTTTTAAAGCAATATTGCACAAATACGTTAGAAGAAGCAAGATTTACGAAACTGCAATAAAAATTACAAGTTTATATTTAAAAATAAAAACCTGATGATGGTATCTAGATGACGAAACGTTTTACTCGAAATCTGATGACATCATATGATAGGAAACAAAATACGGCAATGCAAAAGTTAAATTATTTTTTCTTTATCTTTTCAAATAAAGTCACAAATCCAAATATAAGAATATAAAGATTGAAGATGTTTTATAGTGTCGAAACGTTGATATTTGGTTAAAGCAATATTGCACAAAGACGTTAGAAGAAGCAAGATTTACGACACTGCAATAAAAATGACAGGTTTATATTTAAAAATGAAAACCTGATGATGGTATCTCGATGACGAAACGTTGTACTTGAAATCTGACGACACCATATTATAAGAATATAAAGATTGAAGATGTTTTATAGTGTCGAAACGTTGATATTTGGTTAAAGCAATATTGCACAAAGACATTAGAAGAAGCTAGATTTACGAAACTGCAATAAAAATTACAAGTTTATATTTAAAAATAAAAACCTGATGATGGTATCTAGATGACGAAACGTTTTACTCGAAATCTGACGCCATCATTTGATAGGAAACAAAATACGGCAATGTAAAAGTTAAATTATTTTTTCTTTATCTGTTCAAATACAGTCACAATGAATAAAACTTGGAAAAAATCTTATCGGCAATTTTCGGCTATTCCGAAAATCCCCGATATTGAAAAAAATTAATCAAAATTTAGGTAAGCAGACCTACATTAAAATGAAAAATGCATGTATAAATACTATATTTGGAGCTATCTGTTTTATAGCACTGTAATGTAGAAGTTTCGAACTATCTCTTATACCTAATTTTAAAGCGCGAATTGATATAATAACTTTTAAAACTTACGATGAAATATGCCATTTTCGGCTATTTTTGGCTTTTTTTGACACTTCATATTTTTAATATCCACGATGACGTTTTATGCATCCAAAGCAATCTCTTCGAAAAGTCATTATTCTGTTAAAATGAAACTTTTACGGAAATTGCAGACTATTTTTAAAATTGAAAATTCGATAACTAATCGGACATATGAAGCTTTAATTTTGGTCTCATTAAATTTTAAAAGTCTCAAATAAGCTATAACATTCAATTTTTAACGTCAAAACGTTGAAACAAGGTCACATTCTGAAGTCAAAAACACCCATTTTAGGCCAATTTTGACAGCTGTAATTATTTCAATATGGAAGCCAGTTTGAGATTTCATGGCAAGCTATTAAAAAAACGTTGCATTTAGATATTTGACGAATTTTTCTGTTCGCGCTCTAAAAATATCAATTTTACTTCAATTTAAAAAAATAAATTGGTATATTCAAGTATATAGGCGTGTTGAGAAAAGATTGAGGAATAAAATAAGCCTAAAATGAACTCTCTAAGGATATTGTAGTAGAAGCTATAATCGAATATAAAAAACTTTTCATAAAAAAAACGTAAAAAAATTAAATAATATTTTTTTTGAACCACTAAACGTCATAACGAAGAGCGCGCATGGTATGAATTTTAAAGTCTATTTATCCCTCTAGACAACAGTCCAAAAAAAAGTTGAAAAAGTTAATTACAATAGCTTACAGACGGGTTTAAGCGGACCAGTACCTAAAAAAAAAATTGTAAAAAATCAAAAAAAAATCAAAATTCATTCGTTTCGTCCTCTGTAAATTAAAATGATTAAAAATCGAAAAAATATATTTTAAACGTAGTTCGACGAGCTCTTTCCGATAGGATATACGACATTTTAATAAAAAAATTATTTTTCGAGAAAAAAATTAAAAACCGTAAGAATTTTGGGTCTAAAATAGTAATTTTTAAATTTTCACAATTTTTCACAATTTCTAGTGTTTTTAGGTATAGAAAGATGTATTGTGAAAAGATAGTATTTGAGACGGCCCATCTGATCGTTTAAACCGGAAATATGTCCGACGTACCCAATTCGAGTTATTCGGTACCCAAGACGACCCTGCAATGGCCATTTTTCGACTTTTAAAAAATCAAAAAAATTACTTCTTAAGTTCCGATATCCTCCATCTACGAACTTGCTCTTTATTTGACGGATCTCTCCAACCTCCAGAAATGAAAATCGAAAAAAATAATTTTTGCGACCTGAAATGCGTTACAGCGGATTTCGCATATTTCCCGACTTTGACGTTTAATAACTTTTTTTCGGTACACCCTGTATATTTAAAATTTTTCACAAAATGTGCCCCCGTTATTCGTCTATAAAACCGAATAATCAAAATTAGTTAGAGTTTTACCACTTGAGAGAAAAAAAACCGAAAATGTCAAAAATCGCGATTTCAAAAATCGGGTACGACGACGACAACCCTCGAACATTTTTAAAATGGAGAGGAGATATACATATCGCTCGAAAGGGGCGATATGTGAAAACTTCAACAGGGGTTTCCTTTTTTGTCATGTTGAATTGAATTCAACTAGATTTTGCCTTAATGTTTAAATATAATATATTATTTAAATTATGTGCTTAGAAATAAAAATGATAAATTACGCCTGCCGCCTCTTAATCTTGTCAACTATCAGTCAAATCTTGCAACGCGTTTTTGAGAAAATTCCCGTGAACCGATTTCAATGAAATTTTGTATACTTACAAGGGTCCGATGACAATGCAATATTATGAAAAATAATTTATTGATATGATATCAGAATGATAAAAAAATATTCTTTACTTTTTAGTGCATTTTATAAAAGCTTGTAACTTAATTTTTTTATCAGTTTATGATCAGTTATGATTTTGGGCCCCTAGATCATTGCCCTACCCTGGGGCCGGCGCTGCTTGACGTCTTCGTTTTTAGTCGTCATCGCACTATTAAAGTAACGTTATAGTTCAAAACTGGCTTGTTCCAATATATGTTTGTATGTACCTAGTTTAACTAGATACATAGAAATTGAAAATGCGAAGTTAAATTAAAAAATTCTAGACAATGATGACGGTGCCTTAATAAACAAACACATCCACCATTATTTGTCGGCCGTGTCTTGGAAAAATTCTGAAAAGATATTAATTTGAAGTCATCAGCTATAAATTCTATAAAACTTTATTAATTTAATAATACTTCTCCGCTAATAATATCGGTGGGCATCAAATTTTAGGCGCTATAAAGAAAAAATTGAGGACGCCTTATTTAACGCTACGTGTTGACAACTTTTTATTAATTACATAGCCACTTTGTCGAAAAACATCACAAACAATAATTATTGCATTTTGATTATTTTAAGAAACATTACAGCTGATTACAAACCCGCTAATAATAGAACATTATAATCATGAGCGTCCTAACGGGGATGAGGCACTCACCGTCCTCTGATTGGTCAAAAATGCAAAAAAATATAACCCTGGGCATCTTAACATTTTCTACAGAACCATTGTTTTTATTTGGTTTTGTTGGTTGGTTCAAGGAGGGTTGACCTGTTAGTATACTGCAGCCAAATGGCTTATTGTATCCCTTTTGCTTAACGTCGGGGTAATGTCAGCCAGGCGGGACCTACAGTTTTTCACGTGGGATCCGAATCACGCGTATGCACTGGTTTATACGTCAGTTCCCTAAAGGCAAGACTATTCACCCTCAATGGGTCGTATTCTGGAGTCAACCAGTGTCATACTGCATTCTTACCTCCAAAATATTGGGTATACTTTTTTTTGAAACCGTCCCGGGGATCGAACCCGGGTCACCTGAGTCCGAATGCGACAGCACTACCACTGAGCTGCCATACCGTGGCTTTTTATTTGGTTTAATAACATTTTGTCCCTAATAGTGGCCTGCACAGCTTCATTTTTAATATCATCACCTAAGTTTGAAAAAGTTTGTGATTATAGCAATTAGATGAGCACTAGTGGATCCTGATTGTTTTTTGGGGGTAAATTATATAATAGATGTACCTAATGTCCCGATGTATGGGGTCCTAAAAGTTGTTTAAACTGTTGAATTAAAAATGTATGTCAAGCGCAAGACCAATAGTATGCATACATTTAATAAATCGTTTAAATGTTGATATTTTTATCAAGAAAGTATACATGAATATTTAATTTTTTTATTTAAAGGACTTTAGCAATAGCCCTGATTCTTTTCGCGACATACCATTAAAACTTAGAACTTTTTACAATAAATTACGTTACAACCTAAAACACAAAGAACGATAATAAAAGCTCTGAAAAGAACTATTTTTACTTATAAGTCAAAATGACAATCAAGAAAACGATGACGTCTGAAGTCAATAAACAAATTTCAAAAAATATTAAAATTAAATAGTCTAATCATGACAGTCAACTGTATAAGAGCTTTCTACCTCATGAGGCGAATGAAGCAGTTGAAAAAATCAACAGTGATCTTTTGACACTAACATCACTTTCTGCTCAACACTCTCTCAAACTAAACCCTACCAAATCCACGGCTTTATTATGTGGAACGAAAAAATTATGTGAACAATTCAAGAATTCACTTAAATTGGAAATTAACAATGAAGTGATATCAATTGTAGACAACGCAAAAAATTTGGGTCTAATATTGGACAGATTATTTCGATATAAAGATCAGGTGTCAAGGAACATACAGAGATCCCACTGTGCTCTAAAATTGCTTTACCCCCCACAGGAATTATTTAAGTCTATCTACTAAAAAACAGCTCTGTGAAACCCTTGTCCTGTCACAATTCAATTATTGTTCAGAAGTTTATGGACCTGCTTTGGACGTACACTCGTCCAACAGGATTCAACTGGTACAGAACTCGCGAGCCATATTTATTTATGGAATAAAAAAATATGACCACATAGGTAAGCCATAAACTGAAAAAACTTATGTGGCTTAACATGCGAAATCGAAGAAAACTGGGCAGCATCGGTAATATATCACAAGATTATTAAAAATAAAAAGCCCTCGTACTTGTATGGCAGCATTCGTTTTCGTGGTGATGTTCATAATATTAATGTTTGAAGGAAAGGGTTAATAACACCTCCAACTCATAGAACATCATTATTCGAACGGAGCTTTTCATATAACGTCGCAGCTATCTACAACGCAATTCCTGAGCAATATAAATTACTACCACACGCCGGATTTAAAACTGCCCTTAAAAAAACATATTTTCACGAAGCAAACTTAACCAGGTTATTTCTATTTCTAAATGTATTGCATAATTGTTTTTATAACCGACTATATATCTAATATTTAATTTGTAGTTTTATTATCATATAGGTAGGTACTTAAGTAAATCTTGTTCTTAATTTTAGTGAATAAGTAATTTTAAGAGGTTAAGTGGTAGAGCGCTCTTAGTAGTGAACTTCACCTCATTTGGTAAAAATATCTTGTAATAATACATTTAACTTTGTAATTTTTTTTTGTTACCAAATAAAGGCAATTATAATAATAATCTGCAATCCATCCTTACAATTTTTTCTCTGTTTAGCACGTTTGGCAACAGGTCATCATATCCAGCAACCATCATTAAAATATCCATTTTTTCAGTTTCAATTAGCATACCTACCATCCTAATTTCTGGTTATTGAATGCTTGCGAAAGAAAATTTAATACCTATCTCTCTTTATATACCACCTAACAATACCTGATTCCAAAAGTATTTTCTTATCTTTCTAACTTTAAAAGAAGTAAAATAATCAGTTTATCAACCAGTTTTTAAAATATTTTCAAATATTTCAGATTGTTTGCATTTACTATGCATGCAGACGACTTAACAAATATTAATTTTCACTGATGGAATTTTCCTTCTAAAAGTTTTTTGATATAGAAAAAATAATCGCAACATATTCACAAGAAAAAACAACAAAAATTTTTCTATTTAAAAAAAATTTCGACCCTTTGAAAATGTTTTTTGCACGCTCATAATCCTAATTACCCGTACCTATCATGACGAATGTGATGTGTTTTTCCATTTCAAATTTTTTAACACACGAGACAAAAATGAATTTTCAAGCTTTGTGAACATTAATTTTTAGGTTGAGGTCATTTCCTCAGATGTCTCGTGCCAAAATACACAAAGTTGGAAGGCGAGTATAATCGTAATGTGACTAATGAAATAGAATCCAAACATTCCTATTCCATCAAAATCGTTATTCTGTAATAAATAATAAATAATTAATTTTCGAAGTAAAACTTTTTAGCATTATTTTATGCAGTTCAGTTATAATATGTTTTAAAAAAAATTTGATAATATTGTGCAAGGTTCTCATAAAATGTATAGGAAAACATACACCAGTGGTGTAGCCAGAAAATGGGCTCAGTGGCAGTGACGACGCCAGGATTTTTGGGATGGGTGGGCCCGATAATTTTAGAGTGGGCAGTACCAAAAAAAATAACTTAAAAAAAAAGGTCAACTACCCCTACACAAAGGGCGAAGCCCGACAACCACAACACTACACCTCCACAACCTACGCAAACGGCAAAGCCCAACAAAAGTGATGAGTAAAAAAAACAAAATCCCCCTCTTGTCCAAAGTGGCGTCTAAAAAAAAGGGTCATCCTCGTTCTCTTGAAAATAACATACAATAAAACTTTCATAGTCAAATCCCCCTTCCCCCGGAAATCCCATTGCAAAACTGTCACTTTTGGGTGGGCACTAGGGTGGGCAATGATGTTTTCAGGGTGGGCCGGTGCCCACCCTGGCCCTCTCCTGGCGCCGCCGCTGGCTCAGTGGGCGTAAGTAGGACATTATTTTTTTCTGGAGATGGGGAAAGTCGGGACTACATGTATTTCATGATATTGTACCTAGTGAAGTAGGCGGAAAAGCGCTGCAGGCGAAAAAATTTTATGGCCACGCCCAAAGTTTGTTTAAAATTCACTTAACTATACTATCAAATTTCGAAAATTAAATTATTACCTATCCCCCTCTATACAGGGTGATTCACGTAGAGTGGCCTATTAGAAGATCTCGGAAACGAGTAAACTTACCTTTCTAAAAATTTGATAGCAGGCATAAATTGGCTTTGAGCTTTTAAAATATTATATTTTGACGTTTTTATTACTTCCGGTTATACCGGAAGTTAATACCAACTTTGCTATTTTAAATTGGACACCCTGTATATTTTAGCATTTTTAATTACCTTATTTAAATCTAAATAACTTTTTTTAATAACAATCTATTTCTATCTCTAACCGTTTTTGAGATATGAATTATAAAAGGATTTTTTTGGTCAAAAACGCGTCGAGAAGAAAGTTTAGTAACTCTGAAAATAATAAAGGTAAACATTTAAAATTTTGTAAGCTTTTAAGTAAAACATAGATCTTTAGTTTAAATTACTTAGGTTTTACGTTTTTTATACAGGGAGTTCTTAAAATTGTGCCAATGTTTCCATTTAAATAAATGTGCATACGTCAGTTTTTGCAAATGGAACGCCATATTTTTTTAGCTTAATAACGTGTAGAGAATTAAATTTCCTATCTAAATGTCTAATATGTTACAATCCACATTTTTAGTCGTTTTGGAATTATGAGCGATTTCATCTTAAAATTTCTGTTTGTGTTAATGAGACATTTTTTTTTTGAAAAGAAGGCTTCGACTGGGATTTGTGTTTTAAAATCATTTTGGTCAAAGCCTACTTTACCAATTGGCAACAAAGATCAAAGTCAAACAAAAATCCTAGTCGAAGCCTTCTTTTCAAAAAGAATGTCGCATTAAACAAACAGAAATTTTAAGACTTTTTAATTAAATTGTTCATAATTCCAAAACGACTAAAAATGTGGGTTGTAACATATTAGGCATTTAGATAGGAAATTTAATTCTTTACACGTTAGTAAGCTAAAAAATATGGTGTTCCATTTGCAAAAATTGACTTATGTACATTTATTTAAATGGAAACATTGGCACAATTTTAAGAACTCCCTTTATAAAAAACGTGAAACCTAAGTAATTTAAACTAAAGATATATGTATTACTTGAAAGCTTACAGAATTTTAAATGTTTACCTTTATTAGTTTTAGAGTTACTAAACTTTCTTCTAGGAGCGTTTTTACCCAAAAAAGTCCTTTTATAATTCATATCTCAAAAACGGCTGGAGAAAGGGAATAGATTATTATTAACAAAATTTATTTAGATTTTAATAAGGTAATCAAAAATGCTAAAATATACAGGGTGTTTCATTTAAAATAGCAAAGTTGGCATTAGCTTCCGGTATAACCGGAACTAATAAAAACGTCAAAATATAATGTTTTAAAAGCTCAAAGCCAATTATGCATGCTATCAAATTTTTAGAAAAATATGTTTACTCGTTTTTGAGATCTTCTAATAGGCCACTCAACGTGAATCACCCTGTATGTTTGGATTAAATTTGTTTTTGTAAATGTTTTTTTTTACTTTTTTTTTTGATATTCCTAGTTGGCTCTTTATTTAAAAAAAAACATTCTTTATATTTGTGAAAAATATGAATATTGGTGTCAATGCAAAATTTTAACATAAGAAGTTTCTCTCGACTCTAACCAGCGTTTTTCGGGCTCGGTTTTTCATAATTAAAAGTAAAGTAAATATCCCACATCACGCCAAAATCTAATAGCAGTTTTGGTGCAAGGGCTTAGGTTTTGAAATACTTCTTCTTAAGTGCCGTTTTGTATACTTATTCATAATAAAGCAATCTCGTTTCCTTCCGCACTATTTTTTATTTATAAATTATCACACTTCTTTCATAAAAAATGTTTCAATTTAAATTTTTAATTTCATTTTTCTCGTTAAAAATAAATACCTAGATACTATAATTGTTTTTTGTTTTTGTTGTTAAAATATTTTATTACATTCGTTACATTTATGTTGATTTAAAATAACTCTAAAAATGGGAAAATTATGAAAAGAATTTGCAAAATTACTTTGGGAATTAAATTTTGCTTTATACACCTTACTTCGTAAGTAATCTTGAATATCCTTATTGTGTAATATTAATAAAAAAATAATAGCTTTACCCCTCCCCCCCCCCCCCCTCTTGTCTCTAGGCTTCCTAAATACGCTACTGTAGACATAAGATCTACAATTTAAAAACGTTTAAAAAGGAGGGGTGTAGCCCGGCAGCCCCCCCCCCCCCCCCCCCCCCCGCCCTAAATACGCCACTGACATACACCCGTAGTCACTAAAGGGGTTTAAAATTTAGACCATCGAAATATTTAGATCTATAATCTCACAGTTGTATTTTCACCGTGACATTATTTAGTATGTCCTATATGACGCTTTTGCCTTACTTTGATTTTTTTATAATTCAATGGTCGTACCGATAAATAAGTTGACCTGGATGATGTTAGTTAAGTCTTTTAAACAACCGATTTTGTTTTTAAAAACTTTTATTTTTATAAGCAGCAACTTATGTTTACAAATGAGAAGCAAAGAATGAATTTACAATGTTAAAAATGACAATATATAAGTTCGGTGTTATCTCTTTGCAAGCTCTGCATTCTAGGAATCTTGATACTCGCTCAGCTTGTCTATTCACATAACTCCTCCCACCGAAGACGGAAACAACGGGGTTGAAGGGTTGTTTTCGGGATCCACTTCCATTGGGGTAGGGACGTCTTGAGTCCTTGGCGTCGGACGTGGTCTTAGGTTGGCTAGACGCTTCATATACATTTTCCAGGCTATAAACAATATTGCAATAATAATTAGTAAAATTGCCAATGACGTAGAGAGACTCCAGGCTACGGGGTGGACTCCAGGATCGGCTTCAGGAATGTTCAGTGCTTTTGCCTGTGCTTGAAGAATTTTGATTTTTTCCAGGTCGATCGAGTGCAGCTGAATTGGTTTCACGTTGGCTTCAGTTGATTTGAAGTTGTCGAATTTGATCTGAGGTAGTGACAAGGGATTGCCTTTTACGATTTCTTCTTTGTTCCAAAATTGGGTATTTTGGGTTGTTATACCACAATTTGGGGGAATATTAATAATACTTGGTTCCTCAATGAAAATAATTTCTTTGTCGTTACATAGTTTTTGCACTTTTAGCTTTTCACCATTTGGTAGGGCCAGGACGTATTTATTGGTAATTGCATGCAGTATTGGGGTTGAGACTGCGGCTTTTGTAATAGGACAATTTTGATTTTCGGCTCTCTTGATCAGGGCTGTTACGCAATCATTGGTTTGTGCTCTTAATTGATTTTGACAAATGGAGAGTTCTTCTACCATTGGACAGGCTTCATCTTGATATTGAAGTAGGTCAGTGCCCAATATTAGGTAAGGTAAATTAGGGACGATAATTGTTTGGTTAACAGGTATAGGAAAAAGATGGAAAATTTCAAAGGATTCTTTTGTAAAAATTGGTAAATGGATAGCGAAAATAATTTTATCTTTTACAAAGTTAATTTGTAACCCTGCTATTTGATAATAGTTGTTTAAATTTTTGAAAATTAATATTTTATCGTCACCATATAGGGTGGACAAATTAAAAATTATTTGTTCTAACTCTGATGCTGAAATTACTGCACTATGTAGCGTGTTTAGTTTAGCGAACATAATGGCGTCTTCTAAATTATCTAAAAATGTAATAAAACTTTGACAATTCAAAATAACTTGAAATAGAGTGTTTTGAATTTTAACAAAAATAGTTAAATCTGTCATAGTTTTATTTATACTATTTTCGAAAGCGTCTATGTGGTGTTTTATCATTTTTTGGTTTTTATCTAAGAGAGTTATGGTGGTATTATAGTTGTCGATCAGCTGTTTTGTTAATGAGATTTGTAAACTCATTTCTTTTCTATAAGAACTTTGATCATGACGTAGTTGATTAATTGCATTTTCATATTTTTCGCCGTCATCTGAATCAAGGGTACCAAAAAGCCATTTTGATATTTTTCCGCCTATGTTCAATAATCCACGTTTTGAACGAGTGTGCGGTTTAATATTATTTAATTTTATTCTTGCTTGCGAGATAAGGTAAGTAGCATGATTAAGCAAATTATTTGAGTTAACGTAATGCGGGTTTTCTGAAATATGCGTAGGAGTAAAAATAAGCGATTTTTCTAAAATCGTATAAGCGCGTTCTATGCTTGTAAATTGATTAATTAACGGTGCCATTTCTATATAATGTAAAAATGTGTGTTTACTTTCAATAACCCTAGCATTTCCGAGGTTAAATGGAAGTAGGGGTGTTTTTATTGGGATAATGTCAATGTCTTGTTTCGTCGTCGCTGACGTTATCAACAGCGTAGCTGCAAGAAGGCGTAGCAGATGCTGTTTCATTGTCCTGTGAAGAAGAAAAAGCTTTAGGTCTTTGAATTTGAGATTTATGAATTATTTTCTTTTTCTTAGTTATTATTTTATTTCCTATGTCTTGATCGACTATAGCGGGTGTTCTTCGCGGTTTATCTTTACTGCGCAATGCTGTTTTGTTTGTGACGTATATTTTCTTACCGGGTTGTAATTCGGGTGCGTCTTCGCGTTTTTCATTTTGTTTTTGATTTTGTTTGAATTTTGTACTTAGGGATGTTTCGTAAATTTGTTGGTATATTATTTTTAATCTGTCTCGTCTGTCAGAGACGTACTTATTTAAAATTATTTCATCCGTAAGGTCAAATGGGTCTAATGCGTTTACGCGTCCATTTATGACGTCGAATGGTCTCTGTTTAGTTACGCTATGCATTGAAGAGTTATATCCAATTATTGCATAGTGCATTAATTGCTTGGTATTTGCATTTGGGTCTTTAATTTTTAAAATTCTAAATAGTTCGATAAGGGTGGAATGTAGTCTTTCTACTGGACTATTACTATTTGAGTTACCAGGGGTCGTAAAATGAATTGACATGTTATGTAATTTACAAAAATCTAACATTAAGGATGTCTTAAATTCTGTACCGTTGTCACATGTTATCTGTTGAGGTAGGCCATGATGACTTATAAAGGTCGCGAGATTGTCTAAAACTACGATTGCTGTGCAAGCGGGTTCTAGAGGATAAGCTTGAGCGTATCTCGAAAATACGTCAATGATTGTCAGGAATTTTACATTACAAATTTGAAAAGTATCTATATGAATAGATTCTAAAGGTTGTGAAGGCGTGGGTGTAAGTGCGAATTTAATCCTAGGTGGATGTCTGTCGTATTTAGCTTGTTGACACGTGTCGCAATTGTTTATGTATTGGGTTAGGTCATTCTTCATGTTAGGCCAATAATAAAGTTTTTTCAACGCCATTAACCCTTCGTTAATACCACGGTGACATGTTTTGTTATGGTGGTAGGTTATTAATTCCTTTTGTCTATTTTCTTCTGTGACATCGTTTAAATAAATTTTCGACAGAGTCAGTTTGTATGCATGGTTCCTAAATATTTTTGGTAATAAGACGCTTATTTCTTTAGGTAGATTAATTTCTGCGTTTTTGATGAACATACAGTAGTATTTAGTCGGGTTTAAATATTCTTTGAAAAATTTTATTATTTCATTTTTATAATTTTGTGTTAAAAATACAGTGTATCTAGTTTTTGTTATAAATGGGTTACTTCTTATTACATGATAATGTCCTTCTGTTTTTTGATGAAAAATAATTTGGTTGGCATACGTATTTAAGCAATTTTCGGTTATTGGTATGTTTAAAATAGGGTCTTCTACTGCTGAGTGTACTGTTTCGTTATCAGATACTTCTCTCTCTGGTCTTATTTGTATATCGGATATTATATTTATTTTTGGAGGGTTTTCATTTGTTTTTTCTGGGTTAAATATTTCAGTAATTTGTTCTAGTTGTTCTAAACTGACGTCTTGATTTTCTTCTGTATGGATGTACTGGTTGATATCGTCATTTATATCTCCAGGGTTTCCTAAGAGTGACTCATTTTCCATCATATTTATTTCTATTCTTGATAGTGCATCGGCATTGGTATTTTGTTTTCCTTTTTTATATCGTATTTCATAATCAAACTCTTCTAATTTTAATCTCCATCTAACCAGTCGTGAGTTTGGTTCTTTCATGTTAAATAAATATTGCAATGGTTTATGATCTGTTACAATAATAAATTTACGTCCGAAAAGATAGGGTCTAAAATATTTGGTAGCCCAAACAATGGCTAAGAGTTCTTTTTCAATTGTTGAGTAGTTTATTTCTGCGGGGTTTAATGTCCGCGATGCGTAAGCTATTGGGAGATCATTACCAATTTTGCCTTGACTAAGGACCGCTCCCAATGAAATATTTGATGCATCGGTTGTTAATATAAATGGTTTTTCGAAATCCGGGTATTGTAGAATTGGGTCATTACATAATATATTTTTACATGTTTCGAATGTTTCTAAAAATTCGGCCGTGTGTTCGATAGTGGCTCCTTTCTTTAGGCATTTTGTAAATGGCTTTGTTAATTTTGCAAATTCTTTTATAAACCTTCTATAGTATCCTAGTAAGCCCAAAAATGATTTTATATCTTTTGCAGTTTTTGGCAATGGAAATTTTTGTATTGCAGCGATTTTTCGAGGATTCGGTTTTATACCATCTTTTGTGATCAAATGTCCCAGAAATTCTACTTCAATTCTAAGAAATTCCGATTTGTCTAGTTGTATTTTTAACTGAGCTTCTCTTAGTTTTTCAAAAACTAATTGTAGATGTTTAATATGCTCTTCTAGGCTAGTCGAGAAGATTATAATATCGTCCATATACACCAGGCATATTTTTCCTTGTAAATCACGCAGAATATTATCCATTACGCGTTGAAACGTCGCCGGTGCGCACTTCAGTCCGAATGGCATGCGCAGAAACTCGTAGTGCCCATTCTCAACATTGAAACCTGTTTTTTCGATCGAATTAGGGTCCATCTCAATCTGGTGAAACCCTGATGAGAGGTCTATGGTTGAAAAGTAGGTACAACGGCCTAGCTTATCCAAGATGTCATTGATATTCGGTAATGGATATCTGTCATCGATTGTTTTTGCGTTTACGCAGCGAAAATCGCAGACTATTCTCCACTTTTTCTTTCCGCTAGCGTCTGGTTTTTTCGAAACTACCCATATTGGGCTGCTCCAAGGACTTTGGCTGTGCCTAATAATTCCTTCGTCGAGCATTTTATTAATCTGTCTTTGTACCTCCTCCTTATGAATAAATGGGTACCTATATGATTTTGTATGCACGGGGATTTCGTCGGTCGTCCTTATGACGTGTTTAATTTTATTGGTAAAGGTAAGTTGGTCATTTTCACGGTGGAAAATATCTGTATATTCTTTACAGAGTTTTATTAACGCGGTTTTTTCTTCAGCATTTAAATGTTCACAACGAATTAATTTTGAAATGTCTGTCTGTCTGTTTGTAGTTTTATTTGTTTGTTGTAAAATATTTTCTATATGTAAGAAATCGAAATTTTCCTTATGGGAATCTGGAAATGACCAAACATTCAACGGTTCGGAAAAATGAATTGTTATATTTTTCTCAGTGTAGTTATAAATTTCTGTCTGTGCAAAACCGTTCTTAGCGACAGTTAAAGTCTCGGGAATATATAAATCGTTGATAACACATTCAGGTAAAATTACATCTACATTATTTTGTGATACGGGCACGTTTGTAGTTAAAACTTCGTGGGCGTTAACTGATATGCTATAAGTTTCCTTATCTGGTTCTCGGTATAAAATTGGTATTGTCATATTTTTGTTTACTAATTGTTTATTAAATAAATCAATAGAAAAATTAAATCTTCTTAATTCGTTTAGCCCTATGATACCGTCGAAATATTCATGAAAATTAAAAAGTATGAAAGATACATCGGTGTTTACTTTAAATTCAGGAAAGGCAGGGATATCTGCTTTAAATAATATCTCTTTTGTTCCTACACCGGTTTTTATTACCGTAGGACAGTGATAAATTTTTTCTGCGAAATATTGTTCTGCTATGTCAGGTTTAATAATTGAATGATAGCAACCTGTATCAACTAAAAGTTTTAAAGGGGGATTTTTAATTTGAATATAGGGTAAACTGTTATTTATTTCGGTGTTCATATCAGATGTTAAGTTCCAAAATTTGATCGGCTCGGTATCGTAAAATTTTCGTATTGGTCATTATTTTGGTAATTTTCGGGATATTCAATATCGTCAGTATATTGGTTATATTGATTATATTGGTTGTAATCGTCATATTGATTTGAAAATTCCTGATTTTGATGTTCAAGAAATTCAAAATTTTCGTTTTTTATGTTTCCGGTGTTTTCAGAGATATCTTTGGCATCGCTGGCTGCACCAGATGCTGTTGTGATTTGTTGTAAATTATCATTTTGATTTTCGTCAATTTGGTATAGTTCTTGCGAAACAAAATTTCTCGGACCGCTTTGTTTAAAGAAATTAGATTGATTTTGATTATTACGTTCGTTAGGCATCGTATAACGCGATCTAACCGACATTGGTTCTGGCTTGTTGGTAGGTACTTGACCAGTAGGCTTAAAAACATTTTTGGGTGGACCAAAAACTTGCCTATTTGTTGGGTAATTTCTGTTAACAAAATGGGGTTGTACATTAATAGGTGCTCTTGGGAAAGAGTTATTTTGAGAAAAATTTTGCATAGGCATATTTTGATGTGGCTGCGCCGGCCTATTATGCATCATGTGTGTATTTTGCATATTGTTATTATAGTTCTGATAGTTATTAAAATGTCTTGGTTGCATGAAATTCGGTCTTATTATTTGATTATGATTATAATTATTATTATGACCATATACTGGGAAATTTGGTTTTATAGGTAATAAGTTTGGTCTTATAGGCATGATTTTGGGTGGAATTGGAGCCTTAAAAAGATTTTGAGAGTACTGAAAATTTTCTTCTTCGTTAATTTGAGTCATTGCCGACTCTAAACAATCAGGATTTTTAAGTCTAATAATACTTTGTAAGGGCCCAGGTAAACCACGAATAAACGTCCTCAATGAAACTTGATCGTATTGGCGTAAATAAATTAATTTGGTCGCCTGGTCCATTTGATTGGCGGCGAACGAATTAATTTTTTGGGCAAGATTACTTCTAAGAACTTGTAATCTTTTCGCGAAATCTAGAGGATGTTCATTTCTTAAAGGGGTGGCCATAAACAAATCTTGTTCTAAGCATTCCAAGTTTCGTTTATCACCAAAACAATCATATAATGCAGTTTTAATTTGATCCCATGTTTGAAGTTCCATTCTACAACCTACAAGTATTTGCGCGCGATCGATTAGTTTCATTCTAATCGCTCTTAGTACAAATGCATTTATAATCGGATCATTTCCGTTACCGTAGGTTGTAATAAGGAAATCACCAGCTGATAGAAAACTTGTCAATGTATTTGGGTCACCATTATAGGGAAATATCGTATCGATAAACATTTTAAGCAATGTATAATTAATATTTGGCGCTTGTATTAAAGCTTGTGCTTGAGCAGCAGCTTGAGCCTGAGCTGCTTGAGCTTGGGCTTGAGCTTGAGCCTGAGCTGCTTGAGCTTGAGGGTCCATTTTATTACTTTTTAGATCTTTTTCACTGTTTAGGTTTAAACTTTGAAAGAACTGACTTAATATGTCGTCAATGTCTAATTCACTCATAAAATAATTCTGAAAGTAACTTTTTCTAAAATAGAAGTACTTTCTTCATCAGAGAAATGTACTTTTCTTAAAATTAATTTTTTTTTTTTTTGAAAATCTTTGAAAACTAAAAATATTTGACACTTAAAACTATTTTCACCAGCCTAACCGGGGATGATGAAAGGAAAGAAGGGATACTTGGACACTTACCCAACGGGTTGTAAGCCTTTTCTTCCTTCGGGTGATTCTTTACTCTCGGTGATAATCCTGTACTGCTTACGGGGGTGATTTTGGACTTCTGCGTTGACCTCAGCTGGACTCAACCACTTTTTGGTGCACAAAACAGTCACAATCACAGGTTCTTTAGGAGTCTAAGGGTTGAAACCCACGTTTTACGCACAACCGTCACGATGACGAGAAATTGCTCGAAAACTACCCCAATCCGTTCCGACTGCGCCAGTTAAGTCTTTTAAACAACCGATTTTGTTTTTAAAAACTTTTATTTATAAGCAGCAACTTATGTTTACAAATGAGAAGCAAAGAATGAATTTACAATGTTAAAAATGACAATATATAAGTTCGGTGTTATCTCTTTGCAAGCTCTGCATTCTAGGAATCTTGATACTCGCTCAGCTTGTCTATTCACATAACTTGTTGCAAATACATTTTTAGTTCTATTTAAGAACACAATACTTGCTAAAATACTTTTTTCTTTATAAATTTAAATAAAAAGCATAAAAATTATATATGTACAATAAAAAACTTAGTTGACTTATTCTGATGCTTGTCATTTTAAACCTACTTATATGATAGAATTGTTAATTTAGAACGGTTTTAAATTTAGATCCTTTTAGTGTTTCCTTAAAAAAAAAATAGGAAATCTTAATTGTTGCCGATGATTAATGCAACACTGCAAAGTTTTTTAAAATTGTATTGTTATATTAAAAGATTTATATGCTATTTTTCTATACTTACAATTTTGAATATTGCTATTCTAATCTCAATGATCGCAAAAGGTCTGCACATCAGATGTGTGCTCAGTGAAAGTAAGGGTGCCCACTCAAGTGCCCACCAAAAATTATCCAGATTTTGCTTTTTTTTTAGTGACCTTTGAATCGAGAGAAAAGATTTAGGAGGAAAATATTTTTTTTTCGTCGAGAGAGAAGTTTCGGAAAGAAGAGAAGTTTCTTTTTAAGAAGTGACTTTTGAATCGAGGGAGAAGTTTTGGAAAGGAAAGTTTTTTTTAAAGTCACTTTTGGGGAAGAAGTGTGCCCATCTTACTAAATATAACGGGCCCGCTTGTGCCCACACATTACAAAGAACCCCTTACAAAGCTTATGGGAAATGGTTTTCGGCTAACTTATCTGAATTTTTAGTTTTTTTATAGATCTTGACGTCCTAATTAAAAGTGTCAAAGGCCGAAATCCAGTCCTATGTATAGTTTTAGGCCTTTTAAAGTTGGCAACTTCTTACTTTGACATTTTCTGCATCGTCAGGAGTTTTAATTTGTTTCTTAAAAACTATTAACTTCATTATTTTTTTTATTGTGCCTTTCACTTATATAGAAATAAAATATGTACAGAATGTTAAATATTTTACTGACAAATTAAATAATTAATATCATTAAAAAATTATGAAAATCCAAAAAAAATTATTAGGTATAGGTACCCATTTTTGAATTTTGAAAACAAACGGCTAGATATTGTTCATATTTTAATATCTTGTAGTAAGCTAGAAAGGTAAAAAATGTGTAAAGGTTCATGTAGAGTAGGTAACTATATATTGCCTGGTATTTTATTTCTCAAAAAAAAAAAATTAAAATCACCTGAAAACGTAATAAACGACTATGTTATAATAACGAATTTATTAATCTGTAACATTTTTTTTAATAATTAATCTTAGATATATGCAGGGTGATGTAGTTAAAATAATTTACTCAAGAGCACTTTTAAAACTAGGAAAACTAAAGAAGTTTTTTTTTATCAAATGACAAAATATTATTGTCTAATTATAAAATATATATTTAGTGGGCGTAAGTAGGACTTTTTTTCTGGAGAAAAGGAACAGTTGGGACTATATATGTATTTCATGACATTGTTCCTATAGTAAAAAAGGTAAAAAAGAGCCAATTTTCGGGGCCACGCCCAAAATTCGTTTAAAATTCACCTAATTCTACTAGCAAATTTCGAGAATTAAATTATTACCTCTCCCCCTCTGCATGGTTGAATTAA
This sequence comes from Polydrusus cervinus, assembly GCA_935413205.1. NCBI lineage: Eukaryota > Metazoa > Arthropoda > Insecta > Coleoptera > Curculionidae > Polydrusus > Polydrusus cervinus. The sequence continues at coordinate 18,421,731 of OW284515.1, forward strand.
ATTTGTGTTTGTAAATGTTTTTTTTTTTGATATCCCTAGATGGCTCTTTATTAAAAAAAAAAAGATTTTTTATATTATTTGTGATAAATATGAATATTGGTGTTAATCCAAAATTTTAACATAAGACATAGGTATGTATGACTGTAACCAGCGTTTTCCGGGCTCGGTTTTTCGCCAAACTTGATGATTTTTTCAGAAATCATATATTTTAGGAGCACGACAGATCTTACAGCAGTTTTTGGTGCAAATGCTTAGGTTTTGAAATACTCCTTCTTAAGTGCAGTTTTGTATATTCATAATAAAGCATTCTCGTTTCTTCCCGCACTATTTTTTTTATTATAAATTATCACACTTCTTTCTTAAAAAATATTTCAATTAAAATGTTTACTTTAATTTTTCTTTTTAAAAATAAATACCTAATTGTTATTTGTTTTTGTTGCCAATCCAAGAATATTAGTTAAAAATTTAAATTAAGAGTCCAAGCATGAGACGAAAAATTAGGTTGCAATTAGACTTTTAGACCCGAGCTCCTACTAGGCTCGAGAAGGGGGGGGGCTGCAGCCCGGCAGCCCCCCCTTCCCTTAAATACGCCACTGCGACGCTGTGTTTTTGGCTGATTTTTATAAATTCAGAAAAAACAAGTTATCATCACTGTAGCATATAAGGTCACTTTGTGGTGTCATCTACCATCTATTGTGTGTGCTTTAAACTGATAGAAAGAGGAATAAAATTACAGACTACTTTACGTAAGTTATGTTTGTTGAAAAAAGAGAACGCCACAAACGTTGGTGTTAGTTGAGGCAACCCACAATAAGCCGGCGGTGTATAAATGGTTATATACTCCAGAATAGGGATCTATAGATTTCCAGTTGCGTTAAAGAACGTTAGCGTAAAATTGTGTTTTAAATAATCTTTATCTTTATATGATTACTTCTTTTACAACATGATTCTTAAAAGATGTCGATTATTTCAAATAGAACCATGTTTTTTTATCATAAAAATTGACAGTGGTGTTATCGTTAGGATTGACGATAACACCTTGTCTAAGCGATAACTGTTTCCGGCATGCTAAAATGCCCTTTTTTGATCGCACTGACGTTTATCAATCAAAAATTCTATTGCAGCATTGTCACAGTTATTGGATTATCTTGATGACCATGAATAAAAAATGAAGTTTTAATACAAAAATACAATCTTTGTGAAATATTTTATTATGCATAGGAAACCTGTTCAAAAGATATAGTGATGGTGTAATATTTGTAATATAATAGTTCATTTCTAATAAAAATATTCATATTTTTAAAAATTATTTGAACACTACACTATCAATATAAAATGCTATTGAAGAGTATTCGGCAACATTGTAAATTAGTCAAATGACAGTCAACGGCAGATTGTGCGTTGCTGCACATTTCTTCTAAATAAAAATGAGTTTATTCAGCTGAAAATAGTTTTTCTTTGGTGAAATATCGTTAAAAACCTGTAAAAATGAACGGGGAAGACGGTGACGATAACTGGTTGACAGGATGGGAGCAGCAATGTGCGGAAACTATCGAAAATCAGCCAGATTACGATCAAAATTTGGCAGGAGAGACGGAGAATTTCCAACGTAAAGTTTGGACTAGCTTTCAGGATTCTGCCACGGCTATAGCCCAACTTTATAGAGGTATTCCTATTTTATACAGTATTGAGCATTATAAACTTGTTTTAAGGGTAATTCTTGGGAAGGGCGTTTTATTTTGGGATTTTATTGGCAGACAGCTTTTCTTTGACATGTCTGTTATATCGATCGGGTATCAGCTGTTGCAACGTTGCCATTGCCAATAAAATAATGTATACAAAAACAAAACTTTTTTTTTCTACCTTAAATTGCACGGTAAATCTACGCTCACAACTCCAAAACTGATGACTTTTTCCGAAAAGGTGTATTTTGAGTTTTATTTAAAAAATTCATTGATTTTTTGATTTCAATAAAATATTTAGGTATTCATCTCGCTTTTTCAAATTAAATAGTATCTATCTGCTTAATACAAATAATTATTTTTACCAATCTACAATAGTACAAATTTCAGCATAAATATTTGTCAGAACGCGCATATCGGTAGAAAATTCAAAATTCCTGTTTCGACTTGTTTTTTTCCCAATCTACCAATTGTTATTGCTCAATTACATCTCCTGTATTTGATATTACTGAGTTATTCAAGGGAGTGGAAGTAAATAGTTGTAATTTTTTCTTGGATATTAAGAAGTGAAAACTGGCTTTGTATGTACACTCGGACATTAGGAACAGTATGGGTATAGAAAAAGGAGGAAAACTAGTAGTTTTGTTCAAACATTACTATAACTAAAATGAAAACACAAAGTTTTTTAAATGCATTGCGTTAGAGTTTTTTACTCAAAAACTCGCCCAAAATGACCAAACTAATCGAATTTAATTTGTCTAATCTAAGTATTTGTTTATTGAGACATATTAAACTAAGTAATAGTTGTACATTTGGGTTTTATGCTATTCAAGGGGTCAACTACCCCCCATTACAATGTACATTGATTGTCATTTTTGGGAATATTTCAAATGTCTTCGGGCATTACCAAGTGAATCTTAGGGTTTTCCAAATGATTTCCATTCAAAATGTTCAACAACAAATTAAGTGAACAATAAAACTGGTGAAAAATCTTAGTTTATTATCTAGAGATCTCCAGATGGTTCCCACTGATTGCCACCTGATTTCTAGATGATGCCCATGGATTTCTAAGTGATTTTCATGGAGTCCTAAGTGATTCCCATGGATATCCAGAAAAATGTACATGAATTTCCACTAGTGGTTGACCCCTAAGTAAAAGATATAAATTCAAGACATGAGTAAAAACTACTCAAAAGCGATGATAGACCCTTAAATTATATCTATAAAATACATATTCCAATAATAGGTATCTTACGGTTATCATGGTCAAATCAATCAAATTGGAACTTTGTAATTTTTATGTGCAACATAGCTATAAATAATAGAGTTACCTACGTAATTATAAAAATAACCTATTGCATTCAATACTAGCTACTTAATATATAAATAAATATTATAAATTATAAAACTGTTAAAAAAAAATTCAGGCAAGCATGTTCTAAAAATTTGACCATAAGAACACTTATGTATCTAACGTGGTAATAATTGTTATCTAATTTGGAGTCTTACATGCCTGGTTCCCTATCAACTTGGGCCCTTATTTTTTTATACTTTTCATAAATGACATTGGTGATTTTATCACATACTCGCTATACTTGTTATTTGCCGATGACCTTAAAATCTATAGATTAATTTACTCCAGTGAGGACTGTGATCTGCTTCAAAGTGATGTAGATGGCCTTTACTGTTGGTCTCAGATGAATGGTCTTGATCTGAATATTAAAAAATATCACAGTATATCCTTCTATAGATCCTGTCAACCTATTGATTGTAATTATAATATAGCTGGTGTTGTCTTAGATAAAGTAGATAATAGCCGTGATCTTGGCGTTACACTTGATAAAACCCTCACATTTGTTAACCATATTAATTCTATTACAAGTGCGGGTTATAGAAACCTTGGATTTGTATCTAGGAACTGTAGGGAATTCTCATGTGAGACCTTTAAATTATTGTACTACTCCATGGTGAGATCCGGCCTGGAGTATGCCAGTGTGTTGTGGTCACCTTATTATCAGGTTCATATTCAGGCAATTGAGGGTGTGCAGAGGAGATTTCTGCGTGCTTGTGCGCACAAACTGCAAATTCGTTTCCAAAATTATCATATTGATTATCAACTAATTCTTAATAATATAAATCTATGTTCTCTACAAGCTAGACGTTTCCTTTCAGATATGTGTTTTTTATTTAAGCTTATTAGGGGTGACATTGATTGTGAATATCTTCAATCTTAATTATATTTTAATACCAGACACAATACTCGCAGCAGAAATCTCTTCTGTTTACCTTTCCATTCTACCAATTATGGCATGTTTCGCCCTTTAACCAGACTGCAGCATAACTTCGATAGGCATGCCCTCGATATTCATACCACTTATTCTAAGTTTAAATTAGATCTTAAGAGAAAAGTTCGTAGTAATTTATTAACTGACTCATACTAATTGTTATTATTCTAAATTATCTATCCTTAATCTATTGTGTTATTAGATTTTACTTTATTGTATATGTAGATACATTGTTATTGGTGTATACCCTAAATAAATAAATAAATAAACTTTGAAAAATTAAAAGGCAGATGAAATCAAAATCATCTAGGTACCTGTCTGTCTCAGAGGTAAACTGTATTAAGTAAGTCACCAAATTGTAATTATTCAGGAAAACAAAATTCCATAAATTAAGTATAGGATGAGTGACGTAATATAGTGTTACTTTTCAGTTGTGGTGTCCCCATTTTACAACATCTATAGGGATTGACTAGAGCAAGTTAATAATGTCTAACTATGTCTTCATCTTCCAACACTTAAGAACAGAAGAAAAACTTCCAATTTGTACTTCTTTTATAATTTGTTTAGCGGTTATATAGACTCGCCTTATGTTTAAGTAAAATGTCTCTTAAAATACCCTCTCGATCCCTTAGGTAGTATATGCATAGGACTTATTATGATGCTCATCCTGAGATTGATAACTGTTGGTTGTTGGAATTTCTTACTGTAATATTCACTCTATGTGACCAGTACACACTACATTCAGCTTTCGCATTGAATAAACACGTTTTCCTATTATATTGTAGCTTTATTTTGCACAACATACTAGTGTTGGGAAAAATAGCATTATTTTAATAATCGAGTACTCGGTACTCGGATTGATTCCGAGTGATGATTTCAAGTTACGATTTTGAGTGATGATTTCGAGTAATGATTCCGAGCGATTGCGATTGATGATGACGATTTCAAGTTGTGTTATAAAGTATTAGTAACTGGGAATTTATTAATTTTATTTATTTAAGCCGCGAAAAAATTAATACCAGTTAGAAATGGTGGACTTTTCACTTATATTATAACTCAAATACTTGGGAAAATAATCGTCGATTTTTTCAATAATAAAGAACTTGAATAATTTTTCTACTGGTCTACTACTTATACTGGTCTATTATTTTAAAACTTATTTTGAATTTGGCATTTTCGAGGGCATTTTGGATTTGTATAGTACAGTGCTTGTCTTGTGGTGCAAGATACACAACAATATAATCAGAAAACGTGTTTGTGCAAATGCAAAAGCTGAATGCAGTCCTGTAGCAATCACATGGAGCGTTTTGCGGTTAGGTTATTTACTATCGGTGCCACTTGAAAGGTAGGCCTTACATCAGTGATCAGTGGCGATGCCAGGAATTTGGGATGGGTGGACCCGATGATTTTAGAGTGGGCACTACTCAAATCAAAAGTGACTTCTAAAAAAAAAAAGTCGCTGCCTCCCCCACGCTCTATAACGCCATAAGCAGGGACAAACAAAACTTCCGTCCAAAGTGACCTCTAAAAAAAGTCTTCGTTCTCTTGAAAATAACATACAACACCACTCTTTTTTCATCAAAGCTTATATAGCTACGTCCCCCTTCCCCCCGGAAATTTCATTACAAAACCGATTCCATCAATTTTGGGTGTTTCTAGGGTGGGCCGGTGACTACCCTGTCCCCACCCCCCTGGCGCCCCGCTGCCCACCCTGTCCCCACCCCCCTGGCGCCCCGCTGCCTTACATCCTATAATCGGATACTTATGCCCCCCGACCGAGCCCTCTTTTTTAAAAACACTCTCATACATACTTCTTATACAGTATGTCTCCGTAAGTTGGAACCATATGGAAAACTTTTTTATTATTTTTACGAAAAAAAGTTATTCTTCATAAAAAGGGCTGCATGGTCCAAACCCTAAAATGCAACCATCAGATGTTAAATTTTTTCAGTCGTATACGAGGTTTGTCAAAAAATATGAATCTTGCCCAAGAGTAAAGTACCTTTATTTTTGACAATATCGAAAACTGTAATCATGAAATATTGTTCGACATAAAAATTATGTTCTAATATGCAATTACACTGAAAAATATTTTTTTTATTTTTACAAATTTATCGGTAAGATTTCAGACAAAATTTGTAAAAATGAACAAAAAATTTTTCGTGTAATTGCATATTAGAACATAGTTTTTCATACCGAACAACTTTTCATGATTACAGTTTTCGATATTGTCAAAAATAAAGGTACTTTGCTCTTGGGCAAAACTCATATTTTTTGACAAACCTCGTATACGCCTAGAAGAATTTAACATGCAGACCTTTTTATGAAGAATAACTTTTTATCGTAAAATTAATAATAAAAAGTTTTCCATATGGTTCCAACTTACGGAGACATACTGTATAACAGTATGGATAATCCGAAAAATTTATTGGAAAAGTAGGAAAATTAGGTAGGCAGTTAAAACAAATTATTCCGATTTTCAGAAAAAACTATAAGCTCTACATAATCTATTATAGGTTTTTACTCTTAAGAGCTATCATTAATCACAGTTATTAAGCGTTATTTTTATAGACAACTATAGTATATTACATAACAAGTGATGAAAGTGATACTTTTCAAACGAGGAGATATTTAGCACGAGGCGTCAGCCGAGTGCGGAAATTCTCCCGAGTTTTAGAATAATCACTTTCACACGAGTAATGTACACTATTTTTCCTTCGACCACAAAGAATTATTAAAAAAAACTTTGATTTGTAAAAAAAAATATTTCAACTCTAGAGTTGAAAAAAAATATTTCAACTCTAGAGTTGAAATTAGCATACCTAGGATTATGTTCCACTTAATATCTGGTTTCATATAGTTTGTCAATAGGCTTTTCCTTTATTTGTAGTTTAACATTTTCATTTTTTCATATTTTATATATCATAGGAAGACCTAATCCTGGATTGACTTCTAGATTAACCAGAATGAAAAATTTTAAATTTCAAGGAAATATACATTTAACCAAAATTTAAAAAATCCACCCAACAAGGAAGATTTCAATTCAAAATAATTCTATAAATTATTTAATGTTTTTATAAAAAAAAGTCAAATACTCCTGATGGGATTTGAACCTGTGACCTCCCGTTCTGTAGACAAGAGCTTTAGTGTCTACGCTACGGCGTTCATGGCTACTAGTTAACATTTGTTGTTTAAATATATGACATTTTCTTCAGCGCGACTTGTTTTTTCTTTTATTAACATTTTTTTAAATTTCACATGGCGTATTTTCACACTCTAATTCTAAATTACTCGACAAATACATGAAAAATAAGTTAAAACACTTTACAATTACTGTTTTCTAAAATTTGTTCTTTTTAATAAATAGGGGTGGTCTGTCAAATTGACATCATATGTTTAAATTAAATAGTGTGCCTTGTATTACCACTCTAGAGTTGAAATATTTTCTTTCAACACGCGTGTGATATTCGGCGCTTTCGAGCCAGGTTAACCGTGCTTTTTTTCTCTTTTTCATAGGTGGTCGTAGGAAAAAAAGATTTCTTGAAATTTTGAATATGTCTTGTAATTTATACATCTACAGAAACATGTGCAATAAATGATTCCACACATGAATGAATTTAAGAATGATGCAATATTTTCAGGTAGAAATATCTTTTCATTTTCAGTTAAAGACGTAAACCTACCTGCCTATTTACTATCAAACCAATACTTATAATTTTATTTAATGGGAACCACAAATCCTGAATAAAAATGCCAAAATATTTTATATCTTAGTTTGAAGATACCAAATCCGTGAGTGCAAGTTGTAGAGATTATTGAGGTGCAAATTTTAAAATTATATTGGAGTATACAGGGTGGCCAAAAAAAACGTGGCGAATATAACTTTTATTTTTTTAAATGTAACACCCTATTGTATATTGTATTATTTTCTAATTCCCCACCAAATTCTACGCTTATTTTGTATATAGGTACGTCTAAATTTAATAGTGTGAGATATTGACATTTAAAATATCGCATTTTCAGAATTTGAGAGGCTGTTACATTGGAACGGTTCATCTTAGAGAAAAATGGTTTTCACCTCCTTGTTTTAATTTTTTTCTATCTAAAAGTTACAACTTCCAGTTTAATATGTTAAACCGTTAAAACCGGTTTTTTGGTTTAACATGATAAATCGGAACTTGATTTCCTTGGATAGAGATTAAAAACTAAGATATGGAGGTGAAAACCATTTTTCTCTAAGATGAACCGTTCCAATGTTACAGCCTGTCAAAGTCCAAAAATGTAATATTTTAAACGTCAATATCTCAAAAACTATTGAATTTAGACATATGACATTTACAAAATAAGCGTAGAATTTTGTGGGGAATCAGAAAATAATACAATATATAGTGTTGGGCCACCCCTTATACTCCAGCATAATTTTAAAATGTGCACCCTTATGGTCTCTACAACTTTTGTATTTCGAATTTTTATCGTTGACTCACCCTGCACATAAAAATTAAAATTCAGTGCCCTATAGTTTATTTTAACTCGATAAATATAATCAAAAATATCCATCCCCCTTGATATTCAGAAATACAATGTAAAAAATTGTAGGCAACCTCAGTTATAATATAACGAATTCGAGGAGACAAAATTTTCATATAGATTCTCACCTTTAAATATTTATACACCAGATTGTACTTTTACTTATTATTATATTTAATTTTAATAATAATGCAGGAGTCAATTTTTGAGAGTGCGCGTAACGATGCATCAAGATTACATTGTAATTTAACAAGATTACCCAGGATACAGCCCAGGCTTTCACCTAAATTACCCAAGATAATACCAGACTATATCAATATTTTTCCGGATACACTAGTTTACTTGTATGCCTTACACCATTTCTCAGAGTCTATATCTGGTGCAATGTGGTGTACAGATAGTCCATTCAAATCTTTAGATATAATTAAGTGTGGCAGTACCTGGTAAGCCGGGTAAAATCCTGGGGAATCGTAGGTGATTACAATGCAACGGATTAAAAAGCCGTAATTTATTTGTAATCTCATAAAGAATCCAAGGTAATCTGATGTACTCAAAGGCAAAATACTTTTAACAACTTATTACATGTGTATTTTGAGTTTTTTATTTTATACCATATTTTCAGATCGATATACTGGGGAACCAGCCACGATCTGGCTTCAATTTCAAACAGCAGCTGGAACAGTAACAGCTCTTTATAAAGGTAAAGCAATAGAATTAGTAGAAATGGTGTTGTAAAATTTCATTTTACCTAATAGCCGTAACTACTCTCCAGGGCTTCAATTCTTCAAGTGGTGGAATTTATTCTCTTGGGGAAATATTCCTGTCGCAATGTCCCCACGTTAATCCCCAAGACCCACTTCTTTTACATTTTTAAGTTAACTTGCTTTGTCTTTATTTATTTTAAATGACAACGTTTCAACTGGTAAGTATCTTCAGGCGTCTTCAGGTGAATACAATGTAAAGTATTAAAAGAGATACGAAGATGATTAAACTGACCACAGTTGCGTATTTAGGGCTTAATAATTTGTTGAAAGAAAATTGCAAATACATATTCTGAATACCTTCGGAAATATCAAAAAAATAAAAGCCGAAATTTTTACTTTTGATTTTAATTTTTTGCGCGTTTATTTTTGAAGTGGAAAAGAAAACTCTCCCATAGCCGTTTTTTATATTCGACAAGATGGCGTTATTAGTTTTTAAATTCAAAGTTTCGTTCTAAATACCAACCTCAAGTCAATTTTTTAAAATACGGACCTGAATTTTTAAAAACAGTTTTAGAGACTTCTAAGCTTTAGAAATCTAACAGCAATTAAAGATTTTTAAGATTTCAACGTTTTGTCAGTAAATAACGCATCATTCGTATTTCAAATTATCCTTTCTTTACTATTACGGCCCTGGCAATTATTTTTTGTATTACTTAAATATTAAATTACATTACAGGAAGTGATGGTGTATAGGCGGTTTATTATTTCAATAAGATTTATCTTAACAATACTCTAGGAAGTAAGTAAGTTTTTAAGGCATTCTGTTTTTATTAGTATTTTATTTATTTTAATATAACATAATCTTAAAACCTATGATTTTTGCCTTAGACCTAGTCTGAAATACTGCAAAACAGAAAGAAATTATTGCTCCTGAGTGACAAAAAAGGTAACTGCAGTGTTAGTCCAAGTATGTTACAGTGATGCGCTTATCTTTGTTTTGAAAGCAATTTCAATTTTTTTTACTTTTTATAAGGTCTGATGATGCTAGTTTCAGGCGAAACATGCAACAAAAATATTATAATATTTGAGGCCGAGACTTTTGGGATTCTTTCAATCTCAAAAGATCATTTGAAAAAATGTGTTATTAGATGACAAAATGTTAAAATCCTTTAAATTGTATTAAATTTGTAAAGCTTGGAAGTCCCTAAAACTACATTTAAAATTTCAGGCCCGTATTTAAAATTTTTTTTTTTAATTACTTGAGGTTGGTATCCAAAGAACAAAACGGTAAATTTGAAAACTAAAAGCTGTTTTTTGTTGTATTCCCAACTGAAAAGTAACAAAAATTTCTATTTTTTTCAGATATCTCCGAAAGTATTCGAAATATTAACATTTTTTTTCACCAAATTATTAAGCCCCAAAAATATGCAACTTTTTCTCAATTTAGCCGACCCCCTTGTACGAACACGAATTTGTAGCACCCTGTATAGAATACGGAAAGTATATAGGCAAATAAGAACCTTATAGGAATAGTTCAACCTATAAATTAGTATTTTCTAGGTCTAATGTTTGTAGAAATTTTAATTATGTATAGTTTAGCAAAATTACCAGACTAGATTTTTTACCTAAATAAATTTTTATAATTGGGTAGACGATACATTTTTAAAGTAATTTAAGAAGATACTGAACATACCTACTGTCTAAAATTAATTTTGGTTTATACCTAATTGATCCAAAAATAAACGAATTTTGGCATAATTTGTTTTAATGGTTGAAGAAAAATTTGAAAATAACGAAAAATTTAAAGTTTGACCAATATTCTAAAAGTAAACATTAAAAAGAACTTTTAGAAATAATTTGATCTCTTCAATCTAGTCTCTATACAGGGTGAGACAAAAACATTAGTGTTTTTTTCATTTCTTGAATAGAAGGCCGTGACCACCTATTCGGCTTTGAATTGTAAACGAAAAATAAGTATACTTTACTCCAGAGCAACGTTTTAAAAATTAAATCTCCCTCGTATGCGCTAGATTTTTTTTTAAATTATCCCTTTTTTAGTTCAAGGGGATGCAGTAACATTTTCCAAGAATACATTTTTTTACCTATTTTTCCCCAAAAATTACTTTAAAAAAACCATTCCTCGGCACCGTCGCATTTTTCCGCAATATTTTTTTGTAATTTAATCAGGAATCCATAGAATATAATATGCTGTTTCATTTAAAAAAATGCGAAAAATGCATATTTGGTTTCTGAGACCCTGTATATTTAAAATTATTTTTAAAACATGCATAATCATCAACCCCTACAACTTTGTATTTACAGTTTTTTGATAAAGTGGACCGTTAACGAAATATTATCCTCGTTACTCACTAAACAAGAACACAAATGCAAACTTCCAGTTGATTAAATTAACGATTAAAAGGAAACATTTTCATTTGTATTTTAAGAAAAAATTATTCCAAAATTTTATGAGTTTAACACAAACAATTTTTTCCTAGACTCCTGTGAAAGCTTAAAAAGAACCACCGAAGTAGCCAAACAAAGCGGATATCAAAAACGCAACAATGAACTCTTGCACTGGGCGAAGAGAAAACGACGGTTAATAAGAAGGGAAGATCTGCTGGCGTATTTGTCCGGAAGGCCACCTCCCCCGAGACAGAGTCATCATCACCACAATCACCATAGGTAACTTTTGGTCATGTACGCTATAAATAGGAAAAATATGATATATGATATTACATGGTACCGGCGCTAGTATAGTCTTGCTAGAGTCAATTGAAATAAATAAAAAAACCTCGACGCTGCCTTATTGGTCCACTTAACACAAAAGCGTCATATGGCATATCACAATAATGTCACGACGAAAACACAACTGGGAGACTAATGTTGGGTTGCACAAAGAATTTTAATGAAAGCAAGTTTGACTGTGAATTTAACACAAAAGCGTCATATGGCATATCACAATAATGTCACGACGAAAACACAACTGGGAGACTAATGTTGGGTTGCACAAAGAATTTTAATGAAAGCAAGTTTGACTGTGAATTTAACACAAAAGCGTCATATGGCATATCACAATAATGTCACGACGAAAACACAACTGGGAGACTAATGTTGGGTTGCACAAAGAATTTTAATGAAAGCAAGTTTGACTGTGAATTTAACACAAAAGCGTCATATGGCATATCACAATAATGTCACGACGAAAACACAACTGGGAGACTAATGTTGGATTGCACAAAGAATTTTAATGAAAGCAAGTTTGACTGTGGAATACATGACATTGACAGAAATACATTTTCTCACAATCATCGTGTCCCGGTTACCTTAATTTTAAATTAACTAATCCGATACCTTTGGATGTGAGTCAATAATGCAAGCCAATGTAATTTATGTCACAGTGAAACTTGCTGATTAGTTAATTATGGTTAAAAATCTTTGTGCAACTCAAGATAGAAGATCTAAATATTTCGATGGTCTAAATTTAAACCCCTTTAATGAATACGGGTGATCATTTTTAATTGTGTTATTTTACCTTATTTTTTTCCAGTTTTGTGTTTACAAAACAAGAACAAATTACAAGTTTTACAAAATAGAAAAATGAGAGTTATAATGAGGTTTAAAAATAAATTACTTCAATAACACAACCCCACAAAAAATAAAAAATATTTTGATCCTTCAACGCGATCATGATATCTATTTCTTGCGGCTGGAATCTGTAATTAAAAAAAGTTGTTTGGTACCGCCAAATTTTTGAGTTACAGTCAAAGAATCCCCGGGGTAAAATCACCCGATACATTGAATTCAATGTTCCAGTTTCCATCGTTTTAGGTTATCTCCGCGCCCACGCAACATCTCACCGCCACCGCACCACCACCGTGACACGCCGCCCACCACTCCCCACCTGATCGATCCCAACTTGCATATGTTCAGAGAAGCGTTAACGAACTCAAGAGGTGGCGCCCTTAGGGGCTCCCCTCAAAGCGGCACGGACCTGTGCACTTTCATAGCAGGAGAGATGGCGCGACACGGGGCCAAGAGGTCGGCGTCCCCTAGTGATGTCCCGATGGGGAGTCCTACGCATCAGAAGAGGCCTCGGTATATGTGACTGGAAGGTAAGTGTAATTTGCAATAGTTGGTTTGAGAGTCTACCATCGCTTTTGAAATTTTTGTAAGCGTAGCGCCCCCAATGATAATATAGGATGAGTATAGTGGGAATGAGGGTACAAATAGCTCAATATCATTTGAAAGTAAATGTGTGAAGTTGGTTGTACACTGTGTTTTGAAGAAAGGAAAAACGTTGTATTTCAGTGTAATTGTTTAATAAATGACGCCAAGCGCTTTCGGCCTTATTTACTTAAGGCCATCATCAGGGCTTAACCCTAAAAGTAAGTATAAAATTTAGAAGTTGTAAAATAACAATAATTGTCCTCCCTATCACTGGTTAATTGCTAATCAAGATCCTACATTTTTATGCCAACTGTTACTGTCACCAATGGTTATTTGGTTATTTAATTACAATATAATTTTTACTAATTCATTTTATTTCGTATTATTTTTTGTGGGTTTTGGCATAAAAAAAAAACTTGTCTCCTTCCCAAAACTTCTCCCCCCATCAGAAGTATTCTTTTAAACATAATTGGGTGGGCACCCTTGCTTTCAGGGTGAGTCAGCGCCCACCCCGCTATGCCGCCACTGGTAACTATAATACCTATACGAGTAGGTAAAAACATTAAATAACCTGTCACATCAAAAACAATTCAGTTAATGTGACCGCCACAAATATAACATTATTGTATACATTTACGTATTCTGTAAAAAACTTCAGTCAAAAATATAACAAAGGAACTGACAATCCCACCAGTTATTATTATATTATATTCATAAGAAGAAAGAAAGAAAATCTCATCGGGTTGTTTTGCCATCAGAACTATAAAGAATGAGTTAAATGCATCAATATCATCAGTTCAATCGCAAATGTCTGAAATCGTGTTCCGTCAACGTCTTGTTAAACGGATTCTTAAAGGACTCGACGTCAATAAAGCTTCTGGTCCAGACGAAATTCCTATCATTGTTCTCAAGACATGCGCCGATGAACTTACACCAGTATTTTGTAGACTTTTCAACTTATCCTACAAAAAAGGAATATTTCCATCCTGCTGGAAGTCGGCGCGTGTCCAGCCCATTCCAAAGAAAGGTAAAAAGACCCTGCCAAGCAACTACCGACCCGTCGCATTGCTTTCAGTAATTTCCAAAGTAATGGAGAAAGCTATTAACCAACAACTACTAAAGTATCTGGAAGGGCTTAACATTATCAGCGACCATCAATACGGTTTTCGTAAGTCCAGATCAACAGGTGACCTTCTAGCATATGTCACCCATCTTTGGAGCAACACCATCGAACATCATGGAGAATCCCGGGCTGTTGCACTGGACATCTCTAGGGCTTTTGATCATGTTTGGCACGATGGGCTTTTAAGTAAACTGCGATCCTACGGTATGCCTAATGGATTTTGTTTATGGTTAACCAGCTTCCTTAAGAACCGTTCTCTGCAAGTGGCGATTGACGGGTTTCTCTCAGACACCTTCACCATCAATGCCGGTGTTCCTCAAGGGTCCATATTGTCGCCTACCCTCTTTTTACTGTATATTAACGACCTTTTAGTGAAAACCCAAAATCCAATTTATAGCTTTGCTGATGACAGCACACTTGTCTCATCTTTTACCTTGACTCCCCAAACATCCGCTGCCGACGCACATCTTCGCAGGCAGCATGAAGTATTGCGCCTCAACAATGACCTGGAAGAAATTTTGGCTTGGGGTGACAGTAACCAAGTCGAATTTAATGCTAAGAAAACCCAGGCAGCAGTCTTCTCCAAAAAGGTTAACATTGCAGAACCGGATATAGTCATGGCAGGACACGCAATTCCCCTGGCACCGTCTATTAATTTGCTGGGGGTCAATCTGGGAGGTAATATGTCTTGGCATGATCACGTTGCCGCAATTGCCAAAACAGCTGCACAGAAACTTGGTGTACTTTTCCGCACCAAAAGGTTGTACACACCTCATCAACTTTTGACACTCTACAAAGCCCAGATTCGACCATCATTAGAATATTGCTCTCATGTCTGGAGCTCTGCACCCAAGCACACCCTTCGGCTACTGGATTCCATTCAAAGGAGAGCCATTCGTCTGATCGGCGACCCCGAGCTGACCAAGACCCTCGATAGCCTGGAGCATCGAAGACAGGTTGGTGATTTGGCTCTCTTTTACAGATATTTCCATGGCAGGTGTTCGACTGACATTGCCCACTTGATTCCACCTAGAGCAATGCAAAACAGAAATACACGGCAAACCACTGCCGCTCATCCATATGTTGTTCAGCTTAGTACTCCTTATATTGGAGACTGTATGTCTTATGCACAAGATATACTCGTTGGATATTTGTTTCTTGTCAGTGGTTCCTACAAGGAGCTCCTATACCATTAGGCTTCCTATTCCTACATCTGCATTGACTAAGAACTCTCTTTTTTATAATAGTAAAAAACTTTTTAATAATCTGCCTATAGAAGTTAGAAGAATTTCTAATTACAGGATATTTAGGCGTAGGGTAAAAAGCTTATTGGTTAAGAAGGCATATTATACGGCTGAGGAATATCTTATGGATAATCATATTTCCATTTTAAAGTTTATATTTGTATATTCACAGTCATTGTCTTAACTTGTTTTTAATTGTGAGTAGGTTTTTATCTTTATATATTTTGTGTGCTTCCTGCGTTAACTGCTCATTATATTTTAAATAATTTTTATTTATTATTTATAATTTTTATTTAGATACAAAGTTGTTGGCTTTGTCAATGGGATTATACAAATCTTTAGACAATAAAGCATATTTGAGTTTGAGTTCATTTATTATACAGGGTGATTCCTAAGTTGATACTTCTTTTTTAGCTGCGTATAGAAGGCATTAAAATAAACAACGTTTTCAAATACCTTTTTTCAAAAAACTTAAAAATAGCCGAGTTACAGAAGTAAAAAAACTAAGTGCGGGCCTGGTAATCAAAACGTAGCCCTTTACTTTATATTGTTTTGTCTGTTTGAAGGTTGGAGACAATGATGTTTCTTGAATGATAGAAGAGTTTTGGACTTGCATTGTCTTTAATTTGTTTTACATCACAACTTTTCAACTGGAGATACTTACCAGTTGAAAAGTTGTGATGTAAAACAAATTAAAGACAATGCAAGTCCAAAACTATTCTATCATTTATATTGTTTTTGTACGTGAGTCATGCATTTTACGGATCCGTGTTCGGTTATTAATTTTGTCAATTCGCGGTGCGGTGTGGTTTTCTTTTAATAAATTGGTGAAAATGGTAAAATTTTAAAACAATAAAGTAATTATGGTGCTTATTTATTGTAACTGTCGTAAAAGTGCGGATATTTTTTCTCTACACCCAGAAGTTTTCCTAATGTTATTCAACGGGCAAGTTAGGCAGAACCGTATTTGATTTGTAGTGTAATAAATGAATGTAAGTACTTTATTTTTGGATTTTTTGAAAAAAGGTATTTGAAAATGTTGTGTATTTTAATGCCTTCTATACGCAGCTAAAAAAGAAGTCTCGACTTAAGAATCACCCTGTATATGATTAATAGATGTTCAAAATATAAATATTCAAAATCTATCGCTTCTTGTTCAAAAAGAGGTGGCTTTTTCTGGCATTTTTTATATACAAGACAGAAGTGTAAAGAAATGTTATATTTGTGGCTCTTACTTTAGCAAAATCAACGACCAGATATGAAAATTAATAAATATATTTGATTTTTGTTTCAGAAACAAAATGGAAAAATACTTAGCACCTGTAATAAAATAATTTAGAAAAAGTAAAATTTTGTAAAAAAATAGATTTAGCATTAAATGCCCTTCATTCTTTTAGTGAGAAATCTGGAAAACGAAAATCTACAAAAAAATACTAAATTGTGGCGAAGGTGATTAAATTTTACTTTTATTAATATCGGAATTATTTGCTTTAATTTTAACTTTTTAAAGTTTTTTTTCTACAATGCCTTTATTTATATAAAATTGGTGAAACTATTGTAAAGATTGTTTTACTTTTTTTATAATTTGGTTTTAATTTTTTTTGATCGCCTACATTTTTATCGAGTCCGTTAATATTTATTTTATATATTGTAACATAATTGTTATGGTCCTTTTGCTAGAAATTATGCAATTATTTCTTCTAAAAGTACAATGGTTTACAATATATTATAATACATTCGTTGTCGGAATCGTATTTTTCTGTTGTAATAAAATATTTTTTAAATTTTTACTTGGGGTGGACTACGGTTTATATTATTATAGTGGGTTGCATATATTCATAAAATCAGTATATCCACATCCATAGGCGTGATTTAGTCTTAAAGCCGCTTAAAAACTGACGGTTGTAGTTTAATTTTTATTGATAATAAGGAACTGTTAACAACTAAGCATGTTTTTCTATGAAGACTTGATTTTATTGGAACTACGTTCTATTATACTAGATTAAGAAATGGTAAAAAATTTTCAAAATGTGTCTGAAGACATTTTTGTAGTGTCTGAAGTCTCTGCTCAAAGTCTAGCTGATGGTTTCGACTCGAGCGGGAGCTCCGTATCTTGAAACCTGCACAAAATGTATGTATTGCAACTTAATGTTGTGACTTTGTCATTACACTTGTGAAATGAAATTTTTTGTCATATTTTACGTCAGTTTGTACGTTCCCAATATTCCCACCTTTTTTATTTGATCAGTTGTGTTATGAGACGAGAGCATTTCAATAATGTTTTTTGATGTTTTCTTGGTTTTGATATAAATAGAATCTATTATTTTCCCATTTACATATCTTTATTAAAATTAAATAAGTTATTATGATGAGCTTTGAAAAAATATGTTGGTAATATTGTTCAAATGGACAAATTTAATCAGCTGTTGCACAAATTTCAAAACAACCAACTTCACGGAGAAACTCAATAACTTTATAGATAAAATCACGAAAAAATTTACAAGTGTAAAAACAGTTTAATATTTTTAAATGTAAATTGTCATTTTCACTTCTCCCTAATACTGCCGTGCTAAACAAATAAAATATTTTCCAACTGGTTACGAAAAGTTAATTCACCATACTGATTGATTTTTATTTGTGCAATTTAAGAGTGAAGTCCAGTTATGCATTCGCCATTTCATTTTTTGATCAATATTTCATATCCCTTTCGCTTTATTCGAAAAGGGGCCAAATACCCGTTCTTGAGTAGCAGTTATCTACAGTTTTGAACTAAAGAAATTTTGATTAATGAATTATTAAAAGCAAAAAACGACAATTTGTGAAATTTGTCCATTTTTCTTTTTCTACTTTTATTACTTTATAAATTCAAACTTGTTAAACTTTAAATTGTAGGTAATTATGCTTCAAATGTCGGTATTTGGCCGATTTTTGAATAAAAGGAAAAATTAACGAAATATTGATCAAAAAACGAAATGGTGAATGCGTCACTAGACCGACGCAAAATATTGGCGGCGCGAATTATTCGCAGCGGAACATTGGTATGAAAACAGCGGTTCCGCGTCTACTGATGTGAATACGTTTGTATATACCGCTGTGTATATCGATAGGTCGCGGCAGCGGCATTGTCGCGCCGGTCTAAGAGATCCTTTATCAAGAGCAGTGGCGGCTCGTGACAGTCGATACAGGTGGGGCCAAAATATCAAGTCAAAAATCTTTGAGTACTACAGGGTGTTACAAATTCGATACATTAACATTGCTATTTCAGTAACTATAAGAGATATAAATTTGGTTAAATGGAGGCAAAGATGCACATTTTAATGATGAATTATTTGTTAAAAAAAAATCCGATGACTTCCGGAGCCTCCGAAAAAAAAACAAGAAAAATTTTGTTTTTATTGTCTTAACGACAAAATATTGATTTTTGGACAAACCAAGAGCACTTACTTAAGACAATTTTTTATGCTCTTAAAGAAAATAATCTTATTTTTCAGATACGATGTTCGTTTTTTAGATGCCTATATCAACTCAATTTTTTCAAATTCGGACCTGAATTTTTTAAAAATTTTTGAGTAGCTTTTGACCTCTTAAAATTATTATCTTGTAAAATACTTGAGAAAGTGCCCTTGGTTTTAAAACATAATAAGTACCTACTTTTGTCATATAAAAATAAAAACAAGTTTTTCGTACATTTTTTCGGATATCTCTGGAAATCATCGAAATTTGATTAAATTTCTTTTTAACAAATTGTTCAGCATTAAAATATGCAACTTTTCCTCCATTTACCAAACTCTCTATCTCTTGTAGTTACGGAGATAGCAATGCTAGTGCATCGAATTTGTACAACCCTGTATATAAAAAAAAATCGTAAAACTTACCGACTAATTAAATGGAGCATTTGCAATAGTTCTAACAAAAAATGTTCACAAAACACTCAAATTATCTTATAAGAAAACTCTTAGGTACGTCTTTTTGTTATTTAAAAATGATTCAATCACTTTTGTTCTTGAAGTCATCAATATTGTTTACAAAATGTTTTTCGGCAGGCTACATACCTAAAGCGCTAAGTCTTTCCTCTTTTATTTTATTCATTTTTAAATTGATAAACCGGAATCAGGAATATTATTATAATCCACCGACGGACTGACCTAAACCTAACCTACAAGAATAATTTATGTTAAACAGTAAAAACTGTTTAAAATAAAACTATTTTAAAATTAATATCTCGACAGGGCAAACCGTATTCAAAACAGCTGCCATCTAGTATCAAGTAGTGGTAACAAAGACGAAGGCGTGATCCGATTGAAACGACAAAATAAAGCACGTGTAAATCCTCCAATCAGGGACGGTCTGAGGATCTGGCCCGCCACAACATTTCTCAATTCCTTATGCGTCAGTAAGAGAGGGCGATATATCATTATCTCTTTCGTAAGCGATGAACCTTCGATAAACAGTATGGCGATACTTAGAAATCGCCGGCGCTGGGTAGCGCGAAGGAATTTTCGCGGCGTCGGGGAGTTTTTGCACAGTTAGGCGTTATCAGATATTAAATGAACGCAACGCCTTGAATTTTAAATTATTCACAGTTACAAAAAGAATGAAGCGTAAAGATGCAAAGCAATGATTTTGAGTGTGAGTAAAAAAAATAACTTGGTGGACAGGTAGGTAGGGCCATGGCTCTGTGGCCCTACTGTACAAGCCGCCACTGATCAAGAGTAGAAAAAGTATTGTACAAAACTATTTTGCAGGATGAGCGTCAGCCCCTTCCTGCAAAGTAAAAATAGTTTTTGGTTTTTCCCAACGCTATAAATAACTATTTTACAACTGATTATTCGTTTAATTTACATCTTTTGATTATTTTGGGGTAAACTTACTTAAATCTACAATATTGGTAGGGGTATTATACAATTATTAATACAATTATTAAATTTTGAGTTTTAATTGTTTAAACAAAACACTTATTTACGGTTAAATTGGGAATTATCAGTTAATTTTGTGAAATGTTTACCACTTTTATATTTTACTCTATACACTTTACTAGGTAATTTTAATACATTAAATACTTGTTTAAAGCCCTTCATTAAAAATAAACCAAACATTAATGACCAGATTTCTCACTATTATCTCAATTAATTTATTATGTAGAAAAGAAAATTATTTTTAGTAACTTGTATAATGCATAAAATTTAGACTTAAGAGCAAACTTAATTTTTTCAACCGAATTCTGAGATTAAGTTATTTCGTAACTAGTGTGAAAATACACCAAATATACTTGATAAGCGTAGATTTATAATTTTTTAAATACATTTTTTGTTCACGAAAAAGTTGAAAAAGTTAGGTAAGATTAAATTTAGTTTTGTATTTACAGAAAGAAAATACAATTATTGAGTTGAGCGAAAATATATTATTATTAAAATATTGTTAAAAAACTTTATAATATTTAACAAGGATTCGAAAGTATTTCCAAAGTTATGGGTAATTTAAAAAATACAGCCAAGTACTAGTCGGCGTGCGTGATAAAGGTTCCATACCACGAATCCCTTATATATTTTTTATTGGGTATCTTATACACATCCTCGATTATTTTAAATTGTTTTAGTAATGCGTAGATACATGGGTGAGACAACAATTTTTAATTTTATTTACCAAGTTAGTTCTTAAGTGTATAAACGTATATTATTATTAAATTTATGTGGCATATACATATCTTGCCGCTAGTTTGCCACATAATTATTTTTAGTCAACAAGTCACAATCAAAATATGCTTTAGTCTCAAAGAAACATCTTTATCTCTATCTATAATAGTAACCAAGGATTAGAGAGCTACTATTTTTGCTCGAGCGTCGAGTTTAAATCTAGGAGCGGAGCGACGAGGGATTTAAGTCGCGAAGGCTATAAAAATATAACTGTCTAAACCATGGTTAATATAATTTTTTTTCACTACTAACGTATTTACAAGATACTTATTTTTAAAGTATTAATAAATATAAAAAAAATTGTAGGTATCTTTAAAAGATTGATTATGCAACTTTTCAATCAAGCTACCTGTGCTGGTGAAAATCAGAATAGACCTCTTTTAATAATATTTCCCGGTGAGAACCAGACAGAGGAATCAGGAATCACAATCAATGCATGTTGCTGGACATGCTATTTTCAGTATCGGTTATAACATTATTAATATCAATGCCATGTTTAAACGTTTTTACGTTTGATGGCTATCTTTTGCATCGAGTTGATTCCTACAGATGGCGATACTAGGTTTTCATCACATTTTTATCCTTAAAAACGTGTTGAAAGCATATTTTCGCTGTACCAGGATTTGCTTACGGGTTTTGGCTTTCTGATGAGTCTTAACAAGGACGAAACAGCCTGTCATTGTCTACCTGTGCCCCAGGGAACCCATTACCTTTGGCGTCTCTCCCTTCTATTATTAATATCATCTAAACTAAGATACTTCTTGGACTTGTAGCTATAGATTTATTTTTTAAATCTTTTGGCCTTGCATAATTTTCTATATCTGTTTTCTGGTAAATATAATTAATTTTGACCATTTTGAGTATAAGGACCACAGGATCGACGACTTTTTGGTTTTGCGTTTCTCTTCAAAATAGTTATTTTCCTAACAAGTGCGGAAAGTGATACTTTCCCGCACGCGACTGTAGTTGACCAGCGGCAAGCGGTCAAGGGCGGGAAAGACACTTTACGCATGAGTTAGGAACATTATTTTCTCTACGACCGTATATACAAAAAAGTATACCAACCCATTTTTCTAAAATTATTTTATTTCAACATACATATACAAAACTTTAACTACAAACTACTAATTATTATAAATAATATTAATATTAAAAACACAATTTGTTGCATTCTGTAAATTACTTAAAATTGCCGGTCCAGTGAAGTTATTTGGTGTTAACTGGTAAGTAGATGACGTCGATGAGGATGGCATCGGTTGCAGGTCGCATAAAGATAAGGAAGATGGTGACGGCAACGGTTTTAAGTCATTTGTAGATAAAAGAATTTTATTTGATATATTTTTCTTCTGATTCTCGGAGTCCTCCAAATTTTCCTATGTATAGTTTTCTATATATAGATCAATTCGGTTTCCGGTGGGACACCCTGTATATCTATGTATGTTTTCTCGTATCAAATAAACCTAATATAAAAATTTCTTGTTAAAATTTTTTTGTGAGATAAAGGTTTACAAAATTTTCTAGATCTTTCTTTACAAATACACTTGATAGCTCTTTTTTGCAAAATAAAAATAGAATGGAGAAAATATTGACGTAAAACTACTCATCTTACATCTCAAATGGGTTTCTAGCAAAGCAAAATAAACATTTCGAAAAAGTATTATCTACCTTATGGGAAAGTAATGAGGGTGAACAATCTGAAGCAAGTTTCTCTATATCAAAAGAAAGATTTTGAGTAGGTAATGTAAATTCCTAAAAATTTTAAAATTTGATTATATTTTACTGGTGTTAAGGGAATAATTAAAAGTTAACATGGTTTTAGTGATATTAAAAGAAAATCATCAATTTCATATTAAAGGATTTAATTATTTTTTTAAATTTAGGCATACGAAATCAAAAAAATATTTAGACGTTGTATCTTTAAGGCATAAAAATTATTATTAGGATATTATTATTGTTTTTTTTTATCCTTGTTGTATATTTGGTTGTTTTATTCATGGCTAAAGTTGGAAATATTTTCGATTATAAAATATATTAAGTACTAATAAAGATCGCTTTTTGTAATTGCAAATATACAGAGGTAATATGTCGGCGCAATAAGAAACGGCTCTAGAGGTTTATTTACGTCACATCTTGCAAATAACTTGTCTTTTTACAGGAATTATACTAATAGAATTGTCCTATAATTATAATCAAACTGTTCTATGTGTATGTTTATTGTGCGCCAGCTTACTTAGCTATCCTATACTAGTAAATCCAAAATGTCTATCATTGATTCATCGCTCTCGTATGGAGAGCATCAGGTTGTGCAAAATGTTTGAAACATTGTAGGTTATGAATTTAAAGATGTTACAGTATTCTCACTAACCAGCAGCGGGATCACGAAGTCACGATACGATACTAGTGGCTATCGTCTCGGCGATAATTCGAATTACGAGTTAAAACGACTGTCGAAGAAGTATTGCAGATTGCCTAAAATTCGCCGACATCAAATTTGTTATCGTCCGAACGTCACGATGTCTTCTATCTCTTATTAATAAATTGTTTTTATTATCTTTTATCTTCGTTTGTTTTTTTACGGTAGATAGACTTGATGGAGACGAAATTTTGGAAGGTTATGTTTATTTTTGGTGTGTTATTAAATTTTTCAGTGACGTGACTATCGTGTAGGATTATTTTTTTTTAGTAAAATAAATATGCTGCCAGTGTTTCCTACCTCACTAAAAATTAAAAGTACTATTTCACTCACCATATAAATACGTATGTATATTGTGAATCACAAAACTTATAACAATTTTGTGAATTCACAAAATTAATCCTATGACAAAAAGTCAGGTTTATGCTTTGTTTTTGACAGCTGACAATTTTCATCTTCCCATTTTTCCTAACTGTCATCGTATTACCGAGTGTAAACGACGATATCACATGAGAATACCTTCTGTCGTCACGATCCCTCGTCTATCGAGTTTAAATGTCGGCATCGTGTCGCTACGATATCGCCTCTTCGTGATCCCGCTGCAGTGCGTCATAACTCATACGTCATTAAATTGTACGAATCAAATCGAAGAAATTGGTCAAAACAAAGCCTTATTTCATAAATATTATAATAGATGTGCCTAATGTCCCGATGTACGGGTTCCTAAAAGTTCTTTAAAGTTTTGATACCAAAAGTTTAAGTCTAGTACAAAACCAATGTGACATTTAATAGATCGTTCAAAAGCATTTTGCACAGTATTTTTATCAATAAAGTATACATGAATATTTCGTTTTTTAGCATATTTTCATTTAGAGGATTTTAGCCACCGCCGTAAATTTTTTCGCGACATACCATTAAAAGTTAGAACTTTTTACAATAAATAAATACATATCATAAATTACCAGAAACACAATATAACGCTAATAAAAGGTCCAAAAAGAATAATTGGTATGAATAAAAAAAAAATTTCAAAGCACAAATAATACAGGGTGGCCCATTTGTCTGACAAAGTAATATACCGTCTCCACTATTAAAGATATCAAAAAAAAGTTTTTATAAAAGTTGTGAGGTATAAAAAAATATATGTTCTAAAATTATTTTTGAACATACAGGATGGTCCAAAAAAGTAGGACAATAAAAAGATACATTTTTTTAAATGGAACACCCTATATATTTTAGCATTTTTTGTTTCCTTATAAAATTGTCCATATGACGCCATATTTAGTTTTTTAATTTTTTGCAACGTTGCCAAACAAAATGCAAAATTCTTAAAATTTTGGAAAAAACATGATAGTAAAAAATTACCTGTATTTCTCACTAAGAGTATCGAAAATCGAAAATTTCTTGTAAGCTCTTAAGTTTAGGGATAGATAAACTGTCTTAAATCTTTAAGTACCGAAAATTTTGTACAGGGTGTTTTCTGTTGATATTCAAATATACAAAACTCTGTTTTTTCAAATGAAACACCCTATTTTTGTTAGGCTCGTCTGATAGATATTGTAAGTATCTTTTATTATTGTTAAGTCATACCTATACTTAAATTTACTAGTTTGGGCAATATTTCGATTTTTATTTAAATTTTGGTGAAAAAAACTATAGTTTTTATTTTTCTAGTAAGCCATGGCTAGCAAAGTCAAAACAAATGTAATTGAATATAATGTTATATTTATAATTATTATATTTATATTTATAATGTTTGTAAACTTATTTTCAATATCCAGTTGCGTAATGAAAACAAAATTTTATTAAATTAAATAAATACGTAACTAACTATGGTTATCAATTTATTTTAATATGGGATAATATTTAATTACATTTGTTTTTAGTTTGCTGGTCATGGCTTACTAGAAAAATAAAAATTATAGTTTTTTTCACCAAAATTTAAATAAAAATCGAAATATTGCCAAAACTAGTAAATTTAGGTATAGGTATGACTTAACAATAATAAAAGATACTTACAATATCTATCAGACGAGCCTAATAAATATAGGGTGTTTCATTTGAAAAAACAAGTTATTGTATTTTAAAATTTTGTATATTTGAATGTCAACAGAAAACACCCTATACAAAATTTTCGGTACTTAAAGATTTAAGACAGTTTATCTATCCCTAAACTTAAGAGCTTACAAGAAATTTTCGATTTTCGATACTCTTATTGAGAAATACAGGTAATTTTTTACTATCATGTTTTTTCCAAAATTTTAAGAATTTTGCATTTTGTTTGGCAACGTTGCAAAAAATTAAAAAACTAAATATGGCGTCATATGGACAATTTTGTAAGGAAACAAAAAATGCTAAAATATATAGGGTGTTCCATTTTAAAAAATGTATCTTTTTATTGTCCTACTTTTTTGGACCATCCTGTATGTTCAAAAATAATTTTAGAACATATATTTTTGTATACCTCACAACTTTTATAAAAACTTTTTTTTGATATCTTTAATAGTAGAGACGGTATATTACTTTGTCAGACAAATGGGCCACCCTGTATGTTAAAAAAAATTATAAGTCAAAATTACAATAAAAAAAACGATGACGTCGAAAGTCAATAGACAAACTTTAAATAATAATAGAATTAAATAGTCAAATCAATCTGCAACTCTTCCTTACAATTTTTTCTCTGTCTAGCACGATTCATTGGCAACGCCGTATTGCGCAATAGAATCGTGGCCGTTGAGATGTTTTTATTCATCTTTATTATAGTAATAAATAAAGATGGTGAGTTGTAAATCACGTTATTGTCGCTTAATCGCTAAATAATGACGTACGAGTAAAGAACTAACTGTAAATACTGTATTTGGCCTCTTTTTAAATAAAATTAAAAAATAAATGGCAAATAAAAACATATAATATAAAGAACTCCTAAAAACTGCCATTTTTAATTTATATTTTACAAATTTTGTTACCTACATAAATCTGACAACTAAATATTTTACTTTTTAAAATGACTATTCTATCTAAGGTGATGATGATTAAAAAGCCACAAAAAAGGCTTATATTTTATACTCAAGCCTGAAAAAAACTCGGAATAAATTACCATTTAATAAAGATTCATTCGTTTTAGTGGCAGTAATAGTGAGTTTTTTAAAAGCTATACGAAACTTGAAAATTTTTTGAGGATATCTTACTATATTTTTCTTTTTTCACTTTTTTGGTATTCACAAAAATGTGCTGTTCCCCAAGTTTCTATTTAATGGTACCTTGTTTTGATCTATCAGTTTCGTAGGTATTTGGAATAACAAAAGTTTATTTAACACACATACGACTTATTTTAATTATATACTTATTTCAGTTTGTCTATATTTCACCCAAAATTTTATAACTTCAATAATAAAGTCTTCGCTGAAGTGGTTGGAACACATGATTCGTTCTGATATATTTCTCAAACAAGCATTTCTTTCACCAGTTTTTTCTCTAAGTATCTTTGGGCCAACTATATATTTTTTAAACTTTAGAAGCTTATTTCTTACAAAATTTTATGTAGCTAATTAAAAGAACAATAAAAACACAGGTAGATTATAATATTAAGCCTAAAAAATTGTTAATTCTAATAATTGTTTTATGCTATACACATTTATTAATCTACAAATATAGCTCAGTAGAAAAACTCACCAATCCACGCCAATGAAAATTAAAAAATGTGTCCTTTATCTTTGATAATAACAATTATGGTTACTTTTACCAAATTTTTCACAGCTGTCATACTGCTTTAATGCCGTGTTATATTATTTAGATGATAACCGTAATTTACACTAACAAGATCTACAGAAAACCTCACTAAAACTTCTCAAATTTAAAAAAATTTTAGTTTCAAAAAGACAATTAAAAGCAGCGTTTCAAAGTTTCTGTTATCAAAATCAAAAAAATATTCTACATAATAATCTAAAGCTTCATCTTTATCCAGAACTGTTGCCCACTGAATAAATAAAATTTTACAATAATTTGATAAACTATTAGATACTTTTTTTGATTCTAGTAATTTATTACTGAATATTATTTATTCCGCATTGGCTAATTTTGGCGTTCCTCTGACGACAAAGTGCTTAAAATGACCAACCAGGAGAGTATTTTTTAAATTTTTTATTTAAATAAAACACTACATACACATTTATTTTGGGTTACACAAATATTTTTACCAATAATTAACTAACCAGCAAGTTTGTGACATAAATGACTTTGACAGGCATGTACTTATAATCAAAGGTAAATTAAAAATAAATTTTATTGTGCCACTTGATCTTTACTGTTTCCGTTACGGGATGCGTCACTGACAGATATTTTAGACTCTACCTTTATAATGTCGAAAAAACTTTAATATTTTTATACTTTCCTGTTTCTATGTCGATAATTTTTCTATTGGTACTTGCTTACAACAAGTAATAGTTTGTTGATGACGTAAATAAATCTTGTTTAGTCGCTGAATATACAAATGTTCAGGGTAGGTACAGGACAAAACTGTATAACGCACTAGACATGATTGTTATGCTATAGTATCTATAAGCCTTGATCTTAATTTTTAACAATTCGTTAAATAAATATCTTTATTATTGATTTTTCAGAATAATATTTTGTTGGCACCAAAATGTAAGGGCGCTGCTAATTTTTTATTGCAGAGCATTTCATAAAACATTAAAATAGTGTGTCATTTAACATAAAACTTGACTGTTGACTACTATCTAACACTAGAGTGAGTAGGCACACTGTAATATTGTCACACCCAGATTTTAGGGTACGACGAGAGCGTAAAGGTAGCTACGGGACCTTAGCAACTATCAGTAAAACAAAGTGATTTCAAAAACAAATTTGTTACAAAGCCAAAATAATATTTACTTGAAGGTTTTACAAAGAAAATTGAACTCAATAAATAACTTTCATTTAAACCCTTAACAATAAGTTTAAAATAGAATTATACTTACATTAATAGCTCATCGCTGGCGTCTTGATAATTTGGGAACCAACAAGTTGTTTCACAATTTTTAGACGTAGATCTCACGGACTCGAGCACTAGTGCCGTCAGATATTTTTTCTACCAATAATGTGCCGTACAATCAAGTCAGCGATTTTTCCAACTTTAGCGAAACGACGAACTTAGGTCGTACACCTCATTTCTGCTCACTCGATGACTCGACAATAATTGATAAATCGGGAAGCCCGTATAACATTTCATAATCGCAAACTTTATTAATTTGTTTAATAAACTTGATGCCGGTTTCATGTTCCGTGGGATGACGTGTGTTAAACGTGAACGATTTATGAAAAATGGAAAATATTGATTTATGAACTTATTGTTCCCTTTCGTGACAATATGTTCATTTTCCGATTTGAAAAGATGGACAGAACCGAACTCATCTGTTTACCTAGTTTCTGTTAACTACTCAATAGTTACAAAACATATGAAACCCTTAACCTAAAAACACCATATTAATTGTCAAATAACAAAAAAATCTTATGACATTTATATGAACAATTACTTGTATAATGAAATTCTTAGCACTTAATGAGCCACTTTAAACACCTGAGGTACTGTCTTGTAACATTGTTTCATTAGACTATTCACACAACACATAAGAACGTTTTAATTTCACATAACCTCCTCTCAAGAACAATAGTTTCCAGATTTAAGTAGTGATAGGTTTTTATTTATCCATAATATTTTACATCTGTTATCTTTAGAAATAAATAACACGTTTGAAACTGTATTTTTCATAAACTACAACCTATTTAGGTACGTACCTAACAAACTTGCAAGTATTTAGTTAACAATTCTATTGATAATTACTTTGGTTCTCTTTAAATGGTTACTTTGTTTTAAAAGCCCTTTTGTGCGATTTGATGAAAAGATGAATTTTTTGAAGAATCAATAATATTTTCTGCATATTGTTGTCAACTTAATGTATAATATAATGGTGACTTAATAGCAATAATTATATTTTAGAAAAAGGCATACTATATATTCTCGTATATAACCATGTTAGAAGTGAGAAAAATAGTGTAAAAGTTTATTACCATTCATTAATCAGCGGTGTTTTACTAGATACTATTTGTTATAAATATAACTAATAATTTTTTTATTTTATAAATTTTTAAAATGTCACGTTCTAGTCACATTCCTAATGATGGTCTATCTACACGATCGAAACATGCGCGAATGCATAAAGGATTTTAATAAAGTATTTTCCAATGGTGTTTTCACTCCCTTTCTCAACTCTATGGATGGATACAAATTTCAATGTAAAGAAATCTACAATTATTAAACGTGCTTGGGAAAATCGAAATGTATGTGGAAAAATCAAGTTTTCGTCGTTTTGTTTGTAGACTGCGATAATATCTACTTGTTTTAACGGGAGCAAAATAACTGTCTTTTGAAAACGCTATAAAACCTAGGATGTTCTAGTTGCTATGATTGACATTTTGGCACGTTGAAAATTTTTCGCGTCGTTCTATGACACCTATCAAAAGTAAGTTTAAATTTGTCAGATAAATTATTTTTTTTAATGAAATCAAAACCCAGAATCTGTGCACACACTAGTTTTTCCTAAGAAGAAGAAGAACCAAAATATATTTTTACCGAACTAATATTAAGCCATGTTAAGTATTTTGTGAAAAATAAAGATGGGCGGATAAAACCAGATAAAATTGACGAAATAATAAGATTTCTAGAAAAAAAAACAATTTTTGAGGTTGTGTTATTTTGTTAATTTTGTGGCCTGTCACTACAGTATTGTATTTTTTTTACTTTTACAATGTTGCTAGTATGTAAATTTGCTATAGAATGTGATTATTTTTAAAAACTACCATAGCGAACGTTAAAAGTTAATATTAATGCACACCCGTTTTTAATTTTTTATATTGCTTATCTCTGCGTTATTCTTGCGCCAGTAGTAAGGAACTAAGAACACACTTCAGCAGACCAATACATCAAATTGGCTAAGGTTTAGAAAAATAAATGGTTCATCAAAAATGTAAAGTATAAATTTCCTAAAAAAATATACTGGACTACTCGAGTCAATTGTCCATATTGAGCTCGAAAATTTGAGCACTCATTCGATATGAACATCATATCCACTCTTTCATCTATATCTGATGTCTTTCTTTTTCTTCTTGCGCAAAAATTAAAAACTCTGTCTTTCTAGGATTTACGGAAGAGAGAGAGAGACATTGTACAAGCCTGTTCATAAAAAAAACTAGTGAAAATTTGATGTTTGGCTTGCCATTGAAAGGGAGATCTCCACTGTATGTAGGCTACCCCCTCCCTCAAAGACGTCCCCGCACCTGAATCCCTCAAAGTGCCGAAATGAAAGTGCTAGTAATTCTGTCTCATTCGCTTTCTAGAAACGAATGGATAATTATTGTCTCTCTACAGGTAACATCGCATATAAGTCGCCGACCAAACCTCTATGTAGTCTATAATAGTACAATTCTATTTTTCGTCGTATTATGCACCTACTTTTCTCGTTAATTAATAATCTGTACCTACTTAATGGCGCTTTGAGAACCTTGTATATTCAGTATGATGGTTTTATGGGAAATATATTAAATTAAGTGAAATAATAATGATATTTAAGAGGTAAACACCAGAATGCAACTCTGGCATGCTAAAATTACCACAATGTAAATAAATAATCTTTTTTCTTTAACCATAAAGAAAAAATATACTTTAAGTGGAATGTTTTTTAATGGTTTTAAAAGAGAAAAAATCTTTTTTCAATTAGAATACTTGCTTTAACTATACGTTTACGAGGGCAGCTTATAATGTTTCGGAATGTTTCGAAATCTAACGTTTGGATCCGTTTAGTTGCCCGATCTAGGCAAGAAAACTTCAATTTTCTTATACCAACTGGCAATCGCATGAACATATTATCGTTTTTAAAAAATCTTATTTCAAGGATTGTCTTGTAATTTAAGAATATCTTGGTTTACTCTAAATAGGCCAATCTACCTTTTCCGGCCTACTGGTGGCAGTGCCTACTCCATTCTGCAAGGTAGGTAAGGCAAGGCAAAGATATTTTTTACAGGAAAACTAATTTCCACAAAAATAAATGGATATAGAATATAACGGTAGGGTTATGTGCTCTTCCCTCCTGACCTACTAGGACTACTAAATCGAAGAAATCGTCCATATTTCTCAAAGAGACCGGATATAGATTAAAGAAAAAAAGGAAAGACAACAAAGTCTCGGTCTCAACAATTATATTTGTTGAGACCGAGACTTTGTTGTCTTTCCTTTTTTTCTTTAATAGGACTACTAAGTTATCCTAGTAACATTTTTTACAATAAAGTAAATGAAAAAAGGTTAAACATTTCGGGCATGGTAAATATTCAGAAGAATATTAAAAATAATAATTTTTTCTCTTCTACAACCAAAACTTTATTAATTGTACATAACCTATTTTGTATTAGCTGAATAAATTCTTGTTTTACGATTTTAGTTACGTAGCCTTAACTTTCTTAACGATGAATATGTAAGGATATATTGTTTAAATAAACAGTGATGTCTTGTAAAAGATTTTTTTTTATTTTTGATGTCTATATAATTTTTTTTAATAGTGATGAATTTTACAAGAAGTCAATATTTTTAGGGCGCGCTTTAGCAAAAAGTATTTTCATTTACAGGACCGGTAACTTTTTGGCTTTCCGTGTGTTGCTTCCACTTCACGGAAACGGCGTGCCATAAAAGCGCCGTAGGCGATTTTTTTCAGGAGTATGGCCCAATTTTGATTTGCCATATGTAGGCAATAATTTTAGTTAATACAAGTCCGGTACCTAAAAAAATACCGAGGGATTTTTTATTTATAAAATTTTACTTTTTTCTTTCGAAATGTAAAACTGGTAAACAATCGCTGACCGACTTGTCTTTGTCTTTTTACAAAATGGTCTAAAGTAATAGTCACGATACTAAATTCAATAACATGCAGTCCAGCAGGGCCTATTTTTTGTTATAAGAGGCCCGTTACGCCATCCGGAGCGCCCATAGAGCCAATTTCTGGCGGGGAGGGTTACCAGCAAAAAAAAACTTGGTTGCAGTATCAAAAACTTTTCCTAACAAAAGTGAATTCCAAAAAAATCCCCGGGATCGGGCACGCCCCACCCATATGGGCGCCCAAAGCTTTCAGTGTTTCTTCCTTAATAAGTTACGCCATAACAATTTATTATGCTTCAATGATATAAAGACCATAAATTAGTACTACAAAAACAATAATAATTAGTATTTATTAATTAATTAGAAAACAGAATTAAAAAAAGAATTTAAAAACTTCTCAAATAAATATGGCATAAAAGAAGCCGACATACATCAAAGAACAAATTGAGCTTTTCGCCTCTCGCATGCTAGACTATTAAGCGGCACAATGCTTGGCAGGTTTTTTGATTCGTTCGCCTTCCTGTGCCGGTATTTTTATTTAATAATATTTTATAATTTTAAATAATTTTGGATAAATTTGTTAAGTTGAATTTTTATTTTTGAATGAATTTAAATTGAATTAAAAACTCTCTGAACTAATTCTTTCGGAGATATCCGAAAAAAACCCGAAATTTCCATTTTTCGTTTTTTGCGCTTTCAAAAATAAAAAAAACACTTTTTCATAGCCGTTTTTTATGTTCTACTACAAGATGGCGTTATTAGTTTTCAAATTCGACGTTTCGTTCTTTAGTTACCAACCTCAAGTCATTTTTTTTAAATACAGACCTGGAATTTTAAATACTGTTTTAGGGATTTCTAAGCTTTACAAATTTAATACAATGTACAAGTAGGGTTGCCACCTTTTTATTGTTGTTGACCTGGAGTGTATGCAGTGGGTACTACCTAAATCAAAAATTACTTCCAACAAAAAAAAGTTCGCCGCCTCCCCTCCTCCACGCTCTATAACGCAATAAGCTAGGGCAAACAAAACTGCTCTCTTGCCCAAGTGACGTCTAAAAAAAAGAAGGTTATTGTTCTCTTCAAAATAAGATACAATTCATAGCCAAATCCTCCTTCGAGGAGCTCCTCCATGCAAAACAAAAAAATATCTCTGGTTTTATAATACTCATCTGTTATATAACCCGTAACCTAGAGTCAGACGGTTTTAACCTGGAGACTCCAAACCAAACCCGGAGGTTCCAGGTCAGACCTGGAGAGGTGGCAACCCTGTACACGTTTTCGGAACTTTAACTTTTTGTAATCTAATAATGCATTTTTTAAATTATCTTTTGCATTTCATTACGGTCCTGAACATTTAGAGCCAAACTAAAAAACAATAAATTTCTGATTTGAAAAATCCGTCCATTTTTACTCAAAGAGGCCTAATATTTGATATTTTGTAAGAAAAGAGACCCAAAGTCTCGGCCTTAAATATTTTTATAATTTTAAATAATTTTGATGAATTTTTTTTTTTTTTTTACGGTTCGCCGACTATGTAGGTCATCTTGAACCGGTCATCGACCACAAATGTGATCTACCGACTGGGGAGTGTGAAACGGCACCTTCATCCTACGAGATATCCGATCTCATCCGGCCTGTCTGGCGTGAATAGGATGGCTAGGTGTCGATTCATTTTACACTCTTCCCTAAGGCAAGAGCACGCCGTGTTCCCAAGCGGTCACCCGCCCAAGTACTAACCGCGCTCGACACAGCTTAACTTCGGTGATCTGCGGGAACCGGTGCTTAATATGTCGACAGGCCCTTGCAGGATAAATTTCTTAAGTTTAATTTTTATTCTTGAATGAATTTAAATCGAATTAAAAACTCTCTGAACTAAATATTTTCATAATTATAAATATTATATTTTACCAGAAACTATAAAGAAAGCGCCACCGTCGTCGAAGCGTGTGATTGAACAAATACAGTAAGTCGATGACGGCTTCTTTATAATTTTGGCAAAAGAATAATCTTAATTAGTATAGTGTCCATTATTATAGAAATAAAAGTTAGCGGCAAGCGGAGAAACTTGTGCATCTGACTTTTGCATTAAAGTACGCAGTCAATATTTATATTTCCTAAAATATATAATTTAAAAGAGGGTTGTACCAAATTTTATTTTTATTTAAAAAATCACAAATTACGGATTTAAAAAAAAAAACATATTTTTGAATTTAATAAAAAATCGCAAAACAGCTGCCAATAAGAAAATAATAGAGATAGATCAATAAGCTGTACTAGGTCTTTGGCAAAATTTATTTTACATTTTTTTAAATGTATTTGTGGTAATTATATTCGACCACAAGTCCTAAAAATTTTAGATATGAAACAACGTAACAACAAATCGATATATTTCTAATTACTTAGACAAATTTATATAGGTCGTGTGTTATTTCTGTCGGTCACAATATTTTTCCAATTTTACAACTAAAATGCAGTCGACCCGCGAAATTTTCTTCTTTGCGACCATAGGAAACTTTGCTAGTGTTTTTTGTATCATCCCATATTTTGATTTTCAACAAAATCTGTTAACACGTGAACGACGTTACAAAAAAAAACTAGTTTTCTTTTCTATTTTAGCAGTGTTTTTTTCTATTGTAACCTATTATGAGAAGCGCCAAACATTTCCAATGGTCCTTTTCGAAAGACTTCTTGGAACATTAGCTTCTGGGTGTCATAACCTTTTTGTATGTGTTGTTGTCTTCACGTCATATAGTAAAAAATCTGTTTGGTGTGAACTTTTTCGAGAATTTTCATTTATTGATGAAGTTTTATCAAGAAAAAGATCGAATTTGGAAACACATGTTTTTAAAAACGCCAATTCTTACTTGACATCTATCCCAGTGTTTGTATTTTTTATGGTGTTCATTAACTATTACGGATGGATGACAGAAAGAGAAAAAATTCTAGATTTGGTTTTATCTGTGACATTATACCCACTAGCCACTGCAATCCCATTTTGTTATACTTTTTGGGTTGGTTTTATAATGACATCATTATTGATAACCACAATAAGTAGATATAAAGCCGTGGAAGAACTACTTACTAAACTCAAATTAAAAAGTGGTAGAGAAAAACAGACTGTAGGCGATACAATTAAAAAAGTAGAAATTTTAGCGCTCCACCTCCATAAAACTGTTACTTTCTTCAAAAATATTTTCGAAGTGCCACTTTTGCTGATGATCGTCCATGCTTTTGAAACTGGTCTGTTCTTACCCATTTTTGTACAACTATATGGGACCCCGGTAATCAGCCTGTCTTGGTTAACTTTTTATATGGTAAGTCAACGCCAACGAAGATTTTTTAATGTAAATATACACAGAACAATTTCATTGGTATCCGTAGGTCACATATATTGGTTCGCCCAGTATATTATGGGGGTTGATACAGCCAATTAAAGAGACAAAAGCTATTTTTGTTTACACTTAAAATGAATAAAACCAAAACTACATCAACATGCGATAAAGATTGACGGCGCCAACGCCAATACCGTATTGGCAAATTCGAATCTAGGGTGCGAAATCTCTAATGCAACCAAGAGAGAAGGCACATATGGGCAAAACCTTCAGTTAAAAAGAGACACCTAACCACTCTCCTACATTTCTGAAAGGGGGGATATGTGTGTGGTGTGGCCGAGTCGACGTATCGATTGCTTCGTGGCTGCTTCGACCTCGTGTTCTTAAGAATGTAAGGTGGGAGGTAGGGGATAGCGTGTTCTCTGTTAAACGCCTTCATAAAACTTCACATTTCAAACTCGTTTCCGTGGAAACGGTCATTGTTTAACACTTAAAGGTAAACAGCTCTGGAAATGTATGGTTTAATTTAAAAATTAATAGCTTTCTGACTTTACTGAATAAATTGATGATTCCAAAAACGTTTCGGCAGAATCTAGTAAGCTTTCCAAAAAATACCCTAGAATAAGTCAGAAATCATGTAATCAAATTTTGTAGCACATCAAAATTTTTTACATTTGCAATACTTTTTAAAACACACTGTATAACAAAGGAACATAACCCTTTTTAATAATAACTTCGGCTCATGTCAAAGTCGACAAAATTGCTGCTACAAAATATCTATCCTCAAAAAGATGCAAAAAAATGTTAGTTCCCTATTTACTTTTGAGTAGTTTATATTATATTACGTGTTAATAGTTAATGGTATATGTAATTAAATTGAATGATTGATTAATTGGTTATTACAGATAAATATCGTTTATCGCACAAATTAAATATGTCCTCGAGGATAGAAATATTCTTCTTTGCTCCTGTGGCAAAAGTGGCTAGTTATTTCGGTCTTGTGCCTTTATTTAATTTCCGAAATAACTTTTTAATTAAGGAAAAGCAATCTATGATGATTGCTATGTTTTTTACTGTTTTATCAGTCGTTAATGGAAGCGTATCGCTTTGGTCTAGCTACGAGTTTCTTCAAATTAATTTTTTGTTAACCGTTATTTTTATTGTTCACAAAATATACGCGAATTTATCAATTGTAGTTGCAATTGTTTACTCCTATAGTAAAAGAATCATATGGGGAGAATTATTTTATAAATTCGCCTTAGTTGACGATGTCTTATCCATCAGAAAAAAATCAAAATTTGAGCAAAATATTTATAAAAATATCAAGTATTATCTAGGATTTGGCATATCAGCCGTCTGTCTATTCATAATCCTGTTTTTTATCAATTTCTCGATACACCAAATAACCCAAGAAGAGAAAATCTTGCATCTAACTGTATTTCCACTGGTAAACATCATCTCAGTCGCTTATATTTTTTTTGAATGCATCTTGATGATTCTTTTAATGTTAGCGATAAAAAGTAGATACCAATGTCTGTCGGAGCAAGTTCTAAATATCAAATTCAAAGACGTTACAAATGAAGAATGTATTTTTGCAACGTTTCAGAAAATAGAAATATTAGCCCTTCATCTTAACAATATTGTGGATTTGTTTAAGACTTTGTTTAACGTTCAGTTCTTTTTGCTCGTTGCTAACGCATTTCAGTTTTGCTTGGCCATGTGTATTTTTATCAGATGCAGAGGGCTGGACCCTGTTACTACTGTATGGTTGGTTATTTCCCAGGTAAGTAAAACCTTATTAATATGCTTTACTTATGGCATTAATAAATTACACCGCCTTACAAAATAAAAACTCGTGTCCACTGCACTAGACCCCATGTTTTCGAGGTCGCTGTTTTTAGAAGGATGTTTTTCAGAGTAACGACGGGGGAGGGATTTGTATATACATATACAGGGTGATTCACGTTGAGTGGCCTATTAGAAGATCTCGGAAACGAATAAACTTATCTTTCTAAAAATTTGATAGCAGGCATAATTGGCTTTGAGCTTTTAAACATTATATTTTGACGTTTTTATTACTTCCGGTTATACCGGAAGTTAATGCTAACTTTGCTGTTTCAAATGGAACACCCTGTATATTTTAGCATTTTTGATTACCTTATTAAATTCTAAATAACTTTTGTTAATAATAATCTATTCCTATCTCTAACCGTTTTTGAGATATGAATTATAAAAGGATTTTTTTGTGTAAAAACGCTCCGAGAAGAAAGTTTAGTAACTCTGAAACTAATAAAGGTAAACATTTAAAATTTTGTAAGCTTTCAAGTAATACACTATTTTTTAGTTTACTAACGTGTAGAGAATTAAATTTTCTATCTAAATGCTTAATATGTTACAATCCACATTTTTAGTCCTTTTGGAATTATGAATACTTTAAATAAAAAATCTTAAAATTTCTGTTTGTGTTTCTGAAAATAAGGCTTCGACTGAAAAGAAGTAAGAATTTTTTCTCAGGTTACTTAGGTACTTAGTATAATGCTATTGTGATTAAAATAATTTTATTTAAAAAAATCAGAAATAGCTAAGCAACGAACATAGGTAACAAAGCTCAAAGTCAAAGAAAAATCCCAGTCGAAGCCTTCTTTTCAAAAATAATGTCGCATTAAGAGGACTCCGTACACCTCTAAAACGAGTTTTCTTCCCAGGGGTTTATTAATCGATTAAGAAAAAAATGTTGTATATAAAAGTTTTTTGAAATTTAACAAAGAATATTGGAAAGTCCTTTTGGTTTGTCATATATGTAATATATATATTTAAATCATTTATTTTTAAATTTAGTAACACCATATGGACTTTCCAATATTCTTTAATTAATTTTAAATAACTTTTATTAAAATAATTTTTCAAAAACAATTACGGTTTTTTTTTAAACCGAAAATTCGATTTTTAGTCTATTTCCAAGCTTATTTATATTCCATCTCAGTCGCCCACCGATGCTCTGTTTTTATAAAACCGTCATAATATCAGTGGCGAACTCCACTCTGAAGACCCAACGCGCTTTGCCCGTCGTCGTCGGTAGCATAATCCACCAAATCGTTTGTATAGATAATGGACTCAAGTTCGTTAAGTATGTTTCTTTATGTGGTCGATTGATTATTAATAGGTATTCTAATATTAGAGGTAAAAGAATTGTATTTAAATTTTGGTCTTGCGAACCAGTTTATTGTTTATGAGTCGAGGGCGGATTTGATTTTCTGTTGAAATTCTGTTATTCGGGTTTGTTGTACAGGGTGAGGATTTTAACTTTACCAAATTCGCTAGAAGATTAGGAAAAAATATTTTTAAAAAAATGGAAAAATACGTCGATTGAGATTTCTTATGAGCTATATTTTGACACCAAAATTTTTTTATTTGCATATGTGTTTTTTATATCTGTCATTATAGTATAGGGCCTACTTATTACAGGTACCAGCGAGTAGATACACTATTTTATTTCTGTTCAAACTTGAAGTACTATGTAATGCACGAAAATGTATAAAGGATTGGGGACTTTACCTGGAAGAAACTTGCTAGAAGTTTAGGGAAAAATATTTTTGAAAAATGGGAAAACATGACGATTGAGATTTTGTATGTGCTATAACTTAACACCGAAAAAATTTTTTTTACCCAATGTATAAGGTGAAACATAACAGAACCCAACTTTATTCTTTTAAATGGAAAGATACCACTTATGATACCTTTTTGGAAAGTTCTTTTAAAGAAAAGATTGAATGGCCTATGGTTTTTAATTTTAATTTATTTGCATTGCCTCAGGGACCAGGGTGGGGACTTTCATCGGAACAAATTCGCTAGAATGTTGCAAGAAAATATTTGTTGAATATTCGTGAAAAATTAAAAAACACGTCGTTTGAGATGTTCTGTGGGCTTCACACTCATAACAAATATTTGTTTTTTCAACTCTCTTAAGGGAATGAAACATAACCCAACTTAATTTTTACAGGGACAAGAAAAATTTGGTGTTAAAATGTAGCACATACAAAATACATTCGTTTTTTTTGGGTTGTTTGCTAAACTGTACTGATATGGAGAAATCGAGGCAGAAATACAAAAAATATATTTTAAAGTTTCTCCCATTAGGCGTAAATATAGACGTAGAACTCAATTAAGGTGAGTGGTATCTTTATGTTCATATTATGTGCTGTCGTTCAAGTTTGAACAGAAATAAAATAGTGTACTGCGCAGTACATACGCGCGATACCCAGTGAATCTTTACGGGTTGCATATTAAGCATTAAACATTATTTAAAAAAATTGTGCGATAATTAAACTCTTTTAAACATATTTTATAATTTACCTATATATTCCTGTATTAAGTATTAGTATATTATTCGGGACTGAATTTTTACCGGGATCCCAGAATTGCAAGCACTAGTAAAACTCTATTCACGTAATAATTTCTTATTTTGAAAAAATGAATATTTCCAATAATAAAAATTATAATTTTTTTTTGAAAAAAAATCAAGTTACTTGAGCTTAAACAAGTACAGGGCTACCCCAAGAAGGTAAAAAATCGGAATATTTAACTAAAATTTAACTCTATAATAAAAATCCTATTCGTTTGCTAAAAAGAGTAAATGTTAAGGTAATTTTTTAACCATTTTTTCTAATATCTATGAATTTTTTTCCCATTTAGAGATAAAACCTCCCTCAATAGCTCGCTAAAAATGGCATGGCACTGCGTTGTAGTGGGTACAGTAAGTACCTAAAGCTATAACCAACACAATAATAAAATTTAATTTTCATAGCTTTGTATTATAGAACCATCAATTTTATTACACAACATGATATTTTGGCCATCACCCTATGATATAAAAAGACAAATTAGGCCTGCTTTGACTTCAAATTTTACACCTAATTTTCCTGTTAAAAAAATTTACATATTAAAATTATAATTCATATTCAGCAATAACATCCTGAACTAGAACCTGTTGAAAAGATATCCAAATAATAAAAAAATCTTCCTAGAGTATCACAAACCTTCTCTAGAAACAATAAAAAATACGGCGGGAAAGCTGCAAGTTCAAAAATATGAGGCGAGAAGGGATGTACGTTATCTTATTAACCGCGCAATTATTTTATTTCCGAGTCGTGCGAACGATTATATTGTTATCTTTGCTCCGATAACTTAAATAGAAAAGAACACATTAGAAGTAGAATAACAGTCTCGAGAGATTAGTAAGGTCGGAGCCTGTCGAATAAAGGTTGTCCCAGGTTGCCCACTGCCGGTTTTGTTGTGACGTTGGTACTTTCTTCTGCGTGTTTTTATTAGAGAGCGCATTTCGTTTAATTATTTTCTCAGTAAATAAATTAAAGGATTTAAAAACTGAGAAGGTAGAAAATTTTATTTTTTTTGCACTCTATATATACGATAGGGTCAAAATCAAAATTTAGTGAAAAAGCCCATTTTGTGCCTATCGCGAATTTCGAACAATTTTCGCATAATTTTGCACTTTTTTAAAGCACCGACTCGAAGTCGTTTCATTTATATTTATTTAGCTGCGATGGTAAAAACAAAGTAAATTCTCTATCACATAATATTTCCTATCTTTTTAGGGTAATCAGGAATCAAAAGTTTTTAATTCCAAAAGTCCCCAAATTGCATTAAAACCGATAAAATTACTATTTTTTACCATTAAATTTTGACCAATTAGAAGCGACAAATATGATGTCAGATATAATTTTTGTTTGCAAAAATTATTTATCCATCAGTCATTTATTAAATTTTTTACTCGCAGCAAACGTTTGTACGTTAACATACATAGATAATCAAAAATGCCAATCGATTCGAATAATCTTTCCTTTTTGAAGTTGGTAATAAATGATTTATAGCTACGCCACTGGCTCCCGTAAATTGCCGCCATCTGCGATGCCTCTCTACGTCAACCGGCCGCTGGCTTGCGTGGAGGGATCAGCATCAAATCTGTTAAGGCGGGTAGCTACGGAATCCACTTAACACAAC
The DNA here is from genome assembly GCA_935413205.1 of Polydrusus cervinus. NCBI lineage: Eukaryota > Metazoa > Arthropoda > Insecta > Coleoptera > Curculionidae > Polydrusus > Polydrusus cervinus. The sequence continues at coordinate 18,463,842 of OW284515.1, forward strand.
CAGAAATTTTAAGATTTTTTATTTAAATGGCTCATAATTCCAAAACGAGTAAAAATGTGTATTGTAACATATTAGGTATTTAGATAGGAAATTTAATTCTCTACACGTTAGTAAGCTAAAAAATAGGGTGTTCCGTTCGCAAAAATTGACTTATGCACATTTATTTAAATGGAAACATTGGCACAATTTTAGGAACTCCCTGTATAAAAAACGTGAAACCTAAGTAATTTAAACTAAAGATCTATGTATTACTTGAAAGCTTACAAAATTTTAAATATTTACCTTTATTAGTTTCAGAGTTACTAAACTTTCTTCTCGGAGTGTTTTTCTACAAAAAAATCCTTTTATAATTCATATCTCAAAAACGGTTAAAGATAGGACTAGATTATTATTAACAAAAGTTATTTAGATTTTAATAAGGTAATCCAAAATGCTAAAATATACAGGGTATTCCATTTGAAATAGCAAAGTTGGCATTAACTTCCGGTATAACCGGAAGTAATAAAAACGTCAAAATATAATGGTTTAAAAGCTCAAAGCCAGTTATGCCTGCTATCAAATTTTTAGAAAGATAAGTTTACTCGTTTCCGAGATCTTCTAATAGGCCAGTCAACGTGAATCACCCTGTATACATACACTGTACAAATATGAATTTATAAATATAGATGGTGTTTTCTAAAATTTTCGTGGGGCTGGAAAAGATAAAACGTGATGTTCACTGGACTAGATCCCCATGTGTTCAAGGTTGCTGAATCGAATTCAGTTGTTTCCTCATCAGCTCAATTGGGGCGTTAAACCAATTTTTTTTTCCAAGAATATTTCTCAGAATCACGAGTTTGTGTATAGTTATTATAGGTACATAGGTATTTAAATATTGATCTGAATGCAAAACGGGTTTCTTCGCCTGAAAGGCTGGTATCACCCCCAATAGATCTGATAGGGTGCAACGGAGGTCAGATTCGTGTTCAGCGACCTTGAAACATATAGACATGGGGATCTAGTTCAACATCACTTTTTGTCTTTTCCAATCCCACGAAATTCCTGAGAGAAACCTGAAATTATCTCATTCTCCCTTTCCCCTTATAACACCCTCCCCGGTCTGTGAATCACAGGAGATTCCAGACTTACTACTAACATAAAATTGAATAATTTATATGACCGAAGTTGGTGAGAGAATTTCAGGTCCCCCGTACCGCAATTGGTAGCGCGCTTGACATGTAACCGAGAGGTTCTGGATTCGATTACCAGCGGAGGCAGCCGGCAAAAACATGTTTCAATTTATAAAGAGGTTTATCTAAACGAAGTTTGTTTCACAGCTAAATAAATACTAAGAATATTCAAATGCTTTTCTAGTTCCGTTTTCATTTTAACCTATTTTTTTAATAGGTGCATGGGAATTTTAAATGTGTCCAATGCCTCCCACGATGATGGATGGTGTTATTTAATACAATTTTAATTTAACCCACAAAACACAAATTTTAAAGAATGTTTTAATTTCTTTGATCCGGTTCTATAAAAAAAAATGTTGAATTTATACGTCTTTCTTGGTATATTAAACATAGACAGTCATTTCGTAAATATTTTAAGTCGTTTTGTCGTGTTTATAACCCATATTGTTAAAAACGCCATTGTTTTACCAACATGAACATTGTTTTGTATAACACCATCCATATATTAAAGTCAAAGTCAAAATACGCTTTATTGTTATAAGATATAAATCTCGTTACCAAAGCTTAAACTATGAATACTATAAAACAGTTATGACAATTCAAAATTTCGCTATATAAAGTAAAAACAAACAAATAGACTAGCACACACTTTAAAAAAAATTAATATGGTCAAGTGGTTATTTACAACTTAACACCAAGATTAGGACAATTGTAAATATACAAAATCAAAATTCAAAAATGAGACTGAACATGAACGAAAGCCCCAAAGAGAAAACAAAAGCAAGTAATTGGGAGTTTCTTATGACGAGCAATCAGAATATAGTCACATTTTTATGATTACCCTACTTTACTTACTTACTTTACTTTAATATACTTTATTGTTTGAATTATAAGAATATTGTATATAGTACCTATTAGTGCATTTTAGTTATAGCTATTATTAGTTTGTTTTATTTATTATTAATTTCATTTCGTGGACTTTTATTATATAAACAATATATAGACAAAATTAATTTATGTGGAACAGTTTTTAATTATATATGGTCTGATATCATCAATATTTTATTTATTATCGACAATATTTTTAAAGAGCCTATGTAATTATGTTCCTCTAGAGGATTGTTCATTATGTAAAACTTAACATTATTGATATAATAACTATTGTCATGGTAGAAATAATATGGCTTCCCAACAAGATGTATGTTTTTTCGTCCCATTTGCAAAATTTGCTAGTTTTTTTGGTTTGATACCGCCGTTTGATTTCCAAAATGGCACTTTGATAAAAGAAAAACAACACCTCATGAAAATTACAAGTATAATTGCAATATCCTTAGTAATATCTGGTTTCTTTTTAAACAAGTCATATAAGTCTTATATGCATAATTTACACCCATTATATACCATTTTAGCAGTCTTTCTTGCAGGAACCTCAGTTTTTTCCATTTTTATTGCCCTGGTTTCTTCGTATCGTAAAAGAGTGATTTGGAGAAAGTGTTTTAATAAATTTTCGATTGTAGATCAAATTTTAACTTATAAAATATCGAGGTTAGAACAACACCTCTTCGACACTATCCAGTATTATTTAGCAGCTTTTGGCCTGATGTTATCATCAATGTTATATATTCTGTACATTGATTGGTTTAAACATCATAGTACTGAACAAAAAAAATTAATATTTTACTTAATGCTACCAGCTACAAATTTTATAATAATCAGCTATAATTTTATGGAATACATAATGATACTGATATTTTTAGTCGCTATAAAAAAGAGGTATCATGTTTTGAAACAGGTTGTTCTTAATATTCCTCAAAAGATCTTGAAACGCAGTGAAACTACGCAGGAATTGTTTGAAACTTTTAAGACAGTAGAAATTTTAGCCTTTCACCTTCACAAAATAGTGTGTTACTACAAAAGTATATTTGAAATACAATTTTTTTTGCTCTCTGCCGCCGTCTTTTTTGCCTGCCTGTTCACATGTTTGATGATAAAACAAGGAAATCTACTGCTTCATATTTTTTGGTTTCTGATGACAATGGTAAGTAAAATAGGTCTTTTTGTATTTTAGGTTATCATCAAAAATTGATTCATGACCTCAAGGGAGGTTTTAGCTTTTTTTTTTTTCGTAGTTAGTTATAATGTTTTGAAATGCTTGTTGATGACTATTCTATTACTAACATTAAAAAATAGATATTACGCTGTGGGGCAGATTGTTCTTCGAATTCACCAAAGAAAATTGAGAAATATTAATTCCGGGCAAGCTTGGTTAGAAGCGTTTAAAAAAGTAGAACTTTTAACGCATCATCCTCACCAAATTGTCAAGTATTACCGAAACATATTATTCGAATTTCAGTTCTTACTAAATGTAGTACTTTGTAGCCGCTTTCCTTATCTGTTTTTTTTCTGTCTGTTTATAAAAGAAAATGAAGTGGAACTGCTGAGTATTTAAATTCAAGTTCTTTCAATGGTAACTCAAAACTTTGTTATTTTTGGTCAGGCCCACATTTAATACATCTATCATCTAAATTTAATTGTTTTTAAGATATTGACGTTTATAATATAACATTTTCAGACTTTTACAGGCTGTAGTATTGGAACGGCGCATCTTAAAGAAAAAAGGTTTTCACCAACTTTTTCAAGTTTTTTTATTCTCTATTTAAAACACCAACTCTCGGTTTAACACGTTAAACCAAAAAAATTGTTCTATGGTTGAACATGGTAAGCTGAAAGTTGGTATCTTTGGATGGAGAATAAAAAACTAAGACAGAAGTGAAAACCAATTTTCTTCCAGATGTTGAATCACGCGTTTATTAATGGATTTTTGAATTCTTTTTAAATTTGTACTTACAGATACACGGATATTAAGGAAGGTGAGAAAGTAATGTTCATTAAATAAAATAATTTTAAATCTTTTTACAATGAAATTAAACAATACTTTTAATGGTTTTCATAGTTATGTTTTTTTCCTGGATTTTTTTTTAATGACTATTTAACTAGAGTGTTTTACACTGGCAAAATGTCATAGCAACGGCCGGTTTTCTACTGGCAAAATTACTACCTGCACCTACCTGGACAAAATTCACATGTGATTTTTGCCGCGGCAAAATTTTAATTTTTGATCGAAAGAAGTTTTGTTACCATGGTTCTGTTAATTATTTAAAATGTCATTGTATTATTTCTTGTTAACAAACGTCAAATTATTTTAGTTCAAAAATGAGTGTTTCTGAAGAAAAAAACAGATTTGGAATACAATCCATTACAGAAATTAAAAAGGCAGTGTCGGAGAATATACCTCCAAATACGCGTATCTCCAAAACTTCCATTTGGCGACAGTTTTCGCAGTTCTTATTGATAAGAGATAATAAGCTTGAAAAGCATACTCCAGCCGAAGAATTAGCAAAAATTATGGAAGATTATGCTTACAACATGAAAAAACTAAATGGAGAGGACTACAAAGAGTCAAGTATCAAAAGCATATGGAATACCACGGCGCAGATGCTACAAAAAAAGTATTATCAAGAATTTAATATAAAAATAGACCCATTTACCGACATTCTTTTTAAATCAGCCCGTTTGGCAAAGGACTTAAAACGAAAACAACTTCAAGGTAACCAAGAAAAAAGAAAAACAAGTTCGAAAGCCCTTACAACACAAGAATTATTGGAAATGATAAAAATTCATGACGAAGACACCCCAGACGGCCTACAGAAAAAAATATTTCACTTATTTTCTTTTGAACTTGCGTGGCGAGGCAACGAAGCAGTGAACTGCAAAGTACATTATTTCCACCAAGAATTAGACCTAAATGAAGAATTTACGGGACGTATCGAATACAATCCCATATTTTCAAAAACTACACAAGGAGGTGCAAAAGCCTTGGCCAGTAGCAAATGGTTAGTAAAAAACAACACTAACAAAGATCTTTGTCCTATTCGTCTATTTTTAAAATTATTTGAAAAAAGAAATACCAATCCAGAAATTACAAGTGACAGGCTCTTTTTGACAGTTCATCCAAATTGGAAAAAAGGAATTTGGTACAAAAACATGCCTATTGGAATAAACAGCATGTCGAAATGGACCAAAATCTCAGCAGAAAAAATCGGCGTAAATACCAAAAAATTTAAAGTAACAAACCATTCACATCGCTCTTCCACTATTTCTGCCCTTGCAAAAAATGGCATTGGTGAGCAAGAAATTATCAAATTAACAGGACATTCCCACGCCAATTCTTTGAAGCCTTATTTGCAGTTAGACTCTGAACATCATTTAAAATTAATTGCAAACTTAAGAGAAAAAGCACCAGATCAAGTAATATCATCAAATCAAAATCAATCAAATAATGCACAAACGTTTAATTATCACAACTGTAACTTTTACAGCAATAAATAAGTAATTTTTTTGTTTTATTCTTAAACAAAAGTTTTCTAATTTTATTGTTCTTTGTCTTTTTTCTAGTTAAATAGTCATGTCGAATACCACTCGAGAAAAAATTGTGTAAGCAAAATTGTTCTCAAGGATTTATTTAAGTTTGTTGCTTTTAAGCAATTTCGCTCATGACATTTTCGACAAAATCACTCGCCTGACGGCTCGTGATTTTGTCAAAAATGTCATTCGCGAAATTGCCAAGCAACAAACTTTCATACCTTTCGAAAATTTTGCCGACAAAATTTTATCTCTTGTGATATTATATATGAAAATAACTTTGTCACACTCACATAGATACCACCATTCCATCGGTAAAAACTTGCCGCGTCTCCCACTTTACGTTGGTGTTTTGCCCTTTGCCGTGATACCTTCGCGGATAAATCCACAAGATTTCAGCCTGTTTTCAGTTACACAGTGGGTGGATTAGGGCCTTCCGAGGTCGCTAAATTTGCGCGTATGTCAGAAAAGAGGTGCCGCAGAATATTCGGTACCGAACCACAATCGAGCGCATTACATGAGGGCGCGTGGATTAGTAGGTAAGGAAGGTGGTAAGAGAGTTGCAGACAGTGTAGCCAATCCTGCTGAATTATCGGTAGATCTACCAAATTTATTTATTGTTTTCCGATTAATTAAACAATAAACATGATTAAATAAAATTATCGTATTTTTGGCAGGCGGCAAGGGGAGGGGAGGCGCGTCCACACCTTTTAGTTAATTATAAGATTGATCCATTTGAATAAACACACCTGTTTGTTAAGGCTATTAGGCAATATTAAGATCCCAGAAGTAACTATGTATTCACGACGCGATGAATCATTTTACGTTTCACTAGTAAAGTTCTCAAATATATTTGGTCTTGTACCTTATTTTGATTTCCAAAATAATATTCTACACCGGGAAAATGTGTACCAAATAAAAGTTATTCTAATAACTATTTTAAACCTATTAGTAAGCTCAGTATTACTGTGGGAAAATTTTAAATATTTAAATATGGGATCATTACCTCTTGTCATTGCTATAATAACTACTGTGAGTCTATGTTTAACGATATTGATAGTAGTTATTCATTCTTACAGTAAAAGGTCAATTTGGCATAAGCTTTTTTACAAATTAGCTGTAACGGAAAATATTTTAGTCACTAAGAAATCTAAATTTGAGCAAAATGTACATAAACACATTAGTAAATATCTAATATCTGTTGGCTGCGTTGCAATAGTAATAATGTACACATTTTATGTTGCAAATTATAACAATAACACCAATATCCAACCAATTTTTATTTTTTTCTTGTTGCCTGTATCCCACTGGATTGTGCAATATTATTTACATTTTGAATGCGTTTTAATGATCATTTTATTGTTGACTATTCGCAACAAGTACATAAATATACAAGAACTGATTTATAACTTCAAAGCATCCGAGACTAAAGAAGAAATACTAGAGACTTTGCGAAAAGTGGAAATTTTGGCCATAGAGGTTCACGAAATAACAGTTTTTTTCAAGAAACTTTTTGAAATACAATTTTTATTGCTATCAGCTGATGCTTTTCTGGGCTGTCTGTTCGTGTGTATTTTTATGCGTTATGTTGGAATCACCGTGCTTCAGACTGTTTGGTTAGTTATTTTCGTGGTAAGTAAATAGTAGATAGTAGGACGAGGAACCTGTAACGCAACCAGAAAATATGTTCGAGGGGACCTCTTTTTTATAAAGAGAGGGATAGTCGGAACTACATTTATTTTATTATTTAAGGCAATGCGCCGAAGGTGAAAAAATTTCGGCGTCACTTCCAAAGTTCATTAAGAATTCACTCAACCAGGGGCGGTTCTAGACCCAAAATATTGGGGGGGCACCACATTGGCGTAGCCAAAAAATATGCTCGGGGGGGGGGGGGGGGCTGGGTGGGCGTAAGTAGGACATTTATTTTTCTGAACAGGGGGATAGTCGGGACTATATGTATTCCATGGTATTGTACCTAGCGAAGAAGGCGAAAAAGCGCCGCAGACGAAAAATTTTCGGGGCCACGCCCAAAGTTCGTTTAAAATTTAAACTACTATCAAATTTCGAAAATTAAATTATTACCTCTCCCCCTTTGCATGGTTGAATTAAATTTTTTTTTAATGTTTTTTTTTGATATTCGCTTGCTCTTTATTTTTAAAAAAACATTTTTTATAATTGTGAAAAATATGAATATTGGTGTCAATCCAAAATTTTAACATAAGACGTATGTATGACTCTAACCCGCGTTTTCCGGGCTCGGTGTTTCATGATTAAAAAAAAAGTAAATATCGCTCACTACGCCAAAATTGATGAATTTTTCACAAATCATGTATTTTAGGAGCGTGGATCTAAGAGCAGTTTTTGGTGCAAATGCTTAGATTTGGAAATACTCCTTCTTAAGTCCCGTATATTTATATTCCTAATAAAGCATTCTCATTTTATCCCGCACTATTTTTTATATTATAAATTATCACACTTCTTCCACAAAAAATGTTTCAATTGAAATGTTTACCTTAATTTTTCTCTTAAGAAATAAATACCTAATTGTTTTTGTTGTAAAAATATTTTATTGCATTGGGTTATATTTTTGTTGATTTAAAATAGCTCTAAAAAAGGGAAAACGGAACAGACAAGTATATAATAGAAAAAGTCTATAAAATATTATTCTTTTTACTCGTTTTCCTTTAAAATTGCATCAAATATCAATTACTAAAACGATATGCGTGTGAAACCTTAATCTCTATATAAAACAGGACTTTTAGAAGGAAAAGTTTCAAAGCTAAATGTTTCCTACAAGACCTTTGTAATCTAAGCCAAGAATACATTATTTAAAGATTTAAATTAAGAGTCCATGCGTGAGATGAAAATGCAGCCCGGCAGCCCCCCCCCCCCCCCCTCCCCCCCTTATATACGCCACTGGGCGCAGCCACAATTTTTGGTAGCCTTCGCAAGCAAATAACGCCACAGCCCAAAATTTTTTAGGATCATGCTCAAATTGTATCAAATTATGTAAATAATAAAGCACCCGGAATTTTTTATTTCAGTGGCATGAATTTTATAGTTTTTTTCAGAAATTTTGGGGGGTCCTGGGCCCCCCCCCCCCCCGGTAGAACCGCCCCTGCACTCAACTATATGCTATAGGTATCTTATTTCGTGAATTAAAGTATTACCTCTACCCCCTTTAACTAACCCATGCTTGGATTAAATTTGGTTGTGTGAATGTTTTTTTATTCACATTTTTTTGTTAATATTGCAGTCTCTTTAATTTTAAACTGCACAGAGCAAACTGGCTTTATTATAACTGATTGTACTTTTTGTTTAATATTCTCTATAATAATTATTATAAACAGAGAACCCCATTATATTACCTTGTAACATAAAATTATATTAAATACGATTTAATAGAAAATTATTACCCAGTACAATTATTTCTTATAACATTAAATTACGACTTAAGAAATTGTGCATTTCATTAAAATATATAAGTGACACTACCAATAGGAAATTAATATATTTTATTGTAGAAAACAAGATATATTTACTTTTAATCCGTGGGTTTGTCTTCTGCTTTGGAGTTCCGCTAGGTGGCGCTGCTACGTTTTCACTACTTATTTATTAAGGAATTCTTAATCATGCGATTTCGCTGCTTCTGTACTTGCTTACGGATATTGGCTAATTGGACGAAACGATTGTCATTGTCTACCTGTGCCCCAGGGTACCCATTGTTTTGGCATCCCTGTGTATCGATACACCGCTTGTCACTAATTTTTCTTTCTATTTTATAAAGCGAGGCGCAAACCAGAGCGGTCGCGCCACGGTGGCGGTCGCGGGCAATTACTCTGTATGTGGTATAAGATGGTCTGGCTTTGCATTTGGTTATAATTTTGTTTATTTGAAATAGCTCAAAAAAGGGAAAACGGGACTGAATAGCAAAATAAGAATATGATTATTTTTACTCGTTTATCCTTTAAAATTTCATCATAAACCAATATAACGAAATACGTTCGAACCTTAATCTCTATATAACACGGCATTTTTAAAAGAAAAATTTTAAAAACCAAGCAATTTTGACAAAAATACAATACATAGGATACAAAATATAGTATGCCTGTCAATGTCATTTATGTCACAGTCAAACTTGCTGGTTAGTTAATTCTGGTTAAAGATCTTTGTGCTTCAACCTAACATGAAAGAGTCCAAACGTGAGACGAAAAAATTTGACTGCAATTAGACTTTTAGACCTGAACTCTTTAACTTTAACCCGACAGCCCACCACCCATGGTTGCACTCCTGGAAGGAACCCCTTTCGATAAGGGTCCTCTATTACTAAATAATTAAAAGTCCTCATACAATCTATAGTTTAGGGGAAGGACTGAATTAAGTATGCTATGTCATAAATACCAATCAATATGTGTAGGTATACCTTTTTAGGTAATTAAAAGAAAATATTTACTACTATATTATTACACAAGGTAAAGTTGTTTAAGACTATTAATAGTAAAAAGTATCAATAGCAAAATGTGCTTGAAATTTAAGGAGCCCTTTTTTATAGGGAAGAGTCGGCTAATCGTGCGATGCGGATAATCGTGCGCATGTCTTTATTTCCATAACCAGCGTATATAATTCGAAATCCATATTCAGGCGCCATCCCTTGCCAAGCTTGTGTACTATGATATTATGAGTCAGGTGGATTGCTTTACTTCACTTTTCCAAAATGGTCGCTTTGTTGTTTACGTATGTCGTGTACTAGTAAATGCTTCGAAAATAATAAGCCGTAAGTATTTCCATTTTTTGATAATCTTGTGCGTTAATACATTGCTTAATGAGTCCTCTTGACACTGATATATATAATTTAGGCAAAAAAATGTTTTATATTGTTTAAAAGAATTTAAAACCGAATCTGCCACTTTCGGTTAATCGGGCGCGGTGCACAAAAAAGGGGTCAGGCCACGTTTACTATATGATTTTGGGGTCGTTAAATCCAAATCTGAGGTCCAAAAAAGTCAGCTCGTCAGAGTTTCAGCATAACCTCAAAAGAAACCATAATTACAGTCTTAAATATCTTAGATTATATAATTTTGCATTTTTGCAGATGCCGAAATACCAACGTAAAACAACAAAGGCGCAATGAAATCCAGAAATCATGATTCAGACTATAAGAATAAATAAGTATAATCTTAGCTTCAATAAATTATTTTATTCGTTTCCCTTTTCAATGCGCCGATTATCCTATCCATGCGCACCATTAGCCGCATACGTCGGGTAATTGTGCGCAGTGTCACTTTTTGAAATTTCGAATTTTAAAGTCACAAAATGCATTTTTATTTTAATTACATAATATTAAAGCCAAATCGTTAAAGAATCTTGATAGCGAACCTAGAAGTCCAATCTTTTGTCATTTCGGAAATATTACAATTTTGGCTTAGGTGCGCACCAATACCCGACTCTCCCCTATTACTGGTATATTTGACCTAGTTTGCACCGGAAAAACGGATATTACATTCGCTTTTATTATACCATAATATCTTTAATTTTTGACCTAGTCGTCCATATTATACTGGGTTTATGGTGGCACTGAAAGAAACTATAGTAATTAAATTTTTTTGTTTTCTGGTTTTTAAACAGTAAACATACATTTCGAATGCGTTTTGATGATTAACTTATTATGGTATGCTCAAGAGCGTCTAACAACGACACAGATGTCGCTCTATGCAACATCTTGCTGGTGTGTTCCACCAAATACTGCTTAAGCGGATCCGAACAATATTTCTAAATTCTTCTGCAAAGTTACCAGTTCCATGCGAAATTGTATCTGTATAATAAAAACATTGCACTCTCTTGAACCGAATCCAGTCCACGTTTATTGACGGATTTTTGAAAACTTTTTAAATTTGTATTCTACAAATATTGGAGAATGTGAAAAAAATATTTTAATTAAAAAAATAATTTTTACAATATGTACCTACTATTTATTTTGGTAATTTTTTTTGGTTTTCAGCTTATTGGCTCATTTTCCTCGATTTTTTTTGTATGAAAATAACTTTCTCTCGTCCTCATAGATACCGCCTTTCCAATGGAAAAAAACACAAATTCTTAATGTTGCTTAGTTTTTTTGTAATTTGGTCGGAAAAAAACCTCAATTAACATGAGACATTTTAGCACGTTCGGATCCACTCAAGCAGTAACATATTTTTCTTTTATTATCTCTAGCTCTACTGATAAGCATTGGTATGGCGAAACGCATCTAGGGATGGAACTGACGAAGTGAAAAGAAAATATAAAACTTATAATAGAGAACAAAAATATGTGTATTTTTATGCGAATCAATTTGCTTAGTATTTTTATGTTAATAATCCACATGATAAGTGAAACTAAATAACTGTGTCTATTTTCTCATATTAACTAGTGGACTAGATGCGTCTTAAATCAGATATGAATTATATAATATTGATTAATATATAATATTGCATTAATGCAAAATGCTTTATTTAGTAAAAGTTTAGTTAGAAACAGTTCATTCACCGAAGTGGAAAGTGTTTCATTATCGTCAAAAAATTATATTCATGAAACTTTTCTTCGAAGTTTTCGAATATTTTTTGTTAGCATGTAAATCAAATCAATTTTTTTCCCTCGATATCACTGAATTTTTCCAAAAATCTTTAAGAATTTTCATGTTCTTCCATTGGCAATCTTATAAAAATGTTAATGTACCGCAGAATTACTCATCTTATTATTATTTTTAGGCACCCATCACTGTCTGCATCTTCGTCTGCGACCTGACAAAGAGAGAAAAGGACAACCTCACGGCCACCTGTCTTAAAGTCAAAGAATCTTTTGAGGAAAAATCGGAATACTACAAGGCAATGGACTGCCTCTGTTTCAAAATTGCCTCGTTAAAAAACGAATTTACTGCTGCAGGTTTCTTTGTAATAGAAAGAACAACGTTAATATCTTTGTTCAGTTGTTGTGCCACTTATTTTATAACTTTCGAAAATATTTCAATGTAAAAAATAGGATAGTTCAAAGAGGATTTATCATATAGAGATATAATTTACTTTAGAAGTGAAAGCACAGTGCCGTCTCTAGGGATTCGGTGGCGAGGGACAAGGACCCGTGGTGGCGGACATGTCTAAATGATGGCCTTTAAAACTTAAAAAAAGAATGGTTGCCAGTCTAGTTGTTCGTTACACAGTCCATATAATTGCTTAAGTTATCATTAGCAGGCAACTCAATCGTTTAGGGGCAGAGTAACCAGAAATGGCATAACTGAAGATAGAGGAGGGAAACAGGGAATGCAGCCCCTTTTAGCCTTTACAGCCTTTAAACTTAATTCTGCATATTACAACTATAAAATTTTAACACTAATCGAAATCTTTCAAATTCTACCAAACACACAAACTTAATAGCTATTTATACAACAAGTAACGAAATAAGTGTCTTTTAGGCACGCGACGTGAATTGTCCTACCAGGCGAAGCCGAGTTGGACAACACGTCAAAGTGACTAAAAGACATTGTTTCATAACGAGTTGTATACAATATTTTTTCTACTGAGGTTTCATAATAAAAAACTTAATTTATTTTACTAACATTTTATTACCTATGTTTCATTAAGCCCCTTTCAAAAAATGACACTTGCCAAAAAAAATTAAATTATACCTAGTCTGTGGTTACGTTTTAATTGTAAATAATTATCTGCGTTACTTTTAAGCACGTTGCTCCTGGTAAGGTGCTTAAAAGTCTTTTAAGCACGCTGCGCCCAAAAGGAGGTTATTAAAAAACCATAATGACAATCAAAAAGAGGTTATTATAAAACGTCAGTAGAAAAAATATTGTATACAACTCGTTACGAAACAATGTCTTTTAGTCACTTTGACGTGTTGTCCAACTCGGCTTCGCCTCGTAGGACAATTCACGTCGCGTGCCTAAAAGACACTCATTTCGCAACTAATTGTATAAATAGCTATTTTATAATTATGAAATGAAATCAATTCTTCTGGAAAAAAGTTCCCGCATTCCAATAAACTAAAGAAACGCTTGTTAAAATTGAAAAAAACTGTGGTGCTTACGAAGGCGAATTAATTTTCAAAAGTTTCTCAGTAGTAAAGTACTCTTATTTTTTGTTTAAGATACAATTTTCTTTCGGAAAAGTAGTTTAGAATTAAAAGTGATCTCCGAATACGATGCTACGGCCTTCCATTCAAAAAACGAAAAAGTTATTAATTTTTTTGTCTTATCCTGTATAGACTAGGGTGAAAAGATAAAATTATTTTTAAAACATCTTTTTAATGTGAAGACTTTGAATTCTTATTTCTTTCCTTTTTTTTAACGTTTACTTTAGAATAATGGTCAATCCTCAGATTTCTCAATATTTCTAATTTTCCTTAAATCATTCAAAAAAATTAGGCCAAAATTCGTTTATTTGTGCAGCAGTTACAAATATATACAGACAACAACAGATATTTTTTACAAAATATTTGCTTCTCAGTCGAATGCACTTTTACATTAAATAATGAGCCGAATATACAAAATCGGTACTGGAGCCTACAAAATGAACATCGTCTTGCACTCGAACCCAAAACCCTCAGAAAGTAAATCAAGTAAAAAATCATAATTGAACCATTTTTATTGACGGAAATCTTACGGGTCCAACATGAGTTTCTGATATTAATACTATTTAATAGGTTTTATTGTAGATAAGTAAAATAATTCGTTTTCTATTAAAAAATCCATTTTGAAAATAATGTTCATTTTATTTAAAAATATTAGTTAAAATCCAGTGTAAAATGTATCTGTTAAAGATTTTTAGAAAAGCCTACCGTTTGCAAATTACAGTCGACACTGACAAATCACAGATTGACAACTCCAATCAATGCTGGTATCCACTGCATTACCTGTTGAATTCCAATGAAAAACCAACCGCAATCCGATTCAAATAAGTTAAGATTGGGTTGTCCAAAATTGTTCAAACTCCGCATGTGCACTCACCACATACAGACCGTAAAGGAGTCTCCTTACAACCCCGCTTTAAAGTGAACAGGGGAGCAAATATTTGAACAATCTAAAACTTGCATGGAATTTCCTATGTTTCCAACCACGATGCACCAGCCGATAAAGATTTTGTAATGGATCGTTAAATTCCGGACACGAAAAAAGTTATACGATAGGAACTGAAACCATATCGTTTTGCTGTTAAAACCAACAGTAAAATTGTAGAAGAAGAAATAGTATATGGTTCTATTTTTATAATTTCTGTTTTTGGGTTATGTTATAAGTTATAAATATTTGACATAACCAAAGTAAAAAACTTGAGATAACATAAAAGTCACAGAGACCACATCTTGAAAGTAAAAAATTTGCTTTAAAAGAGCAAGAAATATAATTGGAAGTAGCCGTAAATTTCTTCCTATTTATATCCGGGCAAGTTATCTTACATAGTTTTAAATAAGAACGGACAGGAAAATATATAGGCTTTTTTTTATCCTTTCCGTGGTTCTGCGGCAGCAATCCTTAAAACGATAAAAAAAGTGTCTTATATGAAACTTGGAGAGACTAATTAGCTCTGTAATGTTAAATTATTTTGGTGTATACTGTATATGTGTATAAAGTTTTACATTAAACAGTCAAATAATATACAGGGTGTTTCATTTAAAAATCTTGAAAAAAATTAATTTAAAACGTGTCGTTTTTAAAACTATTATACCTGTATAAAATAAATAAACACTATCAGATTCATAATATCTTAAGACCCCTTGTCATAAATCTCACCCAATCCCATGGTTTAAAAAATTAATTTAGATGGTTTTGTTTTTAAATTTTATTTCCAGGATTTTTTTAGGTTTTAATTCATTACCATTAAACTACCAAAGCAAGACAAATTAAATTTTGGGGCAATTATAAAGGGCTCTAATACGAACCTAAATATGTAATAAAATACTGGATGCTCTATTTAAAAAAATAAAACTTTTTGTTATCACACTTTTTGGGTCAGCCTGTATATGGAAAAATATTTTCCTGAAATACACCCTATGATACAATATAAGTCTGTATATAAATGAAATTTCTAACTTACTAACTTAATTCGTATAGGAGCTATAGAAACCTAATGCATAATTGCAGGAAACTATATCGGTACATATTATGAAAATACCTTAGATATAGTAGGTATAATAAGATGAAACGTAAAATTTTATGTTTTTAATTTACCTCACACACCCATACCCAAGAAAAAATAAAATAAATATAATAATAATGTCGTTGTTTTTTTTTATTTCGATATTTAATTTGCCGTTCTGCCCTTCTTTCGAATTAGGCTTTTTTCCTCTTTGTTCGCTGCCAGGGCCATTCTCGAGGGGACCTACAGTTTAACGTTCCGAACCACGATCCTCAGTCATGCGACACCCCCCAAGGGTTATCAACCCTTGGTTTATTGCCATTGCATGACCTACCGATTGGGAAGTGTGTACCTTCTTCCGCACCCCACGAGATGTCCTATCTCATCTGGCCTGGTTACCGGCGTGAGATAGTACCTTTTACACTCTTCCCTGCATTCTTAAATCCACTAAATTTCGGACATACTTTTTTTTATTGTACGTATGCCCACTCCGGGAATCAAACCCGGGTCGCCGCGGTCGAATGCCAGTAGCTCTACCTCTGAGCCACAACCGCGGTCGATATTTAATTTAATAATCATAATCGCATGATTATTAGGGTCATTAATCATAAACGTATAATAACAATCGTTGCATCACTGCTACCTTTACTAGAAAAAATTGCCTACATCGCTATTTCTGTAAAAACTCAGTTTTTTACTATTAAAAACTAGTTATAACTAAAAAAATTTACATACTTTTCTAATTTTTGATACTGTTTTTCTTTATGAATCGCAATCGATTTTCCGTGTTATTTTAAACGACCATGCTCCCCTCTCCTCTTTAACTTCAATTTTATTTAAAAAAAAAGTTTGGTCGTGAAATCATCATCAAACAAATCGAATCTTATTTTTATTTTAAGTATCAGTAACACGATTTATATATGTTTATTGAACATTTAACTGTTCAATTATAAACAGACGTGTGCAAATAAAAAATATTCAAGTTTGGTTTATATGGATTCTTAATAGTAACCCTCTATCTTTTTTTTAAAATTAATGTTGCAAGGGTGATGTTACTATTTTTTTAATAAAGTTTGTCAATAAGTAGGTACCTATTTTAACACCTTTTTTAAATTCTGAGTTCAAGAAAATGTGATTTATTGTTCTCAGGTAGATTTGATTTTTTACCAGTATCCACTAAATTGACTTTTAACAATAGTGTTGTGATGTCAGTTGCGACGTTTACTAATGTTTACACAAAATATTTTTGAAAAACAGAGGGCTACGGAGTAAAAACGTAAGTATTACTTTTTGTACCATCTTCTAGATCTGCTATTAAAATGCACCAATATGGAATTTTCCGTTATCGCTATATTGAATAATGTATTGTGAAGTAGATTACGAATCTGAACGCCGTAATTGGTGGAAACTCTATTGGTTTTCAAAATGTTTGCCTTAAAGTGTCGTTTTGGATGCATACGTTTGTATTTATGGAATTAATCTCGATTTTTGTCTCAGCGCGATGGACGACAAAAAACGCAAGCATCAAAGAGGGTCACGCACTTATGTAAAGCCCGGCGCTGAGAAATATGAGGATATGGATTTAAGCATTAGGTTCGACGCGCCGTGCTTCGCTTGTGTACACGGATCCACATTATTGTACCCCATGCAATTAATTTAAAGCGCCGTTTCTCGGCGCGCTTGGCCGTGGATCAGTGCGTTTCAAGCTTCAAGCTTAAGTAAGGGCCTGACAAGCTTAGGATTGTCGTTATACAGGATGCCGCACAGTGCGGTGATCTTATAGGCAATTGGGACCAATATTAGAACTCTGAAACTAACTCAAATTATTATTTGATTTATTTACCACAAATTTGTCGGCTATTAGTCTAAATTTAAAACAAAATATATTTAATAAATAAATAAATGCCTTTATATTACGTAAAAAAAAATACAATGAAAGTTAAAAGGGTGGCGATGGCGGTAATCAACGACGTTGCTCATACAACCACCCAACTAATAAATAGATATAACTACTGATTAAAAAGCTAGAGTATACATAGTAGTTCTAAGCTATTAGAGGATCTCTGTTATTTTGAAAAAATAGTTTGAGAAGTCTGCTAAAGGAATTTTATTTTCTAATAAAGATTACAAAAAAAAAATAGATTTGATCTTATGCGTCCCGAATAACCTATACTAACAGCATCGTCGAAAGATATTCCATCGACGATGTTAATAATAAAAAGAATAATATTTTTTGTTTAAGTATATAGGTATCAACATAACTATATGTATTTATAAAAGGTTATTCTGCCCTTGATTAAGTCGACATCTCGGTTGACATTTTTTTTCTTTCATTTGTTTTCGAACAAATTCTGCCAAAGCCTACTATTAAATGTGTTTAAACCTTTTTATTAAGTTAATAATTTTTTTAAACCCCTTGTAAGTTCGAATTGGTTAGAGATAGGTATAGGAACATGTTATACTCATTGGTAGGAAATATAAACTAGATTTTGTTAGGAAAATAAAATACAGGGTGTTCTATTTAAAAAAGTTGAGAATTTAGCATTTATTTAAATTACGAAGATTACATTTTTTTGTGACGCTCTGTATAAAAATATTTTCATATATCATCAAAATGGCCATGCTATAAGAACCGTCTGTAAAAATTTTAACTTTCTAGGTGCCTTAATCACAAAAATATTTGATTTTCTGGTTAGCATGTTTTGGCCCCAAAAAATGACTAATTAATTAATATCTCAAAAACTATAAGAGATAGGCATAGATTATTATATACAAAAAATGTTTGTGTTATTAAGCAGAAACAAAAAGTAAAATAATATACAGGGTGTCTCATTTAAAATCCCAAAGTTGCTAGGAGTTTCAAGATGATCTGGCAACACCGCCCCTTTCAAAATATTTTTAAACGCTAGAACTCTAGCTCTTATGAACACACTCAAATTTTCAAAAACATATCTTTTGTCGTTTTCTAAATATTTCTAATAGGCCACTGAGTTTGGCGCACCCTGTATATAAACGCAATGTGATTATACTAAACGTTTTTCGTTGTTATTGATTATTTCTCATTAAAAGCTATTAAAGGATCCAATGGAATGAACTGATGATGCTGTTTATAGACGCAGTAGAAAGACAAATTATATTTGCATTTCGATAAATCTAGAGACACAGAAAGAGTACCTAAGTGTTTGATGGTGATTTTGTGGACGTTGACGGACCAGCAGAATAAGCCACACATCTTAGTTTCCCTCTACTTAACTTTTTTCAATGATTCTATTTTACGTTTCTTTGGAATACTCCTCAAATTCCTTTACACGGCGACGAAGTCCGTTAATTGGAGTCTTCAAACCGTTAATAACAAAAACCGTAGACTCTTTAGGAAAACAAACGTTTGATGTCGGAAAACCAATTTTAAAAAAAATAGGATTTCGAACGCAGGCAAATTATCCACTTTGATTTCAAACACGCACTAACGAAGTTAATAATATACAGGGTGTTTCAAATTCAGGATGATGCCTCAAAATATTTAAGCAAGTGGTTGGTTGTATTTTTGTTTTTTCTAAATAATTTTTGAAATATTGTCGATATTTAAACTTAAATTATTATCTAAAGGTTTTTTAATATGCAAAAATCAAATTGGACGTTAGTGTATGGTCTCACTTGTAGAGGGCGCCACCTATATCTTTTTTAAAATCTTTTGATGAGGAAAAAAAGCATACTTGTTAGAAGTCGCTACAAGCAACAGTATTTTTTTAAAAGAATTGTCAATGATTGACATTACTTCAAAAATTATTTACAAAAAACAGAACTAAAAATAAAACGTTTAATAAAAAATTAGAAATTGCTTTTCAATGTTAACTCAAGAACGGTTGGTCTTAGTATGCATTTTTCACGTAAAAATGATAGAGAACCAACAAAAAAACACTGTATCTCCGAAACGAAGCCTTTCCTGACATAGGTTTATAGGACCCTTTTAAATATTTTTAAAGAGGAGTATCCTGAATTTTTTCGTAATATTAATGAAACACCCTGTATAAGTATCTCAGTTTTCTTTGCTTCGGCAGGGGTTCAAGTTAATTTATGAGTTTATATATAAAAATTATTTGACTACATTTTTCCTGACTTGAGTTGCAGCCAGCCAAGTTTTGAAACAGTCACCATACCAGTCCAGTTATAAAATTATTTATTGTGTAAATAATAATATTAGCCAGTAAGAGGTTGGTCTAAACCAAAAACAGACCTCTTGCATAGTTGCTATAAGACTGCTGTCTGAATTTGTAGTAAAAAACTGCTCGTTATGGATTTATGTTTTTCTGAGAAAACAAACAAGTGAAACAAAGATTTTTAACAATAATTAACTAACCAGCAACTTTGACTGATATTGAAAGGCACTTATTAAAAATATTTGTGCAACCAGACATGTCTTCCTTGTGAGAACTTTAATTTTGCAAACTTTTTTCATCAACACTAATCGGTATTAAAAAAATCTAAGGGCTACAGATAAATTAGGCAACCATAGTAGGTGTTAAATGTTGACTTATTATTGACTCTCAGTAGCAATAGTCACTAGTCACATTTACGAACTACACACGACACTAATTCAAATCGATACACAAATATTGCAACACAACCGTTTTTTCTCCATAAAAACATTATTGCGCTATCTTATCTACTTCACTCATTAAAGCGGAATTATTACGCCCAAATTTCCCTCCCAATTTAAATTTTTATGATTTTTTTAAATATAGGTATTATGGAAGATATCAAGCCCGAAGAAAAATCTCCCCTACTCCTTTATTTAGTAGAAGGGGAAGGTAATGTGTCAAGAAATAACAAAAGAGTTAATTTTGATAAAGGACGGCTGTATGGCATCTCATCTGGAGCTACTGCGATATTTACCGATTTTCCAAGTAAGTTTTTTTAATAATAATGATAGATACAGAGTCGAGGGAAAGTTGTATCCCTAATCAAGGAAACACGTGCCTGCTACTTTTTTACATGTACCAGATTTATGCCTAAATAAATACTTTCAAAAATTGGATATAGGAAAATTATTTATACTAAATCATGTTTCATATTTATTGAAAATAGCAGCAAAAGTTTAAGAAGTTATTCCAATTTTTATGAAAAATAATAAATTTTAGGGAATATTGTTTTAACACGTTAACGACCAGCGCTAAATTTTGAAAATTTACTGCTGGTCTATACTTCAGATCCAAAATTACAGCATGACGTCAGAACCTAAAATAATACAATGAAAATAAATATTCTGCTCTATTAGAATTTCAAAAATACACTGAAATTGTTTCCTCTAAATTCATATAACCCGCTCTATATGAAAGCTTTCTCGTCGTTAAAAGCGATGAATCGCTGACAGTAATTTTTGACTTCGTTATATTTTGAGTTTTGGTAAAAACTCAAAAATATTTTCTGGAAAAATAAGTTGTTGGTAAGAAGTTTAATAAAAAAATATGTCCACCAAATGCAAGCAGTCTGATTTAAAAAATATCTTATGACGTATAGTGGCGTAGTGTTCTCATTTAAACGGTTCCAGGTCAGAATTATTTATTTTACATTATTTTGTAATACACTTGAACTATTAGAGTTAGGGGTACGCCACTTTGACACATAAAAAAGCACTTAAAGGGGATGTGCGCCAAAAATTAAAATTTTAGTACAAAAAAATCTAAGAATAACGGTTCAAACCTCGTCATTTCACGACTAACCATTGCTGAAAAATAGGGGGTTAAAGTTTGCGTAACGTCACAAAAGCTTCGGCTAGCTTATTTCCAAACCATTTTTTCATCAGGCAGTACCTAAGGTTTTTATTAAATTATTTTTAACAACCCAACGA
Source organism: Polydrusus cervinus (assembly GCA_935413205.1). Lineage (NCBI taxonomy): Eukaryota > Metazoa > Arthropoda > Insecta > Coleoptera > Curculionidae > Polydrusus > Polydrusus cervinus. The sequence continues at coordinate 18,485,393 of OW284515.1, forward strand.
ATACTAAGCGCAAAAACTTACGTAAATTCCATGCACTATACTTATTTATGCAGCGGTCAAGACTATTATTCTATTCTTTACATGATTATTTCTTAAACCATTTTTTTTCACAATTTCCTTTCTAAACTGCCTTTTTATTAGAAAGTACACTTATTTTTCTATGGTTTGATAGAAAAATTACTTTTTTATTTTTTTAAATAAAAAATTACCGGTATGGTAAAAATACCAATAACATTGTACCATCCAGAAGCTACAACGATGCCGGCCGACATGACTGAGATATTATATCATGACATAGTGAAATTATTATAACATTGGAGTAGTTATTAATAATTGAGATAATTAGTTTGCGACAATTTTATTTTTTACAATGGATGTTATTTTTTAACAATGAGTAATCTAATCATAGAATGATTTGTGATCTGGTCTACTGTAGGAACATATTTTACCTACATGAAAAGTTGGCATTGACAGTGTTAAGTTCAAGTTTATAATTTATTTTATTTTTTTTTAATAAAATATTTGTGTAAGATAATAATTATGTCTAAAGGTAAAATTTTAAAAAATATTGTTTTTGAATTTGATTCTAGGAAATTTGGTACTTAACTTACTTACATAATAAATAATAGGTGCAAAAATTTGGGTGTCTCTATTTAAAAATCTAGACTTTTTCCAGTTTTTTCAATTTCATTTTTAATCTTATTTTTTAAATACCCTGTATTAATAGTTATTAAAATATTTTTAAAAATCTATTAAAGCAGGTCCTTTATAATAAGGAATCCCGCTTAAATTAAATAAATAAGGCTTCTTTATAGAAAAAATTGATAGTTATTTTAAGACAAACGTCATTTTTGACATAAAAATTCAAATATGTCAAAAACGTTAAGACATAGGTATAGGACATTGTATACAAAATCTGCCTAGAATCTTGCGTAGAATGCAAAAATGTAATAATATATAGGGTGTCCCATTTAAAATAAGCAAGTTGACACTTACTTCCGGTATAACCGGAAGTGTCACCATTATGAAAATATTTTAGCCCGGTCGCCCCCATCAGCATCAGCATACTGTCAAATTTTCAAAATTTTCCTATGTATAGTTTTCTATATATAGATTGATTCGGTTTCCGGTTAGACACCCTGTATATACATTATATATTATTAAACATAGACATCTAACATCTAGTCCCTCTTATTCACCATTCAAAAAAGGAAAACTACTACTAGAGTTTCAACAACACTTAAATATTGTAACACAAGTTGTTTAAAATTTAAATATATTTTTAAGAAATAAGAATCGCCTGTTTATAGTTTTATATTATATCAAGTAATGAAAGACAGAAAAAAAACTTATTAATAGAATTATGGCTTTGTAAAGATAGACGGATAAAAGTAACAATAATTATTTAAAAAGTGTATATCTAGCTGTGCACTTGACCCCCCTCCCCCGTAACCTATATTATATTTGTTATTTTGATTTTGGTATTATTTAAAATTAATTTCTTCTCTTCTAAACCCAATTTTCGGACATATTGAATAAAACAATAATTGTGCAAGAAATGATTATTTGGTAAATGTATTTTATTCTTTCTGGTTTTGAGTTTTTGGACGTCTAAATAAAATTATTTTAATCCTGGGCCTTCTAAAACAGCCCAATATTTAAATGACAGAAGATTTTTGGAATTACTAAACTTATTTAGTATTCACCTGAAGATACTTACCAGTTAAATTGACAATGCAAGTCTAAAACTATTCTGTTATTCAAGAAACATCATTTTCTTTAACCTCCAAGCAGACTTTGACTTTACTTGAGCTTGATAGTTTTTCGAATTTTTTAGATTATTTTAGTCCCTGTTGGATAACTACAGTCATTTCCAGTCTGATGTTTTTCATGATGGTTCTGCTAATGGTTTCTTCGATGGACTATTCAGAAAAATTAAGGGTCCCCAGATGCACACATAGGTGAGCAAGTGAAGATTAAATTATCAAGCCCTACAATTTGTCTAATGAGTATTTTTTGAAGACCGAGAGATAATACAGGGAGATAATTTTTAAATGCCGGTGTGGTAGATATATTATATTATTATATATACATAAAAAAAAACTAAATGTCCAAAGTCAGTCTTCATTGAATCGTTGCAATCAAAATAGATTTTTTATCCGATTGTGTCAAAAAATGACGTTTTATAGATCAGATATTTGGACGAAAAGGTAACCTTTTTAATAAGGTATTGATTATTGCGCTGGTAGCTAGGCAACCTTTGTCGTCCTAGTCCGAAAAACATTTTGTCGGACACTAAAATATTTTCAACAGTTTATTTTATTCATTTATTTACAATATTTATATTAAATGTACAATTAGAACAATTTTGAACAAGAACGGGGTGATGTAAATTTGATTTTGAGGATGTGTTATTATTTTTGGTCTCTGTTATGATATTATTCTCCAATGTTGAACTCGATTGGGAGACGGATTGCGACACCTGAGTCGAGACTGACTGCAGGTCAGATTGTGGAATGTTGAATATTTTCTTGGTCAGCTCTAACTTATTACTTAAGGAATCATCTATGTAGCCCTCGGGCACTCCCGAAGACTTCCAGCCTCCATGCCGTTTTAGAGATGTTATGTCTGCTCCCGCATCTACAAGTAATGTGGCCGATGTTCTTCTGAAACAATGTCCCGTGAATTCCTTGGCATTCGGCAGTTTTAAGTAAGATGCTATTTTCTGAGGTATAGAGCCAAATTTGTGTATACCGACAACTTGCTTATGGCATTTTCCATTGCGATAAGACACAAAAAATCGCCCATCACTCATATTTGTTGGACGTAAAGCCAGATAATTTCTATAATACTTTAGATATTCTCCAGTCACCGTAAATGATCTCGGTTTGTTTGTTTTATTATAGGGAATTTTTATTAACAAAGCCGTTCCCAAATCTTGTATGTCATCAATTTTCATATGAGCCAGTTCTTCTCGACGACATGCGCCCGCGATTCCAAAAATAAAAGCAACCTGTAATTAAGAAAATTGTTAGTCAGAAATTTAAAATACTATTATATAGTTACATTTACCTTCAACATTAAGTATTTGTCATCTGGAGCATGGCAAAGGAATTTGTGAACCTCTTCTCTAGTTAGGATCCTTGATTTCTTTGGATAATATCCAACACTTTTTTGTTTCAACAATGCTCGTAATCTCATGTATTTAGATATATTAATATTCTGTTTTACATTTACCACTGCACGTAGCATAGAATACTGCGACCACAGAGTAGATGACTTCATAGTTTTCGATAATTCCGCCATATAGACCAAGAAGACGTTTTCGGAGAACGACTGTATATTTTTTCTTGCCGGTAATCCATAAATTTTTTATAAGCTCTTTCATATATTTCCTTAGATTTTTGTGGCAACAAATGTAACATTACTTCCTTGGCAGTTTCTTGAATGTCAGGTGGTGTACCTTCTATAAGATCATCGTCTATTTCCATTTTTAATTGTGTTTTTCAGGTTTTAAAACTAGCAGAACACGAAAGATTAGTTAAAACTATCGCCTGATTGATAAAACGTCAGTTGATAATATTAATTTAATTATTTGTTAGATCCATGGATACGCATATTACAGGTTTCATTGTTCAAACATTCAAGGGACAAAAAATTACAATGCAAGATGAAATATATTGGTTTTCTTAATTTTTACATTATTTTATAATCCGAGCAAAAACACAATCGGATAAAAAATAACGTATGTTATACGGACGAAAAATGTATTTCAGACTATGCGGGTTACTGGCCTCGGCTTTGCCTCGTCCAGTAATCTCCCGCAATACGTCCGAAATACTGCATTTTTCGTCCTTGTAACATAATATACTATTATGATCTGTCGGCTTGAAAACTCCCCCAAGAAAAAATTGTTGTTTTCAAGGTAGAGGAGAAAAGCTAAAAATCTTTTCTTGCATACTTCTCCGATTCGCCATTTTGAAGCAGAATATTTTATATGCTCAATTAGGCGTAAAAATAACTATAAAATTAGGTATCACCCTTTCCATTTAAAAATGTTTTTCACTTCTCACTAAAGGCGATCAATCCGAATTGAAAAATTTAAACCTTTACTTACTATTAAAAAATCAAAATTCGTTTACTGACTCTACTTTTCGATGTTTTCACCCTGTGACTTTTTCCTACGGTTTTTTGAAAATTCCTATACCGGGTGTTGCATCGTCGAGCGGAACATAGGAAACCCCATGTAATTTTAAATGGGGTCAATTATTGGCTTCCCTAATTATTTTAGAGAAAAATTCTATTTAGGTTTATTAAAGAGCACTAAAACCCACATTCAAAAGAATAACTTTAGATATTTTTGATGAGCCCGTTTACGGGTTATCGCCGATTTCTTTTTAACTATTTCTTCTTTTTATGGCCCCGTATTTGCGGGCACCAGTCAAGGTAAAAGATGACTGTCAAATAAAGTTGTCATTTTGAAATGTGTGCTGTATTGTTATAAAAACTCGTACATCGAAAATATTATGAGTACAAATTAATCTGAATAAAACTAAAATAAAGTGTCCAATTACAAGGTTAATTATGACATTTTACATGTTTCAATATTTTACTAATTAATAGGTAGGTACTATTAATTGTTAGAACTTTAGGATGTAACAAGATGTTCAAATATTCCTCCATTGACTGCTAGACAATAACCGAGGCTATCATAAAATTCTCTTCTTTCATTCGCTAGTTGGTAAACTGAAATTATATTTCACAATCTCCTCCTCCAGATTACATATATAAACACATGTAGTTTCCATCTCTCCGTGGGAACAGTCACAAGTTCAAAGCCTAAAAATAAATCTTTGGGGCCGACCCTGTCGCCTCTATTAGGCACTCGTAATAGGCCCTTGATATGTTCTTCAGTTCATTTTTTCGTGTGGCACGTACCGCAGGTTCAAAGTTACTTTTGCGCCGTAAGTTTTGTGTGCTAGAAATATGGGAAATTTAAAAAATTGTTCAAGTTCGAGTAAGTACAAATTAGAGATACCACTCAATGAAGAATTATTGTAAGAAGGAATATAGGGCTTTCTGTTTCTAACCCCACAGATACGACCTCGTCACCAATCAGATAAGTTTTCTATTTTCCGGATTACAAAACACGTAATTAATGCCAGCCACATCGGTCACATGACCTGTTAACAAATACAGAATAAATACATTGATTTTTTCATTCATATACATATGTACATATATGTAACTGGAAAACCACTAATTGTATATTTGTACACATGCACAAACTACACAGGCCAACACTAGAGCAATACCAATACCTAATCACCGTTTAAATATATATTTAGTACAGGTTTACTGCCCAATATAAGCTTTCCCCCTAAAAAATGTACTTACAGTTCGCATGAAATGTAACTATTTCTGCTCTAACATAATTTAAATATTCGTATCTTGGCCACTCGGCTCGAAACAGAAAACCAAACTACTTACAATAATTGTTAACGGAATTTTATCATACGATATTATTTACCTCCATTTCTATACTTTCAATACACCAACCTTCTTTTTATGCCATCCTGTATAATGTCATGCCACAATACTAGCTAAACTTATAGTTTTAAAACACACGCTTGTCGTTTAATGGTGTTAACATAAACACCCCTTCAATATAAATCAGAAGTATCGGCTTACGCTGTGGCCCTTTGCCTCGACAAACAGGACCGGACTTTCAGATATTTGATAACTTTTAATATTGCATTTAATTTAAATGTTTTAGTCAAAAAATTAGTCCCCAATAATATATAGAATGGGTACATTATACCTAACAACACCTAAGGTTACAAAGTTCCTTTGTTTCTTTAAGGTTTAGATAGCTCCTCTAGTAGTAGCTCTTATGATAGCTCAGATGAGAATCCTTATGATGAACCTCAAATTAATACCACATGTTATTAATTTGACTTGACCACTTTGATTTTGATTTGATTTGACCGCTTCAGGTCGAACCACGAATATCTTTAACCAACCCCTAGGGTGCCACATGGACCCCACTACAGCTTTTAGATGTTTTTTCCTTCCTAAAAGCTGGCCATTTATATTGTTATGTTTTATTAAACAATGAGGCCATAAGTCTGTACACATGTACAAATGGCTAATAATGGAAAGGCGACCAAATGATTACCACAACCTTCACGTTCCAATCCTATGCCAACCCCCGGGGTGCCACATGGACCCCACTACAGCTTTTAGATGTTTTTCCTTCCTAAAAGCTGGGCATTTCCATTGTTATGTTTTATCACACAATGAGGCTGTAAGTCTGTACACATGTACAGATGGCTTTAATGGGGGGGCGATCATATGATTGCCACAAATTTCACAGTTTGTAACGTCTCCTTTTCCGTGTATGCCAACCCCCGGGGTGCCACATGGACCCTACTGCAGCTTTTAGATGTTTTTTCTTCCTAAAAGCTAGGCATATCCATTGTTGTTTTATCAAACAATGAGGCCGTAAGTCTGTACACATGTACAGATGGCAAAAGGGGGGAGGGGCCACATGATTGCCTTACAGTTGTAACGTCATCTTTCACGCTCCATTTTTATGCCAATTTCCGGGTGCCACATGGCCCCCACTACAGCTTTTAAATGTTTTTCCTTTCTAAAAGCTGGGCATCTCCATTGTTATGTTTCATCAAACAATGAACGTGGGCAAAATACAAACCTTGAATTTCTGAGCTGTTTTACTGACCATTACCTAACTATTTCTACCCCTAAATATTAGTCAGTGCGGTCACCAATTATACCAATTTAAAACGGAAATTCTTTTTTATTTCAGCTATTTTTTAAAAATCAAAAATAAATAAAAAAGAGGGCTCAAACAGATTTATTTTAAACTTAAGAAATCTAAATAAACGGTTGTCCCCACCGCACTTCAAAATAGAAGATTATCGAACACGTTTTAAAACTGATTTACAAAAATTATTTTTTGTTCACCACTTTTGACCTAAAAGACGCTTATTATTTATTTTCAATTCATGTAAGTCGTCGTAAAACCCCAGGTCTATGTTTAATAACAAAAATTATATCAATTCAACTCTTTAGCCCTTGACGTGTCTATAACACCCCCGTTGTGCATAAAGCTATTAAAGGAATCTTCAAGGAAAAGGGGCGTGACTAAGTTAACCTTTTTAGATGACTCTTATGCATAGAGCGAACATGAGAGAGACGGATATATGACGTATAGTCATTACAATAGCACAATTATCACAGTTAGGACTTATTATTAATAAACAAAAAATGTTTTGAAATCATGCACCTATTAAGGGTTCAATTTTGACTCGGAAGCTATGACAATTTCACTACCTGTAGATATAGACAAAAGAATCTTAATTTTACAAATATGGGTAAAATTATCAGGTAAGAACTTTTGCAAAATAAGGAAATTTGCAGCTTATTTTACATAGGTAAACTAACAGCAAGTTTTCCAGGTGTAGAATACGGCTGATTTCATACAAACATTTTTGAAATAATAAAAACTAAAGGACTAAACATTAATAAGGGCAATTTTTAGGCAATAATGCACCTACACAATACTTACCAAATTATTTCCAGTGTTGGATAAATAATAATATTCTTACGATCAAAATAATATAAAAAATGGTTATCTCGAATTAGCCAGGGCATCGGATGCACCTTTGGAAGGCTATTGCAATAGAGAAAAAATTCATGGGTTCTGGAATTCAATCGAAAAGAAAAACAACATACCTATACTAAAAGTTATTAGCATGTTTTTTAATTTCTCAAAATCATCCTGCAAAATTCCGGAAACTGTAATATCTTACTCAGGGGAGCAAAATATAATAATCTTAATAATATTTCAAAAAAATTTGGAGAATGGTTTGAGGGAAAAATATAATTATTTTTTCTGTCCCACATATCAACACTAACGAAAATATTGAAGCAGACTGAATCTAGATCCTTATCCATCGAAACGGAGTACGAACTTTCTCACGAATACTATGATTTCATAGTTCGTAACTTCGGCCAACTAAATAGTGACCTTTTGCCACTAAATGATATCTATTGTGGCTTAAGGACGCTGATTCACGCGAAATTGATATTTTCACAATAAGCTGGTAACTAAAATTATTCTATGCTTCTCTCCCCCCCCCCCTTTTTTTAACAAAGGTGATTAAAAGTTCTCGAAGACAAAGCTAAGGGCATCCTAGCTGTTACAAATTGGACCTCTCAGCTTACCGTTTATTCATAAAAAATTCCTATTAATGAACGCAAATATTACCCCATACCCAAACCTTAGTTTTTTCCCCCCTTTCGGATACTATGCCATAACATCTATCGGGGAAAAAGTTTTTTCTGGTAGTAGGGAATCTATCCAGCAATCTTTTTTTTATACAGAAAATTCCCCACTGAAGGATTATACGCTATTACAGGTTCCGTAACGGACAGTACTCTTAGACAATAGTCTGGATATCTACAGAAATAGGGGCAGTTTTGTATTCATAACAAACACAACCCCGGTATATAACATGACTCATTTAATTACGGTTTTTTAAATACCATGTTTCGAACAGGTGCTGCGTATAGCTCCGTTAATTTCTGCAAAGCTGGCGTAGGTATGATCCTATACATAGGGGAAGGGGATATGAAATACATAAACATGCACATGAAAGGTCTCTTCAATCAGAGACCCAGTAAGCCAAGGTATGACAATATCTGGAACTCACATCCAGTTCCCATATATCTGGGAAAACTATACCCTTAAAACCTCTAAGTTTATTCCAAATGTCTAAAATACTCATATCTTTCTTAGCACTGACGTAGGATACAAATCTTTTCAAAGATAAATCTAAAAGACAAATACATATAATATATAGATGCCGACAGGATAAAGAATATAATTTCTGAAAGAATTAAAACATCGAAAATAAATAAAGCTCAATCAGATTTTGTCTTCTCCTTCTTCATAAGTAAACTAGAATTGCATATAGCAAACACTATTAAATTGTACCTGGAAAATCTAGAGAATATCGTCCACAGGAGACAAAACTCATTATATATGGACTAGGTACTTCTTCAATTTTAAAACTCATTATAATATACAAATAGTCACATACCGCGGCAATAATGCAAACACTAAGCAGATGGCTAAAATACGTGTTAAAAGAAAACGGTATAGACACAAAGAATGTCTTTAAGGGATAAAGTTTCAGGGCACGCGTCAACATCGACAGTGCACCAACATAGAAGTATGTTGAAGAAAAATAGCGGAATGATGAAATAAATCACACACATTTAACAGATTTTATAATACACCTGATTCCGCTAGTACAAATAGTATTGTTAGGGGAGCTTTTCAAGGCTAAACTAAATATGATAGGAATATGGTTAGTTATACCTATTGATTTAATATGCTGATAAATTGATAATATAAAGAGAGTTCAGTTACTAGTTAAGTTAACTTTCATCACACACATTACATATGTAATTTACCATAGTTTAATTCAATGCTATTATGAAGCTTACAGTTTTATTCCAAAAACGATAAACAGAAATTATCTACAATACTAAATAGTCGCTCTCTTTAAACATCTACATGTGTTTATATATGTAATCTGGAGGAGGAGATTGTGAAATATAATTAATAAATTAATCGACTTACCTGAAGGAAGATTAATTTGAATTATATGAACAATCTCCTCCGAACAGATTACATACCCACCACCCCCCAAATGATCCCCAACTAAGCGACATATTTAGAACTTACTAAAAAATGAACTGAAGAACATATCAAGGGCCTATTACGAGTGCCTAATAGAGGCGACAGGGTCGGCCCCAAAGATTTTTTTAGGCTTTGAACTTGTGACTGTTCCCACGGAGAGATGGAAACTACATGTGTTTATATATGTAATCTGTTCGGAGGAGATTGTTCATATAATTCAAATTAATCTTCCTTCAGGTAAGTCGATTAATTTATTAATTCTATTGCATTCGGCAGAAATAGCATTTTTTAACTCGTCTAGATTTGGGTATTTTTTATCTGTATATCCTGTTTTTTAAATGGCCCCAGAGAAAGAAATCATTTGGCGATAAATCAGGAGACCTGGCTGGCCAATTTACTGTATGATTTAAGCCAATAACATTTCCATTAAAAGCACGGTTTAAATATTCCCGGACAGCCAGGGTACTATGTGCCGGGCAGCCATCCATTTGGTACCAAACTTCCTGATTTTCCCTGGCGGCATCATGTAAAGTAGGTAAAATATGATCTTCAAGTAGTTCCAAAAAATATTCTGCATTTAAATTTCGTGTAAGATATAATGGCCCGATAATATTTTCTCCGAAAATCCCAGCCCAAACATTAACTTTTTGTGGATATTCCGTCCTTGTTTCGACAAACCTGTGTTGGTTTTCTTTGCTCCAATATCGATAATTTTGAACATTAGGTTCATTGTTTAAGGTAAATATGCATTCGTCAGTGAAACAAATGTTTTTTAAAAATTCCCTATCTATGTTTGCTCTTTCAATCATACCAAAACAAAACTCCTGTCGTCGTATTTCGTCCCTATCTCTTAGCTCTTGGTGCTTTTCGTATTTGTATGAATAATATTTATGTCGTTTCAAAGCTCGTAACGCTGTAGTGTGATCTAATCCTATGTCATCCTCAAGTTTCCTGCAGTTATTTATTACAGTGCCTTTTGTCTCAAATTTCTTGATAGTCCTTTCGACTGTAGATTTTGCAGGTATCGGTCTATTCGGATACAGAGCAGCAAACATGTCTGACACATTTTAATAACTATTTCCTTGATAATACCATTTAATCATCAATATTTTTTCTTCAGAAGTGTAATTCATGGCTAATATTTTCTATGTACGAGTTTTTATAACAATAAAGCACACATTTCAAAATGACAACTTTATTTGACATTATCAGTCATCTTTTACCTTGACTGGTGCCCGCAAATACGGGGCCATAAAAAGGAGAAATAGTTAAAAAGAAATCTTCGATAACCCGTAAACGGGCTCATTAAAAATATCTAAAGTTATTCTTTTGAATGTGGGTTTTAGTGCTCTTTTTTATAAACCTAAATAGAATTTTTCTCTAAAATAATTAGGGAAGCCAATAATTGACCCCATTTAAAATTACATGGGATTTCCTATGTCCCGCTCGACGATGCAACACCCGGTATAGCATATAAGATACACCATTGGGGTAGTTCACTAAGGACGACAAATCCAAATTGAATAACTTTAATCTTCACTACTAAAATAATTAAAATTCCTTTACGAACTCTACTTTTCGGTGTTTTCACCCTGTAACTTTTTGTGTCGTTAGTGTTAGTTTATAAATTTATAGGCGGAATTGACACGTACCTGAAAAAAAATTGGAAAAAAGTTGATAACTTCACACATATTCCTACCAAGCGACTGCAACAATTGCGTACATCTTGCGTCGTACGGTTAGACTGTTTCAAGCAGTATTGCCAGATTCGAAGGATTCCCTTCAACATGAAGGATTCTAGGGTCATTTTTGGGATCATGAATGGTTGAAGGGTTTTACCCAGAATAGTAGGTAATATAAAGGGTTTTCAGTTTTCTGCATTCCATCCCATAAAAGTAATGAACACCTTCACCATCAATGCCGGTGTTCCTCAAGGGTCCATATTGTCGCCTACCCTCTTTTTACTGTATATTAACGACCTTCTAGTGAAAACCCAAAATCCAATTTATAGCTTTGCTGATGACAGCACACTTGTCTCATCTTTTACCTTGACTCCCCAAACATCCGCTGCCGACGCACATCTTCGCAGGCAGCATGAAGTATTGCGCCTCAACAATGACCTGGAAGAAATTTTGGCTTGGGGTGACAGTAACCAAGTCGAATTTAATGCTAAGAAAACCCAGGCAGCAGTCTTCTCCAAAAAGGTTAACATTGCAGAACCGGATATAGTCATGGCAGGACACGCAATTCCCCTGGCACCGTCTATTAATTTGCTGGGGGTCAATCTGGGAGGTAATATGTCTTGGCATGATCACGTTGCCGCAATTGCCAAGGCAGCTGCACAGAAACTTGGTGTACTTTTCCGCACCAAAAGGTTGTACACACCTCACCAACTTTTGACACTCTACAAAGCCCAGATTCGACCATCATTAGAATATTGCTCTCATGTCTGGAGCTCTGCACCCAAGCGCACCCTTCGGCTGGATTCCATTCAAAGGAGAGATATTCGTCTGATCGGCGACCCCGAGCTGACCAAGACCCTCGATAGCCTGGAGCATCGAAGACAGGTTGGTGATTTGGCTCTCTTTTACAGATATTTCCATGGCAGGTGTTCGACTGACATTGCCCACTTGATTCCACCTAGAGCAATGCAAAACAGAAATACACGGCGAACCACTGCCGCTCATCCATATGTTGTTCAGCTTAGTACTCCTCGAACTTCATTGTTCAAGAATTCTTTCATCTGGAGAACGTCATCTTTGTGGAATGATCTTCCTGAGGTCGTGTTTCCCAATGAATACAATCTTCAACGTTTCAAGACCAACGTTAATCGCTTTTTTCGCACTCGCACCGCTCCCAGAGCGCCTTAAAGGATTTTTCCTACAGTGCAGGTGTTTTATCATAAAAAAAAAATGAATAAATAGAATATTAACCATACCTACGTTTGTTTTTGAGAAGTCACTTACTATGGGAGGACAAGTTTTGCGAAAGATATTATTATATAGCGACGTTTTTTATAATTATTTGATCAGAAATAGAATTTAAGGAATATGAAGGGTTTCGAAACGCTTTGTGAATGTTTTCTGTAAAAAAAATCTGGCAATAATGGCTTCAAGGAGCAGTTTAGCCATAGACTCGTAGAGCTGGTTACGACATGAAGTTTTTTTTTATACATAAATTATATTGCTGTTGGTCGAGTTGGTGCAGCAACATCCATGCAAAAAATAAACATAATAACATTACAATATCACATTTTATATTTATGTTTACAAATTATTCTTTCTTCTCTTCCTAAAAAAGTAACATAGTTAACGTTATTGGCTAACTTAATTATTGAAGACATTTGAAAATGTGTCATTCTTATTTATTTACAGTCATCCAGGAGATCTAGACAACAGGACTATCCATTTGGTGCACGACTTATCCAACTGGAACGAAGAGCAATTTAACATTTTAGAAATGGTAAAAAAGCAATACGAGGGATATGATGTTCATTTAGTTCTATTAAGGCCTGGAATCAGTAAGAGGTAAATTTATGTAACTTTATTTAAAGATCACTAATTTATAATGATTGTAAGTTGCAGATTTTCACCAAAATTTAGAAAAACACACATCAGGGTAGGAATTAAAATTTTGTCGACGGGAGTTTGACCATAGTACGCTACGGGCGAGAATTTTATTTAATTGTGTTATTCGAAAAATATTTAAATCCTAAACCATGCTAAATATGAGCCGCAGGCGATTTTTTTAGTAATGGAAAGTTAAGAATAATAACTATTTTTCTGCACCTTGTCTGTATCCGCCACTGCCACAGATTAATATAACAAATATAAGAAACATGACCGCTGTTTAAGTATAACATACCTTAGATGCCTAGGACAAACTTTGTGCGCATCGCGCATCGGTAGTACCAAGAAAACATTATTTTTGACACGATCGTTTCCGCTATAGTTGCTTTTTTTCGGATTAGCGCGGATTAGTTAATAATAATTGTTTCCTCACACGTACGAAAAAGGGAAGTTTAAGAATAATAGCTATTAATATAACGAGATTATTATGCGATTTATAACAGTCGAGGACATTACTAGGTGACGAGGTAACAGCCGAGTCACCCGCAATGTCCGAGACGGTGTTAAATCGCTAATAATCGAGTTGTATTCAAAGCTTTATCGTATCATTGACAACGGCGATGCGAAAATAAAAACAAGGTTTTATGTCATTTCATTTTGGCATTACAAAAAGTCATCAATAAAGGCATGCAAGATTTTGATATTCCTGACGATATATTAGCTGCAGCCAACATTATAAGGTTGAACTTGCTTCCGGACAAATCTAAAATCCATTATGAAAAAGAATATCGGCAGTTTTGTGAGTGGCGAAACAAAGTACATGTTCAAGGTGCAGAAGAAACGGTATTGCTGGCGTATTTCGCAAAACTCTCTGAGGAATACTCTGCTTCATCCTTATGGCCGAAATATTCCATGTTACGAGCGACTTTAGAACTGAAGGAAAGAGTGGAAATCGACAAATACGGCGCCTTAATACGTTTCACCAAGAAGAAAAATGTTGGATATAGAGCAAAAAAATCAAAAGTATTTACAAGAGAATAAGTCAACGAATTTGTGTGTTCTGCCTCAGACGAGAAGTTTTTAATGATAAAAGTGGCTTTTTTATTTGGAATTGGAGGAGCCTGTCGAACTAATGAATTAGCGAAGATGACCAAGGAAGATGTTGACGTTTTAGAGGACAAGCTGATTGTTACTATTCTCGATTCAAAAACCCACAAGAAACGTATTTTCGCTGTGATATTTGACGACGAAGTCAATCCTGTGCTTTTATTTAAAAAGTACGCAATGTTAAGGCCAGACCATGTCACTCACCAAAGATTGTTTGTATCATATAGAAAAGGGAAATGTACGGTACAGCCCTACGGCATTCACTTCTTCTCTAAAATACCTCAAAAAATAGCTAAGTATCTCTCACTTGAAAATCCTAATTTGTATACTGGTCACTGCGTTAGAAGATCTTCGGCAAATTTTCTTGTTAATGCTGGAGGAGATATATAAGACCTACAAGAATTTGGTGGATGGGAATCGGCGAATGTTGCTAGAGGGTATTTAGAAGAAAGTGTGACCAAGAAAGTTTCCATTGCTCGCAAAATTCAAATCGGCGATGTTTCCGGCAGTGGATTAAGCACTGGGGAACCGCACGAAATCGAAAGGAGTGCTTGCTTGGTCAATAATCAGTCTTCAGAGGGCATACCTAAGATCGTGGACGTTAAAGACAAAGGTGTATCCATCAAATTTGAAAACTGTCAAAATATTGTTTTACATGTTCATGAAAAATAATTCTAATATTATTTGGTATCTAACGTATAATGCTTTCGTAACTAACGTATTAAATTATGGTAACTAATGTACTATGAGTAACTAAGGTTTTAGTACGTTTATGATGTTAATAATTATTAATAAAGATATCATATAAAAATGATTTAATCTTCAATGATACGATAAAGTTTATAAATTTAGTGACCGCCTATAATTAATATTTTTATTAACAAATGAAATACTATTGAATATACTTTTTAATTAAATGAAAATAAAACTATCATTACTATTATTGTTATAGCAAAAAAATTCCAAAGTCCCTACCGATTCCATACCTACTTAAAAGTAATTCTCATACGATGACGCCTACAAGCGTCAAAACATCCAGTGGAAATCACGCAATAATGGAGATAAAAAGAGCAAAAAGAGGCACCAGAGGCATATTCAAAAGAAAAAGAAGAGACAATAGCGATAAAGCAGGAACAATGTCATTTGGAATGGGAGTAAAGAATTTGTTGGATATTCTGCTACATAGCAGATTGGATAGTGGGAGTATCAAAAGAATTGCACACAATAGTAATGGTGAGTAGGTTCTCTTATACAGGGTTAAAAAAAATGTCGAAAAAACATTTTTAACATGTTTTTTAATTTTTTTTCCAATATTGAAATTTTGTTCGAAACAGTTTAAAACAATAAGGAAACAGTTTTAAACTAAAAAAAAATAAGTTTTAAAGTAAATCACCCGTATTCATTAAAGGTATTTGAATTTCGACCATCGAAATATCTAAGGAATTTATTCTTTTTTTCAAATATAAGTTTCCGATGTTGAAAAATTATTAGCGACAATATGTCAATACGCATTAGTTTAAAAAAAATTGTCATATAAAATTCGTGAACGTATTTACAAGCTCATTGGATGGATACCCCAACAAGAATTTGTAAGAATTTTTGTGAATGAAAATATAGAAGAACTACATATTGGACGAAAGCTGAATACGAACAAGGCATACCTTGTTTAAACTTAGGTAAAATAGGGCGATGCAAAATGCAAAGCATTAAGTGGGCACATCATATCGAAAGCTCAGCAGGAGATGTCATTAAATTTCGCAAACGGCGGAAATGTTCACGATATACTAAAAATCAGTTACCAAAAATTACTATATACTTCAAAACATTGTGCCAAAATCATGTCGCCAATGGGAGTGTCATAATAATGGATAACGAGAAATATTTCACTTTTTTGCTATTTAGAAATCATGGGCAATGATGGCTTTTACATAGATAATTTACAAACAAAAGAAGCTTAGCGGCAAGCGGACAGAGTAGTGCGTCTATCTTTTATTTATTTATTGACGGGCAAACCCAATTACAGTTTTTACATAGCAAACTAACTTTAGTTTTTTTTACTTAATAATGTAACAGATTGAAACTAACTCTATCTATATTAAATTATAAACAATAATTACAGCAAAAGTCGAGAAACATTTCGCTTAAAAGAGGCGAGGGAAGTATTAAAAAAATCATAGCCAATTCTATTACCGTTGTTAACAATTCTCGATATAGGAGAATATTTACCATAGTTGCATCTGTGATGGTCAAGAGCAAAAAGAAAATGATTTCTGGTGTCCCTAGGTGGAACTCGAAAATTAATCCGATATAAAAGGTCAGGGCATTCGATTATTCCATTGACTAATTTAAATAAAAAATATATATCACACTTGATCCGACGATCAGAAAGTGAGTCCAAGCTCAGTCTTCTCTTTAGACCATCACAGGAGTCAACAGGTAATTTAAATTTATATGAAATGTATCTAAGAAATTTGTTTTGAACTTTTTCAATGTTTTGGATATGTATTAAATAGGATGGTGACCACACACAAGAAAGGTATTCCAAACATGACCTGACGAGAGCCTTGTAAACCGTATTCAAACTAATAATATTCTGGAAATCTCTAGTATTTCTACACATAAAACCTAATAACTTTAAAGATTTATTGACAATGTATTCATAGTGAATATGAAAATCCAGTTTAACATCTAGGTGAATACCTAAGTCACACACAGTGGTAACTCTTTCCAGAATACAATCATTTATTTTATAGTCATAGTTAAGTGGATGCACCGTGCGATGAAAAGTCATTATTTTACATTTTTTAATGTTTAAGTCCATTTTATTTCTAACACACCAGTCATACACTCTGTTTAGGTCATCTTGGATTCTTAAAGCATCATATACTGACTTAACTATCGCAAACAATTTTAGATCATCAGCAAAAAACAGAGACTGTGAAAACAATATTTCCAACCTCAAGTCATTAATAAAGATTATAAATAAGTAGGGACCCAAATGGCTGCCCTGCGGCACACCAGATGTAATCGATATTTCCCCTGAAACAAAACCCTTAACCTTAACAAACTGTTTTCTATTACTTATATAAGATGTTAGCCAATTAAGTAAGGATCCGGAAAAGCCAAAGCACTTCAGTTTCTGTGCCAGAATACGATGATTCACGGTGTCAAATGCCTTGCTAAAATCAGTGTATACGGTGTCAACTTGACATCCACTTTCCAAGGCATCTAAAACCGTTTGAGTAAAAATTACCATATTTGTAGCTGTGGATCTACCCCTACAAAAGCCGTGCTGTTCCTGATTAATATAAAACATTACTGAATTCTTAATATGATTACAAACTATTTTCTCAAAAAGCTTAGGAATTGTATTTAAAATTGAAATTGGTCTGTAGTTTTTAGCATCTGATTGATTTCCAGACTTAAATATAGGAGTTACAAAACTGTATTTTCACTGCTCAGGAAAAACACCACTCTCGAGCGAGAGCTTAAAAAGCAAATATAAAGGCTTTGACAGAGAATAAACACAGTTGATCAAGAATTTTGGAGTTATGCCATCTGGGCCGGGTCCTTTATTTTGATTCAGATCCAAAATACTTTCAAATACCTCCCCCAGCGTGATTTTGCATTAAAGTACACAGGGACTCCAAAGGTAATGGAATCCCTGGGGCACAGGTAGACAATGACAGGCTGTTTCGTTCTTGTTAGAACTCATCAGAAAGTCATAACCCGTAAGCGACCCCCAGTACAGCGAGCCTGTTCGTTCAAGGCGTTTTTAAGAAATAAAAACGCGATGAAAACCCAGTAACGCCATCATAAGGAATCAACTCAATGCAAAAGATATAGCCATCTAACGTGAAAACGTAGAAATAAATAAATCTAATCTACGTTTTCACGTTAGATGGCTATATCTTTTGCATTGAGTTGTTTCTTTATGATGGCGTTTTTATTTCTTAAAAACGCCTTGAAAGAACAGGCTCGCTGTACTGGGGGTCGCTTATGGGTTATGACTTTCTGATGAGTTCTAACAAGAACGAAACAGCCTGTCATTGTCTACCTGTGCCCCAGGGATTTCATTACCTTTGAAGTCCCTGTGTACTTTAATGCAAACGATAGACGCACTACTCTGTCCGCTTGCCGCTAAGCTTCTTTTGTTTATATATTTTAACGGACACTAAATTCTACCATTTTATTTATAGATAATTTACTTTACACATATAAACACTAATTTTATATCAACCATCTTGGTAACGGTCGTCTTACCCGATAAGATATACCGCTAGCTCGATAAGACGCACTGTAGCTTTTTGTCAAACAAACAGTATTTTATTTCAATAAATCAAGCTTATTAAATACATATTATAGCCCCTACAAAGTAAAAGTGACACACAACAGAATTTAGAGGAGACTGTAGGGCATAAACTTAACTTAATTTTGATCTTCTCCACTGAGTAAGTGTCTGTTTGAGTTTTTATAATGTTTTGTAACCCTTACCAGATGGGAGAAGGGGTTCCTTTTTGCTATGTCAGCAATTTATTAAAAGAGGGAATTTCTCTGGATGGACTATTCAAAATGGAACCCGTTATCCCAAATAATTCAAACAATTATGTTTATCAACTTTCGTCTACAAACTCCTCCGACAAAACTAGGAATGTCCTTGTCCTTGTTCTACACACTATCTTTTCACTACACCTATTCTTATCAGCCGACTCAACACCTATTAAGCGTCTTAGCACCACAGCGAAGTATGAACCGATTAATTCATCCTTAAGGGTACCAATCCATATCCGACAATATATTCGTTAAAATTACACCTTAAATTACTCCCAATCAAAATTGCCTGGTTAATAAAAAGTTAAGCTTATTAAAATTTGTAAAAAAGTGATTTATGTCAATGTCATTTATGTCACAGTAAAAGTAGTCCAGTTAGTAAATGTTTGGTTAAAACCTTTATCTAAACCCGATTTTATTGTATTAAAAATTTTGCACAACTCATCTTAAAATAAAGTTAATGCGCTTTAGATATTAAATAAACGTAATAGAAGGGAATGGACAATACCAAGCAGCAATAATGGTCTCATCATTAAAAAAAATAGGTGACGGCTTTCTAGAACGCACTAAACAAAACCTAATTGCGTGTCTCAACTTGTTATATAAAGTAATTTTTACCATTTCAGATTCCGTAATACCGCATAACTTAACTGAATTCCTTCGAGCTTCGCAAACCAAAGAACCTCCCCCGAAAACTCTAGACGACGTCATATTTAACTTCCCTGGCGTAACCGTCATTAATGTTACGTATGAAGAAGCGTTCTCGAAAACACCACTAGAAAAAACATGGTTTAAACTGAACAAAGATTTGACAATATTTGCAATCAGAATTTTAAATTTGTGGCAATACGCAGGATTAAGTTTTAAGATTGATGGTGTTAGAGCTGAAAGAAGTTGGGAAAATTCTGATGACTTTTCTGTAGCGCCAGGTAAGTGAGATATCTAATAAAAAGGGTAACCGAACTGTTTTCACATCAGTTTCATCGCTAAGTAGCTTTCCGTAGATGACAAAATGATATTAAACAAAAGTGATTTGTATATCAAATATCGCCGATATCGATATCGCCTTGGCTAAGCAGCTTCTTGGGGATTTTAAAAATGATAATAAAAAAAGGGATTGTGATATGAGAGTTGACCGAGCCGTTCTTTTCTTTATATCATCGTCAATTTGCTAAGCACCTTCCTTAACATTGATAATAAAGGGGATTTGGCTACAAAAACTGATCAAACCGTTTCCACATCCCATTGCTAAGTAGTTTAAAAAATAAAAGCTGGCCAAAACGTTTTCATATTAATATCATCACTTATTCGCTAAGTAGCTTCCCAAAAATATAAATACATAGGCTCAAAAATTATATTAATTAAAAAGGATTTGTCTATGAAAGCTGACCAAATCATTTTTATCTCGATATTGTCGCTTATTCGTTAGGTAGCTTTCATAGATGGCACAGGCTCAATATAAAATAAACAAAAGCTGACCAACGCGGTTTCATATTGATAACATTGTCCATTCGCTAAGTAGCTTTTTAAAGATGACGTAGACTCAAAGATGATTTTAAGTGAAAGGAATTTGGCGACGAAAGCTGACCAAAACGTTTTTATATCGATAACATTGCCCATTCGCTAAGTAGCTTCCCAAAGATGACATAGACTCAAAAATGATTTTAAGTAAAAGGGATTTGACGACGAAAGCTGACCAAATCGTTTTTATATCGATAATATTGCCCATTCGCTAAGTAGCTTCCCAAAGATAACATAGACTCAAAAATGATTTTAAGTAAAAGGGATTTGGTGACGAAAGCTGACCAAAACGTTTTTATATCGATAACATTGCCCATTCGCTAAGTAGCTTCCCAAAGATGACATAGACTCAAAAATGATTTTAAGTAAAAGGGATTTGACGACGAAAGCTGACCAAAACGTTTTTATATCGATAATATTGCCCATTCGCTAAGTAGCTTCCCAAAGATAACATAGACTCAAAAATGATTTTAAGTAAAAGGGATTTGGTGACGAAAGCTGACCAAACAGTTTTTATATCGATAACATTGCCCATTCGCTAAGTAGCTTCCCAAAGATGACATAGACTCAAAAATGATTTTCAGTAATAGGGATTTGGCGACGAAAGCTGACCAAACAGTTTTTATATCGATAACATTGCCCATTCGCTAAGTAGCTTTTTAAAGATGACGTAGACTCAAAGATGATTTTAAGTGAAAGGAATTTGGCGACGAAAGCTGACCAAAACGTTTTTATATCGATAACATTGCCCATTCGCTAAGTAGCTTCCCAAAGATGACATAGACTCAAAAATGATTTTAAGTAAAAGGGATTTGACGACGAAAGCTGACCAAATCGTTTTTATATCGATAATATTGCCCATTCGCTAAGTAGCTTCCCAAAGATAACATAGACTCAAAAATGATTTTAAGTAAAAGGGATTTGGTGACGAAAGCTGACCAAACAGTTTTTATATCGATAACATTGCCCATTCGCTAAGTAGCTTCCCAAAGATGACATAGACTCAAAAATGATTTTCAGTAATAGGGATTTGGCGACGAAAGCTGACCAAAACGTTTTCATATCGATAACATTGCCCATTCGCTAAGTAGCTTCCCAAATATGACATAGACTCATGGTTTCAAAATAATTTGACTTTGTAAGCTGACCAAACCGTTTTTATGTCGCTAATTAGCTTGCTGTAGTTTATATAGACTCAAAGATTATATTAAATAAAAATGATTTAGCTATAAAAGTTGCTAGGAAGCGATTTCATTCGATGTCATTGCCCATTCGATAAATAGTTGTTTGTAGTGTCTGTTTGAAGGTTGGAGACAATGACGTTTCTTGAACGACAGTAGAGTTTTGGACTTGCATTGTCTTTATTTGTTTGGAATCACAATGTTTCAACTGGTAAGTATCTCCAATCGTCTTCAGGTGAATACTTCAAGTATTCACCAGAAGACGACTGGAGATACCTGAAGACGACTGAAGATACTTACCAGTTAAACCGTTGTGATTCAAAATAAATAAAGACAATGCAAGGTCAAAACTTTACTGTAGCTTTCCCTAGTTAACAGTGCTCAAAAATTATTTATAAAACGGGGATTTGGCAATGAAAGCTGACAAAATTATTTCTTCATAACGAAAAGGAAGCTGTTTTCATAGCGATGTCATCGCTAAGTAGCTTTTTGTAATAGGATTAAACACAAGGGATTTGACTATTGAGACTTGCGAACCATTGTCATCTTGAATAATGGACCATTCACTAAGTAGCTTCTCGTAGATTACATAGGATCAAACGAAAGGGTTGGCTATGAAAGCCGACCAAACTGTTTTAATCTGGAGATCATTGTCCACTTGTAGTAGCTCAAAAATGATATTGAAGAAAATAAATTCGATTATGAAAGCGAACAAATCCGTTTTCATCTCGATATCATCGCCCATTTGTTAAGTAGCTTCCCGCGGGCTCAATAATTATTATATTATATGATAGAGGCCACGAAATCTGACCAAGCTGTGTTTATCTCGATATTATTTGTTAATTATTGCCGTGATGACATAACTAGGCTCTAAAATAATATTGTTAGAATTTAAGAACAAACTATTTGAGCTTGATAATATCATCCCCTGTTTGCTAAGTAAACCCGATCTAACCGTTTTCAACTCGATCATTATCTAGTAGCTAATTAGCTTCTTGGAGTAAATTTAAAATTGTTGTTGAGAGGAATTTTAGTTAACCGATAAACTCCTAAAAAATTTTACCACATGTATTTTTTTTAGAAATTACCCTACGGTCTTTCCAACCAGAATCAGCAGAACGGCTGACAGCTCCAAGCAGCAACAAACTCCTCAACTTTATCAATGCTGGAAAATTAATTTTTGACACATTGCCCAAAGATATTGTTACCGCAGATGACGAAGGGCTACATATTTTTACTAAAACACCCTGTC
This sequence comes from Polydrusus cervinus, assembly GCA_935413205.1. NCBI lineage: Eukaryota > Metazoa > Arthropoda > Insecta > Coleoptera > Curculionidae > Polydrusus > Polydrusus cervinus. The sequence goes on from OW284515.1 coordinate 18,508,307, forward strand.
ACGTGTTTTTCGGAGAAATCTTGATGCACCTACAGTATGCAAAAGGGGACGAAACGCCAAAATTCATTATTCAACAGTCCTTGAAAGTATTCTGTAAGCACTCTGCTGTGGGTCAAAATTATTGTAAGAATATCATTAGACAAACTGGCTGAAATATGTTACATTTATTTTACTTTAATTTGTTTTTCTTATTTATTTTTTTAATATTGTATACTTACCACAAGACTGGAGTAATAAATGCTGTAAAACAAAAAGCATGATTTATCTTTTTTATTAAGAGTTTAAGAAAGCATCTTTTTCTTCGCTGTTACCGAATTTCTGGAAATGATATACGAATTACTTTAGCTTAAATATATTGAAAGATTTGATTTATTAATTTATAATAATAATAATAATAATAATAATAATAATAATAATAATAATAATAATAATAATAATAATAATAATAATAATAACTTAACTGAGAATTTTAGAATAAACCACCTTCTATTTATGGACGATATCAAACTCTACGCTGAAAGCAAAACCCACCTATAGTCCCTAATTCAAATAACCAAGACATTTAGCGATGACATCAAAATGTCGTTTGGATTAGACAAGTGCGCAATCTTGAATGTCGTACGCGAAAAGACTGAACAAAATCGTGGACTGCTTGAAGGCATAGATATACTAGATGAGGACAAAACATATAAATACTTAGGCATCTCCCAAAACCAACAAATAAACCACACAAGCCTAAAAAGGGAGTTTAAAAACAAATACAAAAGCAGACTAACAAAGCTTTTTAATACTCACCTGAATGCTGGTAACCTTACTACTGCCATCAACACCTGGGCAATACCAATACTTACCTACTCATTCGGAATCCTTAAGTATTCAGACACGGATTTGCACGAACTAGATAGGCTTACGCGCAGGCTGCTAACAAAATTCAGATTCCACCACCCACGCTCTGCACTTGAAAGAATCTACCTAAAACGAAAGGAGGGAGGAAGAGGTCTCATTAATATATATAACTTGTGCAAGTCGCAAGAGACCTCTATGAGAAAATACTTCCAAGAATCGAATGGGGAAATTCTTAAAAAAGTGGTAGCAGCAGACACTGGATATACAACCCTTAACTTAAAGCAAAACGGATTACCTAACATCATCCGCGCGCCGCCAAGTCAACAGCTTGTAACTTGGCAAGAGAAAGCTCTACACGGCAAATACCCTACTGCACTCCAAAATCCACTCATAGATAGAGAAATGTCACTAAATTGGTTAGAGAAAAGGCAGCTCCAAGTTGAAACAGAAGGTTTTATAATCTCTATCCAAGACCGTGTCATTCGAACTCGAAACTATGAAAAGGTCATCTTGAAGAGAAATGTGGAAGATGTGTGCAGAAAATGTAATTGCCCCGGAGAAACGATAGAACATATCACGGCAGGTTGTGGTGCTATGGCCCCCAACGCTAACCTGGGGAGACATAATCAGGTGGCAAAGATCATCCACAAGGAACTGGCCCATAAACTAGGGCTAAGGGAAAACCTCCCATCATACTACCAATACTCACCCGAGCCAGTCCTTGAATCCCCTGAATATCTCTTATACTGGGACAGGCCAATAATAACGGATAGAACAGTAGACCACAACCGTCCGGATATTCTTCTCATCGAAAAAACCACCAAGAAAGCTTTCATAATCGATATAGGTTGCCCACTAACACACAACCTCTCTAAAACCGAATCGGAGAAGAAGACCAAGTACTCGAATTTGGCTATAGAGATAAAAAATATATGGAAGCTAGATAAAATAGACATAATTCCGATCATAATATCGGTGGATGGAGCTATGACGAAAAATTTCAAGCCCAACTTGTAAAAACTGGGCCTATCAGGTTATTTATACCAACTGATCCAGAAAAGCGTCATCCTCCAAACTTGTGTTTGAGTTGGGCATGTTGGGCATTGGTGTTTTTATTATGGTGATGATTAGGTATAAAAATACTAGTTTTTTTTATAAATTCTCCTAATTTGTGGAAATTTTATTTAAAAAACTTCGCACTTTTTTTCCATCTTGCCCATTTAAAAATCGTTATCACAACCTTCCCAACCAATTTTAAGATTACATCTGTTTAATAAAAGTTTCCAGATATTTCTTATATCTAATAAGGGCTAACTAAAACAACCTGGGTTCTGATGTATGTTAGTAGCTTCCTTGAATTTCCTCTTCCTCCATTATGGTTTATTATGCAGGATGTCAGCTTCTGTCCAACTTATATTATGGCCGTGTTCCCAGGCATGGTCAGAGGCACCTGATTTTTCTGTCTCTCCTTTTAGCGTATTATTTCTGTGATCCTTGATCCTTGTTTCGAATGCTCGAGTGTCTCACCAATATAAGACTGGCCACATTCGGTAGACATAGTTTTTCCTGTCTTTCCGGCTTATTGGTTTCATCTTCGTTAGGCGGCTTCTTAGTTTACTCGTACGATAATAAAACTTATTACGTGATTCAAACAGGCTAAAATGGGTTACGTAATAGGCTCCTTATAGTGTGGGTCTTATATAAACTGTTTTAAAGAATGCTCTCAAACGTAACGTTGCGATGACAGGTTTGCTTTTAAGATTAGAAATATGAAAGAAAAATATCTGTCGTAAGTTGGAAATCAAACAAACTTTTGTTCAAATTTAAATTTTTTTTAATCCTGTTTAAAAAATTTTAAGTTTAATAGTTTTTTTTAACATGCCGAATTTTATGACTAGACGGAACAATGCGTTTTTTCTAATGTAAACATTTTAGATTTATAGATAGTTTAATTGTACAGCTGGAAAACGTCCAAAGATCGCTAAATGTAATAGTTGCTTTTTGCGTTCAGGGGTTATTCTGCGCTAATATTTTATTTTTTTGGAGATATCCATGAAATTTTAATTTTGTAAGAACATGGCATAGTGTGTTAAGCATCATAATTATTGTTATTTATATACATACAATTTGAAAAAATTCTAAATCAGACTTTCCTTGTAAGTTGTTGTTCCAGTTATAGTGCATATAGTATAAGTATTACAAAAAACAAACTATTGGCCAGTATTTAATAAAGCACTGTGGAAAACTTGCCCAGGCTAGTTAGCTCCACATCAAACCTTTCCGAAAAGGACTCAATGTTTACCGAGTCCCTAAATAGAGGAATTTTATTTTTTGCTCGCTCGTGGCTGCATATAATAACACTAGAAATAGTTAAATAACTCCTTTGTATGCATTTTTATGTTTCTGTAAAGTATCATAAGGTGCAGATAGACAGATTTTGTAAAACGAATTTGATTTTTCAATTGTAAACACGCACTTTTTAACAAAAAGACAATATGTATAATTTTACATTGTTATAATATCACTTTTTATTTACTGATTAGTTACTGCAGTTTCGTAGTACTACTACATTATCAAACTGAATACCTTAAAATACGTTTTCCTACGACCACCTATGAAAAAGAGAAAAAAGCACGGTTAACCTGGCTCGAAAGCGCCGAATATCACACGCGTGTTGAAAGAAAATATTTCAACTCTAGAGTGGTAATACAAGGCACACTAATTAATTTAAACATATGGTGTCAATTTGACAGACCACCCCTATTTATTAAAAAGAACAAATTTTAGAAATCAGTAATTGTAAAGTGTTTCAACTTATTTTTTATGTATTTGTCGAGTGATTTAGAATTGGAGTGTGAAAATACGCTATGTGAAATTATAAAAATTGTTAATAAAAGAAAAAACAAGTCGATCTGAAGAAAATGTCATATATTTATACAACAAATGTTAATTGGTAGCCATGGAAGCCATAGCGTAGACACTAAAGCTCTTGTCTACAGAACGGGAGGTCACAGGTTTAAATCCCATCAGGAGTATTTGATTTTTCTTTATAAAAACATTAAAATTTATAGAATTATTTTGAATTGAAATCTTCCTTGTTGGGTGGATTTTTTAAATTTTGGTTTAATGTATATTTCCTTGAAATTTAAAATTTTTATTCTGGTTAATCTAGAAGTCAATCCAGGATTAGGTCTTCCTATGATATATAAAATATGAAAAAATAAAAATGTTAAACTACAAATAAAGGAAAAGCCTATTGACAAACTATATGAAACCAGATATTAAGTGGAACATAATCCTAGGTATGCTAATTTCAACTCTAGAGTTGAAATATTTTTTTTCAACTCTAGAGTTGAAATATTTTTTTTTACAAATCAAAGGGTTTTTTAATAATTCTTTGTGGTCGTAGGAAAAATAGTGTACATTACTCGTGTGAAAGTGATTATTCTAAAACTCGGAGAATTTCCGCACTAGGCTGACGCCTCGTGCTAAATATCTTCTCGTTTGAAAAGTATCACTTTCATCACTTGTTATGTAATATACTATTTACAGTTATATGCAGTAACTAATCAGTAAATAAAAAGTGAAATTATAACAAAGTAAAATTACATGTTCCTGTCTTTTTGTTAATATGCAATATCACAAAGTAACGGACTACTTAATCCAACACTTTTTTTTCAGGAATACATTTTTTATATCGAGTAATCGAGTGATACTCAAATCCTGTTTTAGGGCCTAGTGTTCAGTTGTCGCGTAATTTTTTTGAATTCTTTTTTTTTGAAAAAGATTTATTTTAGCCCTCAAATTACTTACAATAAACTGGCATCAAGGCCTTTATAATTATTTATTAATAGAGACAAAAAAAACGTAAAACATAAATATTACTGGTAACAATATAACAGATATGTACAGTTTCTTTAGCCTCTGATTTTTACATACTTTTTGAGAAAAACACATTACTCTTTTACTGCCTACTACTAGAATATTTTTTGGTATTTGGTTAAAAATGTGTACACTACGAGATATAGGAGAGTCTTGAGATATTTTTGTTCTTGATCGAGTAATTTGCATTCGCAGTCTTTACTTCTTAAATTGTGGTCATGATAATCTATATTTTGTTTCAATTCTACATTACTTTCAAGCACATTGTATACGAGTTTTATTTGTTCGAGTCATTTTAATTGCACTATTTCAAGAACCTGGTACTGTCTATATATTGTATTAGTAGGGGTGTAATAGTCAATAGAGAAGATGGTCTTTATTGGCTTATTTTGAAGTCCTTGCAACTTGTTAATAAGTCCAGTATTAGCACAGCCCCAACATGGTATTAAATACCTAAGATATGGTTCGATAAAACTATTATATAACATGTATTTTCAGTTTTTATTTAGCCGACAACCACATCTTCTAATTGCTCCTATGAATGGGGCAACTTTTTGACTCCACCTGTACGTTCTAAGTCAGTTGGTCTGGTATTATTCGTCCCAAGTAGGTACTTATATTCTGTAACTTGTTTTGGCATTATGTCATTTGACTTAATAATTGGATCACATGGTGTTTTTCCTTTTTTGTTTTATTACCATATATACAGTTTTCTCAGTGTTGATACTAAATTTATCAAAGTACAGCCAATCAAAATATTATTTAAGGTCACTGTTCACATTATATTCTTTACTGATGCCAGAACAAACTAGTATGGTATCATGAGCAAACATAAAGTATTTTGATTTTAGTCCGATATGCTTTAAACTATGAACGTACAGCAGATATTTTAGAAGTCCCAGTACAGACCCCTGAGTATTCAGCATGGTGATCATATTTTGCATTCTTAAAATCCTTCGAACTATATTCATTTTGTAGTATCTTTCACCCGAGATAAAGCTTGTCTCTGTGTTTTAGTTTTTTTACGTACTCATTTGCCACCCAGTGATTAAGTAAGTACTATTTTTATTTTATGTGTGTGTGTGTGTGTGTGTTTATGTGTATCCTTACTTTTTGCATCATGATTTCTGCAAGGTCTTTAAATATTTGAACATTGTTCTGTTCAATTTATATTTTTAAAATTTTTTCTCTTTTATGTTTTTGTTCAAGTTGCATGTTGAGGTTTGTTTTGAAATTTGAATCAATTCATCTCCACTGCGAATTTATAGGTTGATATAGCCTGTGAGATTTTATATATCCTATGAAAGTACATGCATCTTTTTGTTTTTTGAGGAATTTATCTATTTCCGAATTGAATATGCTACAATTACTATGTGGTGGACGATATGCTGCATACGTTGTAGTTTTTGGAACAGGCAGGTAGATATATATACTATATTGTAGTCCTTAATCTGTACATTCTGTTTGTTATTTTGAACATAGTTCAGCCCTTTTCTTAAGTATATGCTTGTACTTTTTTGTCTAAATTCACGTGTTTTTTTTTTAAAAGAAGTTGATTTTAATGCTTCAAATCATCTTTAAAGTATATATTTTCATTACTTCCTTGTAGTTCACATTCTCTTACTTTAATTCCCTTGAGTTTCTTAATTTTTTTAATTACTTTTCACTTTACACTTTCCTTGATTTTTCAATTTAATAATTATAGGGGCATCTTCTTTTTTATTTATTTAATATGCTTCTTGAATTTTATCTTCCACTATTTGCAGTTTCATGGTCCTCATCACTTTCTTTATGGTTTCCTTTGGTTGTTCTTTCTGTTTGGGTTTACCGAAAACTACCAAATTTTCATTCAAATCAATTTTATCTTCAAGTATTTGTATTATTTTCTTCAGTGTGTTATTCTCCTCTTTTACATATTTTATTTCAACTAACAGCTGGTTCATGGTCGTTTTTTTTTCATCGTAGATGTCGGACATATATTGTACTGATTTCTTAACATCACCTATTTTAGTTTGTATAGACTTCCCGAAATCATTAAGTAACTAACTCCTTTATCATCGTTTTCATCTTTTTTCCTTCGTTCTTCCCTTTTGCTAACCTCACTTTCAACACACGCTCCACAGCAGATTACTATATTTTGGTTATTTGAAGTTCCCGCTTGTACCCCACAGCTAGGGTGGAAACTAGACGCACAAACTTTACAGTCAAGTAAGACAACAGTATTTTTTATTTGCACTTTTTTGTTTTTCATCAATTTCTTTGTTTACTTTAGTCATATGTTTGTACGTGTAAGATCCGGTGAAAGTGGTTGCAATACAACTCTTATGGTACTGCGCCACATCGTTGTCGGCGCCTCTGGTCGGGCAATACGACATAAAAACTCATTGATCAGGCTAATCAGAAAAAATATCCGCATAGAAAAATGTCAGTGGCGTACCACTGTTCTTGAAAAAAAATCAGATAACATGTTTACATGGAAGTCACTGGTTTCGCCATAGAATACATTTTCTAACTAAAATATATGGTTTATCCGTTTCTATTAACAAATACCAAAATAATTTAAAGTTCTTTCGTAGATATTAAATAAAAAATAATCCTTGTTAAACATATTTAAACACCCTGTAGCAAAAAATTGAAGCCGTTGCGGACAGAAATCACATCTTGAAATATTAGCAAATCATTAAGAAACATCCTGTGTAGAGCTAATACAATAAATAAATAATATTGTTTCCAAAAAACAATTTAAACCCAGAAACTTTTTTTAACGGTGAGAGCCATGTTTAGGTTTAACAGTTGGCAATACCAAGATAATAATGTACAAGCAGGTTTTCTCCAAGTTGGTGTACCATAAATAAGATATAGCCTTCCAAAATGCAAAATTAAAAAAAAAATATTATTAAATTGTTAACGACGACATGAAAGACCATAAATTGTCGTCCAACAACGTTGTTAATTTTAACGACTTTGTCATGTGTGGACGTCCTGGACGACATATTCTGTCGGGTCATAATAGCCCAGACTTATACTTTACAAAAAAGCAATACTTCTTGACCGAATTTCATGTCGATGTCTATCGTTGAATTCTTTTAGAGCTTTAGTTGTCCTTTCATTCAAAATGTCGTTTCTGCGCCGTGTCTATTTCTACTGGGCTAATGAAACAGGAAATTCAAGGTAATTTTGAGGATATACTAAAAAGTAGGTATTAAGATAAGATAAGATAAGAAGCATTTATTTCAAAACAGGTTTGTACAATCACAAAGTTTGAAATACGTCAAATAACAAAGAAATAAAATAACACTAGGTATAAAAGACACATACTATTTAGTTAAAAACTCAGTTATGTTATAGGGCTCTATGTTGCACAAATAACTGTGCAAAGTTCGTTTAAATATATCCAATCTTTCGAGACTCTTTAGGTTGTTAGGTAATGCATTATAGAACGTAATGGCAGAATAGGTACAATTTTTCTCGTTCAGGAAAATTATAATCTATATTTTTACGTTTAGTGCTGTATGCATGGTTAATTTTGAAGTGAGAAAACTTTTGAGGATGTTTCTTAATAAACATTATGCTGTCAAATATAAATATTGCCGGAACGGTCAAGAAATTGTGCTTCTTAAAGATTCCGCGGCACGATTGCTTATAGTCCAAATTTAAAATAAATCGGAGAGCCCGTTTTTGAATAACAGAGGTCTTTTCTAGATTAGATACCTGGTGGCCCCAAAATATTAAACCATACCTCAAAACCGACAAAAAGTTACTAAAATAAACCACTTTAGAGGAATTGAAATCCAAGTATTTCGTTGTCACTCTAAGTAAATAGCAAGTTTTAGACAATCTTCTACATAGATCTTCAACATGATAACGCCACTTTAAAAATTAGTCAATATACACGCCTAAAAATGTACGCTCGCTCGCAACACTTATATCACTCTCACCGAGAGCAACAGTTTCAGGAAAATTTGATTTGTTCTGTTGTGTTCGAAATATAACGCACTGAGACTTATCGGCATTCAGGATCAAACCATTGTCATGGAACCACTCTTTAATAGATAAAAATTGATCGGCCGATTTATTTATTAAATTAGTTATGTTTTTATCTCGTATAATAATATTTGTATCATCAGCGTAATTAATCAAAGAAATAAGATTACTACACTACTACAGGCATCTGGCAGATCATTTAGGTAAATTATAAAATTATTTAATTTAATTTATTATAAGATACTTGCGATTAATACTTACCTATTTTATCAAAGGAACAAAAATAATAAGACATAAGAATTTTCCATTTACTCGGAATGATCCCAAACCTATTTATATATAACAATCGTTTTTGTTTTAATGTTTTATTATTGCCGGCATCGGCAGTCACTTTTAATGTCCTAATGATAAATTAAATTTAAATGTTTATATTTTATGGGTAATTAATGTAAAATTCCTTTCATTAAAATGGTTGTTTGTTTTTAGGTCTCCTTGTACTCATAGAAAGCTATATTAAAATGTTCTTGGACCAATCGATTAAGGCAGCAGCGAAGCAGTTTACCCTCAGTCTCCTTGGCGATGCCCCTTCTTGCCATTAAATACGGCATAAAGTATATACGGAACAATTTTTATCTACTTTTATTTAGTAATATGAATTTTACAGTTCTGTAAATCGTTTTGTAAGGGCATCTATTACAGCACTAGTGCTGACATTGAGTAGTGAGTCCATAGTGTAGATGGTTTCTGGGGGCGTTGCTTTACGGAAAAATAACCCAAAAGGATTTTCTCAGACACCTCCTTTATTTTGTTAGCTTTGTACCAATCTTCAAACTTCTGATACTTCAACTCATACCGCGCCTTGGATTTTGTCGGAACTAAACTTGAGATCGCTTCGTTTGCCGCTGCTTCTATATCAGAGGGTAAACTTCCATAAGAATCACTCATTTTGAAAAACGCTTCTTATATTTTTGAATTTGTTTGACAAAGTTTCGACAGTAACCATGCGAAAGGTAACATAATAAACTTGATTAGTAAACTTAATTTAATTCATATAATTTTTATTCATAGATGAAAGTAGATAAAATTTTGTACAATATTCTTGTTGTAAATTCAAATTACTACTCTCCATGTTTTATTAAACTCGGCTGACGCCTCGTTTGACAACTTTAACATCTCGTGTTGTAATATGAATCTTTACAACACTTATATCGTAAATAACTATTTCTAAATAACTTTAATTCCATGATAATTTTATATTTTATACAGATTTGTGTCAAAGATGACATAATCCGTCATTTTCAAACAGGTTTCTTGACGATCCTTTAAGAATACGGCAATCACTTTTTCTCCCTTTTTAGGATGTAATTTAAATCTAGCGGTGGCCTCTACACTTATAAACAAGACTTCAAATCTCTATTCAAACAGGTAATATAAAAAAAATTAAATTGAATTATGAACCCTTTACAAAAATACTCCTTTCTTTGCTATTAAATATATTTTCTGTAAATAATTTTTCTAAAAATAATTTCAGTTAAGTGCGTATTTTCCAATTTATTCCAGAAATTAGCTACATAAATAATAATTGGTGTCGGTCATTTCAAAAGTATTTTTAAATGTCTTTTTCTAAAGTGCATTTCATAATAATATTTTATTATTTCGTTGTTATGGCATAGTAATAGTTTCGTTTAGTTGGTAGATTGGAGGCAGAAGGACAATCGAGATCTAAGGAAAAAAACTTATTTTTGGACGTATACAGGATGTAACGAATTCGCTGCATTAGCATCGCTATCTCGGTAACTATAAGAGATAGAGAATTGATTAAATGGAGGAACAGCTTCACATTTTAATGCTGAAAGATTAGTTAAAATAATTCATTTAATTTATGGATGGAGAAGGTCAATCTGCTGCTCATTATTTCAGATATTTTAATATCGTAAAGTGTTAATGCCTGCCGTTAACAATATTCGCCTGCGGCGCCTGTTTAGGAAAGTTTTCTATTAGGGATCAACCCTCCCTTACTAATTGAGTCTTTATTTTCGAAAATATTATATTTATTTACAACTTTTTCTAAATAATAATTTAAACTCATTATATCCTTTCTGGCGTAGGTTATCGATTTTACCTCAATTCCAATCGGGCTTCAGACCGGGACATAGTTTTGAAACTGCCCTTTTGTGCTGACTTTGATTGACTTTTCCAGAGCCTATGACACCATAAGTCGCCAGCTTCTTTGCTCCATTTTGAAATTTATTGGTATCGGTAATGAAGGTTTAAAATTACTGCAAAGTTTTTTGGACGCAAGAAGTCAGTCTGTTCTTGTTGCTGGTATTCAATCAGGGTCGCTTCTTATTTCTTGTGGTGTCCCCCAAGGCTCGATCCTGGGACCACTCTTATTCTCTATATATACCTCACAACTTATAAATCAAGTAAAACATTGTAAGGTATATGCCGATGACACGAAGGTTTACCTTATCTTCGATCCTCGTGATGCGGACACATCTCTGCAAGATATTAACGATGATCTATCCAGGTTGCTCTCAGAAACATCTGATCACTCATTATCTATTAATTCAAAAAAAAGCTCTGCCATTGTCTTTGGTCCTGCAAGGATTTGTGAGATTCTTTTGCCACCGATTTAATTAAAAATCAACAATGATGAATTGCATTAACTTGACAGTTGCAGGAACCTAGGCCTAGGTCTTACAATAGACTTCAATCTAAAATATAGAGCTCACGTGAGCAAAAAAATAAAATTTAGGTAAAATGTTCATGCCTTAAATATTAGATTTAGGGATGGTTTAACACGTCCCGCTCATAGAACTGAACAATTTAAAAAATCATATGCTTACCAAATAACCAAAATGTATAACAAAATTCCTGAAAATTTCAAGTCTAAAAGTCCCACGTCATTAAGGTTTGCATATAGAAAGCTTTTCTTAAGTCAACTATAAATTTTTTAAATTTGCCACATGTACGGAAAAATACTAATTCATCTGAACTTAGTTTATCACCATATATCGTTGTTCAATAATTATAATATTAATTTTTCTATGAAGTATAGTTCTTCTATTTTTTTGTTCTTGCCATAGCCTGTCTATTATACCGGGTGATTCATTAAGGGTGACGAGCGGCCATATCTCGGAAACGCCCAGTAGTTTCCGAGATATGGAGAAATTCAGAAAAAAAATATAACTAAAGTGGCCATGAGAAAATCCTGGAAATAATTTTTAAGTTCCGCATTTTGCCGCAAAAGGGCGTAATTCAAAAGTAAATTTTAAAAGTTTACATATCTCCAAAAATTCCACCTTAAGATATATCTTTAATAGCACCATTAAAAAGCTTGGCCAATTATGCATCATTTTAGTTCTATGCTCATTGGCGTACCGACTTTAATAAGAGGGGGGAAAGCTGTTGAAAGTGTAATCAGTTAAATCGCTGTGACTTATAAACGACTTATCCAATTTGAGCAAACTAAAGACTGTTTGGAAGAGAAATGTATGCACTTTCACCAATCGTATTTAGTTGTCCATAATAGTTCTCGAAACAAAAATGCTAGAGGGCGCAATTTGTAATAATAACACATTTTTTGATTTCACTCCGAAACAATTAATCATACGGTATCGTTATAATACCATAATTGAAAAGTAGATGAAATTTGCTAGAAAAAATATTAAACCGCAGCTCGATATCTCCGTTCGTTTCAGCGTTATCGCGAATAGAATAATTCTTAAATAATTAAATAAAGAATATTTTTTAGAAAAAAAGTGGGACGCCACTGATATTTTTCCATGTGGATATTATTTCGGATTAGACTGGCTAATTCTGCATAACAATGGTATCTTGCGCTTTTCTCCTCAGGCACACCGTTCTTTATTAAAATAATTAAATTAGCTCTACTATTTATTATTTTTATTAACATTGATAATAAAAATTTTTGTTTTATAAAAATTGTTGGAAATGACCACCCCGTCCGTCTAATTTAATTATCTATTAAAGTCGGTACGCCAATGAGCATAAGACCAAAATGATGCAAAATTGTCCAAGCTTTTTAATAGTGTTATCAAAGATATACCTTAATGTGGAATTTTCGGAGATATGTAAACTTTTATAATCTACATTTCAATTACGCCCCCTTGCGGCAAAATGCGGAACTTCCAGGATTTTCTCATGGTCACTTTAGTTATAATTTTTTTCATCCTGAATTTCTATGCCCCGTAGTTTCCGAGATATGGCCGCTCGTCACCCTTAATGAATCACCCGGTACATGCTTTAGGTAAAGAAGAGGGGGAGTGTATTGCCTCCAGGTTTTTACACTCCTCTCTGACCTTCGTCATTTTCCATTAGGTATACTTTAGTTTAAGATGTATTATAAATTACAATGGAAATAAAGGCATTATTTATATATTATATTTACTTAAGTCCAGAAACGCCAAAGAAGTGTTAATACATTTTAAGCTATCATTGTGGTCTATTTTCTGTTTACATAGACCAAACCCGAAATCATGCTGATAAAATAACAAACGGTTAATATCTTCGCCTACAGGGTTTTCACTGTACCCTGATCAATATATCAACATATAGGATCATATCGCGATAGAAAACGGCGTTTCGACAGTTGAAAGCCACAGATGACATTCACAGCTGATTCTAGTTCCGCAGAAAAGTTACTAGATTTAGTGTGGACCGTAACAAGTTCACATGTCAGTTCGCGTCCTATTATTTTCGTTGTTTTGTAGTATTTTTATGGCTGTTTTTTATATAGTGTATATAGAGTTTTCCGATTGAACGTTAGAGTCATAACTAAATGAAGCATAGTGATTGTTTTGTATACCAATAATTTAACCATATATACCATGTTTTACGTATTCTACCTAGCTGGTGCAGTATTACCGGCATTTATTACATTCTTTAATATTCACGAACAAAGGAGAGTAGTGTGTCGATAAGTTAAATTTTTTAAAAGCTTTGTCGATAATATTTATGTTACTAGTACATTACTTTATTGTAAGTAATTCCTATCACAATATCTAGGTAGTATTCAGTGGATACCTAATAGGTTCTTGACTTTTGTTCCAATTTGGATAACATCTCCAAAAGTTTCTTGACAACTTTAGTTAAGAACAATGATTTAAATAGAAAAATTTGTAAAGTCTTCTTTGATAAATTAAAATGGGAGATAAGGAACTTAATATTTAAATATTTTTAAGTTTGTTAATGGAACATAAAAATAGTCCGGTCCTGTTTGTTTAGCCAACCTCTACACGTAAAATAGACCAGACGTCAACAGGGTGCCATAAATGACAAGTGACTTGGCGTTTTCTTAAAAAAATTAATCGTGCTGCTGCAGGATATTTATGCATAATTTTTACCACGTATATTTTGTGTCTTTAAATAAAACCGTACTGGCACACGCCGTTTTCCGCGTCTCCCACAACCGACTCCTTTTATTATGGTGGGAAGTAAACATTCGCTGATTTCGATAAAATCAAAAAGCCGACAAGTCCCGCTAAAAGATTGTGCAAATAAGTTTACGAAAACTTGTGTAAGATTTTTTTTAAGTAAGGGGACTATTAACAGACATATCTGGGAAATTTCTTAAAAAATTAAAATAAAACAAATTTTTTGTGTGTGTTTAAATTTTTTAATATTACGTGCAATTTTTAGTAAAGTATATACAATGAGCAGAAATCATAGAAGAAAGGTAAGACAATTTTTATTTACCAGCCATATAACACACACATAATTGGACAATTGTTTAAACGTATTAAACTATACAGGTTGATACACATTGCACGTTCGTTAGAAAATTTTTGATTTCACAAAATGTCATCAATATGAAATTTGGTAGCCGGTCGTATTCGACTGCTGCAAGTCTAAATAAATTATTTCCTAAACCACAGATCTTCCATAAATATCAAAAATCGGCATTACTTTCAATATTATCTTCTATAGGTACTACATCGTATTTATTTTTAACTTGCACCGATAGTAAACAATAATCTAATCACAAAATGCTCGGTACGATCTATACAGGACTGCAATCAGCTTTCGCATTTGAATTATATTGCAGCATTATTTTGCAAATATCTATTATTTTAAAACCTATTTAGATATTGGTATTTTGGATTTGCATAGTGCAGTATAAAATAAAGATATAATATAATCGGAAAATGGGTTTATTCAAAAGCCATAGTTGAACGCAGTCCTGTGCCGATCGCTTTGTGGTTGGGTTATTATTTACTATCGGTATCGGTGCTTTACATAATTCGGATAATATTCTATAATAAAAATTACACAAACCAAATGGAACAATAAGATAACAATGACACAAAAGAAGCTAGGTTTTGACATTTGGCATTTATTACCAAAGCGTACTACTCTCGAGAAAAAACAATAATATGTCTTTTAAAAAATGACGAATAACTTAAAAACGACTTAAAAGTGGTCTTATAATTCAATTTTACATTGATTCCTAGCGTAAACAATGGTAGATCTTATTTGACAAAAAGAAGTTTTTGACATTTATCGTTTATCAACTGAAAAACCGCAGTACATGCATGAAATATAAGAACATATTTTAAAATAGGTACCAAGAAAGATTATTTTGAAAATCTTATAACTAACCTTATCTTATAACTATATCATTAAACCCTCATAGAGAATGTTGGAACTTTATTAATGATTTAAAAAGGAAACACAACATTTTATGCTAATACTTGATTATCCTTTGAAGAACTTAACCATTTTTACTGCTAGATTATTTTCAATCTCTCTATGTACCTACTTTCGTACAGAAATATGTTTTAAAGGTAGTGATTTTAAAAAAAATTCAAGTGATGTTTAATACTTTTAGAAATAAAAGATAATAATTCATTTGGATATGATAATTTTTCCTGCTTTGGTCCAAGGCAATATATATTATATTTCTATTAAAAATTAAATATTTTCACAATATCCTAAATGAGCTATTTTATTCCAATAAAATTAAAATAATTATAAATATGCCTCTAATTGTGGATTGCTTCCTATACTTTCTAAAATTATAGAAAAAAAATTATTACAAATAAAATAATTTATTTTTTTAGTAAAAATAATGTTCTATGTTTAAACCAAAATATTTTTATCACAAAAATAAAAATACTAATAGTGCCATATTTTCTATTTAAAATTTAATGATGGAGATTTTGCTAGAGCAATATTTTGTGATATTGTTAAAGATTTTGATTGTATCAATCACAGAGTAATATTTAATGGATGCCTTTAGAGGTATACAATTTTCTCTTAAAGGTCTCAAGTTGTAGTTATTGTTAACTAGTAAGAAATCAAAAAATAATAAAATTAATTGTGGAGTACCTTAAGGTTAAGTTCTCGGTCCTTTAATATTATTTGTAAGTATACTAGAATTGAAAAATAAAATATAATTTTATTATTTTGCCCGATGTTACAATAATACTAACTTAGAAATAATGTTAATCTACTTACTTATAATAATTGGAGGCCAGATTTTAATACAATATATTATCTGGTTCAAAAAGAAATTTAATTATAACCAATCATCAAATTTTAAAACGTTTAAAAAACGGTTAAAAATATATATGGAAATATTATTGGAAAAAGCTACTATACCACTATTTTATTAGAGTTAAAATTTCAAAATCCGAAAAAAAAGAAATTTTCAGTTTTGGTAGGTAAGTATTTAATTTTTTGAGCCTTCATTTTTAATTGATTTTGAAAAACAAGGAACACTTTTTCATAGCCGTTTTTAGGTTCTTCAAGATGACGTTACCACCCTCAACTCAATTGTTTTAAAACGAATCTGGGATTTTAAATACAGTTTTAAGGAATTTTAAGCTTTGAAAATTTAACACAATTTAAACATTTTTGAAATTGAACATTTTGTCATCTAAAAACACAATTTTTCAAATTACCTTTTTATATCATGATGGTCCTAAATATTTAGAGCAAAACTAAAAAAAATATTTGTTATTTGAAGAATGTGTCATTTTGTACTCAAACATACCTAATATCGGCTTCAAATATTATATATTTAATACTTATTGTTTATTTTTATTACATATTTCGCCATAAACATCGAAACTTATAAGAAAAATTTTAAAATTATTTTTGAAATGAACGCACATCATAGTAACTTAATTAGGCTCAGTACAGTTGCATTAATTTTTTTCTGTTTTGCAGCATTAGGGGTCACATGTTATATTAATAAAATACAAAAAAACACTAATAAAACTAGAATTACTTTTCCTAGAGTATTGTTACAGTAAATCCTATTAAAATAATAAACGACCTAAACAAAACATGAGAGCTTCCTGTAATTTTATTATTTAAAGTGATCCTAAAAATAATTGCCAGGGCCGCGATAGTCAAGAAAGGATTATTTTAAATACTGATATTGTATTATTTGAGAGCAAACATTAATATTTTTAAAACTTAAAGTCCCTAAAACTGTCTTATAATTTCCAGGTCCGTATGTAAAAAAATTGACTACCTACCTCAATTTAACCATCTTCATATCTCTTACCGTTTTTGAAATCCCCTTTGGCGCACACGAATATGTAGCACCGTGTAGATGAAAATACTAACTATATTTTTTATGTGTATTTTAGAGAAGCGGCTCTTCGAAAAGTAGTCGTTCAAATTCTCTAATAAACAGTTTTTTGGCAGATATTTCGGAAGATAAATTTGATGGGCCCAAATATGAAATTAAAACATCTAAAATTATGGGAAGGTAAGAAAATATATATTTACGTTATAAGTGGAATAAGAACTCTATTAATGTACGCACGCAAGAACGAATAATAATAAAATAATTTTATCTCTTTAAAACAATACAACATCTCAGTTGCAGCTATCAAAATGCTTGGTTGCCTTAGTTATAGTTAGGACATTGATAGTGTACGCAGCCCCGGATCTACGATTTTTTCGAACCGGAGCAAAACCTTATTAGTGGCGCCCCCTCCCTTCAGTGTTGTTCATAAATCACTTAGTATGTGTTCCAAAACTAACTGGGCGTATGGAAATAGAAAAGTTTGTTTTTCAAACACATTATACTAAGATTCGATTACTTGATAAAAACCTATGAGATTGTAGGAAAAGAGTTTTTTGTTCGATATTTCCAATTCTTGTCTCAAGAATTTGTGATATGGCGCCCCCATGAAACTGCCGCCCGGGGTTTGCCCCCCCTTAGATCCGGGCTGAGTGTACAAGATAATTATATGTCAATCGAAAGCATGCTGTCTTGGTTCCAAAGTCAACGTCCTAGGGTTATTCGGTCAGAAAATATATTAATAACAAGATAAAATAACTCGCAAAAAAAACAATTATTTATTAGTTATTAAAAATACAACTTGCCAAAATGTGACATTTTGAAATTTATTTGGAAAAGAAGCTGTTAAAATGATTGAAGTTTCGGTATCATAGTGATTGAAAACTACCCACAGTGTCGTTTTTAGTTAAATGTTGATATTATAGGATGATTTGTGTGAGAGATGAGAAAAAATAACAAGATATAATTGGCTGTTGGAACTGTCAAATAATTTTATAATAATTTCAAAGAAAAATCAAAAATAATTAGTTTTGATTTCCAAAATGATTTACCCCAAATATCGAAGAAGAAATAAAAGCCCACAGAAAAATACGAGAATTGTTATGTTAAATATGAGAAATTGAATTTATTATTTAAGTTTAAATGTTTTAAAAAAATGAGTGCGGTATTTAACACTTTATTCCATTCAAAATGAGTAAGATAAGAAGTGTTTAACGATAAATTCTTTAAAAATAATATAAATAGTTTCTGGCAACAAAAAAAAATTTTTAAACGTAAAATCCATCGGAGAAATATTTTGGAAATACCATTCTCATGCTCAGCGGCATTCTTTCTAGGAAATAAAAAAATCATATTTTACAACTTAGCCAATGCCAATATTTGGCTGTATATCTGCTAACTACCAAGAGTGACTTTTAAAAAAATTTTCCTTTCTGTCAAAAACTTTATACTATCAAAGGTGACTCCTAAAGAAAAAAAGTCCGTCTGTGTCAAAAAGTGACTTTTGAATAAATTATCAATCCTATTAAATGGTCGGAGCGAAACGCTTTTCAAAATTGTCAGGGCTCACGGAAGGGCGGGGGGGAGGGGGGGGGGACACACCCTTCTTCCTTAAATTTTTAGGGAATAATGCGCGTTTGTATGATGGTTATAAAAAAATATAGTACCTACAAGTTCAAAACAAAACTGATAGCAAGTCACCATCTAGATGGTGGTCTGTCACTATCTGATGTTCATTTGTCGGTCATCCTAGGGCCCCAAAGCACTATAATGGTAAAAAAACGAGTTTTTTATGGTCCCTTGAATATATTTGGTCTAAGACGGATTTCTCTTAGCCTTGGCCCTCCAAACTCATGTTCTTACTGTTACTGCGCCATTGAATTCGATAATATAATATATGTTGGAAGGTTTATTTTAATATTTTCAGAAAAAGCGGAATCAGCCAATCCTGTTATGTCGGGTTGCACAAAGATTTTTAGAAGAATTTACTAACCAGCAACTTTGAATATCACATAAATGACATTGGCAGGTATTATTTACTTACAATCGACGTTACCTGATTAGTAAATTAAAAATTAAAGCCGCTTTGATTGTTTGAAAAGTGTTTCTGCCAATGTTAGGCATGTCATCGTCAAAGTTGATGGTTTGTTAATTATTATTCAAAATCTTTTTGCCGCCCTACACACAAAGAAAAAAAGTTTTTTTCTCATTGAAATTAACGCATATTCAAAAGTTTAACCTATCATAACCGAGCTAATTAAAAGTCGTTAATAAAGAAAAACCAAATGCTGTGCTGTGCCTTTTTCTTAAACCAATCTTCATAAAAGTTTAATTAAGAAATCCACTCTTTATTACTTTATTAGCAAGTGTTGACAATAATGAAACATTTACGTGCCCTAGTTTTCAAAATATTTTTCAGAATATTTTGACTCTCTGTTTTTCCACTCATTTCTTACCTTAGAAATATTCCTGTAACTCTTAGTCAGGTGAAAACCCATTTTTCAAATAAATTAATACCGTGTCAAATAAATCAGTCCACTGTCCTCCTTTTTGGAATATTAATTATAAATTATGCAAAATATTTCTATGAAACTCTGTAAAAACTTATAACAATGATCTGTTTGAAGTAAATTCTGTTTATATTTTAATAAAAATAAATGATTTATCAAACCGCAGTTAATTTTTAAAGGCTATTATACAAATTACTGGGAAAATAAACAAAGTTTAAGGTGTGTTTGTGTTTGTGTATACGAGGACAACGCAAAAATGTATTTTACTTTTGATATTTAAAAAAGTAAAATCATTTGAAAATTTACAATTTATTATCAGTAATAAGTAGCACCGTATATAAAGAAGACTATCTTTGTCTGTATACGGTGGTAATAGGTACATTAGAAAACAAATATTTTTAAATAAATGTGAGCATAGAATTGGTCTGTTGTACTGTCTTATAACTATTTTCAAAAACTGGCTGTACATTACATACGACACTATAAATTAATTAAGACAATTTAATAAAAAGGAAGGAAAAACACAACAAAGTTTCAGAGAAAAATCGTAGTTATTTTAATTATATAATTTGTATAAACGTGCCACGTGATTTTTTTAAAGTTTGCTTCTACATAAGTGTTAAAAAGACACATCTACGGATGAATGTAGCGAAACGAAAGAAAATTCTTCTTTGTCTTTAGTCATAAATATTACCATGGAAATTACTAAAGCCATTTATAAAAAAACACACTGTATAATTAGGAAAATATACAGACTAATTGTATGTGTATATTACTTTATAGTTTGCGTACATCGATTAATGACTGAACAATACTTACATAAGCTTTTTTTAGTTTTATTACCTGGGCATCCTCGGTTAATTTTGGTAGTTGTTAAAGTCTGTCTTATAACTAGTCTAAGAACATTTACTGAAAATTAAAATCCTAAAACTAAATCAGTTACTTTACAGACCTGGTACTATCTTGTAATATTGTTTCGTTATAATATTCATTCGTTTTTCAATCAAAACCTTAACTTTCTTCCGGGCGCGGATACAGGGGACGGGGGGGGGGGGGGGGGGGAGGCAGTCCTCACCCCAGCCTCACAAAATGGGTGTTTTTTTTTTACTTTGAGCCTTGAAAATTTTAGGACGTGTGAAGGGTCAGAAGTTTTTTTAGAAGTCACGTTTGAAAGTAGGAAAATTTTTAGAGCCGGGATACGCTCTTTTTGTTTTGGAGTAATTTTTTTTAACTCGATGTCGCTCCCCCCCCCCCTCAACAAAATCCTGAATCCGCTACTGCTTTCTTCGAGCGTAATATCAGAAAGGTCATTATGTAATTTTGGTTGCAAGCCCTAGAAGACATAGACAAACGTTAGCACGCCATGCGATTTTTTGTAGATTCTCAGGCGATTGTGGAAAAATAATACATTTTTATTAAGTAGGAAAATTTTAAATATGGTAAAGGTAATTTTGATTTGCTTACTTTTACCATGCATTATTAGGTTATTGGTAGATTTATAGTTAAAAAGTATATAGAAAAGAAGGTTTTTTAGCGACAGGCGGACAAAGTAGTGCATCTATCTTTTGCATTGAGTACACAGGGACGCCAAATGCAATGGGTTCCCTGGGGCACAGGTAGACAATGACAGGCTGTTTCGTTCTTATTAGAACTCATCAGAAAGCCGTAACCTGTAAGCGACCCCGCATACAGCGAGACTCTGCTTTCAAAATATTTTTAAGAAATAAAAATGCGATGAAAACCCAATAACGCCATCTATAGGAATCAACTCAATGCAAAAGATAGTCGACGACGAAAGCAGCATAAACCAAATACGTTAGGCCAACACACCAGTATAGGCAACATTTATCGCATCCCCACAATTTTTCTACGGATTTGTAGATTCAAATAAGTTCGCGCTGCAGTATACCCACTGGGCGCTGCCAACCCGTAATATGCCGTGTTTTTAAAATAAAGTAGTAGAGTTTAGTGTCTGTATAAGTAAATAGAAAAGAAGGTTTTTTAGCGGTAGGCACTACTTTGTCCGCCTGCCGCTAAAAAACCTTCTTTGCTATTTACTTATACAGACACTAAACTACTACTTTATGTTAAAAAGTATTTTCTTGACTTAATATTAAAAAAAAACAATTCAATTATCATCAAGATCGAATCCAAAACTTCGAATGAGTGGAACTTATTTTTACAAAAACTTTTTTCGACATTTTTTATATAGGACTAATTATATTAAGGTTTAATTTCTTTTAATTTA